>OY728131.1:1725643120-1726268120 GCA_963277665.1 Viscum album | reverse complement strand
TAATAGAAGATATAAATTTATATTCACAAACATGAAGTGATATGACCTTGTTTTATTTATTATTGAGTTCTTTATGAAGTCATAATGAACCATTTCAATGAATGATAGGCTAATTTTTATAATACTGTCATATGTATACGCAAATAAATCAATGTAGTTTTTAAACTGATTACTAAAAATTAGACTAAGAATTCAATAAATATAATATATAAATATGATGGAATTTTTATGATTTTAAATAGTTTATATCAAGTTTTGTATCACCTCAACTCCATGAGATTAATTTTCTATATTTTTTTGCATTAGCATAGAAATTAAATTATAAGGTTCTATATTATAAAATATATTTTTTATATTGTTCTCTTAATATTTTTTATCATGGAGTTTTAAATGATATAAACCTTATTTATTATAAGTTATTTGAATTATAAATTCCTTTCCCTAAACTTAATTCCAATTAGGATGATCAATGAGGTTCTCATGGATTGGGATACCAATATCTGAAGGATTTGTCAAAGAGGTTCTGTATATTGAATAAATAACATCTAATATTTTTTAGGAATATTTTCTCAGAATGTAGGTTTTATATTTTGATCAATATGACATAAAAAAAATTACTTGATTAATATTTGTTTAACTTGGATATTATCTCTAATAATTTAGAATCATTGGGATAATAGATAAGAGTTTTTTATAAGAATAATCAATTTCCATTGAATTTATTTTACAATAGGTTTAGGATTGTAAATGTAAAATTCATTGTGTTTTTTATATTTTTTATTATTTAAGATCTAGTTTTTCCCTCAGTTATGTTTACAACTTTTGGGAACTTAATATGTGATGTATGTATCCGTTTTAATTTTTATACTCTGAATTTTTCAATTTTTCTATCTTCTAGAAGTCATGTATTCTTGTGTGGCAAAACAATATGTAATTTTTCAATTTTAATTGAACCAACATTAATATTCAACAATAAAGTTATCTAGTAATTTTTTTGAATTATATCTTGTATTTACTATTTTTATCATACACTTGTTTTTAGATATTTTCTATACATTTTGTATGATACGCATTACATCAATGAATGAAATAAAATCTGTAAAATGTCTCACATTTTTTTGAGAAAATATCTATTTCCTTACATTTAAATGTTTTCAGTTATTTATATGGTAGGAATATCAATCATAAAATTAGAAAATTTAAATCCTAGATTCCCACCTATTTTTGGTGGGGTTGATTTTGAATACTACAGAGATTAGATAATGTAATTCACTATTAATTATATTCTAGATCATAATCTAATGATGGTAAAAAAATTCAAGATTATAGTGAATGATATTTATTTTTTTACTTGATATAGGAATTTCAAGTATCAAGGCCATTATAAGTTTTAAAAGAATATAAATTGTTCTATGAAGAGGACAATATTTAGAAAATCATTTACAAGTGATATCACTAATGGAATTTAGAAAAATGTGGACATTATATACTTAAGAGCATCAAATTTCATTAGTCTGGAAGATATATTCTTTGATATGTCTATTAATATTTAGATTTTATATAAATAGAATGTGATTTCCAAATGAATCTATTATTTATGTTTGTCATTAATAGATTATAGTATCTTGTAGAAAGATATATAAAAATGAATCACTTGTTGAGAAAGTAAATATTATATTTCTAAATGAGGGGGCATATAAATGAACAATTATTGATAAGGATAAAAATATTATGAATCTCATATTGGAAGAAATTATTATCAATGTAATTAAATATGTTTTTTAAAGAATTATACATGTTAGGGGATGAAAAATAATGAATTTAAATTTTTAAAAACTTTATGAGATTTAATATCTAATGAAAATGAATGAAATTATACTAATATGATGTATACAACTAAAATTCATTCATATCTTCCCATTTTTTATAACTGTATAATAATAAATTCTCCACATTCAAGGAATAAAAAAATATTTGAAAAAATTACTTTTGGAATGATCGTCAAAATGTTAGAAATGAGATATATGAGAAGAATGGTTGATGGGATATTGTTTACTATGAATGTGAAAAAATAGATACATTATACTAGATTGTTTGAAACTTACATACAATGATATAAACTATAGGAAAACATTTATTTGAAAAGGAATAAATTATTTCATTGAAAAAAAAATTATAGTGCATTTAAAGGCCCATATTTCAATAGAATATGTTTTTTTGAGAATGATTATAATAATAAGTGAACTACAATATATGTTAATGAATCTAGAAATTAATGTATCTTCATGGGAATGTAAAAAATGATGACTAATTAGACTCACAATAGTAGTTTCATGGATAAAAAGTATTCATATAACATGAATGGAAACATGTCCAATTTCCAAGACATTCAAAAAGTGTATTAGGGAAAAAAACTTTTACAGATAGTGGTCAGGAACAATTATTTTAATTTTGGATATTTCCATTTTTTGGTAGGACTATAATTTCAAAATTTATTTATGTTTTATGAATTTCTAACATACTATATAACATTATCCGATTATGTGATTATGTTTACACTGTGAAAAATTGGAATGAAATTCATTCCCTTCTTACCTAGAGGGAGTTTACATATTATCTACCGATATACCAGATGATGTTCCTAGTATTGAATAATATAACCATAAATTATAAGACATTCCATGTGTTATTACAGTTGTGGATGATTATTGGACTTGCAACATGATCATGGAACTGCGATATTAAAACCATAGGTAAACATTCTTGAAGATTAAATTTCAAGGATCCTCTTTAATTGATGATCATTTTATCCAAATTCTATGAATCATTCCATTATTTTAAAACATTTATTTGGAGATTTAAACATACTAGTTATGTCTAAACGTCATGAAATTTATAGGCTAGTGTGTACTAACCTTTACAGACATACATGAACTATGAGTATTATAGTAAAACAATATATGTACATTATAGTGGATTATTATTGTTGGTGTACTAGGTTTTATTTTATTACACTAAAATATAAAGGATTCTATAATTTTTTTTAAAAAAATTACTTATTTTTAAAATTTGAAAAAAAAACCAATTATCGTTATCTCATGCACTCAGGGTGGGGAGATTTCAAATTATATTTTATTACATCTTATAGTAAAAATATACATTTCATATTATTTTATAACATTATGCATTACAAAATAAAATGATATAGTATAAAGGTTGAATATAACACTCCCTAAAAGTCCCTATACTTTTTTGTGGAAATATTTTTATGGAATAAACTTTTAGGAGGATGATTTTAAGACATTATGGTATAATATATATAAAATTTTACTTCAATGATGTTTCCAAAAAATACTAATTTATTTATCAAAGGGATGGAATCCAATGAATTGTTACATTAGTGTTTTTTTGGGGTAATATGTTTATATTTATTAGTGAAGATTATTTACATAAAATTTATCTAAATACTGGTGAATTAATTTTTCCTTCTTAACCCATCAGACATAATGATTATCAGGTTTTCAGTAGATATAAATATATCATTAAATACATGTTATATTTTATGTTTAATGAATAATATCCTGTTGTGAAGTATAAAAATAATGATTATGAAAATAATACAGATTTTGTTTTTGAAACCCTATAAGTATTAGTTATATATGTCAAACATCATATATAGTTACTTAACATTAAATAAGTTAATATAAAAAAAATTCATCCAGTAGAAGAGGAAAATCCTTCCCTTTCAGCTAGAAATTATATTATCTTAAGGATTCATCCCTCATTAAATATAATTGGTGATTTAGTTCAATGATTTAGGACTATAAATTCAATATTAAATAATTTTGGGCATCATGAATTTATATGTTGATTTGACCTTATGGTGGGTTATTATATGTTTGGTTATTAGAGTTAGATAACAGTTATGGATTAAATTATTAATTAGATCAAATTGAACCATATTTGAATATATTATAATAATCTAAAATGTATTTTTATAATCAAAAAATTTCATAGATTATTTAAAATCATTAACTCCATTAGTTTGACGTGAATTTTTCTATATTATATTAAAATTCTCGTATCATATAAATTTTGATCTATTTCCCCAAGATGAAAATATTTATTACAAATTCTCCAACCACAGTATCCCAAAGTCAGTTTTTTCTTTGTTATATTAGAACTAGATAAAAGAGACCACATCCTAAATGACCAAATATTTTATAAGTCTTGGAAAACTAGATACATAATTTAATCTCAAATAAATTTTGAAACATAAATTAAAAAAATTATTTTTTAATATCATTATTCTCTATATAATATTGTTTTATATCAATCACAGTACACATCATAGATCCTAGGGGAAATGAAACAAAATAAAGGAGTGATCAATTTATCAGTAAAGGTTTCATATTTTAGATGATATTGTGATTAAATTAGGAACAATCAATATGTAGTGGTAAATAACTCAAATCACATAACATACACTAAATAACATTAGCATAAAGAATAATATGGAATGAATAAATTTTGACAAAATAATTGAATAAAAATAATCACATGAGATTAATGTTTATCTATGGATAAAATAAATATTAATATAATACCCTTGAAGACAAATACTGATTTCAAAA
This sequence comes from Viscum album, assembly GCA_963277665.1. NCBI lineage: Eukaryota > Viridiplantae > Streptophyta > Magnoliopsida > Santalales > Viscaceae > Viscum > Viscum album. The sequence goes on along the minus strand of OY728131.1, from coordinate 1,726,263,486 downwards.
TGATTCAATTGTTAATAAATTAAATCTTAAAAATACTATCAAGGCCTCATACCAAGACATCATAAATATACCATTAAGTCCTCATGCATAGAAATCACATATGAACAAGAAATTCCTAGACCAAATACCCAAAATAAAATTTCTCATGAGTCTAATTGATGTATCTTGGGTCTGTGTAGCCCAAGGCCCCAACCATTACTTAATATGTCTATTTCATTCACCGTATAAATTAAAAATACACTATAATCAACGTGCAATAAAATTCAGTTACTATCTATATTTGAAAAACTAACATACATGATGTGAAAATATTTTCTAGCTAAAATAATATTAATGAAGCTAGAAAAATATGTTCAATCGTATAATTATATTATTACCAAAGTAAATAACAAGATTTTTTTATTAGATTATAACATATTTAGATAATTTTATAAGATATATGGAACATTTGTTGATGGAAATACCATTTTCTTAAAACAACTTATTTAAAATAAAAAATAAAAAATATTATTGAAAACATTTTCCTCTAAAATAACAATGTATGTTTTTAAGATAAAATTCAATACAATCAATGTTCATCATTTTAGAAATTTAATTCATGTCATATGATGCACACCAATCTTAGGGCATGGAAAAAGAAAATTAATTTTCCTAATTCAGCACAGTGGCTGACTAGGGTCGTCTCACTTGAAAAGCGATGAAGTCAGTTCAATCACTTATTCTAGTTCACCTAATCTAATTATTTTTGTTGTTTTATACTTTATGAAATAAATGGAATTTAGTAAAATAAATGAAAGTAATAAATAAAAATAAACTAAAATTTAATTATAAATTACCATGAAATGCTAAACATAATGTAATTAGAGAAGAAAGGTTGTTCTCCCGAGAGAACTTTCATGGAGCACCTTCATTGTCCAGCTTCAAATATTCTTAGTTTACACACTCCATCATATGTGTGCACACCTTACTATACACCAGTTATCAATTTAAATTATACTTAGCGATCACCAAGAACACCCGCCATCCACCTCCTCAATCGAGGAAACATTATTGTAGATTATGAAGTTAATCATTAGACAACCACAGTGACGATTACACCCACTATAAATTATATTTAGAATTAAATTAAAAAATATTAAAAAACATGGTCTTGGTTTCAAGAACCTGATTAATCCCTCATGATATTCCTATTATTAGTTATCAATGATCATGATTATTATAGTTCATGATTGTTTGATGAGAGGAAGAAAAGAGGGTGGATGGTTGGACACAATAATAAAAACAATTCATGAATTTTATTTGAAATCTAAATTATAAATGAAAACTAAATCAAAAATAAAGAAAATAAAAAAATTAAAAAGAAATGTGGAAGAGTTTCGGCTGGACTCCCTCGGTGGAGATCTCCTCCTTGGTGCCTTAAAGTAATGGATGGATAATGGGATGCTTTGAGAGGCTGGAGCTCTCCTCCTTTTATAGGAAGATTTCTGTCCTCTGAAAGGCGACGTGTTGTAGACCCCATTAATAACCTCTTCAAGCGTTCCACCCTTCATGAATGTTGTTCATAAATATCTTGGTCACGTGGCCTCAAAATTTAAGCTAATTTGGAATATATATGAATAAGGTATGAATTTTTCATTCTTGGTTTCTGTTTCTGGATGAAGCTTCAAGGATGGTTCCTCCAAAAGTATGTCGTTTAATGGACACCTTAATGACTTACAAACTCCCCAAAATTTGTTGTAGAGTTGGTTATAGATTTTCTAGTTCTATACTAGGCATAAAAACCTTGTTTTAATATGTTTAGGCTGATTTTGGGTTCAATTATAGTTGTGGGGTCCACGCTGTCTGACCGTAAAAATATCCAACTTCAATGAATTTTTAGACCCTTTAGATGGCCGAATCAGGTCATGGTCCAGAAGACAAAAGTGGAAGAAATAAAATAAACATTCTAATGAAATTTTAATCACAAAATTTTAACATTTATTTTCAATTAAATGACTAAAACACCCTTAATTTAAAATTCTACCTAAAATACATAATTAGGCATTTTCACATTTATGCTCAAAATAACATTAAAACCTAAAAACGTGACAATTACCCATACAATAACACTATAGTGGGATTACAAACAATGATTTACAGTATTAAATATTGGAAAATGTGAGCTTCATCACTCCCCCAAAATTAAACATTGCACTCTTTGGCAATCATCTTATATCCAAATCAAAATCCACACACCAATAAAAAATGAGAAAATATCAATGATTTTATCCAAAATAGAATTCCATCATGTCCCATATATGAATAATAATTCTATATTATTTTCATTTCAATAATTAAAATTTGTTTAACCTCATAAATCAATCCATGGCCTGATCACATCCTACCTCACATTGAATTTTATGTCACTCTTCACTCAAGAGAAATAGAATCTAGAGTTATACTCATACTTGAAAATCGCATGTATCACCATAGGTTTGTGAAAATTATCATTTCTCCACAGTGTGAAACATAAAAATTAATTTAATAATTAGGTCTTAAATTAATGGTTCAAATGATTCTGTGGCTTAGGGTTTGTGTGAAAATGATTGAAAACGTTTCAGGCTAGAAAGAGGAGGTTTGAATTTTAAGTACAATGCAAGGTTAAATCATGGGAAAACACAGGTAATTACTCTCTCAATACCACTTGAAAATGTGAAACACAACACCAACCCTATTATGAAATGGTGCATGTGCCAATAAGTTATTATAATGAACTATATCATCTAATTTATCCTTTTTTCCGAAGCTCCAGAAAGCCACAGCTTTATTTTCATTTTCTTTTTTCATGGAGGATGAGCTGAAAATTGAATACAATGAATGAATGAAAATTCATGACCATAATTTTTGATAAGGACATGAGTCAAAAAAGAATTTAAAATGAGGAATTCAAAATTATCTCCATTTTTTCTTTTTTAAGGATAAATGGATGAAATAAATAAAGCACAATGAAATGACGACACATGCCCAATTCTTTTATTTTCCACTACCAAAAGTATTGAAACACACCTCACACCACCCATAAATGATACTCATCCCAATGAACGGAAACTAAAAGCCCTTTCCCCACACTCAAACATGAAATAACAATGCAAAATACTAAAAGTGCGGGTAGGTAAGGAAAAATTGGCTTGTAATGTGGCTTAAACCTATAAGGCAATTAATGGCATATAAGGGATTAGGAACGATAAATGTAAAGGTGGGTCTCAAGATAAAATGTGGCTATCCAAAGATATGCCTCAATAATTTCAAATACATTCCATGAAATCCAAAGCATCGAAAGAGAATATTCACAAATTCTGGTTCTTACAGAAAATTCAAGTTTCCCTCAAGAAAGTGTGGGTATTATGAAGAATATGTAAAAGTGGTTTAGAATACCTCAAAAGACTAGAAAAATATTTTGAGATAGTTTTTCATGGGAATGGATTTCAAAAATAATTCAAACTCATTAAAATTCATGAAAATCCATTTCAAGAGAAAAGAATCCATATCAACAATCATTTAAAATCCATTATTTCAAAAATCATTTCAACTCTTTCAAAATAAATTGATGTGTGAAAAGTGATAAGAATAATAATTAAATATCAACATATGTTTTGGAACAAAAAATGAAATGAGTTTAAATGATAATCATAAAAAGTGAATTCCCTATTTAAATAAATATTTGATCCTCTTCCTCTAATTCTCAGGGCTTCCTTCTACCGTCATGATCTTACAATTGAAAAATTACTAAATTAGTCACATGAATCATTTCATTTAAGCTCAAAATAAAAAGAGAGAGGGGGCCACATGCTAAACTATTTTCTAATAAATTAAATTCAAATCTAAATTACTAGAAAGCATATAAAGATAAATCTTGGTATGATCCCCCAGTGGGCCCTGACTTCTTTTACTGCCTCCAGGGGGTAGTACTAGCTGTTATCCAAAGTCTGATTGAGGATGGGGATTCTTTGACATGAACTACCACATTTTTTTTATTGCATCCACTTCTTCTTTCTTGTTGAGGAGGAATACATGTATAGAGTACACTAGATCCTCCCCCTTCACAATTTGGTACAGCTTGCATGGTGGGGGTAGGATAAAGTAGGGAACCTCCTCATCATTTGTTGCTAATTGTGCAACATTATTATTCTCTTCTTGAACTCCATCTAATGAATATTAAATGTCTTTAGAGAGAATTAAGTGTTCCTTAATAGGTGCATATTATTTTTCATCTTCTTTTAAGGCAATTTAAGGATTGATCATATCTGAAAATTCAAAATTATAAGGAGTGATGCTCAAATCGGATTGAATGAAATCCGAAAAGGTAGAGTTCATGAAAGGATCATCTCCCAGAGTTGGTTCTGGTTCAATCACTTCTTTAATTGAAAGTGCCTCTTAGAGATGATTATCATTGGATGGAGGTAGGTAGTCAGTCTCTTCCATCTTGACTTCAAATTCCACTATTTGTGTGTGGTCTTCTTTCAGTGGTGCTGGCTCTTCTTCCATTCAAAGATTGGGGAGGTCAATCATCTCCTCACATACATTCCAGAATTTATCCAATTCTTGTTAATCTCCCACATTTGGCTCTGCAGGAAAGTAATCCTCCTTTTCATCTATCTAGGGTAGAATCGGTTGACTGAGGATGAATGAGTATTCAGGTACCCTGACATTTACCTCCTCTGGTTCTTCAATTATGAGTGGCGAAATTTCTTCCACCACTATCTTAGGTTCTTACTATGGATCAGGGTCGGGTTGCTCTATCTTTGCACGAACATAGTCCAATGCCCATTCCATTTTCCTCCCCAAATCATCCAAAGTATTACTAATCCTTTCAACCCGGTCATTTAGATCACGATAATCAATTTATGGTTCTTGATATTTCACCTGTGAGTAATCTTCCCTTGCATAAAATTTTGAATTTGAATACATCATGAAAAAAAGATTTAAAGATTTTTCTTAATGAAAAATAAAATTAAATATTTACAAAAATGTGAATTTTTAAAAAGTGATGGAAATAAATTATTGGCTCCCCAGAAACTACACCAGTTTGGAAGCATGCCTATCGTAGGGCGTGGAAAAAGAATATTAATTTTCCTAATGTAGCACAGTGGCTAACCAGGGTCGTCTCAGTTGAGGAGCGTTGAAGTCAGTTCAATCACTTATTCTATTTCAACTAATCTAATTATTTTTGTTGTTTTATACTTTATGAAATGAATGGAATTTAAAAAAATAAATGAAATTCATAAATCAAAAGAAATTAACATTTAATTATAAATTACCATGTAATGCTAAACATAATGTAATTAGAGAAGAAAGGAATTTCTCCCAAGAGAACATTCAGGGAGCACCTTTATTGGCCAAATTTATATATTCTTACTGTACACACTCCATCGTATGTGTGCACACCTTATTCTACACTGCTTATGAATGAAATTTCTACTTAGAGATCACCAAGAACACCCTAAATCCACCTCCTCAATCGAGGGGAAATGGTTGTAGATTAAGAAGTTAATCATTATACAACCACAGTGAGGATTACACCCACTATAAATTATCGTTAGAATTAAATCAAAAAATATTAAAAACATGGTCTTGGGTTCAAGAACTTGATTACTCCCTATTGATATTCCTCTTATTATTTACTCATGATCATGAGTATTATAGTTCATGGTGGTAAGATGAGAGGAAGAAAAGAGGGTGGATGTTTGGAAACAATAATAAAAACAATGCATGAATTTAATTTGAAATTTAAATTAAAAATGAAAATTAAATAAAAAATAAAGAAAAGAAATAAATTAAAAAAAAACGTGGAATATTTGCGGTCAGCCTCCCTCGGTGGATATCTTCTCCTTGGTATCTTGAAGTAATGGATAGAGAATGGGATGCTTTGAGAGGGTGGAGCTTTTTTCCTTTTATAGGCAGATTTCTTTGGTCAAAAAGCTGATGCATTATAGACCCCATTAATGACCTATTCATGCATTAAACCATTCATAAATTTTGTTCATAAATATCTTGGTCTTCTCTCCTCAAAAGTTCAGCTAATTTGTAATCCGGATGAAGACGTTATTAATTTTTCATTCTCGGTTTCTGTTTCTGGACGAAGATTCCAGGATGGTACCTCCAAAATTTTGTCATTTAATGGCCTCCTTAATGACTTCCAAAATCCCCCAAATTTGTTGTAGTGTCGTTCCTAGATGTCCTAGTTCTATCCCAGATGGAAAAACCTCATTTGGATATGTGTAGGATGATTTTGGGTTCCCTTAGGGTTGTGGGGTCCACGCTGTCGTCCTGGAAAAATGTCCAACATCAATAAATTTTTAGACCCTTTAGATGCCTGAATCAGCTCCTGGTCCAGAAGAAAAAAGTGGAGGAAATAAAATCTGTATTCTAATGAAATTTTAAGCACAAAGTTGGGACATTTATTTTCAATGAAATGACTAAAATACCCTTAATGTAAAAATCTGTCTAAAATACAGAATTAGGCGTTTTTTACATTTAGGCTCAAAATAACACTTAAACCAAAAAACATGACAATTACCCATGCAATAACACTATAGTGGGATTTTAGAAAATGATTTACAGTATGAAATATATGAAAATTATATCTTCATAATCTTAATTGAAAAAAACATTGATTCATTTCACACCTATGGTAAAACGAACCCTGTTCAGAAAATAAAAAAAGAATAATTCTAAAACATATTCAAGAATACAAAATATGGATTAAATGAATTTACAAATAAATGTATAATATTAGAAAAAAATTGGATACATTTTAATGAAAATATAGAAATTGAATAAAATTATTATCCATTGAGAAGAAAAACTATGTTAGTTTTCCAAGATAACATTCATACGCTATTTTTAAGTGGAAAAGAATATAAAAATTTAAAGAATAAAAAGAAACATAATAAACAACCATATTATAATAAAATATCTGTTTTTTAATATATTATATTCATATAATACATTTAAAAAAATAAAATACATAATCAACCTTGAATAAGGATAATATTGAAAAATTAAGGTAATGACCTGAACATTTGAATAATATGTTGTTTCCTGAAAATTTATTTCTAAGAATGTCATATTAAAAAAATTATAAATGAAATTTAACCAATGGATTTTGACAATTATATTACCATTGGTCAATATGAAAATTGGAAATAATAATATTTTAAATGTTATAACTGTTGTTTAATATAAAAATAATAATATATAATTAATGTAGAAAGAAGAGTTAATGACATCATCTAGGAAGCTCAGGACAGACGAAGCACATAATTTGGAGCTTGGGAAGGAGGTAGCATCACCGATATTTTCTTGAGACCAATCCCAAGCCGAGTTTAATCATGTAAATATTTAATGTAATCACATTTATGAGAAGTGCATGCTGATAAAAATCACCACTCAAGCAATGTTGTTCGAGCTACCCCAAGATTCTATCACCATTACACACCTTACTCTTTATTCATATGAAGGTGTTATAAGAGGAAATGTAACAAGACCTTATCTACTTTCTTTAATCCATTTTTATAAATAAAATGATTATTTTTTATTATGGTTAAATTAATGAATTTCAAATCTCAAAATAAATATAGAATGAATTTTTTAGAAGTTTTATATTATTGATGAATATTAAAATAAGAGTATTTTAAAATATTTTTTATACTTTAAATAAATAATAATGTGAAATGATTTTTAGAAAATAGACATTTACAGTTGTGATCAGTAAGAAATCTAGAGCATGATAAGATCAACTTAATTTTTTGTGAATAGTAAATTATGTATAGTAATATTACCCTTATAAATAGTAATATTACAAATGGAATAATAACCTAATTTAAGAATGTATAATTATAATTTAAGAATCATGAATGGTAATGTGGTATAATATCATAAGTAAATAACTTTTTTATAAATTTTTAGTTATGTAGTAGTATTTTTATCGAGGTAAATAGTTATTTTGCATAAAAATTAAATATATCAAATTTAGGAAAATTTTTTCATAAAATGGAGTTAAATTTTTAATTATGAACATCGATATTAGGTTAGGTTGAATTTATGATATTATTATAAAATAATTTTTTTATCAGTGAATATTAAAAACATAGTTTTTGAGTTTTCTGTGTGTTTTATGACATAATAATGATGTAATTTGTAATTAAAAATTATGGTCAATTCATTTGGATTAAAATATTTTGGGGTTCCCCAAGTGGCCAAACCCAATGGAATATACTATGGGAAAGCACATGGTTTTTCAAATACCACTAATAAAGTGTCCCTTGAAAATTAATAAAATATTTCCTCACTTTTCCTATATATATGAACCATTTATTTATTTCCATTAATTAAAAATATCCTCTTCATTGAATCTCTGGTATTTTTACCTCCCATGGATTCATCACAAGGGCCTCTAAATCCCACAATGTCCCGATAATTGAGTTTTAGAAGTTACTATTCAAGGTAAGGGAACCTTTCACCGTCATTTTTTAGTCATGACATATTATAGGTTTTGTGTTTTAATTTACATTTTCATATGTTGGGGTATATTATCATGTATCCTTATTTCTATCCATTTTATTATAAAATTATTATACTCCATTTTTTCTCTAATCAACTAATTTTTTGAATTTTTAAGCTACATTTTTAGGCTGATAAATTTTCATAAGGGATGTTTTATCATTTATTTTTTTTTCAATTAATGTTCTCTTATATGTGGTAGGTCTTTCAAATTTCAATAACATTTTCTTATTTACATTAGATTATGTCTCTATACTATATTATGAGTCTTTTATGAATGGGTGACTCAATTATCTTCTCTTTTTAATGTATTCTAAATCCATGTTGCATATCTGTTATACTGTAGAATGTTTGTCTATAAATATATCTCTTTTTCCTCAATAAATTCTCCTATTTTATTTATTTGAATACCCTAACCTATTTAATTTCTAGGGGTATTAATCAAGACCTAAAAAGTATTTTTTTTATTTTGTAATTGGTATACATAAAACCCTCATTCCATTTCCATTGGTTATGAAATACATTGTGATTATGTTTTTAAACACATTTTAAAACTTCACGGTTTTGATATTAAACCCATTTCATGAATTCTTTTACTGTTATTTATGAAATTTTTTATAATAAAATATGTAGATCACATGAAAATAAATAAATATTATTGTTTTTCTCTGATATAACTCTAATACATTGGGTAAATAATTTAATCTCTATAGATAACTTGTTTTATGATACCTTGGGGAATAACCTTGGTAATTTTTATGACACCTTAGGGAAGGACCATGGTGATATTCTTATGAATGTCTAAGTTAAATTTTTTGGAAACATATTCAAGATGTTATTCATGTTAGTTATATCACGGTATGTCTCTTCTCATACCATTATGATATTTTCTCATGTTCTTATTGTACTCTCTCAGGTTCACATGTAAGTTGTTTCCCCTATTTTCCCATACTAGGCCTCATTCTCATTCTTTCCTTGATTTATATTCCTAGGTTATGAGTTGCAGTAAGTTTTCATAGTATGAATATTTAAAGAATTCTTTCAAGGAGATTATAATAATTTTATATGTTTTCTGGTATTAGGTTTCTCTTTTCCAAGAAACTAGACTTTAAAGACCCCCTTTTTAAAATGAAATGTAATGTTATGAAACAAAAAGGTGGGATGCTATAGTTGGTATCAATGTATTGATTAGTTATTTGTGGAAATTAGTCTATAAAACATTAGAAAGAACCCTATATAAAATATTAAATATATGAAAACCTATATGTATTTTTTTGAAATATTATGTAATTGGTTTCCGAACAAATAAATCCATATTTCTATACAAACAATTGGATGTGGCTCTAGTACATATGTATCTAGGTGTAAAACCCAAAAATATTTCATTCATATTGACTCAAATGAGAAATGGTGCACAACAATGTTCCTTGATGCACTAATGGGGTGATACTCATGAGTGATATGTTTGATTAATCACAATCTTTTAATGAAATAATATGAAATATTTATAGGGAAATGTAATTGCTATTAAATAATAATATGTTTATGCATGATGTTTTAAGACATAAAAATCATTTATAGTTAAAATATTATTTAATGAAATAATATTCTCACTAAAGATTTATTATTTTATAAAATGGAATGAAATATGAGGAACCATGCAAATATTGACTACAATGGACCATGCACTGACAGCCCTTCTGATGGAATATGGAATGGAATATTTCATGAGAATGATGAACCAACTAATTAAAGTAATAGGAAATATCTTGAATCATTATGGGAGAAAAATTTAACCCTAAGAGAAAAAATTATATTGAGTTATTTATGTGTCAATGACCACCAATGTTTAGTGGATCTCTCAACCCATTAATTTCTGAATAGTGGATTATCTCTATTGAAAAGATCTTTTCTATGCTTCGTTGTTCAAAACAAGAGAAGGTCACCCTGGTTGTTTACATCTTAGAGGGATAATTTAATCAGTAGTGGGAATTTATTACAAACATGAGGCCAAGAGATGAGGTTGAAGCTATAGAGTTTTATGAGTTTAGATGTATATTCTTTAATAATCATTTACCTCATTTTATGAGAACAAAAATAGAAAAGGTATTTCTTGAGATGAAAGTGGAAGAAGAATAAATATGTTGGAAGCTACGATATTAACTTCATAAGACTTTCCAAATAGACCTTAGGATTTTTCATGGATCCTAATGGGATTTTTGATATATTCTTTGGAGGACTAATACCTCATCTGGGGAAGAATCTAGCCAACTGAGACTACGATAGCTATGAGGATATCATGAAGAGTGCTGTGAAAGTCAAAATGGAGATCTGTGAGATGCAGTGTTATCCTAAATCCAATGAAAATAAGAGGTTAATAAATATAAACATAGCGAGGATATTTGATCAGGTAAGAGGAGGCTATCATGTGAAACATACCATGTTTAATAACTGTTGGAATAAGTATTCATGAAACTACCTACTTTGGAGTAAGAAGTGCAACAAGCGTGGAAGAGATGGCCATATCATGTAGAATTTGTGTAGTGAGGTGAAGCATAAACATTCCAAAACTAACAACAACTGTATGATGGTGTAGGCCATACATTAATTCTAATACATTAAGTGTGGATAGCATGGGAATTTTTCCAATCACTTTCCAAATATGAGGGCTGTGGAGGGGAATCAACATCAGCCTCAGAAATGGCCAAGGGAAAACGGTCATGCTTTTTCTATCATTATAGCAAATATTGAAGCTCTAAATTATGTGGTTGTAAGTAATACCATTGTTCTCTAAATTGTATAAAGTAAATTGTTTTTATTAAAGCTCTACACATTCTATTATTTTCTCCATGTTTGAAATGAATTTAGAAAAAACCCCTAAATCACTAAAAGAAGAGTTATCATGAAATACATATAATGGGATTATCTGAGAATCATCAGTGTTTAAAAACTATATTATTTACTTTAGTGAGAAAAATATTATAGAAAATCAATTAGTCATTCTCATTATAGAATTAGACATTATACTAGGTATGGAATGGATCTCATTGTATAATCCTAATATCTAATAAAGAAGCAAGATAATCATAGTAGTCTTGAATTGGAAACCTATAGTTATATTTTATCGAGATATTTCTTAACCAGCGTGTTTTCTAGAAGCACCTAATATAGCCTTATTTATGAAGTTTATTGGTGAATAAGAAAGAACCAATCAGGGTATAAGGTTAGAAAATGTCACCATCATCCTGGAATACATTGACATATTCTTTGAAGAGTTACTCAGACCTCCCCTAGAAAGAGAGGTAGAGTTATCCATTGAAATCATACCAAGATCTCATCTGATATCAATGACCCCATATAAGATGGAAAATGTAGAGCTAGAGGAATTAAAGAAATAGGTCCATGATATTTGGAAGAAGTGGTTTATCTAACCGAGTATGTCTCCTTGGGGAGAATATGTTCACTTTATAAAGAATGATGATTGATTAGTGAATCTTTTCATTGATTATAGAGATCTAAAAAATCACATTGAAGAACCAATACCATCTTCCATGAATTAATGACGTATTTTTATAGCTTATTGGGGCTCAATTATTATATAATATTGATCTAATATCTAGTTATCATCAATTAACGGTGAAGAATGAAGATATTCTAAAAACTGTCATCTGATCAAGAAATTGGAATTATGTGTTTGTTGTAATTCCATTTTCATTAACTAATGGTCCTCTTATTTTTTTGGATTTGATGAATAGAGTATTTAAGGACTACCTTGATATCATTTCTGTAGTTTTTATTAATGATATTATAATATATACCAAAATTAGATAGGTGTGTGAGGATCATTTAAGGTTTATTTTGAAAACTCTATAGATGGAGTAGATATTTGAAATGTTTTGAAAATGTGAATTTTGGGTAAAAAAGTTTCTTTATTAGGTAAAATTGTATCCCATGAAGGAATCAAAGATGAACTTGAAAAGACAAAGGTTTTAGGGGAGTTTCCTAAGCCCATAATAATAACTAACATTTTTAGTTTCCTTGGATTAGTAGGATATTATACGATTTTTGTGATAAAAAATTCAAGAATTTCTAATCCACTAAACATGTTTACACAAAAAGGGGTTATGTTCATCTGAAAAAAGGTGTGTGAGGAATGATTCCAAGAGCTGAAGAAGAGATAGGTTAATGCACTTGTGCGAAATCTGCCTTCAAGCAGAGAAGGATTCGTTATTTTTAGCGATAAATCTCTGAAATGGATTTGGTGTGTCCTTATGCGAAATGACAATGTGATTGTTTATGCATCTCAACATTTTAAGACTCATGAGTAGAACTATCCTACTTTTGATCTAGATCTAGTTGTAGTCATTTTTGATCTCAAGATATGGAGGCATGATCTTTATATAGATTAGTGTGATATATACATAGTCCATCAAAGTTTGAAGTATATTTTCATAAAAGAAAAGTAAATTAAAATGATATATAGTATATAGTTTAAACTTATAAAATATTATGATTGTTCAATTCATTATCATCCCAGAAGAGAAAAAAAAGTCACTGATGTATTAAGTAAAAAGATCCAGTTGTTCATTACATGATAAGGATTCAAAGAGATCCTTTAATCAATTACCAAGTAAAGATAGAAATGGGAATTTTAAGGTATGGTACATCATCAACACTAAGACAAATGATTTGTCAACCATTATTACTAGAGAATATCAAAAAAAGATCAAGAATGATCCTCTGTTAGAGAAGAAGATTGAGGATGTGAAGGACGAGATGTATCATGAGTTCAATATTGATCAAGAAGGTGTACTGAAATTTTGTACTAGACTATGTGTTCTATATATTCTTGGAATAAATAATGAGGTGATGGATAAACTCATTTATCTAATTTCTCTATACATCATTGCAGCACAAAAATGTAAAGGGACCTTCATGATCATTTTTGTGTGTGAGAAAATGAAAAATAGAGATTGATGAATACACTACAAGGTTCCTAGTATGTAAGTAGGTGAGGGCAGAGAAATAACTTCTTAAAGGGATATTACAACCACTACCTATACTAGCATGGATGTGGGACAATATCACTATGTACATGGTCACTAGTCTCTAGAGAGCTTCCAAAGGAAACAATGTGATATGGGTTATAGTGGAAATTCTCACCAACACTACCCATTTTATCTCTATTCAAGATGATTAATATCTTGAACAACATTCCAGGATTTACGTGAAAGAAGTGGTAAGGCTGCATGTAGCTCCACATTCTATAGTATCTGGTCATGATATAAGGTTAAAATCAAAATTCTAGAGAAGCCTTCAATATTTTTTTTATAATGAATTGAATTTTAATACGGACTATTACCCCCTAATTGATGTTCTATATGAAAGGTCTATTCAAACACTTGGGGACATGTTGAGAAAATATTCAATAGAATTTTAAGGTTGATTGGATCAACATCATCCATTAGTTGAGTTCTCTTACAGAAATATTTTCCACTCAAGAATTTAAATTCTACCCTATGGGGCTCTATATGAGAATATATGTAGAACTCATACATGTTGGGATGAAGCAGGAGAGAGAAAGATTCATGGGCCAGATCCTATGGAAGAGATGACAGAAAATGTTCATGTCATCCAAAAACACATTATGGCTGCTCAGAGTTCAAAAAAAATCTATGCCAACAACCGTCTAAGGGACTAGGAGTAGGACATTAGTGAAAAAGTAATGTGTCTAATTTCAACATTGAATAGAGTCATGAGGTTTGGGAATAAAGGGAAGATCCATCCAAGGTAAATTGGCCCATAAGAAATCCAATATCACTTAGGAGCAATGTCCTATTAGCATTCTCTTCCTCAATATCAAGCACAAGTTCATGATGTCTTCTAAGTATCCCTCTTGAGGAGGTATATACCTGACCATTCACACGTACAAAATCCAGAGGTGGTATAACTAAAACGTGACCTCTCTTATGAGGAGAATATAGTGGAGATATTTTATTTTAGAGACAAGGTTCTATGCAACAACAATGACCACCTTATTAATGTTTTGTGGAAGAAAAACAAATACAAAGAAGCCATTTGGGAACCAGAGGAGTCTATGAGGCATAAGTACCCACACCTTTTATCTTCTAAGGGTATGAATTGAAATTTCATGGGTGAAATTTCTTAAGGGAGGAATAATGTAATTACCCAAACGTTTTAATAATATTTTGTTTCCTGAAAATGTGTGTCTTACTATCTCATAATCAATACAAAATATATAATTATAAATAAAATGTGACCATTGGGTTTTGATCATTATATTACCCTCAGTTAATATGACCATTGGAAAAAATAATAAATTTTAACATTATAATTGTTGTTTAAAATATAAATAATAATGGGTAATTATTGTAGTAAGAAGATTTGAAGTCCTCATCTAGTAGACTTAGATTATACAAAGACCATCTTTAGGATTATGGGAAGGATGTTGCATCACCAAGCTTTTCCCTGGACCAAGACCAAGCTGAGCTTCATCATATTAATCTTTAACATAATAACCTTTGGGAGAAGATCATGTTGATTGAAATCACCAATCAAGAAATTTTTTCTGATCCACCTCAAGATTCTATCTTCATTTCACACCTTACTCTTAGGTCCCATGCTGGTGTTATAATGGGATATGTAATGAGGCCTTATTTACTTTGTGTAATCATTTTTTATAAATAAAATTGTTATATCTTATTATGGTGAATATCTTGAATTTAAAATGTAAAAATATATATATGATGATTTTTTAAAAGTTTTATATTATTGTCGAATATTGAATAAAGGGCATTTTAAAATATTTTTTATAAATTAAATAAACAATAATCTAAATTATTTTCAAAAAATGGACATTTACGATTGTGATTAGTAATAAATTTAGAATCTAATAATATCAACATAATTTTTTGTGGATAGAAAATTATGAATACTAATATTATCCTTATGTATAGTAATATGACTAATGGAACAGTAACATCACTTATGTTTGTATAGATATAATTTTGGCATCTTGAAATTTAATATGATATAATAGCATTAGTAAAATATTGTTTTGGGAATTATTTGTTATGTTTTAGTATTTTTTTGGGTAAATAGTGATTTTATTTAAAAATAAAATCACTCATATTTTGGAACTAAAATTTCATAAAATGGAGTTCATTTTTTAATTCAGAACATTGATATTAGGTTAGGGTGACATTTTGATATTTCAATAAAATGTTTTATTTTTAAGAGAATAGTAAAAATATAGTTTTTCAGTTTTCAGTGTGTTTTTTGACATTATAATGATGTAATATGTATTTTAAAATCATGGTAAACACATTTGGATTTAAATATTATGAGTTTTACCATGTGAATAAAACTATGGTAAAATACCAAGGTAAAGCGCATGGTTTTGAAAATACCAAAAATGATGTGACCCTTCTAAATTGATAAAGTATTCCCTCACTTTTTCTATGAATACAATCCCTTTACTTCATTCCATTCATTCCAAATTCCCCAAGAATGGTGTTCTAGTGTTTCTACCTCACAATGAGTACTCCAAATGTTTCTTGAAGCCCACAGGGTTCTGATCATCGATTTTTATAAGTTACTCTTCTTGGTAAGGGAACCATTCACCCTTCTCTTTTAGTCAAGACTTATTTTATGTATTGTCTTTTAATTTCCATATTAATATTTTGGGTTATATTATTATGTATCATTATTTATTTCCATTTTATTTCCAAATTATTTCGGACCCTTTCCACTCTCATAATCTAATTTTCTGAATTTTTAAGCCATGGCGTTTGGCTACTAAATATTCATAAAGGAATTCTCAACATTTCTTTTTTTTCATTCATGTTCTCTGATATGTGTTATGTCATTCACCTTTCTATACCATGTTTTTAGTTTCATTTTATTATTTACCTATAATATATTATGAATCTTATATGAATAGTTTACTCTTTTCACATCTCTTTTTAATGGTTTCTAAAACCATGTTTCATAGTGGTTAGGTTGAAGAATTTTCGTCTCAAAATATCTCTATTTTTCTCAACAAATTATCTTATTTTATTTGTGTTTATATCCAAACAAATTTATTTTCTAGTGGGATTTCACAAGACATAAAAATTATATATTTAATTATATAATTTTAATACATAAAACCCTCAATCCCTCTCTATTGATTATGAATGACACAGTGATCATGTTTTTAAGTACTTTTTGAAACGTTATGATTTAGATATTAAACCCATTTATTTTATTATATTTGTGTTGTTTATAAAATTTCTGATTATGATATATCTGGATCACATTAAAGTAATTACATATTAATGGTGTTCTAAGATAGCACTATAATTCATTGGGTAAAAAAATTATATATATTGATGGAAAGTTTTATGATACCTTAGTGAATAACCTTGGTATTTTTATGACACTTTGGGGAGGACATTAGTGATAAGCTTATGAATGTCTAAATTAAATGTTATAGACTAATTTTCCATATACGATTCAAGTTATTTTTATCATGATATATCACCTCTTAGGTCATTATGATATATCCAGATGTTCTTATATTATTCTCTTAATTTTACATGTAAACTGTTTCCCCTGGTTTCCCTTACTAATTCATATGATCACCCTTTCCTTTGATGTATGTTCATAGGTTATGAGATGTAGTAAATTTTCTTAGGATAAAAATTTCAATAATCCTGTAAATAGAATTAAAATATTGTTATATTTTTTCATGTATAATGTACATTTTTTCCAAGGTAGTAGACTTTAAGGATCCTCTTTTTTTAATTGAAATGAAAATCTATGTAATAAAATGGTTGTATGAAATAATAAAGCCTTAATTAATTTTTAATATTTAAATCCATGTACCGTTCAAAAAAATAAATTAAAATTTATCTTTAAATATAATAAATATAAATTTAGTTAAGATATATAATATAAAAGCACAATTTTATACACCACATGAACGAAACATCTGGTGAATATGGTATACATCTCACAAGAACAGATGTTAGATGAGAAACCCGTACATGAATCTAAAATTGCATCATAAGATATCTAACCTCATGAATAATAAATTTAAATTTTTTATTTTTCAATAAAATATAATTAAAATACTGATAATATAATATATGATCAACTTATAATAGTTCAACACCAATTTGTTAATATTTTTTTGTTAAAAACCATCGTTTCCACATGTTATCTATTTCATTTTTCATGGATATTTTAGATATGAATTTCAAGTCCTTGTAATTTTAGGATATATAATTTTTATCCATAATGACACCCTTAACATTAATATAATTTAAATAATATATATATATATATATATATCCATCCATGTTTTCAATGGTTGGAATGGATGAAATGTAAATAATAATCAATAATTAAATAATAATAATAAAATCTTAAATAAAATATATATTCATGAAATCCATTATTATAACCATACGTGTAAAAATTTGATTAAAAAACCCCAATTATGTGAAGATGGTATGTCATCTGTATACATGGACAATGTTTCCCCTTTCTATAGAAGGGAAAGATGATGGGTAATAGATGTTATATAATCATAATAATATTCATTTATATTGAATATTCCAAAAAAATAAATTATAATGGATTCAATAGATTTAGAGTAGGTAGAAGAAAAAATAAAATTGAAAATGCGTGGTAGATTTTTATACTGATGTGTTGAGAAATTCCATTTGTATTACACTTTAAGATGGGAATTAATGGTTTTTGGGAATAACTGTATATCTTGGTTGTGTTGATGTAAAATGGAATATATTTTGTCATGTGTTGGATATCCTATAAGGACAAACATTTAAGAGGAATATAGGGGAGTTGCTTCACTTTTATATGTGAGGGGAGGGGTACTCTTAAAATTACTTAAAGTATTAAATTAATATAACTAACCTTTTATATAGTCCAGTGGATCAAAATTTAATATTTTATAAAATATGATGTTTATATGTCTATATAATATCAAAATTTCAAAATTAGATGTTTTTATGTTATTTTTAACCCTTATATATTTGTTTTAACCAACTTTATAACTTTTTATAATTACCATAATATCAAAGTTCTATTCTATATAAGAGAAATAAATGATAACAGAATAGTGAAATTGGCCAGTAAAAGAAACAATGTGGAAATTTTAATCCATATCCATTTTAGACAGATGATGGTCGGATTTTTATGGATTTAAAATCATTTAAAAAAATATCATTTATTATAATATATTATTAATGAATTTTTAGAAACTATTAATTTTCATCGTCATTAAAGTCATAATGATAGATATTGAATTAGAATATAAGACTTTATATGATCCCTAATATGTTATATTTATCTATAAAAATTATGGAAAATAATAATTAATCTATATTGTATTACTTATAACATTTTTAATTTAATTTTATTTTATTTTCCTATTAAATGAATTAATATTTTATCAGTAGTGTGTTGGAAGTTAAGGTAACAATACTATTACTAAAAGTTGAAAATAAAATACCAAGACAAAAAATCAAAATAATCTATAAAATAAAAATTTCTAACTCATATTATCCTCTTTTTATTCTTATGTAATATTTTTAGAGGTATTCAAGAGAGAAATAATTTGTATGTATTCTTACCTTAAAATAATATAAACGCCATAAAAACACAATTCCAAAAGGAGCCCAAAATTAAAACAAATGATGTGGTAGGTTCAAAATAAGTTCTACAATTTATATTTTTATGTGTTTTGGATACATTTTAATCGCTATATTCTAGTTAAACCTCTTTAAAAAATATTAACCATCAATTTGATAATTTAAATTTTAACCATGATGCCTAAGAATTTGAAAAAAAAGGGGCCTTATAAGAAATTTAGTACATGTGGATTCCAAGTTTTTAATTCATTTTATCTTATTTAATTTCTAATAGTGGGTGAAATTATATTTAATATAATAATTTAATAGACAATAAAAATAATTTTATAAGAAAATAACATTTGTAAGAGTAAGAATAATTCCAACTAGAAATGAAATAATAAACTAGTTTCCACAATTTTTTTTGATAAATAATAAATTAATTATGGTTTTCAAAAAAATTAGAAATCCAAAACTAAATGAAATATTTCAACTATCCTATTCAATGCAATGACCTAGAATTAGTTTTTCATTTGAATAAAATATAACATATCATTCACAATATTCATGCTTGGGTTCACATATTAAGATTAAATTTTTTTAAAATAAATTATTTAAATATAATGAAATAAATTTTCCCTAAAACCACTCTTACAAATTTATATCAAATTGTTTTAAAAATATTTTAAATTTTTAACCCCATATTTCTAACATAGTATTGCCTCTTATACCATGGTGAAAAGTATTTACCACATTCACTATACATAATGAACCCAATTTAGAATCACCCAATTAAATTATATTAATTATGATTATTTAAAATGTGAAATATATTTTTTAGAACTCAATTAATATAAAGTGTATAATTTAATTTCATATTAACCCACATATGTGAGTGAAAATGATTTAAAAGAAAAAGTATCTTCTAATGTGTAAAATATTTTATACCAAAATCAAGAATAATATTTATTATAATGATACAATTTTTATTATTAATAAATTAAATGATCTCATTTTACAATGAAACCATTTTACAAATAATTAATTTTTAAATTCATGAAATGAAAATTTATTTTTCAACAAAAATCAATGTTTTTGAATATTCACATAAAAATTAAACATTTCAGAAAAATCCCAATATTTCATCCAATGATAGTTTTGATATTATGAATCCAAAAATTAAATATATTTTTCAAAATTAAAATTTTAATTTTGTTAGTGATAAATATTAATATTAATGCAAAAAATTCAATAAACACCATTTATTAAGTAAAAAATATTTAAAACAATTACGAATTTACTCAAAAATGTAATACTTATTTATTATAAATTAATAAAATTATTTTTATAATATAAAACCTTCATAAATAATTTTTATAATTTATTTATTCTTATTCAATACAGTAATTTTAATGGGTAGGTTAAAACATTCATTTTTAACTAAAAATATTTTAGTAGTATATTACAGTTCATTTAATCTGAATATTGGGAGTAATAAAATATTTAAATGTAATTAAATATATTTTTCGATGAATATAATATAAAATAGTGGGTTTTAATATTTCCACACTTAATGGTCATACCCAGTAGGAGGTTTATGTAGTACAAACTTATGGTTATAATATTATTGAATTATTGAACATGTTTTTAAATTTATAATGATGCTTTATAGAATCAAACAAACCCCAATATTATTTTGTGATAGATTTTATAGCTCTATTCTTTAAAATTATATTCTAATGTAAGGTATGATCCTAATATTTTTATCAATATAAAATTTAAATACACCGTCATCGTACAAATTTATATCGAGGATATTGTTTTTATATTAACATGAAATCCACTTGAAGAAATAATTTCATATAATATTCAAATTGAATTTTAGATGAGTATGATGGGGGAACTTAACTAAAATATTACATTTTATTTGAATGAGAATCATTAATTAAATATCGACACTCAATATAATTATATATATATATCATTTATTTAATTAAGGGGTTTGATTTTGGTAATTCTTCAACTATACGTACCCAAGATGATCGCCTCTGTAAACATGAACTTGATTAATTAGGGAAAATTATAAATTAAATGTTTTTTAGAGGTATAATCATACATTTAATATACCTGATATATATATGTATATATATTTTACTTTTTTCTAATTTACAAGGTGTCATGAAAATTATAATCAATTCCATATGAATGTATTCAAGCATATTTTCCCAAACCATAATGGAAAATCTGATTTTATGATGTTTTATTTTTCATGACGTGGTTTACATTTTGATATTTTTTCAATTATAATTTTAGAGGTTTATAATTTATTATGAGATAAATTATACAACTTCTCATTATTTTGTTTAATATTTAGTTATTTGGTATAGTAAGAAGGTACATTAAGTTGATCATTCCAATACTCAAATAATATTAGTATTGTGTTTAATAATTTTGTGAGCACTATCAGTTCATAGTGATTTTTGTTTTGCGAACAATGGTTTCCCACTTTTCCTTAAAGTGGATTTGTAATAAAAAAATTATATTTGTGGAAGCGGAATTAGAACATACAATATATGGATGTTGTTTCACTAAATTTTTTTATACGAAAATTAGAATCACTATTTTTGGGTTGATTTTAACTACAAATCTAATTTATTGTGATAATACTAGTTCCTTTTATTAATCTAGGAACCCGATACATATTTTGTTGGAGAAATACATATATATATATAAGATTCCATTTCATCCAAGACCATATGCTCAATGGAGAAACTATTTTTGTGCTTTTCAAAATTAAAATAAATCCACATAAAAGTATTATATAATGTTTAAATTATAAATATTTTAATATATTAAAGATATTTTAGGTATGATCTATGCTATGTGATCATATTTACACTTCTAATTTTATATTTTCATGGATTAAAAAAATCTCTCTGGGAAAGATGGAGAAAAATCAGTGTTTTATTGATATATTACTAAATATTTTTATAGGTATTTCATATTTTCTTGATATTGAATGAATAAAATAAGATTAATTTTAAATATACTCTAGAAATTCACATTGTTATATTCATAAACCCACAATCCAATATTTTTTACAAAATATATAAACAACAACATGATTTCTATGATATCGATAAATGTGACATAATTTCTTCCATAAAAAACAAAAAATAAAAAAGAAATATTATATCACATATATATCTAAGGACCTATATGGTATAGAGTTATTTAGAATTCGGAATTACTCCTAAATAACAATACCCATGTCTGAAAGTGACTATTTTCTCAATATACAGTCAACATTTCTTATATCAAAATAAGTCATCAACATATCTAAAACATTTATCCACCCCTGAAAAGTTTCTGGAAAAAATTCATTTATCATCAATCCTTAAAAGATAGGGAAAATGAAATAATAGAAAGACTAAGATATAATGCTCAATAAGGGTAAACATAATAATTAACACTTCAATTTCATCAGTGAGAATAATACGAGCAAAATTGTATGATGACATAATCAAATTTCATGAGTATAACATAAAGGGAATTCATACCCATAAATATCTGGATCATCCATCCTGGAACATGGAATAAATTTATAACAAACACAAGAGTCATTGAAATAAATTACCAAGAGCCATGGGATGTTAATATTGATCAATGGAATAATTAAAAACCCATAGAAATTATAATAAAAAATTGATGGTACCTTGGAACATTATCTTCATAACCCATGTCAAAAGTAACATGATCATAGTTAAATTAAATAGAGAAACCCTATGGTAAATCCCTTCAATTTTATTATAAATACTAGTAGCATTACAAATTTCATTGCAGATTTATAATGTGGATAACCCATCATATAAATAGTATAAGGATCACCTGTTCATCACTCGCTATAATGTGGATAAACCTATCATATAATTTATATCAGGATCACCCAATCGTCATGAGGAATATTAGAGACAAATTAATCATATTATATTCTTTTGATCTCACTTTTTATCTTCAATAATGTACAAGTAAAAATCATGAAAAAACATTTATAATCAATAACTTGTTGACATAATAACAATTCTAGTTATTTCATTACTTGATTCACCCTTTGAAAAGAAATTGGTTCCATGTCAATATTATAATTATTAAAATAATGGAATAATGATGGTACCAGTAAAACATATCCCCAATTTATATTGAGAAACATCCAATTCTTTTGAATTTTATTTATGTAAATATCAATAAAATATCAATTAAATCTTTTTTAGGAAAATATTCATATCATTTTCGAAATCACAATTAAAAACTAATAATTTATATAATATTTTTATAATCAAATTATATTAAAATAAAAAAGGAAAAATATAATGCAACACTCAAAACAAATCATAGTCATGATATAAGGAAATCCATTCAGGACCATAATGTTAAATATAAACATTATTTTTTAAAAAATAGAAATAGTTAGAAAAGTAAACAATATAGAAAACATTAATAAATTTCTTTTCAAAACAATTTAAAATATTTTCAAAGGACATTTAAAATATCTTCAATAAATTTTTTTTACAAAATAATATTCTTAATGAACCTTTATAAATCCTAGATATGGAATTGAAGGATTTTTGATATAAAGGAAGATAAAAACATGTTTTCACTTAAAAAATATTAATTTTTTTTCAATAAATACATGAGTAAATGTAAAATTAAACATATAATCCATATACATAACTATAGGAGTATAAAATTGACGTGGTTCAAGAAAATAAGGACATTCTATTTCCTATAAAATAAATATTAACATAAACAATTCCATAAAGAAAGGATATTGTGACATAATGAATTTATCAATTTATTAATATTTTGAATAAAAACTAATTAAAATAAAGAATATGATTTCAATTTTTAAATCTATGTAATGTCTTGAATTTGAGAAAGTAGGATCCCTAGGCCCAACATATATATATATACATTTACTACAGTTACATGAATACAATTTTATATAATTATGTTTTATCTTACCAGAATAGTTTTCAAAATTCTACATACAATATATTTATTGTATTGTCCAGATATTAATTATCATATCAAAAGGTTATAGTAGTTCGTGAGCTAAAATGAGATCTTAAATATATTATGAAATTAATCATAAATATTATGTATTATCATCTATATACATCATACATAATGGATACATTTTCTATCTATAAAAAAGATTCTTGGGGATCATAAGGAATGATACATGTTTTCGTAAAGCTCATACATTGTTATTTTTAGTTGGCATGATCATGTGTAATGATCGTCCAATAAGAGAACCATATGTTTCTGGTTTCATTTGATTCTCATTTCTATGGACATGTGTATTGGTATCCTATATTTGGATCATTATCATTGTGTTATACTTTATCATGTTCTTTTATGAAAGGGAAAATCATGAAATTGATGTGATAGAGAGGAAGCATATGTTGTGAGCGTCTGCGTTGTAATGTCATTAGTTGAATGGTGAAGAATTTTTTTCCCTTCTGAATTGAGGAAGTGACATCTTGGGTCTAGTTGATCAGTATAGCATTAAATTCATTAAATCGATATTTATTTTAGTACAATGTAATTCCATCGTGTTAGTTCAACAAACAATAATGAAATAATGGATGATTACACAAGTTGTGTGTCCAGATTTATGAGACCTTATAATACAAAGAGAATATACTACACAATTTTTGTTCATAAGAAGGATATCATTTCTCTGAATACTCCTTATATTTTTAGGGTTCATGATGGGTTGTTATAATAATCTATTGGTTTTTGAAATTATTCACAAGAATCAATATTTTGTCTAATAGTGTCAGACATGATAGAATATTCAAGTATCTTCCCTATTCTGATGAATAGATCTATATGACATTGTTGTCCCCACAATGACACCAATTGTGTTATATGAATTAATAATTGTTGATAAATAAATAAATTAATTATTCTTTTATAATAGTTTAATTTAATTGAATTAATTAATTATATGTACTTAAAAAAGATTATGTAAATATATGGAATAATAATATCCAAATAGATATTATTTTAATATTCAATGTTTGTTCAATATTTGGGACAAATATGATTTTAGTTAATGAATTGGGTCTATCATGTAATATAAAAAATATATATTACTTGTAATTGATATAATAAATATAATATTTATGACACGGTTAAATCATCATAACTATTTATTTAATAATCTTTTGTATATTTTATATATTTGGGGGTTGGGGAACTCTTTCACAGTATTTGAAACATTCAATATATAAATCTGCAGGATCTCATTTCACGTAGAATGTACATTCAAATAGATTAGTAGATCCTCTATACTATATAATTCTTGAGAGATAAAGTATCTTTCTAATTGAGTGATCTAATTATACCATTTTGGATTGAAGGCATGAGATTGAGGTCAATATTATGATATCAAAGGAATCATTGAAGATCCACTCAAGAACCCATATTTGGTTGAATGATGTATGTATGAAATCAAAAAGTAAGTGTTTATGATATATGAGGAATAAAATTTAGATCATTTATAAAATATTTTTTGAATATGAGACACAATGAAACACATGTCGAACCAAACTAGGTACTGGTTAATTTAAATTTTTTGATTTGAAATATTTATGTGAGATACTTGGACACCTATCAGGGAATATATTGCTTGAGATGGGAAAGTAACATCACTCCAGTGATGAAATTTTTTAAATCTATGATCCATAATATTACGATGTGTGGTCTGGTACCTTAATATTTAAAATTACAAAATTAATTCATGAATAAGTAAGTATAGCATACATGGAAATCATGGTTCAAGACATGAATTAAGTATTAAAAAAATTATATTGGGATAAAGATCAATATTTCATATTTAAATCTATTGAATCAATATCCCATAAATTATATGACATAAAAGTAGCATAATATATCATTAAATTTATTCATTCAGGATATAATTTCTTAATAGTAATAATATACACCATTTAAAAGTAAGTAATTTCATATTACAAGACATTAATCAATGATAGATAATTTCAGATGAATAACATATATAAAAATTATATCATCAAATTGATAATTAACGAATATACAGATTATATGTAACAATTGTAAATAAACACAATACATGTTGAAATACAACATAAATAAAAAATGGTCATTTTACACATAATCATGGCATAATATAATAAATGAATAAGTGATATAACCCAATGAAATGAAATTGAGATTACTATATTGTAACTATCAAATGAAATACTCTTGTATGTAATATAGGTAATTGAAACTTAAATTACCATAATTTCTAAATAATCAAGGATATAACATGTAAATTTTATTTGTACATAGTTTATAAATTAAACTAGTTTCACAACATTATAATATACCTCAATGAAAGGAAATTTTGATGAAATCAGTTACATAAAATTTGTATCATCACACGCTTTCTTCGTCTTCTGGAATAACAAAATTATTGTAATTATTTAATTTATTGACAAATATTTTTATGTTCATTATTCATTAATACCATCTTATAAACAATTATTACTTGATTGTGTTAAAGCCGAATGTTTTAACGATTTCATTACAAATGTCCAAAAATACATTGATAGGTTTACGATGGTAAAAGAGGTAATTTTTTCATTATATCAAAAATCATATTCCTAAAATAAATATTTTTTATATTTATAAAATATACTATTAATGACAATCATGAATTAAAATTATGAAAAATGAACTATGATACAATGATGGAGACCACAGTCCATACTTATGGATTTTTAACATTTCCATTTTTTAATGGTCATAGTAGAAATAAGTTATATATTATTATATCATTAAATAATTATCATTATATCCTAAATAATATGTTATTTTTTCAAATATTTTTATCTATATCACCCGTGAAACGTGGTAAAGAAAACTGAATCATATTGCTTCATAGAAGTGCTAGTACACAGGCATGCATAGATGCCGTTATCATTTTTTTGTGAATGATAATTTTAGAATGTATATGAAATTTTATCTTTTAAGAATATTCATATGTCATGAATATCATATATAAATATGAGGCGACATGGTTTAATATTTGTATGTAAAAATTTTTTAAGAAGATGGCAGAACAAGGTGTGGAGAACAATGTGAACCATAGAACTAGAAATCATGATTTTTGTGACAAGAGGGATTGTTGCGGGATGGTTATTGGTAGGGATGCTAATTTTTATTATATAGAGATATTTATATTCTTTAATATATGGAAATAAAATTTTATGAAAGTTGTTTCTCAAAGATCTCCTGGATGTATGAGGAATTTTGCAGATGTGGTCAATGCAACATGGAACCTTTCTTTCTTTGATTTCGATTTCCATCCACCTGGAAATGTTTTAAAAAATTTGGATTTAACATGTTTCATCCAATCATTATTTTTTTATGAACATGGGATTATTTTCATATACTCCATCATTGTGAGAGTATTGTTTCCATAGGGGGTATGGTTTGGAAAATTCCATGATCTCACACAATGGATTATAGTGATATGATATTTTCATGAATGGAGGATGAATGATCTTGTAGATAGTTGAAATCATGTAGTATTTCTATTAGATTAATGTAATTAGTGTTCTTAGAGTCTATGATCAATATGTTTGATACATCGGTTTCTATGAATTTATGAATGAGATTTAAATTTAGATCTTGGAAAAGATAAAAACACACATACTCATGTATGGATTAAATTTTTTAAACAAAATTGGTTATACTAGAATCTATGTGTACTTTGGGATAATTCACCCTCTTGAAAAAATTACATAAGTATCGATATCCAGATATAAAATTCGATATCTAGACATTCTTCTAGGATACTTATCGGGGTCGATATGTCCTCTAAATTAGGGGTAGTGGTTGTACTAGCTACCAGGGATGATAAAATAAATATGGAGCTTCAATATGAATGGAAACAAAATTTATTCTAGAAATGTAATTTTTTTCCCGTGTTAATTCTTATTTTAATAGAGTTAATGTGTTTAGATTTTTTTTAAATATAGGGTAAGGATGCCACCCCCTATATAAGGATTAAATGGAATGATAAGGTCTATAGTTATAATCCCCATGATCTAAATCATGGGTCGTCTAGTGATAGAATTTCAAGCCTTCATGGTAGTTTGATAGAATTATGTCCGCTGAATGATTCCAGTGAACAACCTGATTTTTTATTCTTTATCTTCCTTGGTAAAGGATCTGAATGATCATGTTCATACTAAAGTTATTGTAGATACCCTTCCTGCAAAAGATGATTACGTCATTCTCCCTGCCATTAGTGCATCATAGCTTCAGGTTATGAGAGTTAATGAAGATGACCCCAAGAGGGATACTATACCTATTAATAATTTGAATGTTTAGGATTATACTTATTTTCCTTGTGATAACAATGCTGCTACTTCTATGAAGGTCAATAATATTGTCTTCCTGGATACAATTGGTGTTGTCTAGTAGGGAGGTTCTCCCCCACTCTTATATTAGAAAATGACTGAAAGGTTTCAATATTAATTTATTCCTATGTTGGATATGAGGGTGTTATTTCCCCCCATCTATCTATCTTGATAGAATTTATTCTAATTAATCTGGCGGTGAGATGGTTTCTTTTGGAAATCAGCCTAGTAATGTTCAGGATAATGTTTGTCTGACTGTTGAAAGAAAAATAAAATGGAGTTGTGTGATTGGACAGACTGTGAATTCCCCTTATCATTATAGCTCTCGTGTTCAAGTAGATTTTCAATTCTTATAAATTCCATCAACTAAAATTTGATGATGAAGTCTCCCTGATAGTTTCTATCAGGAACCTACCCAATCACATAATAAGTACACCCAATTATGTGGTAGTCTTCGGAACAAGGTGTTGAGGATTCATCCCCATCTTAGAAAGATCAGAATAATGAGATTCAGGATGAGGGTGGTTGTAATATTTAGGAATGTGAAGAAGATGAGGGAAAAATGAAAAAGGTAATTATAAAATCTAAAGAAATCTGGATTCAACATCATGATATGCCTTAGATAGGGCTTAGATCCCTTAATAAATTATGGTTCTATTTTGGAATTTTCAAGGGCATGTAAATTATACCAAATTCACAACCCTTTTTAATTTCATTTATACTAAAAACCCCATGATTATTGGCCTTTAATAAAGTAGAATTTGATTTTTCATTTGGAAGTATTTTAATTGGATTTCCCTAGGTTACTCCACTCTTTCCATTAATTTTCATGAATGTGTAGTGTGGTTTCTTTGGGTTATACAGCATGATATAATTACTCCTAATTCCTATAGTAGATATCATTATTCCATTACTGTTTCTTTTGGAATGAATGGTGATGACTTTTCTATGACTTATTTCAATTCTTTTAATCTATATATAAGAATAATAGATCTTTGGAAATATCTTGAATGAGTATCTGAGAATATGTGATGGAGTTAGATCATAGTGGGGGAATTCAATGACAAGTTAATACCAAAAGTAAAAATATAAATTTAATTTTATAGATGGGTTTCATTTCAGTTACCATTCAATATTGATAATAGAAGTTTGGATGAGGACTCTATTGTTGGAGCAGATTACACATAGTATGTACACCCTAAATAGGAGGCAACCCACAAACTAGATAAATGTTTTTTACATGTGAATAAAATGAATAATTCTATTTATATAGCTCGTCTCACTCTACAAAAAATACTCTCTGATCATAATCCATTTCTGGTTGATATCTATGTCATTAAATCAAGGTCAACCCCCTTACCTTTCATGTTTAACAATGATTGTCTTGTCATGATTATATGTAAGAAAACAATCTTTTCCTTCTTGAAAGATAGATGGTTATGGTAGTCCTTTATAAACTATGGTCACCAAGATAAAATGTGTTAAAGCAAGGCTCAAAGAATGGAGTAGTTATCCAACTTTGATATTGATTTTGATATCAAAGATGTTGATAGTCACTTGTATTATTATCAATAAATTATTTAGATTTAGGAAGTTCCCTCTTCAGATAAGATGAAATATATACCCAACTATCATGATCTAAAATTCCATAAGGATAATCTTTCATGAAATAAATTTAATGTCAGGTGGATTAAGGATGGAAACAGGATCCCATGGTCGTTTCACTGCTTGGATAGGGAGATAATGGCATGAAGAGGGATGTCTAATAACCCAATCCTGAGATACATGGATATTAAATTAGTTTTTATGAATAATTAATACATGACACAAACAAACACACAAAGACCATGTTATTTTAGTGCCTTTGGAAATTGGAAAACAAGAAAAATTGTTCATAAAACATCTAAATCATCTAATTATTTATCCTACATAAATATAGCCCCTTTTGAAATATCTTAGTTAATATCCCCTCTTCAAATACTGGGGGAAAAGAAACATTAAAAGGGGCGAGTTAAAATTATCAGTAAGGGTAAACATGAAGATCATCAAACAAAACATGAACATAAATTTTGAATACCAAAATCATGAGTCATGAAATAAATATTGGCAGTTCATAGGGCATAAATCATAAATGAACACGAACCATGATAAAATAATATTGACATGGAACATGGAATTGTGATATGAAAATAATAACATAATATGATTTACATAGTATCCAATGAATTTCTACCAAGACCATTATAGTTGAAAATTCCCATTACTGAACTGGGGTTACTAGATATTCTAGCTGTGTATTATGGAACCAGATTTAGTTGTCGTTCCAACCATATATTACTGAACCAGATTTAATTTTCATTCTATTCATGTCTAGATCATGACATATAAATATTTACCCAATTAATTTGGGGAAGATAAAGGTAAAACCCATTTCATAATGTAACCATTTTTATGTGTTCCATACAAACAAAAAAATCATCATAGCATAACCCATAAAGTAAAATTGGTTTCTCAAACATCATTCAATCATTATTGATATAAAAAATGGGTTTCCAAAATAAAATTACATCATAAACACAATAAAATAATAGTAATAATAGTGATATAAATATATCCCCATTTAATGTGTGTCATATTAGATGGGAAATAATTTTGATAAAACAATTGAAATTAATTATCACGGAAAATATCATTTCTTTTTCAAAAAGGTCTTTCTTCCTCAAAATTCCAAACAATTTTAGAAGAAATCATTTTATTTTAAAATATACATGTAAAAATTTTGGGTGATCTTAAAATAAATAAGTAATTATGAAAGAGAAAAAAGTTGTTCATTCCATCCAAAAAACATTCTTCCTGTACTTTTACCAGAAAAATAAAAAAGTACATTGTATGGTAAACAAAAGAAAGATTCCTTCCATACCATGTAGTAAAAGTCAAAAATGAATAAAAATGACTTTAAACATACATATATAGATATTTAAAAATTTATGAAAATAGTTTTATAATATATGGACATGGATAATAAATATATCCCCTGTAAATACTTACGTATAAACAATCTGAGCTAAAAATAAGATTGAAAAATTATCGCTTACCTTAGGTCCAATTTCATTGTTATGTGTCCGAAACTCTTGTATATTTGGTTTAAACAAATTAATAACTTGTAAAAATCATAATAATATATATTATATCATATATGATTCACATATGACTTTATATTACCTATTTATTTATTTATTCCATGTTAAAGCAACGTTTTGGGTAATAATAGTTTTATTTATCTTTTTTGTTTTGACTTTTTATTCCTAATATTATTAGTAAGATCATGATTTACTTACTTAAAGAATGTAAATAATAATTTTTATATCATATATATTTAGTATAGAAATATATATAATAGATATATAAATGAAATTGAATACACCATTCATGGATATGTTAGGTCATACGTACACATGAACGCTGTTTCCATTTCCTTATTGAATTGAATGGAATCAAGTAAATGATATATATATATATATATACATAAATCCAGTAAACTTATTATGTCATACAATTCATTATTATTTATTATGTATAATTTATAATCATTCTTTAATGGTTAATGTGAAGAATGAATCATATCATGTCGTGGAGGTGGTAGGTCGTATGTACACACGGGAGACAATATCATTCAATTAATAGTTTAATTGTTTGGAATTGAATCGTATATTAATTATACAGAATAATCATCATTTTATATTAATTATTTACATCCAGTATACTCATTACTATACTCATACAAATTAATTATGGTTGAATGACAAATTACACCACGACGTGGAGACGTTAAGCCGTACGTATGCACACATAGTGATATTATTATTCGTATGATGGATAAAGGGAGGTATAAGGTTTTCCAATAATTATAATAATATATAATAATGTATAAGATACTAGATTTTGTTACTTTAGTATATAAACAACATCAGTAGATGATTTATAAGAAGAAAAGAATTTTGAAAGAGGCGATAAAACAATTACATCTTTTTGGTCTATCATCTTTTGATTTACGCAAAATGATTCCATAGGATGGCTTTCTTCCCAAAGTGATTCCTTTAAGATAAAGTGAGTGAATGTGGTACAGTAAATGGTTAGGGGATGGAAGAGAAAAAGGTAATTAAAGGTGATATTTAAAGAGAATGATATGAGCCCTTTTATAATAGAGGTGAGGGGAACCTTTAAAAATACCATTATTATTAAAATAATATAAATTTATTTTTAAAATAAAATTCCTATAAAGTGGATTATTTTGAAGATTATATGAGGTTGGGTGTAAAACCTCTCAAAAAATAAAATTTAGAGATGTTTTTATTTTATTTTAAACCAAATCCTTTTGATTTATACATATTTAATCTATTTAATTTTAATTGTTTTAATAATATTCAAAAAAAATAAATATTTATAAATATTTCCTTATGTGTTTTAAATTTTACATAATTGAATACTTTATTACATTTAAAAAATTATTAATTTTAATTTTTAATTATTTGGGATTATTAAATTATTTAATAATACGTTAATTTTTTCAAATTTCTATAGTGTCAATTTTGACACTATTCTTTAATTTGACTTTAAAAAAAATGCAAACACAAGATAAATATGAACCAAAATATTTAATAAACTAATAAAATATCATAGTCCCCATGAAAATTCATGTATCACATTAATGATTTTATATTATATTTTTTTATATTTTAAATACCATTTATTTGATATTTCTATTAAAAATAATTTCCACATCACTATTGTGTCGTCATTAGTGGTAATTGTATAATATATAAAAATTATAAATAAATTAACATTATGTAGATAATTTAATTATATTTTTGGATACTATTTATGTTAACATTATTATCAATTATATTATTACATTAAAATTATTATACTTATAAGATATATGAGAGTGACATGTTGTCACTTTCTTTTGTTTTAATAATAATTACATCATTTTCATGGAAAAAGTCTATTAAATGGATAAAATACAATCCTTAGGTGATATCAGTCAGCTTTTATTCATCCAATAGGATTTATTAAGGTGTTAGGGTAATTTTATTATCCTTATCAAATTGTTTGTTACCCTAATTTAGACAATTTTCCATTAACTTTGGTAAATAATAATTACCAATGTTATTATTCATAATGTCCAAAAAATAAAAGTTCCCTAATAACATAAATTATACCCATTTAATACAAATATGGAATTCAATTTTCAAAATTGAAAACAAAAAATATGCATTTGTTAATTTAATATTAATTCTTGTTGTCAAAACCAAAAAGTAGATTTTTAAGAAGTATAAGCTATCTAAAGACTTACAAGTGTTTATGAAAAATTTAAATGTGAAATTAAATACAATGAAATATTTTTTATTAAATTATAAAAACATAATAAAATTAATGTTTAAAACAAATTAAAAATAAAACATAACTATATAAATAAATTTCATTATAAGGTAGTTTTGAATTAAAATGCAATATTTTCACTATTTGTTAAACTATGAATTTTATTAGAAAAATAAAAATAATAAAACCAAAGTAAATTTTTGTATACCTCATCTAATTAATATGTTTATTTTGTAAAATATAATATTAAAATGTGTTAAAAATTAGATTTAATTCTGTGTTTCAATGAAAATCCATAAAATATGCATTTTTGGAAAAATACTTCTTTTATCCGAAAAAATTGAATTTGTTCCTATATCATGTTATAGAAAATACATATAATAAATCTTAATGTTATATAAAATTAAAAATATTGTTAATAATATTCATAAAGTATTTTTTATATAATATTTTTATAATATGTCATTGTTTAGTGAAACATGGTATTGCATACAACACATGCTATCGAGGAAGGTCACTCTTGTGTGTAATGCAAGCCAAGTTATTGTTTTGTTTAGTGCAAGCCTAATTTTGTGTTGTATATAACACAATCCAAATATATTTCTTCTAAAAATTGAAAATAATATATACTCATTGTTACTTACAATGAATTTTATCAAAATAACATGAAATTTTGTGTAACACACGCCAAGAATACTATTTCGTAAACTTTAAGAAAATAAGTTGTTGTATATAGAACAAGGTAATAATGGTATTTCATATAACACAAGACATCAATAAACATAAAAAATAATATCTAATAAAATCTCATGGTGTTGCATTCTAACCCCTTATAATGAATTTCTTCCTTGAAATTCGTTGGGGTTATAAAAGGTTTAGTACTAGAAATTTTCTTTAATAGAAATCCACCTCGTAAAAAAGAATATTAAAACATAATTTTAAAAAGGAATGTCAGAAACATATCAGTTACACAAATTAACTCATCATTTGTTTTCCACATATGAGAAAATAAGTGGGATGTGAAAACATGGATATGAATGAAAAATCTTACTATCATGTTTTGATGGACAGTGATAGATAACATGGTTTGGAGAATGTTAACAACCATATAGACTTAAATCTAAGATGATATAAGGGATAATCCGATTCATCAGATAAAAAGGTACTACAAAAACATTTTTATTTTTCAGGGTCCTTTCCATGAAGATGAATAACATGAGATAAAATACTATCTTTAATTCAATATGATCTCATTGCTATCCACGCCATGAGAAATTCCCACTTTATCACTTATTAAATGAAATGAAGAACAATTTTTCATTCTTAAAGTGTTTGAAGATCTAGGGAACTATAAATATAATGTTAGGTTATTCAATATGTCTCAAAAAAAAGGTTACCATAGGCTATAAAATATGCATACGTCCTATTATAGTGGGAGAAGACTTTATTCTAACTATTTTTATATGAAGTTTAACTTAAACATTCCCCAAATTTATAACCATAAAATAATTTTAAAAGTTGATAATCCAAAACTATAGAAAATGGTTCACTTACTCGACTAAAAATTTCCCCCCCATATATCATACAATATCTCAAGTTGGTCACATTCCATAAAAGAGAACACCTTCATCAGGTATCCTCATGAGTCACGGTAACAACCTGAATTATTAGATATCCTTAATGAAAACACACATGTTTCTATATTCCAAAACATATGGGATATATTCCTTGAGTCCCAAATAGTTGTATTCTCTATCCATGATAGCATAACCCATTTTTCAACAATTCAATAATTAGTTCCCAATAAACTAGCATATTCTAATTTACTTATTCAAATCTAACATATCTTTATCCAAACATCAATATATTAATATAAGAGACATATTAATGGTTATATATACCTTTATCATGTGTTCTCAAAATATATCACCTTACACTTAAATAACATTTTTTAGCTCCTTAGAACTATTAAAAATATACTTTCTAATCCTCAATAAAAAAACATCTACTGTAAAAATTTGTATATTTCATAATTCAAATAGCATAATATTTTAATTCTAAAACATATACACCTCATTAATAAAACATTATTCTTAAACCAATACTCATGATACATAAATTTTCATCCTTCCTAAAATATGAATTGTGTCTTAAGGTTTCTCAACCATAATCTTCTTAGGATTAATATAAAAATACAAGAAGAAAATCACATATCATTCATAAGTCATTTATAATATTTTTATCCTCAATATTATTACAAATACTTGTACAATCATCATGATTATATTTATGATATTTCAACATAGAAAATAAATCTTCATAATTTACATAATTTCAACATCTGAAACATTCAATTGTTAACCATGTTCTGTGTAGTTCAAACTATTAACTATGACTAGAAAGGTAAGTGTGAGAAATATGTATCATATATTAAATATAAATAAGGAAAATTAATTTTAATATTTCAATCTATGATATATTTTGTTTAACCTTATTATTGTCATGATTATAACAAAAACCCTAGAATTTTAACTTATATTTATCCTAAGAACATCCCTATACATATCCTTATAAAAATATCTAGGGAACCCACTAATGTTTTCGCATGATATTTTCCAAAGGTTGAATAATCCTTTACATGGATACAAACTATAATGTCCCATGATTAATGTAAATGGAAAATACATTACTTTTTCATAATACTTATAACATGACAGAAATAGAAACCCAAATACTGTATTAATTTAGTGCATTTGGAATTTGGAAAACATAAACAACTGGTTGATAAAACATCTACATCCTCTCTTGCTTTATCGTTAATAACTAGAACCTCTTTTGACACACCTTTCTTAATACCCTTATTCAAATCATGGGGGAAATGAAAAATGGAAATGGGGAATCTCAAATGGTCACTAAGGGTAAACCTAAATAACATCGAACAAAATATGAAAATAAGAATATAAAAACATGAACATACGTTTTGAATATCAAAACTATGATTAATGAAATAAATCATGGCAGTTTGTATAGCACAAATAATAAATGAACATGAACCATGATAAAATAACACTAACATAAAACATGGAATTATAGAAAAAAAATAAGCACATAATATGATTTCTATAGTAGATAAATAATTTCTGTGAATACCATCATTATGGACAATGTCTATTAGAAAATAGGGTTTAGTTTCCATTCCAGTCGTGTATTACCAAGCTATATTTACATATTATTCCAACTGTATATTACTAAACTTGATTTTCATTACATTATAGTAATGTCTATATCATGAGATATAATTCTTCACCCAATGAATTGGAGGGATATATATGTCCCTCCCATATAATAATAAACCATTCTTATGTGTGCCACAAAAATATAAAAACATTCACCATTGTAGAAAACATGATGTATAATGGGTTTCATAAACATCATTCCTTCATAATTGATATAAAAAAATGAATTTCATAAAAAATAATTCTATAATAAACACTATAAAATAATAGTATTAATAGTTATAGAAATATAACCCTATTTTAAGAGTGTCATCTTAGATGGAAAATAATTTTGAGAAAACCCATGAAATTAATTGTTGAAGAAAATATCATTTCTTCTTCAAAAAAGTTTACCTTCCTCAAAAATTCACAAAATTTTGGAAGAAATTATTTTATCTAAAAATTACCTTGTAATTTTTTTGTGTATGCCTCAAAGAAATAAGGAATTTTTAAAGTATAAAAATATGATCATGTCATACAGAAAAACATTATTCTTGGAATTTTTTTCTAGAAAATTCAAAATCTACCTCATTTGGTACACAAAAGAACGATTCATTCTAGACCATGTAGTAAAATATAAAAATGGGTAAAAATGAATTTAAACATAGATATAATAATAATAACAAATTTAGGAAATCAATTTTTGAAAAAGTTGAAATATATGATAAGGATACACCCCCAGTAAATACTTACATATAAACAGTCTCGGATAAAAATGAGATTGGAAAATTGTCCCTTACCTTAGGTTTAGTTTCTTCCATATGTGTCTAAATATAATGAATATTCCATTTAAACAAATTATTAAATTGTTGAAGAAACATAATAATATCTATTATATCATATACGATTCAGTTTTGACTTTATATTACCAGTTTATTTATCAATTCTATTTTAAAGAAACTTTTTGGGTAAAAATATTTTTATTTATTATAAGTGTTTTGACTTGTTATTCGAGATATTATTACATATATAGTGATTTACAGACTTCCAGAATTTAAATCATGATTTTTATATCATATATATTTTGTATATTAATATATATAATAGATAGATAAATTAAATGGAATACATCATACATGGACACGGTATGTCATATGTATGCCTGAACATTGTTTCTGTTTCCTTATTGAATTGGATAGAAACTATTAAATGATATATATATATATATTATGTATAATTATTATTTATTATATTTAATGATAAATTTTTATATATACTTTACAATCATTGTTGAATGGTTAATGTGGAGACTAAATCTCATCGCGTTGTGGAGATGGAAGGTCGTACGTACACACGAGCGACAATATCATTCACTTGATTGATAAATGGTATGTAATTGGATGGTATGTTAACTATAAAGAATAATTATTATATTATATTAATTATTTACAACAATTAAACTCATCATTATACCAATACAAATTATGTATGGTTAAATAAAAAATTACACAAAGGTGTGGAGGCGGTAAGTCATACGTACACACCCATGGTGATACTGTTATTCGTAGGATGGATAAAAGGATGTATAAGGTTATCCCATAATTATAGTATCTAATAATTTATAAAATACTATATTTATTAATTTTATATGGAAACAACATAAGAATGTGAAGTAGAATAGGAAAATAATTTAGAAATAGGTGATAAAACAATTACCTCTTTTTCGAGAATCTCCTTTTGATTATCACAAACGGTATCCTTATGATGGATTTCTACCTAAATTACTTCCTATAGGATGATGTTAGAGAAGTTGGGAGAAAAAATGGTTAGGGTTTTTCTAAGAAAAATGGAATTAATGATGTGATTAAATGATAAGAATAGGTGGCCTTTTATCAGAGAGTGGAAGGGAACCTTTGGAAATACCAAATCAATTAAATTATTATATATTAATTTTTAAAATATAATTCCTCCAAAGTTGATTATTTTAAATATAATATGAGATCGGGTAAAAATCCTCTCAACAAATAAAATTTATTTTTTTTTTATTTTCAACCTTATCCTTTTGATTTATCCTTATTTAAGCTATTTAATTTTAATTTTGGTAATAATATTATAAATAATAAATGGTTATAAATATATAATTATATGTTGTAAAATATCTATAATTGGATGCTTCAGGAAATTTAATACCTTATCATATTATCTCTGTAATGTTTTTATTTTTTTGACTTTTAAATAATTTAATAATATGTTATGTTTATAAAATATCAATAGTGACAAATATGACAATATTCATTTATTTGTCATTAAATAAAATCCAAAAAAAGATAAATTCCAACCAAAATATTTAAAACACTAATAAAATGTCTTATTCCTGTACAAAATTCTTGTATCACATTAATTAGTTCATATTATATTTATTTTAATATTTTTAAAACCATTTATTTTATAATTCTATTAAAAAAATAATTTCTAAATCACTATTGTGTCATCATTAATGGAAATTATTTAATCTATAAAAATTAAAAATAAATTTAGAAGATGTATATAATTTCATTATATTTCTAGAGACTATTTATGTATAATGCGTTATCAATTTTATCACTTAATTAAAATTATTGTACTTATATGATAAATGAGAGTGACATGTTGTCACTTTCCTTTGTTTTAATAATAATTACATCATTTTCATGAACAAATTTCCATTAAATGAATAAATTATGACCCTTAGGTGATATGGTCTACTTTTTTCATCCAATATAATTTATATCAGTTTTTAGGGTAATTTAATTGTCCTTATCATATATTTTGTTACCTTAATTTACCTAATTTACCTTTATATGTGGTCAAAAAATTACCAAAGATACTATTCATAATGTCTAAAAATAAAAATTAACCTATTAACATAATTTGAACCCAATGATTCCAAATATGGAATTAATTTTCTAAAATTCAAAACAAAAAAGTTGTAATAATTTATTTAAAATTAATTCTAGTTGTCAATATAGAAAGTCTGTTTTTAAGAAGTAAAAAACTATTAAAAGATTGACATGTGTTTATGATAATTTTAAAAGTGAAATTAATTCCAATGGACAAAATTGGATTAAATTATAAAAATATAATCCTATTACACTTTGAAACAAATTAAAAATATAATAAAACTACATAAATAAATTAGATAAAAAGACAGTATTGAATTAAAATGCAGTATTTATCATTATTCATTATGATATTAATTTAATCAAAAAAATACATGAAAATTCAACCAAATTACGTTTGATTACCTGATTCCAAATAATAATTAATTTGTCAAATAGAGTATGTAAATTTGTTAAATGAAGATTTAAAATTGTTGCACCATCAAAAGGCGAAAAAACATTTTTTTAAATAATTATTTTATCTAAAAAATTGATTTGTTTCTTAAATATTGTTCTAGAAAATACATATGATTAATGTTAATGTTATATAAAATTAAAAATTTTGTTTATAATATTCCCAATGACTATTTTATATAATAATTTAAAAATATATTGTCGTTTTGTGAAACTCAATATTGTGTACAATGCAAGCTATCGAGGAAGGTCTCTCTTGTGTGCAATGCAAGCCAAGTTAGTTTTGTGTTTAGTGAAATCCTACTTTAATGTTTCATATTACATAATCCAAACATATTTCATTTATACATTGATCTAAATTGATACTAATTGTTGCCTTAAATGAATTCTATCAAAAGAATTTGAAATTGTGTGTAACACAAACCAAGAATAGTGTTGCGTATACTGAAAACTAATAAGTTGTAGCATAAAGAACAAGAAAATATTATTGTAGCATATAATACAAGACAAAAAATAAATTAAAAAGAATATATATCATAAAATGTGGGGGTGTTACAGTATCACTACCTTCAATATTAATGGGATGTTGTATAGTTCAGAAAATGAAATTTCTATTACTACAAGCATATATTTAGAGGACTTGTATATCGACAAAGGTGATGAAAACAATAATAAAAAATGATAAAGAACATCACTTACTAGAATTTATGATCATAATAGTACGAGGATTGTTTAGGTCCCCAATGTAAAGGAAGTTATGGTAGGATTTTGTTTCTCTTAATATTGAAAATGTTGTATGAACATATGTGTTCAATAATAAATTCTTTATGTTTAATTGGTACTTTCTTAATGTTGATTTTATCAATGTTGTCAAAGAATTATTAAATCATGTATCTATGACTTATGAAGTTAATGAAATTTGTTTTCTTGGATTCCCAAGAAGGACAATTCATTGGATATTAATGACAAAAAACTTTTTTCTATTAGGA
The DNA here is from genome assembly GCA_963277665.1 of Viscum album. NCBI lineage: Eukaryota > Viridiplantae > Streptophyta > Magnoliopsida > Santalales > Viscaceae > Viscum > Viscum album. The sequence goes on along the minus strand of OY728131.1, from coordinate 1,726,221,911 downwards.
ATACTATTCCAAATAAATTTACCAAAATCATGACTTATAGAATGGGTGATATTTCTAAGAGATTTATCTCTACACACCTGTTTGGGTTTTTCAATTATTGGAACATTAAGAATGGTCTTCATACTTCATCATAATGCATCAACATCGTGTGAAAAAAGGTAAAGGATGGTAATATGAATTTAAAAATTGATATCACCAAGGAATTTAACATAAATAAACATTACCTTTACTATATTTTTATGTCATGGGTTTTATTATAAGTTTATCAAATTTGGAATTTGTAACCCCAATATTTCTAGGTCTCTATTATTATTAATGTGTTTATGGGGTGGGGGTGTAGGGGGTATTTAATTACCCTATAGGGATAAGGTAATGAGATAATTTATTTAAGCTTACCTATTATATTTATAAGGATTATTTATGTTGTTTTCATAATGATAATGTTTAGGTGGGGATTTAAAATAAAATATATATTGTAATAGGATAAATTTCCCCCTAAAATATTTTCTATTCTAATGTAATTTTTTTGTGAAGGATGGTGGATATACGATTTCATGAATGAATGTATTTTTTTAGGAATATAAAGAAGTTTCTGGTCAGGTTATTGGAATCTATAAATACTCTATGGTTTTTGGGGAAGGAGTGTCCATTTTTATGAAAAAGATTGTTTATAGGGATCTTAGTGTTAGGCTAGGTTCCATATAATGTATATATCATGGGGTACCACCTTTTTAGGGTAAGGTGGGAATGTTTTATATGGAGTGTATTTACTAAAAAATTATCAATAAAATGGAAATAGGTAAAAAGAAGACTATTTACCAAGAAAGTATAATATTTTTTGTCAATAAATTATAACCTCTATGTTTTTATTTTAATTTTATATAAATATTTCCAATAATACTCATCAAGTATTTTTATATCATGTTTCTAAAATTTATTTTGAATGAATCAATTTATGAATGGAAATTTTTAATGGTTTCTTGGAAATATTTTGTTAGGCCTATAGAGATGGGAAGAATGGGAATAAAAAATCTCATGTTTTTTATTGAGACTTTATTTAGAAATATAACATAGATATTTAATTCCTATAATTACCCATCATTGTAGTTCATTATCACCAGATTTAAAAATATATTATAGAGTGGATATTCAATGTATGTTCCCTCTACCTTTTGAACAGTTATTGAGCCGGCATATTATGATATAATTCTATTCTCAGGGTGGATGGTCAATATGTAGTATTATTTGAATTGATAGAGAACTCCATAGCATTAAAGGATAATAAATGAGAAGTTTGACATCCTTCATTAAATTAAATATGTCTCCATATATGAAATATAGTTTATTATCAATGGTTATGATATTTTTCCCCTCATATCAATATAGAGCTTACTAGATAAGAGGACACTGATCGTGGTACTCAATTTGGACAATAAATTCGAATGGATTTTTCACTGCTAGTGAATTATAAACATGTTCTTGTAATTGATCCATCGCATTACATTCATGGATAATTGGGTTTAAGAATCCCTTCATTTCACCAACTATATTTATATTAGTTTATTGAAATTAGAGGAAATGGCTTCCATAGAATAAACTCATTCAATGAACATGGATTAATCCTTCCTCTAAATGTTATCATTTACTCCAATAAAATGTTTATGTTGATCACTTGTTTTCCTTATATAATTTCCCATGTGGGTTGGGGCCACACGTGCATGGTATTTTTGGATGTAATGATGACTGTTGGAGTGTTGAGGTACTGATGAATCCTGTCTATAATGTGGACTGTGGTGAGAATATTCAAGCTCTCATGTTCACAACTATTGAAACTAATATTTATTATGTGAAGAGGGAAATACATGGGTCATCTTTTGAGGATAGTTCTCCCTATTTTAATTATAGAGTAACCACAATTCATATGGAAGCATTTATTTCCTCCAAAATTTAAATTGGATCAAAAAATAATTATTTTTTATCTGCATTATTTTTAGATATGTTAGTGTTAGTTGTAGGTTCAAGAAACCATTGGTGGAAAAATATATTATATGTATCCCATCATTATATATGTGGAAATAATTTAATGTTTATGGGGTCTCTTCAAGTGCACTAAGGCCCTCAGGTAGTGGGGGAATCTTTTGTACTCAATGATGTCTCATTAAGGGCTATTTTTACTATTTCATTATGAATAGTCATGAAATTGAAACTGATTAATATGTAGTGATCAATGTGGAAAATTATGATTTTCAACATATTATGAGGTCTATATGAATAGAATTTTATTTAAGATTGGCAGTTGAAATTCGTAAAGCGTGTTGACGGAATGTTTTTGGGATAATGTTGTTGTCCATGATTGATTGCCTTTATCTTGTGGATTTTATATTCATTGACATTACACATGTTTACAAGAAATCAATTCTACTTTTTTATGTTATTTCCAAGAGGTATGTTATGGATACCATCTCATGATGGTCTATTTTGATTTATAATTGTTTTCATATTTTTTTGAAGCAGATGCACACTTTTATTTGTATACCTGCCTTTGCAAAGTCCCCATGTAAGGTATCTCTTTCTACCTTTATTGTTATAATATAATTTTTATGAAAGGGATTCCTACCACCTAAAAATTTTAAATATATTAAAATTAATTACATCATCAATATAATCCATGAGATATGGTGATGGAAAATGAATTACATTGGCCTATAAGGCTGTCGTCGGCTATACAAATGAACGATGAATTACCTTCCCATTTGATAGAGGTTGGAGATATATTTTTTTATTCATAAAAATAATTATATTAAAGAATATGGAAGTTACTTTTGTTATTTTTTAATTATTTTTTATGTTTATTTGAAAGATTTTTGTGGTGAAATAATATTAAAATGCTCAGTTAACAACTATACCTCTTCTTCAGACAACTTCCTATGAATAACCTTTCATCACTTAAAGGTTTTTATTTTACAAAAAACAAGACCTCTAAAAAGTATATATGGTTGTTAGAAGTGAATTCTATCAGTGATTGTCTGATTAAATTCCTCTTGAGGTGTGAAGAAATTAGATGAATAGGTTCGCTTTTATAAGAGAAAGGATAGGTATTTTTAAAATTCTAAAAATATTATACTAATATAAATCAATTTTAATGTAAAATAGGATAAAAATATATTATATTAGAATATAAGATGAAAATTTGTTTAATTAATGTCATAAAATACATTATTTATATGTTTATTCTTTGTTTTTACCTGTATCATTTGGTTTTAAGCTCATATTGTCTTTATTCACACAAACCATGATAATAAGGTTTTTTGCACTTTTAAGTAAACAATATATACTATATACAAGAAAAGCATCCCATAAAGAAACAATGGATGATATTATCAGCCATATATAAATCAATTGTACAGATAATGAGATTTTGATAAATTTGAATAATTTAACAGAAAATTAATTCTTTATAAAATATCAATAATATCAATTTCAGAACTATTCATTTACATTCAATTTAATAACATCAAGAAAATAAAAGAATTTGAATAAAATAAATTATAGGTTCTCTAACATGTTATATATTTATTAAAAATCATGGAATGCTTTAATGTATTAATTTAAAATTATTTTCATCATTTTTAATTTAATTTATTTGATTTATAAATTTCTTGAATAATTATTGAATCAGCGTATCTTATTATTTTAAAGAAGTTATTTAATCAATAAAAATTAAAAATAAACTACCATGAAAAAATCAAATGGAGTTAGAATTATGGATTATAAATAAAAATATCTTTTTTATCCAAATTTTAAATATATTATATTTATTAAAATAAAGAGTTTAATTTTTTTTATTTATATTCATTTAAATATTATAAATGTTAGAATATTGGACAAAAATAAAAAAGGTAAAAATTTATAATATTTTTGTTAATTGATGAGATATATAAATATAGTAACATTAATTAAATTATTATGGTCATTTTTTAGTCCTTATTATATAATTAATAACCTAAATTACCTGATCCACCCTTACCAAGGTAACATTAATTTAATAATACTACTATTCATAATGAACAAAACTAAGAGGTAAATATTACCACATTTGGACATTATAATTAAAAGTATGGAATAAATTTTTCATGATCCAATAAAAAAATTAAATAATATAATTTAAAACTAAACAATCAATACACAATAGAAATCATTTTATTTTTGAAATTTAACTTTTTAGGTATACAAATATTTTCATTCCAAATTGAACGATACAATTCATTCAACACCTATTTTTGGATTTTTTAGAAAAATTAAAGAGACTAATGAAATTTAGAAACTAATCCAAAATATATTTTTTAAATTTGTAAACAATTTAATAGAAAATATGGGTTTCATTTAAAATCATTAAGATTCACTATTCATTGGGAAATCAAAATTTTTTGAAAATTTTCAAAATTTCAACATAGGTTAATATTTATATGATGTTTTAAAAAAATGATATTTATTCTATTAAATAAAATTTAAAATATTTATATTCATTAATTATATTATTCAATAAAAAAATAACTATTTTTGAAGAAAAAATATATTTAATGAATAAAATGGATATACTAACAATTAAGTTCTTATTTCCTAATCATTAAGCAATAAATTTTTATTAATTGGAAATATAATATATATTTAAAAAAAATTAATCATATTCATAAATTCTAAAAAAATTACTTGGTTATAATGTTCATATATAAATAATAATTCTTTTTTTCTACATAAGAACATTTTAATTTGTATCTTATAATAGTGAATGTTTCCATTCATTTTAAATCTCACAGTGTTAAATTATTCACCCATTAAGAAATTACATCATAAAAATTTTAACTTGTGCTTAGAAATATAGTTTCTAAAATTTTAAAATTCCTCTATGGAAACCCACATCATAAAAATGGTTAATATAACATCCTCTTAATAAGATAAAAAGGGATATATCAAGGAAATCTAAAATTACTGAAAATATGGTTTTTGAAAATGAGAAAATTAGGGAATGTGAAAATATAGATGTCAAAGAGAAAACAAATTCTTAATGACTGATTAAAAATAATAGGGAACATAACTAGAGTAAAGGTATGAACCACAATATCATATATTTTTTATTGGTGAATAGACTACCTGTTGATCATAAATGGAGGTAATTGGATAAAATTTTTATTTTAATATAACTTTCCCAGGAGTTAGGTAATTCCACTACTATCTACACTAAACAAAAAATTAAATACACATAAATGAAAAGTATAATTTCATATTTTCATCAATTCATGCCCCAATTATATCTTTTTCTCCAACTATGATTATTCATGATCAATTTTTCATTGCTGATACACTAGAATAAACATTGAATGCCTAACATAATTCAAAAAAGGATAATAAACATTTCCTAAAATACATAGATATTAACAAAAACCATTATTTTCTAACAAAATGTAACAATATTCACAAAATGAATATACCTCATTCAAATAAATAATACATCAATTTCCAATATTTAAAAATAACACCAAATCAATCACAATGATCATAATAATATTTCATTATAAGAATAAAACCCAAAAAATATGAATGATTAGATCATTTATTCATCCAAAAAAAATTTAACATGTATCTCCAAATAATAGTGGTAATCCTAAATTTCTTCTATCAGAAATGTATATACACTCATTACAACATCAATATGAATGAGAATAAAATAAGGTAATTCATTCCCATAAATATCTGGATTTTCAATCTTGAAACTTGATATAAATATTTATAAAAGAAAATATTACTTTGAATCAATAATAAGAAGAACATGATATTAATGTTGATACAGGTAATTATTAAACACATATATCATGCATAAAGAAAATATGTTTGTATCCAATAACATTATCTTTATAACAAATTTAATAAATAACTAGAGCCTAGTTAAATCTATATGAGAAACCATATCATTACTCCATATTTTTTACCTCTAAATACAACTAATATTACCCAATGAATTAGAGAGTAACAATGGTGGTCACCCTTTATATAAGTTGTTTTTGGATCACCCATTCATCGTGATCTATAATGGGACTCAAACATTAATTTATGTTTTATCATGATCAACCATTCATCATGAGATATAATGGGGCTTAAACAATTGTATATGTTTTATCAATATTAGTAGAAATCGTCAGTAATTCCAATAGACTTTTCATGAATAAAAAACATAGTATCATTTAATTTTTGGAAAAACATTAATCATTGTTCTTTAAATAATTTATTGGACTTTGGAAAAGAAATGGGTTCCATGTAAATATCATAACCAATAAATAGAAATAATATATATGATACCCTTACAAAATATCCCCAGTGCATTGTATGTAACATCAAGGTTTATTTTTCATAATGAATGGAAACACCATTAAAATACCATTAAATAAAATTTCGAATAAAATATGATTTTCATTTTGAAATTCATTTTTTTAAAATAAAAATTCATAAAATAATGTAAAAATATTTTTCTTTTAAAATAACCATGAATAGTTATAAATTAATATACACAACAGAAAATTGTCATTATAGTGGGAAAATATGATCATGTCATTAATTCTAAAAAGACACAATTGTTTCTAAATTTTTATTAAAGAAAGTCAATAATGTCCAATACAAAAAAAAAGATCAAAAATTTAATTATATAAAAAATTTAGAAGTTCTTGTATCAATTAAAAAATAATTACGAAATCATTAATTGAATGAATAAAATTTTATTGAAACCCTTTTAGTAAACTTTGACAATGAGGAGAAAGGTTCTTGATATATTGTAAAATATAAGATCTATTTGATATACATACAATGTTCAGGAAGTTTATTCAATAAATAATGGAGGAAAAGAAAATTAAACATGTGAAACAAATTCATAACCAATGAATTGAAAAAAATATTAATTCAATAAAACAAGTTTATATGATTTCCTCTAGAATAATGTTTAACATAAATAGTCTCAAGAAGAATGAAGACTAGAACGAGAATCATATACCACTTTTTTATCATTAGAAGAAAAATAAATTGAAATAAATAATAAAATATGTAACTATAAATAACGAAATTAATTTATTATCATTCTATGATTTACTCATGATGATTTAATTACACCATAAAAGGAAATAATGTTTTGAGACACGAATCATGTCTCTGGAAAATGAGATAAATAAAAAGAAAACCCATGCATCTTTTCTAATATTTAAATCAATATCACATATAATAGAGAACCATAATGAAACATAAAATAACATTTTAAAATATCTATTTGTTATGTAATATAACAATATGAATCATAGAATTTTTTTAAAATAATGTAGAGGTAAATTATGGGTTATTTCTCAAAGAAATTAAACTTGAGATGAACAACCCATATAAAAATCCTATCATTGAATTCATAATTAATATATTGATTGATTATGTGAAAAAAAATTAAATCCTCACAATACAAGTCTATAAAATATACAAATAAAACAATGTACATTTTATAAATAATCTTTTCATAACATGATAAAAGAATAATTTATATAAACCAATAAAATGATGTTGCATTATAAAACCCTTAACATGTGGTAATGTTTAGATAAAATCCCCATGGATGAAGTAAATTTACTTAAATGTAACATTCCATGAATTATTATGGATTTTTGATATGAAACCTGAAAGGGGATGTATATACACCTCATAAAAAAATCTGGTTCATAACATTAAAATATGACTCAATGAGTGAAAATTGTGATGAAATCCCATACCTCAAGTTCGACTCATCACACCTATTATTCACCATCCTGAATCACAAAATTTATAAATTATTTAATTTAATACGAATATTTTTCTTGTTATTTATTCCTTAATACCATTTTATATACAATTTTTTTAATCAATTAATTTAATGTTTGATATTTTAATAATATTCAAATAAGATGTCCAAAATGAATTTTATGTTTTGAGTTTTGTAAAATATTCCATTATTCCATCATATAAATAATTATATATATGAAAAATAATGTAATTTAAAAATTCAACTAAAATTTTAAAACCAACCATTAGATATATTTATGAAAAATGAATTATATTATAATCATATAGATGGTTAGTCGTATGTACACAACTATAATGTTTTCATTTTACAATAATTATTATATAAATAAGGTAAATATTATTTTTTATTTTTTGAATAAAAATAATATCATAAATCCCATGTTTTTTCTCTATATATACTTATATATATCATACATATGATGTGGAAAAGAAAATGAATTACATTGATTCGTGAATGTGGCAGTTAATACTTATGCAGAAATGACATTAGCATTTTTTTAGTGGTTGGAAATGTTTCAATGTAAATGATATATTATCATTTAACAATGATTAATAAATCTTGAATATCATATATAAAAATTAAATTTGTAATTATTTCCATCCATGTGATATAGTGCTGGAAAATGAATTATATTGGTCATTGATATGGTAGTCTGTCGAAAACATGAGCGATGAATTCCTTTCTAATTTTTTGTAGGCCAGTGTTATATATTAGTTGTAAAACTGCCATAATAAACTCCGAATATCTTTTATAGAATGGTGTTTTTATCTCATAATTTTTGTAGAATATTTATAGGAGTAAGAAGGAGATATAAAAAACTCTCGGTTTAGAGTTATGCCACTTCTTCGGACAACCTCATTTTCATTACAAATTAATATCTCGATGGTTGGAATTATGCCCAAAACATAGCCTCTATAATGTATATAGTTATTTGATGAACGTTTAAGTGATTTTATTTCTATAATCAAATGGTTGATGAGGTGTGATGAAATGATAATAATAAGCACCCTTTATAAGTGATGGGAGGGGCACTTATGGAATTTCATATAAAATTGAATTTAAATAAATTAATTTTCATGTTATATAGGATAATAATTGATATTATTAGAATATAATATGAGGATTTTTTAATATCTTATAATAAAATAAATGTATCATAATCTTATATTTTCTTTCTCTCTTTAAATTTTCATTTAAACACTCTGTTAACTCTTTTCAGACATACCCCGATAATAGTGTTTTTACCATTTCAGGGTCAATATAGTTACTATATATGAAATATTGTAACAATATAGATCACATTATCATAGATCTAGTTTGTTAATTTATTATATTGGAATACATATAATAAATATCACCATTTAGGACTGAATAGTCTGGTAGTTTTGAGAACTAGACTCATTCATAATACCCATTTTAAATTGGGAATAGAAAAAAAAATCATAAAACATAATAAAAAAATTCTCACTATAATTGAAATATTATGAAAAGGTTTTCTCATACTAATCTAGGGAAAGGATAAAATGGTGATCTCAAATTCACAATAATAGAAAACTAAATTATAAGAGAATTATCTAAAAGAAATGTTAAATAAAGGATCACATAAGAAATTTAAATAATTGGACAAGGAATAATAAATATATAAGGGTAAATAAATGAAAACACAAGCCATTTAATCGCCAAAGAATTCTTCATATATCTACTAATCAATTTAATTCATGAATCAATATTCCTTATTCTCAAAAATCCATACCTAGTAATGGTTAAGGATGTATCAATATCTCCCCTCTTAATTAAACAAATATAAAAGTAAACATATTATATAAAAATATTATACCATTTAGGAATCAATAATATCCATCATAAAATAATATAGATATTTTATAAAAATTTAATTTCTAATAAATATGTTTACAAGAATTATATTCTTTCAAGAGATAGTTGACAATCACAAACGAATGTCAGATTGATCAATAAATTTTACAACATGGTAATTATTGTCAAATCCCCTTGGTAAAAAATTTCAAATTCGAAGATAAAAACCATGAATTTATATTTAATCATGATATTAAATGCCAATGTAAAAGTTCATACCGTATAAAAATTGAATTTGTGTAAAACATCAAATAAGTCTCATTGGAATGTAAATTGAAACAAAATCCCTTACCTCACAATTTCTATAGATTGAACATGATTTAAAATCCAATATATCGGTTTCCAAAAATTTATTAACTTAATAATAGAATCCATTTTAATACTTATAATAACATATATTACCCTTTTATTACATCTTATCAACAATTAGTTAATAATCTGTCAATATATTCTTTGATTTTAGTGTTAATTTTCTTTATTTTCTTATGCATTCTTTTAAAAAAATTATTTCATGTGCATATTATATATCTATATAATCTATAGAATAATAATCATAAAATAATTTTAATATTTAAACATATATTATACCTTTATAATCAATCATGAATTATTTTTATGAAAAATATAATATGTTATGACCATAGAGATGGTATGTCATACGTATGCACGAGTAACGTTTCCAATTTTCTCACATTATTATATAAACTAGGTAAGTAATATTTTTAAAATAATATAATTATTATAATATCATTAATATAATTTTATATATTCTTATATATCATCTATGTGATGTGGTGATGCAAATAGAGTTGTATCATTTCGTGATGGAAGTAGTCTACACGTACACCAACGATGTAACCATATTTACATGATTGAATTAGAAGGAGAAATATATATATATATATATTAGTGAAATAATAATAAATATTTCATTAATATCATATTTGTTTAATTTATTTCACAAATAATACTTTAATTTAACATTATCACCTTTCATGTGATTTGTTAGTGAACGAATAATCACATCGCTTTGTGAGGGGACAGTCCTCCATATACAAGAGGGATGTAGTCATGTCACCAATCGAATGGAATTTAAAAATATATATATGAAATAGTGACACCAAAGTTATTAATATTTTCTATATATCATATATATACATTATAACCATCACCACATCTAACCTTGAGATGTGTAAATGGAAAGAAGAACAACATCAGTTCATGAGGTGGTAGATCGCCTTAAACACAAAGAATAATTTCTTAACCCATTTGATGGAAGTAGAGATGGTTTTATGTCATTAAAATATTTTAAAAACATTTTTACATAAATAATATACTATGGTTATTACATAATTATGTATTAATAAAAATTTAAATACATGTAGAATGATATAAGAAAAAGATGATCGTGGGAGAATATTACCTCTTCTTATGATATCTTCCTTTCGTTTTCACTAGGAAAATTACTAGTTTTTGTTAATACCCATGAAAAATATTCTACAACTAGTATAGGTATTTTTTGGATTAATTTGGTATGGTATTTGATGGACTAATAATTTTTGAAGGTGTGAACCGAAGAGAAGAGTGAGAGTCCTTTTATAAGTAGGGTGAGAGGCACACATGTAATTCTTTTGAAATAGTGAATTTTACCTAAATTTGAATCATGTCATCATGAACTAATAATGGTTAATTTACTATAATATAATTTATAATGTTAGTATATGTTTCGAACATTTTTTGACACATTTATAGGTCATTTATACTTTTATGTTTAAATTTTAGTCCTTTAGAAAACGCGTTTTTAACTAAATTAGTGTACTTAATTTTATATGATTTCTCTAATCTCATTTGTCAGAGAAAATAAGATAAGATTATTATAAATTAATAATAATGTATATTAAAAATATTTTTTATATTTTTTCATTTTATATTCAAAAAATTGAAAAATTATATTTAAAATTAACCCCTCAGACTTGAAGAGAAAATGGGTTTTGAAGTGAAAATATCAAAATGTTTAAAAAGTTTTTTTTATATAAATTGAATATTAAAATTATTAAAGTAACATAAATTGGATTAATAGTTGTATAATTTAACTATTTTTTACTTTAAAAAAATTAAAAATATAATTTATAAATATAAAGTATTTCAAATAAAGGTTAGTTTTCTTTTAAAATATAATATTTTTCACTGCTCAGTGAAAAAAATAAATTTTTTAGAAAAATAAAAAAAATCACCATTAAATTTTTTTATTAATATTTAAAAATTAAATATAATTTAAAAATTTAAAAGTTATAAAAGTGAATGAAAATAATTTTAAATTATGTTTGAAAGTCATTACTAAATTGTTTTTTATTTAAACCTAGTGTTCATGACAAGTTATTTATGAAATTATCATTATTCTAAAAGAAATATATTTTGACATCATAGAGTTTTATAGTCTTCCCTCATATAAAAATTACTGTAATTAATTTTTAGGGTTATTACCTTTTGAATAGATGAGGTAAGTTCTTTTTCATAATATCCTCTAGTTCACATGATGATTCCTCTATTTTTTCGTTCCTCTAGAGTAACATTAGCAAACATGTAGTATGATACCTTAATACATGATCTCTAATATCATATATCTATATAGGTTATTCACTATAAGATAGATCATCTTCTAATTCTATTTCATCATAGGTCAGCACATGGGTTTTTTCTAAGATGTACATTCATCGAAATGAAAAATTAAAAACATAATGTACTTTTTATAGATTTAGTGGAATTTCCAAATGATAAGAAAGTAATAAAATTATTGCAAGAATATAAAAGTTTATGATAAAATAGGGACTCAATTTACCTTTAATACCAATCCTTTTAACACCCTTCTGTGGAGGTAGTTTCCTGAAAACATGGTATTCTAATTAGAATTCCAACTCAATTATGCAATTATTAATATGCCTATTTTCCTCATTTCAGATGCTTTAATGTGAACCTGAATAGACTTTACATTTGATGTTGTCTCTCCCAAACTTTTTTGGAATAAATTTCTCCATTAAATAATTTCTTCTCATCATGTTGGATTATGACATCTCTTAAAATATAATTCATTATACGGTTCCATTTTAATACTTATATGGAAACTATTTTTATGGTAAAACTCCACCAAAGCTAAATAATGATTCCACATACCTTGAATGTCATGTGAAAATGACCTCAATATATTTTCCATTGTTTTATTATTTATTTCATACTTTCCATCAATTTAATGATGGTAGGTATTTCTCAAATAAAGATCAGTATTAAGAGACTTCTAAAGAGTCTTCCAACATTTTGATTTAAACTAGGAATCTTGATCAAAAACAATTAATGGAGGTGCAACATGATGCCTTAAAACATCATTAATATAGATCCCTATGAGGTACTCAAGTAGATAATATTCCATTATGGTGAGTAAATGTGAATATTAGGTTAGGTGATCAATGATAACACATTTTGTAAAATTCATTATATGAGTACTTGGTAGTCTAATTGAAAATTTCATATAAATGTAATCATATTTTCATATATGAATATAAATATATTTCATGACTCCTCTATGATGTTGTCTCATAGCTTTCAGTTATTGACAAACCAAACATCTTAATTCACAATCAGATATTTCTCTCTTCATGTTATCCAAAAAAAATGTTCCTCAAAATACAAAATATATATATATATATATATATGCTACCATGTATTATAGAGAAATTTGATTTATGAGAATTTCCCAAAAAATCACATTTTATTTCCTATAATGATGGTACTCACAGTCAATTTAAAAAAATCAGAACACCATCATTACAAATAAACTAAAATAATTTCTATTCATTCACGACATGAATAATCTTATGAAAGTTCTCATTATTATATAAAGAATTATTTATCTTCATTAATAAATATGGTTTTCAGTCACTTGAAAAATTAGTGATATTTACGCATTATTAGTAACACCCATATTCATATTTACTAGTTCCATCAACATGTGATCCCTCTCAATCCTTATTTGGTTCATAATTCAATGTGCATTCCTACTCAACACATCCTCCACATTATTTTCTTTCTTGGAGTTTTATTGTATTGATCAATCATAATTATTTAGCACCTTGATTCATCACCTATGTCTTCTATAGAACTAATTATGTCAAAAGATGTATTTCATGATTTTATTATCCATGTATATCACACATGTCTCACCATAGAGATAATTTCTCCATATATTTATAGAAAATATTACACCTTACAACTCAAGATCATGGATTGGAGTTTTCTATTCATGAGTCATAAGTTACCTTTTCTCTTATGAAAAAACATTATCATTTTGTATCAGGACACAACCAAGACCCTAGTTTGATGAATCACTATATATCAAAAACCCTTCAGATTCTGATGTTAGAGTAAAAATTGGGGCATTAAACAATATTTTCTTTAGCTCATCAAGTCATTATATGTATTCATTTTTCAAAACAATCTTACCCCCTTTACGTATTAGGACAGTTAAAGGTTTAGATAATGATGAAAAATTATAAAATTATTATTTATAGTAACCTACCAATCAAATGAAACTACTTACCTTAGTTATAATATTTAGTGTAATCTATCCTATTACTACATTTTTCCTTTCAATATAAACTGAGATTCCATTCTTCGAAGATATATGACCAAGAAAACAATCATCTCAAACCTAAGAACATACTCGCTAAATTTTCCATATAAATCTTTCCTTCTAAGATTATCAAGAATTATCCACAAGTTATTCTCATAGACTTCATATATTTTTAAATAAACTAAAATATAATCAATGAAAAACACCAAAAAATAATTAAGATATTACATGAATACTATATTAAATAGATCCATGAAAACAACTGGTTAATTATTGAATCTGAAAGGCATTACTATAATATCATAATTTCAACACCTCATCTAAAAAGACAACTTAAGGATTTATTTTTATTTACAAACAATTGATGATACCTAGAATGACATTAAATATTGGAAATATATAAGGCTAAATGAGTTTGGTCAAATAAGCTATTGGTGTAAAGAAAATGATCCCATTTAGTTATTGTAATAGCATTTTTTTCCTAAAAATTAATGATCATACTCCTAGATCCATCATTTTTATTAATGAAGAGGTCATGGGGCCTCCACAATGAAACACTAGAGAGAATAAATCCATTATCATCCAGCTTAATTAGTTACTTATTTAGATATAGTAATTCCACAATGGACATTCTATATGAAGTGTTTGATATTATTTATTCATCAATGACTAAAACGAAAGAAAACTCAACTTCACAGTCTCGGTTATTTCAATGTAATTCCTTATGAAATACATTAATGTATTCCAGTAAAATAGATTTATACTCAATTTGATGAATAGATACCCCATCATTATATTTTTTTAGTTCTTCTTACCCATGAATGTAATCCAACAGAGACACTAGTGGTAGACATAGATATGACTTGGATTATTAAGTCTCCACTCTAAAGATCGGTAATTCTACATCATCCTTGAAAGGTATAATTTTATTCTTCTTAAAAAATATTTTTGAATCATATATGGAAATCCTATCCATACCATGTATTATATCAAAGATAACCAATGTTATGATATTAAATTATGTAGATAGAGAACATTTTTGTGTTATAATGGGCACTTCATAACACATCCTTATTGAAACCAGACTTCCCATGAGATTTTTTTTCTAATAACTCCCTACATAAATTAAACATAAAATTATTAATTTTCAAATAAAAGCAGGTATATTTAAAAAATTGTGAGCATATATAATATAATAATGAATTAGATACATTTTAATATAGTATTAATTTACAGGCCACTAAATCTATGGGTACTTCCTCCTGATCTATAGTGATTGAATAAGATTATTCCTCTCCACCTGACCTCTTCTATGGTGGATTCCTTCTGTACATGGTACATTAGTGTGAATAACGGACCATATTCTTATAGCTATAGAATATAACATCATTGATTTGTTTTTTCTCCTTGAATTCATGAGATATATTCCCCTTATCAATGCACATGTAATAGACTCCCGTGCATTTCAAAAATTTCCCATGGTGTTTCTTTTCAAAATATTTAAATAATAGAGATTTATCAATCTGTTTATTCTTATTTGATGTATTTCACTTCTCTTGGTTCACGCATGACCTCTTATTTTCTTCATTCACCTTGAATATATTGGATCAAGAATATTAATTCACTATTTTTATTTCAAAAAAAACTATTTCATCAAATAATGAAATTTTTTGACAAACTAACACCATTTAGAGAAATGGATTAATCACTTTAATGAAATGGTCAATTTACCACTCCATGTTGTGTTAGTAATATGTATAATACCATAATTACCATGTAAATATAGAAACATATTCTATAACACTATCTTCCTCATTTTTCTTTATTCTAAGTAACTGTCTCTTCATTTTGATTTGTTTCCAAATATAGAAATTTTTATCAAATAATATATCCTTAAATTGTTTCGATTCTTTGAGTAATATTTATATGTATTCCATAGTTTTCTAGACCAACGATCACCATTTATATGCCTCACAATTTTGATAATAAAATAAAACTGTAAATATATCCCATTCACTGAATCCAAAGAGAAAAAATATCCTTCCAGAGTACTAACCCATTACTCAGCTATAGTTGGATTATTATTCCCAGTAAATGATGGGGGCTTCTATGGAATGATGTGATCCAATGAAGAAGATTCTCACAGTGGAAATATTTTTTTATTTGGAAATTTTTATATTATATAACATTATTATGCATCCATAGTATATCATAAACATTCATTTATTTTTGGATATCATTTATTATAAATCGTTCATTATGTGTTTTAAAGAAAATGTGAATTATCTTATGAATATATCCTAGGGTTTTCAAAACATGATGGTAGTATGGCCTATTTTTGGGTATGATGTAAAACTCAATTCAAGCCTAACATATATTTTTTGGGAGTTATTACCACTAGGTTCCTTTGTTATAGAACAACATCCACTGTTTGTATCCAATAAGGGTTTTATTTATTGGAAGAACCCCATAATTGACTCATTAATAAAACATGATAATGTTATTATATACTTACCCTCAATGTCTATCATATTTTTATGTTCCCTAATCTAGGTCTCTCTAATTCTAGTTTTCATAGTTTTAACTAATCTTTATATGATATCAACTAAAATGTCGCAGACCCCTATATCATAGAGTCAATGTCTAACTTTATTACCCTAGCATAGATATAGTGAATGAGACTCCAATGTATTTAATCTACTAGTATTATTAAAGAAATATATATATAATAAATCTATAAAGACCCAAAAATTTCAAGAGAAATTTTTTCTTAATTTTTCTTTGGGATTTTATGAGTATGTATTTTATGACGGTACCTGATTTCGAGGCCCGGTGTGCCTGGAATCAATTTCTAAAGTTTAGCTTGGGTATGTTCATTGAACGAATGTGTGGGTTTTTCTAACTATTGAACCGGTGCTTGGAATTGAAATCCGAAGGCAACGATGAAACCACAGCGCTGATAATTGCTTCAGAAGACCTTTTCTGGAGTTGCGTTTTCTCGAGAAGAGTTGTTAAAAATGTGAGGAATAAAAATAAAATTGTTTTACAATTTTATATCTATTTCTTATCTAAGTAGTTTATGTGTTAAGTGAAATTAAGTTGTCTCACAACTTTATTTCTCTCTTCTTTGTGGTTTATCTTCCATGTGAGGAAGTTGGGGTGGGACCCACTTAAACCTAACTCTTCTGGTTATGATATTAGTGAGGTGGACCCACACGAGCCCCCACCTTTTCACTTTCCCCATCACCCCCTTTAAACTCCTTTTAAATACCTCCCTTGTATTTAATGTTGTGACTTTTCCTCTCTTATAATTTAATCAAGCCAACACATTAACTCAATTAATGGATTTGAGTTTTTAAATTTTCAACACATGGTATGACATAATAAATAAAGTGGAGCTTATTTTATTTTTGGGTTAGATTGGTCGTGTTAAGGATTGGAGAAGAAAGCTCTAGTCTTGAAGAACATCATCTTCCTCCTTGAGGAATGCGAAGAATTCTGGAGCACCAAGGATAGATGACGTGCCGATCCTTCCCTTCTCTGCAGCCGGTGTGAGACGTCATCCTTTTATTTGAAACTCTCCAATGCCATCATCGAAACCACCCCCGCGACGCCTTATTCCCACGATGATCATCGTTCAACAACTTCTTCGAGGTAGGGGTTGTCTTTAAGTTTGGAATTAATTGACGTACTTCGTTAGTTCTTTTGCTGCCTGTCATCAAAATAATGGAGGAGGTCGGACTGCACGAACATGGCCCAACCTCCTCCGATTTTGATGTTGAATATCTTGTGGCTTGGAACGGAGGTGGCGCGGTGCAACGTCACCACGCGGGAACGAGGTAAATCGTAGTGCAGGTGTGCAGCACCGTCGTGCCACGCCGGTCGGACAGGGGCCACGGCCTAAGGCAGCGGCGGTGCAGAGGAGGGCGGTCGGAACCGCCGGCCGCCAGTGCTCAGGAGGCGGGACCAGCTGGTCCCGCGGGGCACAACCAGCCGTCCATTACGGCCGGCCGGATCCGAGAAGTCTGGGGGTTGTAACCCTCGATGGATGAGGAGGTGGGCCCCTCCACATGGGGGCCGCCATTTCAAAGAAAGGGGGAAGCACCCCCCCCCCCCCCCCCCCCCCGTGTTCGCTCAGCGCGCTGTGCCGCGCCGTGCCAGAACGCCCGCTCCGGGCCGGACCGCTCGCGCCGGGCTCGGCCGCGCTGGGCCGGGCCACGCCGGCTGGGCCGGGCTGACCCAGGGGTATCGGGCTGGGTCGGACCGGGCCCGAACCCCATATTTTCTAGACAGAACCGTTCAAACGCCCATAACATGGGCTATAGATCTTTGATCGACGCACCGTCAGTTGTGTTGAGATCCTTGGATCGAGAAAGTATTTTCGGTATATTACACTCAATGTTTCGAAGAACTTTGGGTATGGCCGGGTTGGTTCGAACATTAAACCAATCGGGCCCTCGGAGCGGAAACACTTATAATTTGAGCTCTAGACATCCGATTGACGTGCCATCAACTCTGTTGGATTCCTCTTAGTGAGACGATAGTTTTGGCTTATTCTGCTCGAGGTTTGGATGCAGTTGGAGTATGGTCGGGTTGGTTTTGACTTAAAAACCAACTGGGCCCCTAGGACAAAAAAGCCAATAACTCTTAGACCGGGCGTCCGATTGACACGCCGTCTGTCGTGTTGAGTTCCTTTTGGAGGGACAGAACTTTGTGATACATCAACTCCGGACTTCGTGTTAGTTGATGTATCGAACCCCTTGGCTCGTGGAGCGAACCCTCCTGGAATCGAGCATGCTGTGTGCGGGAACCCTAGAGCTGGTTTTGACTGCGATGATGATGACGACTGTACTGGGATCCTCCGTGGGTTCGATAGCGACGACGACCGTACTGGAATCCTTCGTGGGTTTGACGATGATGACTACTGTTCTTGTATCCTATGTGGGTCTGGCAGTACTTGACTACTATTCTTGTATCCTACATGGGTCTGGCAGTATTTGACTCTGTACTTGTATCCTGCGTGGGTCTGGAAGAGTAGATGGTCTTGTATACTTTGTGGGTCCGACAGCTTAGCTAGTATTGTATCCTTTGTGGGTCTGATAGCATAGATGAATCAGTGGCTACATCTTATCATCTCTATCGTCTTACGAATAAGTATACATGTGTGAGCTGAGTCTTTACTTTCAATCATTATCATCGATATGATTGTTTCGCTATCCTGTGTGGATTGGGTTCTGTTATCCTGTGTGGATTGGATTGTGATATCCTGTGTGGACTAGTTCGAACTTGGGCTCAAATGTTGGAGCCAAACTGGATTTGATTACTTAGGTATATGTATGGGCATATACCTAAGTAGAGTTGTTTGTTACTTCATGATTGTATCATTCATTTGTGGATTATCCTTCATGGATTCTGGAAGACCTTGGGAGTCTTGGGGTCCCTACTGAGTAATGTATACTCACCCCTACACAGGCTATGCCCGTATTACATTGTGTTGGATGTAGATGACAGACAGTGCTGATCGAGGTAGGAGCTCGTGGAGCTGGACGGTACCTGGAGGTAGATCATTGGACGAGACATACACGGAGCAGACGACTGGAGCTGAGGAGCTGAGGAGACTATATGTACCCACCCTTCAGGTGATATTTCCAGAGGATGGCTCAGTGTTTTTTCTTTACTTTTCTACTGTTGTACTCTCTTTTCAGTTGTACTTTACTTTCAGTTGGGTTTGTATACTGGCCCATTTACTTTCCAGCACTTACTGTTGTACTCAGTTCACTTAGTTTATACCTCTTCTTGCATACTCTGTGGTGTTTGTTTTCATAAATAAAGTAAATTCCTTCCCTTATGTCTAGATTTACGCCTTTGGTGCTATTCGCCAACCCCTGGCCTATGGAAGGCAGGTTTGGGGTAGTCACGGCATGGGTCCCGAGGATGGGTCGTGACAAGTTGGTTTCAGAGGAGTTCAGTTCTGCCGTAGAACTCAGGACTCTGATCTTTCTTCTATATGAAGTAATAGTGTTAAGGGTATTGAGTGTGGTTATCAGTCCAGGGTGTCCAGTGTTGGTGCGGTGGCCGACGTATCCTTACACCAGGACCCTGACTTCAGATTTCCAACTCAATGCACGAAGACATTGATTGAATGTGTGTTTCATAAGTTTTCTTTGTGATTACATTGTGTCAGATCACCAGGTATACTGTATTTACCATGGCACACATGTTTCTTTTCAGGATGTCCCCACGACGGAGACCATCTAGGGTTCCGAGCTTTGTTCGAGACGACAACCCACCGAGTGACGAGGCCTCGGTGTAGGGCCCTATTACAGCAGATGCACCGGCGGTACCTCTACCCACCGAGCCACCGATGCCACCAGCCCCAACCGCTAAGAGTGAACGTTTCCTTAGTGCACTGCACGAGTTTCAGCATCAGAGACTGCCCTGGTTCCATGGGTAGACAGACCCTCAGGAAGCTGAGGATTGGCTAGAGGCTATTTTTCAAGTTTTCAGGTCAGTAGGGACACCAGCTGACCTCATGGTGATCCTTGCAGCGAGTCTCCTACACGTGGCAGCAGGAAGATGGTAGAGCCTGATGCTCCAGGTGCATGACAAGGCATCTCTCCTTTGGTTGGACTTCGAGAGCCTCTTTTTCTCGGAGTTCTTCCCAGCCACCCTCTTTGGGGTGTGCATTTAGGAGCTACTACAGCTGCGGCAGGGCAGCATGACGATAGCCCAGTACTCGGCGAGATTTACCGATCTCTCGCACTATTCCACATACATGGTACGAGACCCATTCTTCTAGGCCCGGACCTTCAAGCAGAGACTGAGGCATGAGATCAGGGCATCGAGGATCTCCCTTAGCATTCCAACACAGGCGGGAGTACTGGAGCGAGCCATTCTCGTAGAGAGCTTTCTTGCTGAGCCTACACCAGAAGTGAGACCTACCGCAGGGCGACATGTAGCTGAGTCTTCTGCAGCAGGCAGTCGACAGATGTCACAGGGGTCCAAGAGGACCAGACCATCGTGCAGACGACCTCAGTACACTGGCTTAGAGGTGTGGGGAACACGGTGCAGAGCCAGTCTTACGAGGAGCAGACAGTGCTATGCATGCGGCGGGTAGGGCCACATGGCTCATGACTTACCGACCCGCCATGCAGAGGAGCACCAGACGGTTCAAGGACAACCCAGGCAGAGGCAGAGGTTCAACCGTGGCGGTCCGCAGGGAGCAGGCTGATGAGGCAGAGGAGTTGGCCGAGAAGCAGGTGGTGGTCGACGCTTTGAGGCTCTACCACCACCACCACCAAGAGGTCCACCCCGACCACAGGGAGCTGGAAGACAGAGGCAGGCTCAGCTTCAGGCAGCAAAGGCCTATGACCATGGTGTGTAGGTTCCGGGCACAGCGGAAGCGTGTTGGTGGGTTTTCCCAACTTTAATTTTAACGTTAAACAACGTTTAATCTGAGATCTGTCACGATTTAAAACGTCGAATCTTCGGAATAGAACGAAGAACGAGAAAGAAAAGAAGAGTCTCGAAACCCATGAGGAGGATCATCATATATTGATTAAAATTAATTTAATTAATTCATAAGAATTACCTCGTTGAAATTCTTTCTTCGTTGGTGTCTCCGGTCACGATCCTATGATCCGTCGTTGCGTCGGAGAATCCAAGTGTAGGATTCCTCTAGCAGTGATCCAAACATGTTCCATGTATCTCTGGATGTCACTGAAGGGAGCTTAGGGTGCTAGCACGGAAGATCCTTCGCTTGTGATGTCCGTCTTCGATCGCTTTGATCTGGTGGAGGATCTTGCTTTCGTAACTTGAAAGCATTCTTGGTGGAAAGGGAATTCTCTCTTGGCTTGAGAGTATTTCCAATCCATTGTACACAACCAAAATGGATAACCCTTTTGATAATAATGTAATTAGGATTTATAATACCTAGAATAATAAAATAAATTAATTTCTCATAATAATTTAATCATTTCATTTAATTCATAGTAATACCCTATATCTTAATAATGAAAGTTGACCATCATTATTACTTGACATGTGTCCAATGTATTACATTTAATATCATTTAATTAAATAACCAATATTTTCTCACGAATCCCGTAAAATAAACTTCACGGCGTGTATATATAAATATACACGGCGTTTACTTTTTATTTTTCAGTTTTATTTATTTTCCTCCACCATATTTATTAGACCTTGAGTAATGACTATTTATTTCTTAAATAAATGTAACTGTATTACTCGCTAATAAATTTATATTATTTTGCACACAATATAAATTCTCTCGAATAACTAGTGTTGAAATAAATGCGATTAGACATCCTTGAATAATTATTAAACCACAATCGGGAATAATCTTTATTCAACTTGTTAAATTAATATTTAACTGAGATACATCGACACACTTAGTGTGTGACCCTCTAGGCCTCTTTCTCAGTGGCATTAGGCAGAACCTGCCTAAAGTCCAAGGTTAGCATCTAGCAACATGCCAAGGCACCCATAGAGAAAGAAGTTAAAGCCGCAATGACGTGTCACCTCCTACGAACGCTTACCGTGTAATATAATCCCTTTGTCTCGATATCTCCAATCAAGCGTGTTGCATGCTAGTGCCATCAACTCATGTGGTTGATTATTCTTTCTTTGACTTCCCAGAATTGAACTTTCCCATACCTTACCATGGCCATGGATTTATTTAGGCTATATCAATTCCATAAAAGGGCCTGAGATATCTACTTCCATTATGGAATGGAAGGGACAAATCCATTCTCGCATTATCTATTAATGCGGTATTACTCGTGACACACCCAACGTATCCTACCTCGGTGCGAATAGTGTGTCGACACAATTTTTGTCAATACATCTAAGTGTGCGATTTGTAATACCCATTAATAATAATCTTAAATTCTAAGGACCAATACACACGTCCGTAGATAGGAACATCCAATGACACTATGAAATGTGGATTTCCTACTGGCGGGTCTCGTTCTCATAATGTCCTCCTGGATATTACCAAGGGAACACACCATGAGAAGGTGCCTCAAAGTTTTATGAGTCCTCACCCCTAATGACCTGTATTATTTGTGTCCCTCAAATAATATCATCCGGCCATAGAACATACATTCAAGAACAACGTTATGGCACTTCCGGGTTCTCATCATAGTAGGGATCCGCTACGACCCTTTAATGCAACAGCTATCCTTAGGACATTATCACATGACATGTCACACAGAAGAACAATCAAGATGTGATAAGGCTTTTATTTAATGAATAAAGTACAAAGTAGTTGGTTCTAGACCACCAACTCCAACAGACTCCCACTTGGACTAGAGCCAACTACTAACAACCTTTAACCCGCTAGCTCTCACATGATATTCATGATTCTGCTGAGATAGTCCCTTAGTTATGGGGTCCACCACGTTTTCTTCCGTGGACACTCTGCTCACTGCAACTTCACCCATTTGATAGAAATACCTCAAGAGGTGATACTTCTAGAGTATGTGCTTTGTCCGTTGATGTGACCTTGGTTCTTTTGCAAGAGCCACCACTGCATTATTATCACAATACAATGTAATGGTATATTTACTGCTAGGCACCACATAAAGCTCCTGGACAATGTTCCAAAACCAGACGGCTTCTTTGGCTACATCAGAAGCCGCTATATACTCGGACTCCCCTGTAGAATCCGCGACAACTGGTTGCTTTGAAGTATTCCACCTCAAAGCTCCTCCATTGAGACAGAAAACATATCTAGATTGTGACTTCAAATCATTTTGATCTGTTTGAAAACCAGCATCAGCATACCCTCTTATGAAAAGATCCTCGTCTCCTCCATACACCAGGAACATATCCTTAGTTCTTCTCAGATACTTAAGGATAGTCTTAACAGCAGTCCAATACTGTTCTCCTAGATCTTCTTGATATCTGCCTACCATGCTCAGTGCATAGGAAACATCAAGCCTGGTACATAACATGGCATACATGATGGATCCTATAGCTGAAGCATATGGGATCTTACTCATCCTATCTTTCTCCTGTTGTGTCTGGGGACACATTTTCTTAGAAAGATGTAAGCCATGTGACACTGGAACCAATCCCCTCTTGGATTTTTCAATACTAAATCTCTTTAGTATCTGGTCAATGTATATACCCTGACTTAGTCCAATAAGCCTCTTGGATCTATCACGAATGATCTTGATCCCTAGAATGTAGGCTACTTCCCCTAAGTCCTTCATGGAGAAACACTTATTCAACCAGTCCTTAACTGACTGTAAAGCTAGTACGTCGTTTCCAATAAGAAATATTTCATCAACATATACCACTAGGATGACGACTGCATTCCCATTAAACCGCTTATAAACACATGGCTCACATTTGTTCTTAATGAAACCA
This sequence comes from Viscum album, assembly GCA_963277665.1. Classification (NCBI taxonomy): domain Eukaryota; kingdom Viridiplantae; phylum Streptophyta; class Magnoliopsida; order Santalales; family Viscaceae; genus Viscum; species Viscum album. The sequence continues at coordinate 1,726,197,153 of OY728131.1, read as the reverse complement.
AATTCTTTTATGTCTTCATCAAATCGAATGTTCCATGACCTGGATTCTTGCTTCAATCCATAAATGGATTTTTTTCATCTTGCAAACCCGTTTGGCTTCACCTGGTGTCACAAACCCTTATGGTTGTGTCATATAGACATCTTCCTAAAGGTTCCTGTTAAGGAATGTTGTTTTGACATCCATCTGCCAAATCTCATTGTCATGGTAAGCTGCTATGGTAAGTATGATTCTTATGGATTTAAACATGGAAACTGGCGAGAAGGTTTCATCATAGTCAATTCCTTGACGTTGTCTGAATCCTTTAGCCACTAGACTTTCTTTATAGGTGCTAACTTTACCTTCCATGTCCATCTTTCTTTTGAATACCCATTTGCATCCAACATGCTTTACATCAACTGGCTCATCGACCAGAACCCATACTTGGTTCTGATACATGGAATCCATCTCAGAATTCATAGCTTCTAGCCATCTTGCAGCTTCTGAGCTTTCTACTGCTTCCTTGTAGGGTAGAGGTTTATCATTCTCCAACAATAATGATTCACCATCCTTGGTGACTAGGAAACTATATCTCTCTGGTTCCCTTACCTCTCTTGAGCTCCTACGCAATACTTGTGTTTCTGGAACCTCTTCCACGGGGACCTATGGAACTTGTTCCTATGCCAACTCCTGTGTATCTTGAGCATAAACTTCGTCAAAGTCAATCTTTCTCCCACTATCCTTCTTGAGGATGTTCTCCCTCTCAAGAAAGACCGCTTTTATGGCGAAAGTCACTTTCTTGTCTTGAGGGTTTTATAGGTAATATCCTTTCTTTTCCTTGGGATATCCTATAAAGATACACTTCGTGCCCCGGGGTGCTAGTTTGTTGCCTGAGAAGGCCTTAACAAACGCCTCACATCCCCATACACGTTTGTGCGACAAAGTGGGTTCCATCCATTCCATAACTTGGATGGAATTCCATTTGCCGCCTTAGTTGGTACTCGGTTTAATGTTTTTGCTGCAGTTTGTAATGCATATCTCCAAAAGGATAATGGAAGATCCGCATGACTCATCATTGACCTCACCATGTCCAACAAGGTGCGGTTCCTCCTTTCACTAACACCATTCCACTGTGGTGTATAAGGAGGAGTGAGCTGAGATAGAATCCCAAACTCCCGTAGAAGATCAATGAACTCTTGGTTCAGATATTCTCCACCTCGAACCGATCGAAGATTCTTTATCTTCTTACCAAGATGATTCTCTAATTCATTCTTGAATTCCTTAAATTTCTCTAAGGACTCTGATTTATACCTCATTAATTAGACATAGCCATATCTACTCAAATCATCAGTAAAAGTAATGAAGTAAGAATATCCACCTCTAGCTTCTACTAGAAATGGTCCACACACATTCGTGTGTACCAATCCTAGAAGCTCTGTGGCCCTTTCACCTTGTCCACCAAAAGGCGGCTTGGTCATTATTCCTTGTAAACAAGCATTACATATATCAAGTGGTTTTAGCTCAGTAGAGTCTAAATAGCCATCTTGGCAGAGCTTTGTCCAACGCTTCTCATTCACATGACCAAGGCGGTGATTCCATAACTAGGTGATGTATGAGTCATGTGAGTTTGTTTCGTTATCGATTGCCAACACTTTGTTTTCGAAATTCAATACATACAAACCATTATTTAAATGTGCCATACCATAACATATGTTGTTCTTATAAAAGAGACAACCCTTATTTCCAAAATTGAAAATAAATCCATCCATATCCAAACAAGATACAAATATTATGTTCTTGGTAACACTAGGCACAAAATAACAGTTTTGTAAAACCAAAATCATGCCAGTTGGCAATGAGAGGTGATAGTAACCAATAGCCAACGCAGCCAGCCTTGCGCCATTGGCAGCTCGAAGATTCACCTCTCCTGTGGTGATCTTTCTAAATCTACTTGGTTCCTGCATTGGAATACAGATGTGAGCCCCACAAGCTGTATCTAATACCCAATGTGTAGAAATAGAAAGATTGCATTCGATAACGAGCGCACCTTTAGCATACCCACGCTTCTGGGTGTAGTTCCTCTTCCAATGGCCCTGCTTGCCACATGCAAAACACACTGCCTCCCATTCCATGCCCTGCCTCTGGATCTTCCCCTTCTTGGAGGGACGGTGCTCGGGGGCTTTAGACCGTTTATAAGTCTTTGGCCCCTTTTCCTTGTCCTTCCTTTTCTTGTTCACCATAAAGACCGCGGTTTTGTCCCGCCCCATGTCCTTATCTACCTGGCGAATCAAGGTCAGAAGCTTTGATAGGCTCTTCTCATTGCCGCTCATGTTATAGTTGACAATGAAGCTAGAGAAAGTCTTGGTAAGTGATGATAGGATGAGATCTGTATGCAACTCATCCGAGAATTTAATCCCTAAGATTTCCAAGCGTTCAATGTAGCCAATAAGCTTGACTACATGAGGCCCAGCTGGCACAGACTCTCCAAGCTTCGTGGTAAACAAGGCATTGGAGATCCCATACCTCTCCTGTCTATCCTTCTCTAGGTAGAGATCTTTAAGGTGAGACATCATGCTATACGCATCCATGTTTTCATGTTGCTTCAAGAGCTCATTAGACATGGCCGATATCATGAAACACTGGACATTTGTGGCATCATCCATGTGTTTCATGTAGAGAGATAATTCTTCATCATTAGCCTCTTTCCCAGGAGCAACTGGAATAGGCTCTTCCAGCACATACAATTTCCTTTCGTGGCGAAGGAGGACGCGTAAACGCCTCTTCCACTCTTGGAAATTGGTGCTGGTGAGAAGGTTTTCCTTCTCGAGTATGGTGCGCAATGATATGTTTGAAGTCATTTTCTTTCCGTTTCTACAAATTAAGATGAGAAAAGCTTTAGTACTTTATTACAAAATTGAGAAAAATAAATAAATAAATACTTATTAGTCTCCCACTATTTTATCAAAATCTGATAGCCCTCACCATTGACTTCGGAATATTCGGTTGCCTGATTATTCTAGTGGCAAGGATCCATATTGTCCTTCTCATTACCCCAAATAGGGTTGTTCAAGCAACTTTAAGGGTTTTAGGTAGGCATTCCAAATGCCAACTGCATTAACTCGCAGCTCCTTGATCCGCTGCGTGGACACCCCAATCCTGAAATACTTTTATTTTGGATTTCCTCAACCTTTGCCTCTTGGTCACATCAAGTCCTGCTATGGAAGTCAACCCTTGATGTGAACCAAGTCAAGTCAACCCAAAACCATCATTTAGAATTCCTTGATAATTGAAAGCACCCCAACTAGGTTTGGTCAAGCACTTTGAACTATGGTTCGATTCTAACCATGATTATGGAAGGCTATACCGACTTAATATTTCTTTCAAGGGATTTTATCCTTATACGTAAATTGCCATTTAATTATCTTTGATTACATGCTTATTAAAATTATGTGGGATATACTTATGTGATTAACCATGTCTAAGATAATATTTACTTATAAACCAGTTTTTATTTTAGTTCCATCTTGCATGCTTGTTATATTCATTTATTGTGTGATCGTGACAACACACCCACAATAAATAAACCATTCAACTGACAGAAATAAAATAAATTGTATGATCATGATCTTGTTCTATTGGTTAGTTTATCTAGCGGTAGATAAACTATCCCAAGACCTAGGGGAGAAACACCTTGAACCTTGTGGGTTCGTGTTTACAGCTTTCCACCTATCCACCTTTGTATCTCCTTGGATTGGTTTCACCTCGGCTCTTGACTTGAGCCGAATCCACTATCTTGGGAGCTCCATCCATTACATATTCATTTATCTCACATGTAGGTGAGGGGAAAAGGGGGTTTTACATAAAATAATCCTTGGGCGCGCATGCCCTACATATTAATGAGGAGATGGCTCGCAGGCCAACAAATTTAATTTAAATAAATAAATTAAAAGAAACCATTCACATAAAAAGGTCTCGGTCTAGGTCATGATCATCCACACATGCAACGATATTTACGCATAAATAAAACTAGCATTCAATTATTTAATCGTTCTTGTTTAAGATAAATCATGCTCGAATTAATTAATTATCTTTAATTAATCAATCCTTTTATCTTAAATCCATTTTTTGAATTTCCTTGAGATTCTCATCCATTATAATTTTAAACAAATAAATTCATTTAAAATTATCCTTGTACGTAACTTGTACCTTGGAGGCAACCCAGTGAATTCCCATTTATTACGCAGATGTTAAATAAAACACATATATATATAACACCTATCACATGTTGTGCCTCATCTTTACGCCTGCACCATGGTACACGTCTCAAGGGTTTGTATAATATAATAATAAATTTTAATAAATCTATGTAATTTGGGTAAGTACACGGCGTGTAGTTCCGACTATACGGCGTGTACTTTTCTTCACCATCCATCCGAAGTACACGCCCAGGGACATGGCATGTAAATGTACTTCGGAAATTTTCGGAGTACACGGCGTGTTCTTTTGGACACACGCCGAGTAGTTTCCGCGTTACACGGTTTCCAGCTGGGCAAGCCGTGTACGGGGTACACGGCCCAACCCGAACCCGAAGGGACTACACGCCGTGTTCAGTTGGACCACACAGCGTGTAATCCGGAAACCGTGTGCCACATGTTTCTGGCCAACACATGGTGTCATAAATGACCTCAATACACGACCAGATTTGGCGGATCGGTCAATGCATTGAACCTAGACTACACGGCATGTACTTCCAAATACACACAGTGTATTCTGGTGTTATACGGCCAGAAAAGTTTGGCTCCTCCGGATGATTTCCTCTATTTTATTTTAATCAAAATTAAAAGAAAAATTCGTTTCTGTGAGGTGAACGAGAAATGAGGGAGGAGGAAGGGATATCGATATTCATACTTCCAGAACGATTAAACTTGAAATAACTAAATTATTAAATGCGTAAATTACCAACGAAAAACATAAATAATTATAATCAACGATATGACCCCCTCTGATACAACTTGTAGGTTCCGGGCGCAGCGGAAGCGCATTGGTGGGTTTTCCCAACAATAATTTTAACGTTAAACAACGTTCAATCCGAGATCCGTCACGATTTAAAACGCCAAATCTTCGGAATAGAATGAAGAACGAAAAAGAAAAGAAGAGTCCTGGAACCCATGAGGAGGATCATCATATATTTATTATAATTAATTTATTTAATTCATAAGAATTACCTCATTGAAATTCTTTCTTTGTTGGTGTCTCCGGTCACGATCCTGTGATCTGTCGTTGCGTCGGAGAATCCAAGTGTAGGATTCCTCTAGCGGTGATCCACACGTGTGCCACATATCTCTGGATGTCACCGAAGGGAACTTCGGGTTCTAGCGCGGAAGATCCTTCGCTTGCGATGTCCATCTTCGATCGCTTTGATCCGGTGGAGGATCTTGCTTTCGTAACTTGAAAGCGTTCTTGGTGGAAAGGGAATTCTCTCTTGGCTTGAGAGTATTTCCAATCCGTTGTGCACAACCAAAATAGCTAACCCTTTTGAGAATAATGTAATTAGGATTTATAATACCTAGAATAATAAAATAAATTAATTGCTCATAATCATTTAATCATTTCATTTAATTCTTAGTAATACCCCATGTCTTAATAATGACAGTTGACCATCATTATTACTTGACATGCATCCAACGTATTACATTTAATATCATTTAATTATATATACAATATTTTCTCACGAATCCCAAAAAATAAACTACACGGCGTGTATATATAAATATACATGGTGTGTACTTTTTTTTACAGTTTTATTTATTTTCCTCCACCATATTTATTAGACCTTGAGTAATGACTATTTATTTCTTAAATAAATGTAACTGCATTACTCGCTAATAAATTTATATTATTTCACCCACAATATAAATTCTATTGAATAACTAGTGTCGAAATAAATGCGATCAGACATCTTTGAATAATTATTAAACCACAATCGGGAATAATCTTTATTCAACTTGTTAAATTAATATTTAATTGAGATACATAGACACACTTAGTGTGTGACCCTCTAGGCCTCTTTCTCAGTGGCATTAGGCGGAGCCTGCCTAAAGTCCAAGGTTAGCGTCTAACAACACACCAAGGCACCCATGGAGAAAGAAGTTAACACCACAATGACGTGTCACCTCCTACGAACGATTACCGTGTAATATAATCCCTTTGTCTTGATATCTCCAATCAAGCGTGTTTCATGCTAGTTCCATCAACCCATGTGCTTGATTATTCATTCTTTGACTTCCCGGAATTAAACTTTCCCATACCTTACCATGGCCCTAGATTTATTTAGGCTATATCAATTCCATCAAAGGGGCTGAGATATCTACTTCCATTATGGAATGTAAGGGACAAATCCTTTCTTGCATTATCTATTAATGTGGTATTACTCGTGACGCACCCAACGTATCCTACCTCGCTGCGAACAGTGTGTCGTCAATGTTTTCGTCAATACATCTAATTGCGCAAGTTGTAATACCCATTAATAATAATCTTAATGTCTAAGGACCAATACACACATCTGCAGATAGGAACATCCAATGACACTATGAAATGTGGATTTCATACTGGCGGGTCTCGTTCTCATAATATCCTCCTGGATATTACCAAGGGCGCACACCATGAGAAGGTGCCTCAATGTTTTATGAGTCCTCACCCCTAATGACCTGAATTATTTGTGTCCCTCAAATAATATCATCCGGCCATAGAACATACATTGGCACTTACAGGTTCTCATCATAGCAAGGATCCGCTATGACCCTTTAATGCAACAGCTATCCTTAGGACATTATCATATGATATGTCATGCAGAAGAACAATCAAGATGTGATAAGGATTTTATTTAATGAATAAAGTACAAAGTAGTTGGTTCTAGACCACCAACTCCAACACGGTGCACCAGAGATGATTCGAGATACTATCTGTGTCTACTCCACCCTTGCTGCAGTTCTTATAGACACAGGACCGAGTCATTATTTCATTGCTGCAGACCTTGTTCGGAGCTCGCAGATTCAGACAGAGCTGTTGGCTCGATCCTTACGGCTAGAGACTCCTACGGGAGCAGACTCAATGATTACGCACTGGTGCAGGGAGTGTGAGCTTACTCTAAGAGGCGAGAGCTTCGGCTGCGATATTCTTGTAGCGGCGTCGAGGCCTTACGACATCATCTTGGGCATGGATTGGTTATCTACATTCCATGCTCAGATCGACTGTATTAGGTGCAAGGTGGGGTGTTTTCGCACCAATGGGAGAAGGTTCACCTTCACCGGAGAGAATGGAGCCTTTGCAGCACAGGATGGACTCACGCAGAGGAGAGGAAAGCCGATCACTCATCAGTTGACTAGCCTCATCCTAGAAGTAGTTGACGTGCGGAGTCCGAGTTTTCCTATAGTTGTGGATCAGTATGTGGAAATTTTTCCTAATGATGTTCCAGGACTACCTCCTTGCAGAGAGGTAGACTTCTACATTGACCTGTACCCCAGGACAGCCCAGATATCTACTCTAGCATATCACATGGCTCCTACTGAGCTTCTAGAGCTATAGGTACAGCTTGAGGACTTGCAGGGCAAGGGGTTCATTCGACCCAGCGTTTCACCCTAGGCTTCCCCGATTTTTTTTTGACAAGAAGGCGGACGGGAGCTTTCCACTGTGTGTCGATTACCGTTGCCTAAATCCAGTGACTTTGAAGAACAAGTATCCACTTCTGAGGATTGAAGAACTCTTTGATCAGCTCAAAGGAGCACGATGGTTCTTGAAGATAGACCTCAGATCATGCTATCATCAGCTCAGAGTTCGAGACGAGGATGTTTAGAAGATGTCCTTCAGATATCGGTATGGACACTATGATTTCTTGGTTATTCCTTTCGGCGTAACCAATGCTCCAGTAGTGTTCATGAGTCTCATGAACAGGATCTTTCAGCCTTACCTCGATAGATTTTTCGTAGTCTTCATCGACGACATATTGATATACTCTACCACTGAGGAGGAGCACGCCTACCACTTGTGGGTTGTACTGGACACACTCCGAGAGCACCATATTTATGTTAAGATCTCGAAGTGTCAGTTCTAGATACGTGAGGTCCAATTTTTGGGTCACGTCATCTCTGAGGTGGGAGTTGCGGTGGATCCCGCGATGATCGAGGTAGTGCTATCTTGGGAGCCACCCAAGAGCGTGACGGAGGTGCGGAGTTTCCTACGTTTGGTTGGGTACTATTGGAGATTTGTGCTAGACTTCTCCAGAGTTCCGGCACTACTTTCAACTTTGACAAAGAAGGGGAAACCCTTTGTGTGGTCAGATAGATGTCAGTAGAGCTTCTAGGAGCTGAGACAGAGATTGACCAACTCACCTATCTTGAGACTACCAGTGGAGGGAGTAGGGTACGTAGTCTACTACGATGCATCAGGGACTGGACTTGGGGGTGTCCTGATGCAGGAGTGGGCAGTGATCACCTATGGATCACGAAATTTGAGGCATCACGAGCAGAACTACGCTACCCATGACCTGGAGTTAGCAGCAGTGGTCTTTGCTTTGAATATGTGGCAGCACTATCAGATGGGCGAGCACTTTATAGTCTATTCTGACCACCAGAGTCTCAGGTACATCTTCTCGTAGAAGGACCTGAACCTGAGACAGCGGCGATTGCTCGAGTTCCTACAGGACAATAAATTTGAGATAGTCTATAATCATGGAAAGAGGAACGTAGTAGGAAATGTTGTCAGTAGTAGGACGGGAATTCAGCTACTTAGAGAGGCGACAGAGCAGCTAGCCACTTTGCAAATATCCTTCGTGGATAGAGATGGGGCAGCCGTTCTTTAGATGCTCACATTCACACCTCCACTTCTTTAGTGGGTCCGAGAGACATAGCGTGGGGACGTTGACTGTAAGACGTGGTGTGCACAGATATCCTCAGCACAGGAACCTAATGGATTCTCAGTAGGAGGAGAGCATGTCGTCCTTTTTAGAGGATGTACCATGGTACTAGCTGCTTTACAGGAGGAGGTGCTGAGAGAGTTTCACACTTCCCCTTCAGCAGTACATCCAGGAGTGGCGAAGATGTACCAGGATCTTAGATGACAGTACTGGTGGCCGGGTTTGATGAAGGTTGTGGCGAAGTTCCTTTCTCGATGTCTCACCTGCCAACAGGTGAAGGCAGAGCACCAAGTACCAACAGGATTGGTACAGCACTTGGAGGTCCTGGAGTGGAAGTGGGACGGAATATCTATGGATTTCATGACTGGACTTTCACGTACTTCTAGAGGTCACGACTCCATTTGGGTGATTGTCGACCGACTCACCAAGTTGGCCCACTTCTTACCCATCAGAGAGCAGGGATCAGAAGAGATCTTTGGATGCCTCTACGTTTAAGAGATTGTTTGGATTCCTGGTGTTCCCTCATATATTGTCTCCGATAGAGATGCTCACTTTACTTCCCAACATTGGAAGGGGTTACAGGAGGCATTCAGGACGCAGCTACGTCTGAGCACCGCCTTTCACCCTCAAACGAATGTTCAGATGTGGAGGACCATTCAGACTCTCGAGGACATGCTCCGTGTATGTGTCCTCGACGTTGGTCGCAGCTGGGAGGATCACCTACCCTTGGTGGAGTGTGCGTGCAACAAAAGCTACCACTCCACCATCGGGATGGAACAATATGAGGCATTGTACGGCCTACCTTGCAGGTCACCTCTGTGCTGGACAGACCCTGGGGAGTCAGCACTTGTGGGACCAGAGATGGTTCAGGCCATGACAGAGAAGGTCCAGGTCATCCAGGAGAGAATGAGGACAGCTCAGAGCCGAAAAATGTGTTATGATGATAGGAGGCGGAGACCACTAGAGTTCGAGGATGGTGACAACATTTTCTTACAGGTCTCACCTCGACGTGGATTACGGAGATTTGGCTGGGGCAGCAAGTTATCTTCGTGCTTCAACGGACCATTCCAGGTTATCATCAGGATAGGCAAGGTAGCTTATCGCCTGGCTCTACCACCTAAGTTGCATCGGGTGCACGACGTCTTCCACGTATCTCAGCTGAGGAGATACGTGCACGATCCAACAAATATAATCGACCATGGGGAGCTGGAAATTGAAGGCATGGTGACTTTTGTGGAGGTCCTGGTGGAGATTGAGGATTGACAGGAGAGGGTCCTATGTGGGTGGTCGATTCCTCTAGTGCGCATCAGGTGGCAGCACAGGAACCTCTAGGAGAGCACTTGTGAGCGGGAGGCTCGGATGCGTGGTCAGTACCCTCATTTGTTCCCCTATTTTGTGATATATCTTTATGGGGACGTAAAGCCCTGAGTTGGGAGTAATGTAAAGACCTGTAAATTTCAAAAGAAATTTTTTCGTAATTTTTCTTTGGGATTTTATGAGTACGCATTTTCTGACGGAACCTGATTCCGAGGCCCGGTGTGCCTGGAATCAATTTCCGAAATTTAGCTCGGGTACGTTCAGTGAACGAAAGAGCGGGGTTTTCAAACATTTGAACTGGTTCTTGGAATCGAAATCCGAAGGCACCGATGAAACCGCAGCACCAGTAATTGCTTAAGAAGGCAATTTTTGGAGTTGTGTTTGCTCGAGAAGAGTTGTTAAAAATGTGAGGAATAAAAATATAATTGTTTTAAATTTTTATTTTTAGTTCTTTTCTATGTTGTTTAAGTGTTATGTGAAATTAAGTTGTGTCACAACATTATTTCTCTCTTCTTTGTGGTTTAACTTCCATGTGAGGTAGTTGGGGTGGGACCCACTTAATCCTAACTCCTCTGGTTAGGATAATAGTGAGGTGGGGGCCACACGAGCCACCACCTTTTAACATTCCCCATAACCCCCTTTAAACTCCTTTTAAAAACCCCCCTTGTATTTAATGTGGTGACATTCCCTCTCCTCTCATTTAATCAAGCCATCACATTAACTAAATTAATGGATTTGAGTTTTTAAATTCTGAACTCATTTCATGACTTAATAAAATAAGTGGAGATTATTTTATTTTGGGGTTAGATTTGTTATGTTAAGGATTTGAGAAGAAAGCCCTAGTCTTGAAGAACATCATCTTCCTCGTTGTAGAACACAAATAATGTCGGAGCACCAAGGAGAGACGACGTGCTGATATTTCCCTTCTCTGCAGTCGGTGTGAGGCGTCATCCCCTTCTTTGATGCTCGCCAATGCCGTCATCGAAACCACCCCAGTGACGCCATATTCCTGCGATGATCATCGTTCGAAAACTTCTTCTAGGTAGGGGTTGTTTTTACATTCGGAATTAATTGACGTACTCTGTTAGTTATTTGGCCGCCTGTTATCAAAATAACGGAGGAGGTTGGACCACATGAACACGGCCGAACCTCCTTCCCTTTTGTTGTTGAATATATTGTGTCTTGGAATAGAGGCGGCGCGGTGCAATGGCACCGTGCGAGAATGATGTAAATCGCAGTGAAGGTGGGAGGCGCCGTCGCGCGGCGCTAGTGAAGCTGAAGGAACCCGCAGCCAATAATTGGTCGTGGCGAAGGAGCACGGCGTTGTCACGCCATGTCGGAGAACCATGGAGGGCCACGACCGGGGCGAGACGAGGAGGATGGCTGCTGCGCCTTTGCGCCACACTGGTCGGACAGGGGCCGCAGCGGTGCAGAGGAGGGCGGTCGGAACCGCCGGCCGCCGGCGCTCCGGAGGCAAGACCAGCTGGTCCTGCGCGGCACAACCGGCCGGCCATTACGGCCGTCCGGATCCGAGAAGTCCGGGGGTTGTAACCCCCGGTAGATGACGAAGCGGGACCCTCCACATGGGGGCCTCCGTTTCAAAGAAATTGGGGAAGCACCCCCCCCCACGTCCGCTCAGCGCGTGGCGCCGCACCGGGCCGGACCGCCCGCGCCGGGCCGGGCCGCCCACGCTGGGCCGGACCCCCCGTGTCGGGCCGGGCCGCGCCGGTTAAGATGGGACACGCTAGCTAGGCCGGGCCATTCCCAACCGAGTTGGACCCAGACCCGGGTTGGGTCGACCTGATTCGGACCGACCCAGTGGTATCGGGCCAGGTCGGACCAGGCCCGAACCCCTGTTTTCCGGACATAACCGTTCAAACACCCATAACATGGGATATGGACCTCCGATCGACACACCGTCAGTTGAGTAGCGATCCTTGTATCAGGATGGTCGTTTCGGAATATTACACTCAATGTTTCGAAGAAAATTGTGTACAGCCGGGTTGGTTCGAACACGAAACCAACCGGGCCCTCGGAGCGGAAACACTTATAACTTGAGCTCCGGACGTCCGATTGATGTTTCGTCGACTTTTTTGGATTCCACATAGTGAGAGGATTCTTTTGGCTTACTCCGCTCGAGGTTTAGACGAAGTGGGAGTATGGTTGGGTTGGTTATGACTTAAAAACCAGCCGGGCCCCTGGGATGAAAAGGCCAATAACTCTTAGACCGGGCATCCGATTAACGCGTCGTCTGTCGCATTGAGTTCCTTTTAACGAGATGAAAATTTGGGATACATAAACTCCGTACTTCGTTTCAGTTGATGTATCGACCCCCTTGGCTCGTGGAGAGGACCCTCCTGGAATTGATCATGTTGTGTGCGGGAACCCTAGAGCTGGCTGTGACTGCGACGATGATGACGACTGTACTGGGATCCTCCATGGGTTCGGCAGCGACGACGACCGTAATGGAATCCTATGTGGGTTCGACGACGATGACTACTATTCTTGTATACTATGTGGTTCTGGAAGTACTTTACTAATGTTCTTGTATCCTACGTGGGTCTGGTAGTATTTGACTCTATACTTGTATCCTACGTGGGTCCGGTAGAGTTGCTGGTCTTGTATCCTTTGTGGGTCTGACAGCTCAGCTGGTCTTGTATCTTTTGTGGGTCCGACAGATTAAATAAATTAGTGGCTATATCTGATCATCTCTATCATCTTACGAAGAAGTATACATGTGTGAGTTGAGTCTTGACTTTTAATCATTATCATCGATTTGATTTTTTTGCTATCCAGTGTGGATTGGGTTGTGTTATCCTATGTGGATTGGATTGTGATATCCTGTTTGGACTAGATCGAACATGGGCTCGGATGTTGGAGCCGAACTAGATTTGATGACTTAGGTATATTTATGGGCATATAACTAAGTAGAGTTGGTTTTTACTTCGTGATTGTATCATTCCTTTGTGGTTTATCCTTCGTGGATTCTGGGAGACCTTCAGGAGTCTCGGGGTCCCTACTGAGTGGCATATAATCACCCCTGTATAGGCTATGCCCGCACTACGTTGTGTTGGATGCAGATGATGGAAATCGCTGATTGAGGTAGGAGAACGTGGAGCTGGATAGTACCTAGAGGTTGATCACTGGACAAGACGTACACAGAGTGGACTGTTGGAACCGAGGAGCTGAGGAGACTATCTGTACCCACCATTCAGGTGAGATTTCCAGAGGATGGCTCGGTGTTGCTACTTTACTTTTCTGTTTCCGTACTCTCTTTTCAGTTGTACTATACATTCAGTTGGGTTTGTATTCCGGCCAATTTAATTTCCAGCACTTACTATTGTACTCAGTTCATTTAGTGTTTACCACTTCTTGCATACTCTATGCTGTTTGTTTTGTTACATAAAGGCAACGTCTTCCCTTTTGTCGGGATTTACGCCGTGGTGCTAGTCGCCAGCCCCTGGCCTATGGAAGGCGGGCTTGGGGTAGTCACGGCACGGGTCCCGAGGACGGGTCTTGACAAAACCAATTTGACATTATAAATTCAAAATGAAACATAATATTTAGAAAATAAATTTCATAGCATCCTTAAAAACACATTAAATGGATTCCTCTTCATAACACGGGGAAAGGAATAAAAATATGGGTGAATCCAAATCATCAGTAAGGGTTATGTACAAAAAAATCTGTCTTGAATCAATAATAATTATCAACATGGAAAATTTAATAACTAAGAATACATTCAATTTAAATAACTTTAAAATCTATAATAAATATGGAATGGTACATACTTGAAAACACATGACATTTAATCAATAAACTGATAAGGATATATATCCCAAGAAAATATCATAGTTAAAATATTAGGGATAATAATAACTAGATTCTAAATGAAAGAAATTATCAATTATTATACATCATTTCATAGGCACCTGATTCCTCTACCTACAATACCGTTCCCAAGACTGTTTAGTCTATACGTAAAACCTTGTTTAATTAATCCATATGATTTATCTAATTGAATATAATAATTCATCGAGGGAATATAACATGATGGTCCCCACCTATTTCTTGAGGTCCAAATTATTCCTTATATATCAAATAATGTATTTAATTCATGAATCAATACTTCTTATCAAAAAATATCTATATTGAGTAAAGGATATTGATTTATCAATATTTCCCAATAAATCAAATATTTTTGAAATAAAACCCCATATGTAAAATTTTTATATAGTATTAGAAAAAATCATATCCCACAAGAATAGAAATTAATATTATATTTAAATATAATTTCCAATAAAAAATATTAAATAAAGTTATTGTTTTAGGATATTGTTAACAATAATACAAAACTGTAATTGATCAATATTTATTACCACTTTGCAATTTTCATGTTAAAAACCTATTGTGAAATAAAATAAAACACCAATAATTTTGATTTATTCAGGATATTACATGGAAAAGGTGATGTTTATACACAACATAAAAGTGAATTAATGAATAATGTCAAAGAAGTGTCAATATATTCTAAATTGACATGAAATTCCCTTACATCACACTTCCTTCTAGATGAACATGATTTAGTCTTATGTATAGTTATTTTAAAAAATTCATTAAATTATAAATTAAGCATATAAATACTTTTAATATCGTATATTATCATTTTATATCATCTTATAACCCATTAATTAATATTATTTAAATATTGTTGATTATTGGGGTGTTAATTTGAGTTGTTTTCTTATGCATGTTTTTTCCTACAAGTAATGGGTTCTATACATATTATATAGTTCTATCATCTCAAAAACAATAATCATGAAATAATTATCATATTTATAAATAAATTATACTTATAATATCAATAATGAGTGTTATTTATGAAAAATGAAAAATGATACCATCATGGAGATAGTAGGTCATACGTACGCATAAGTAACATTTCCATTTTTCTCCAATAATTATGAAAATTTGGTATAAAATATTTAAAATTTACAAGATTATTATAATATAGATAATATGATATTATATTTTTAAATATATAATCAATTTGGGGTAGAAATTCAAATAGATTCACATCTCTTTCAGAAGGCGTTAGTCCATATGTAGACAAATGATGTTACCTTCTTTACGTGAGTGAAAAGAAAGTAAATTAAATTAGAGATATTATCCTTCTATAATGATAAATATTTAATATATATCATAATTATTTTATGAATGTATCATATAATCATTATTATTATTTTATAACAATTCATGTGAAGCATTACTGAATGATAAACCACCTCGATTCGCAATGCAGTTGTTCGTAGTCCCAACAAGTGATGTTATCATATATCCTAAAAATGTAAGGTAAAAATATATATATTTAACAGTTATTAAATAGTTACTAATATATTATAAAAATAATATATATACTTTAAATACATCTACATACATATCCATGGGAGGTGGAAATGAAAAAATGAACAACATCTGTTCATGAGGTGGTAATCCGTTGTATACAAGAATGATGAAATCGAAACCAATTTGACGGAAGTGGACAGAAGTGGATATAGTTTTAGATAATAAAATTATTATAAAAATTACAAATTATATTTAAGATAATTAGTATATTATTAAATCATTTTTTAATAAAAATATAAGGAGATGGAGAAAGAAGAAAAATATAGTCACCCATTGGAGAACATTATCTCTTCTTTATGTATCTTCCATTTGTTTGAACTAACCCATTCCCTAGTAGTATTAATACAAAATATAATCCATATAATATTTGTATAGGTAATTTTTGGAGTTAATAGTAAAGGTATTTTCAGAACCAACTTGTTTTTCATGTGTGAGAAGAGGAGGAGAGATGATGGCCATATATATGTGGTGTGAGTGGCACACTAGTAATTTGTTTCGAAAGGGAGAATTCCACCTACATTAGTTTCATGTAAACATGACCTAATAAAAGTAAATTATCTAAAATATAAGGTTTAATGTCAATATATGGAAGGAAAATCAGTGTTAAACAATATTATAGGTTATTTGACCCCTTAATTATAATGTTATATCCCTTAGTAAACTCATTTTTACCTTAATAGCTATAAGCAATTCCTTATTTTTTCAATAAAAACATTAGTGAAAATCTATGATGACATTATTATTTATTTTAAATTTTTATGACTAAAAATATTTAATTTTTTTTTCAAAATTCAATACACATAAGTGAAAATTTTAATTTGAAACTACTCTTATAGATGTTATGTGAAAGAAGGTTTTTAGAGTGAAAATATTTAAATGTTTACAATGTTTTATATCGAAATTCAATCCAAAATTTATTATAATGACCAAGATTATATTAATATATTTATAATTGAACTTTTTTTTCTTTAAACCCAATTCAAAATAAAATTTAAAATGATAAATTATTTATAAAAAATTGTTGTTTCAATTAAAATCTTTTATTTATTTACTATTAATAGATGAAAATTGTAAGAAAAATCCAAAAAAATAGTTATAGGATAATTTTTAATTTATTATTTAAAAAAAGAGTATTATTTTTGTCTGAAAAAATTCTAATAATTTTAAAAACTAAATTTTAAATTCATGACCAAAAAATTTTGTTTAAACCTGGTATTCATCTTGTTTTATCAATGAAATTGTCTTTACTCTAGAAGAAATATATTTTTACGTCTTGGGGTGTCAAAAAAAGTACAATTAATGGATACTATTTGTTATTTTCAACAATACCCCAATAACTTGTTCACAGATAGTATTTTTAGGAATTTTATATCATTTAATAAAATATTTTTTATTATAAAATATCATTAACGGAATGTTTAAAACTATTCATTTACTTTGAATTTAATAAAATAAAGACAACAATTCAATTTTAATTTAATCAATAATAATTTACCTAATTTAATTTTTATAAAAAAAGTCATGGATCACAATAAATCTTTCAAATTAAAATAGATTTAATATTTTAATATAATTTATATTATTTTTCTATTAATTGAATAATTAACACATCAAAATTTCATTACTTTATATATTAATTATTTCATCACTAAACATAAATAACAAGTTACCATGAAGAAAATATTTTATAATTAAAATTACTATTATAATGACTATTATGTTCTATATATCCAAATGTTAAAAAATATAATCAGTAAAAGCATGTGTGTGGCATTTTTGGATTTATATTTACATAAATACTATAGAGATAAAAATCATTGGAAAAAGAAAAAAGTCATATATTTATCATTTGAATTTTTAGGGACTATATATAATCATTAATTAAAATTAATTAATCATTTATGGTAATTTTGGAGTCCCTATCTCATAATTTCTTAGCAAAATTACCCAATTTACCCTTATCGAGTTGACATAAATTTACTAAGGATGCTATTTGAAATTAAAAAACTAAAAGGGAAATATCTAAAAAAAATTGAATCTCCGCATCCAAATTATAGAATCCATTTTTTAGGATTTAGTACAAAAAATCAATAGAATATAATTTAAAATCAAATCACGAATACACAGTGAAAAATAGTATTTTATTAAATTGACATTTAATTAAAAAATATGTATTTATAAAAAGTTTTATATAAAAATATTTAAAGATAATATAATTGAATTATGTTTAATAAATAATAAATTTATAAATTTATAATAAAAATAAAAAATACCATTCTAATTTTTAAATAATTTTTCATATTTTTGAATTTTCAAGCATTCACAATACTATACAATTATTGTTTTACTATTCAATAAACTATAAAGCTTTTGAAAAAATTTAAAAAAATTCAATAGTATAAATTTGATATAATTAATTAAAAAAATACATTTATTCTATAAAAATAAACTTATCAAAACTCATTAAATTTTTTATATTATTGTCTCATAAAAATAAATAAAAATCTATTTTTGTAGAATTCATATATTTAAAGAATAAAACGGCTTTAAGAAAAACTGAGTGATAATTTAATAAGTATTACTCAATATTTTTTGTGACTAAAAACAATATATATATTTCAAAAATTAGTTAATCTTATTCATACCATCCAATTTATTGGGTAGTTTAGAACAATCATATTTAAATATTAATATCTCACAGTTCATTTAGGCTCAGTGTTCTGAGTCATTTACGATATTGTACAATATATTTCATCTATAATCTTCGGATATTAAAAAACAATGAATTTTATATTATATGACTAACATAATGGTTGATATTTTCTAGAAGTAACCATTATCCTTATGAAATTTATCTTTTCATTTTATTGATAAATACCCCCTCTCTATAGATTAAATGAAAATAAGGTATATGTTTTTTGATGTAATTATATTATTTTTTATATTATCAAATGTTATAAGATTACATATTTTTAACACCTTTGTATAACATTTGTGTTTCAACAACTACTATGGTTTTTTTATTAGAATATATTGCATTACTTTATAAGTATTGTTCATCAATATTAAAATATATTATTAATTACCAATTTTTTTTGTTTTATTTTATTGATTATTTTTTCCTTATAATAGTTTTTTTACTATAAAAGGAGGATAACATAAGGAAATTATTTTTTAGAAGAAGAAAATATTTCATACGAATATACAAGAAGCGTAATTTTTTAATATTATCTAATAGTGAAATAGAAGATAACATTTAAAGAATAATGTAGGTTTTGTATAATTTAAAATAATTAAATAATTAATGTACATCCCATGGGGAGATTATAGAGGTAGATACAAAATTGATAGAATTCAATTTTTATAGAAATGAATGATTCTATAAAATCAGTTTCATAACTCATTATGGGTTATCATAATTTTAAAATCCAAATCATGTATATTTATTTACATATTAAAATATATATAATTGTTTTTTTACATTCTTTAAAATCAAAATGTGGGAGAGATTGATAAGTTTTCCTTTTCAATTTATTTTTTCTATGAGAGATAATAAATTTTAGGATTGCATGTGTTTCATAAAGGAATTTTTTAGGTTTTTAATGATGTTAAGATAAAAGGGAGTTTCAAAAAATTCTATAATAATGTTATACTTATGATATCAGCCCAACATACCTTCTCTTATATGTATGGTTATTTCAAATAATTTGTAGAATATAGAGTAAAATTAATATTATATACTATTTATCTTGAAAAATGAAATAAAAATCATTTTTATTTTTATATATCTTGATGTTTGTTTTGTGTTTTATTTTTATATATACTTAAATATCCAATTCAGATTATTTTGTTAGGATAAACCTTTTTTCACTAATTTTCATGATCATTTTGAAGTAACACCAAACCATTCCAATAGATCATAGGATAATTATTTTGAAGCTATTATAACTGTACATTTTGAAATTCATAAAGTTTATTATATTGATTCCTATGTATCATACAAATCCATTCAGGAATAGATGGTTCTTGATTGTGTTGAATGAGGTTATATACAGTCATGCACAAACTCAATTATTTGAGAGTTCTCACTTGTAACTAATTTTCAATATTTTTTTCTTAGATAATGTGTTTTTATTTGATTCATTATAAAATACATGAATCTATTATTATAATTAGTGCATTAGATATTTTTTGTTGATGGAGTTTTAGTGATATGAATTGACTCTCTTCTAAAAAATGTGTTAAAAAAGACCTATTTCTGGGAATTTTTTAAGTAAGGTTTATAGAATATGTGATCAGAGATAGATATTCTCTCTTATTACGGGTTTGTTGAAGAGTTTCCATGTTCAGAATTTGTATTTTCATATGAATTTTTCTAATACATTACAGGAGAAAAAATTATATTGTGAAATATAAATAAGCTAGAAAATGTTACTGGTTTAAAACAAGTAAACATTTGATTTGGTTACTAATCAATCTCTTATATTATGATAAAAGATAATATTTCACTTCAAAGAAACTAGTAATGTATATTAAATATATTTTTAGGAGTTTAATGTCTTTATTATGATATTTTTACATTTCTTTTATATTGTAGTGAATTTTGGGGTTGGTTATTTCCTTGATATGGTTTATACCTTCATAATGTTTAATTTTCATTGAATGTATAACTTTTATTTATATTATAATATAAATTTTTTATAGGATTTAACTTTTAAGAAACATAAAATTTTGGGTTGGAAAAAAATAAAGTTCTAAATGTACTTCAATTCAACCCCTCAAGAAGCTACCATTCTCTCCATCCCTAAGAGAATAACATAGACAAGAAGGTGTCCACTAATAGATTGGATGGTAAGATTCCTATGGTATAATTAATAAATATTTATTTTAGAGGGTTTCATAATGACCATATCTACTAAGAGACTAATTTTAAACATATATATTTTAGGTTTGGATAACTATTTCAATAACCATATAAAACATGGTTATCACTACGATATTACAGATATAACTAAATCTTTTCATTATTCATTGGATTGTAACCAAATGCGTATAATATGTGGTGAATCATTCATTGGTGGTTTCCCATATATTTAAAAATATTTCAAATGTATATTTTCATAATGGGAAGTCTTATTGTAATAGGTATCGACATCTTGTAATTCATTGTCACATATACTACATAAAGAGTTTCTTAAATGAGCCTATCAATATAACAATTTCATTATAAATTAATCATATAATATTTATACCTTCATTTTTCATCTTGATTAAATTGATTTTTATTTCTAATCATTGTTTCTTAATAGGGGCACCACATCACATATCACCTCATGTAACTATTTCATGGATGAATACACGGTAAATCTCCATAGGTCACTCTAATTGTAAACCAGTGGGGTGAGGTATAGTAAATCATATATCTCATTTCATTAAATTCATTTATATGATGAGGTTGTTCAATTACTTTTTAGATCATCATAATGCTACATTTGAAAATTAGTTGTTGGAACTCACATTATCTTATAGAATTAACATTCCATGTTTTGATTAGTGTACTTAGAATACATCATCCCCTATAACAAAAAAAGTTGAAATTTCACAAATATTTTTTTATAGAGGGATGTCATTGGATTATATTTAATGGGTTAATTTAAAATATACCAATAGGTGATGATATGTCAGTACATGACTCATTTATTTCCTACCATTAATTCCTTACATATATCATTAGAGTCATCTTTATCTCAAAATAATGATTCATAAATATGTTTTGACAACATCAGCTATTTTTAACAATTTTTCGCAAATTTCAAAAAAAAAATTATAAATATACAATGTTAATAAAATTAAATATATCTTCTAGAGGGACCACAGATGATAAATTCTATAGGTCTATTAAATGGTATTAGGTACTTATAGTGACTAGTGTATTTCCTAGGAGGAAATATTCTATTTTTTTAGTATGTATTTATAAGAAGCAATATTTGAGTGATGGAAGGACTTTATGTATTTTAGAAGGATGTACTATATTTTTTTGATATTATGGAATATTTTTTGCCATTTTTGGTATGATGGTTTCTTGGTGAAATATTCATAATAAATAAAACCATAATCTTGATGAAATAAAGAAAAAACGATACTTATTTTCCACAAGTAAATACATAAAATAAATTGCTTATGGGTATTGTTAATCTCTTACCGTTAAATGACATACCCAAAAATTTATAACATTTACTCAAAATTAAAGGACACATAAGTCTAATATTATCTATTCACACATATTTTATCTGAGATATATAAAGAGTTGACAAATTTTGATTAATACCTTTTTTTAGGATTCCTGAATTAGTGGATAATTTCTCACTTCATAAAATTTATAATGTCATCATAGGTATAATACCCATTCTAGATGGAAATACGTCAATAAGGGTCAATGACATATTCATATGATGGACCCCAGTGGTGGTTTAACTATCAAGGGGTAGAATCCATATATGGGGATAACATGGAATTTATAAAGGATGGCATGTGATATAAATCAATATTAATTTGAATTATTTTCAGATCATCCATTAAATGGGTTGATTAAACATAAGTTTATTAGAAATATTGGGGGTTTAAACATCCATATTAATGTATGCGTTAGTTTTACCCACCATAAAATACTTTTGAGTTTCTCAACAAGAAATATTAGGGTAGTAATTTTTGGGACCAAGTTGATAGGAAGATGATCAGTCTCACTATCGTAATCAGTAAGAAGTTTGTGTTTTCATTTTTTTCAAAGAAATTTCAAATAATAAGTTGTCACCTTACTTTTTAAATGTTGGTGATTAGACAGACAGTAATAATTATTTCATCTAACTCTCAATCCTTTTGAAATTCCATTATCTTGTGAATAAGGTTTCTAGAAGAAAAGGTTTATCAAACTCATTTCATATCTAGACTGATAGAAATATCATAATGAGAAGCTTTATCAAAGTATGTATGGATCTGATGAAAATATAAAGACTCTTTTCTGATCATGGAGTTCTCATTACTCATATTTTGGTCAAGAAACTTGTGATTCAGGACTTAATAATGAAAGGGTGAGAACAAGTTCTACCATTTGAATTGAAGTTTAGTGGAAAATAAATAACTTATGGAAGGATGTTAAGTTATAGTACATTAAAATGTATATCAGACAGTGTTATGGAAATCTTAAACATTCCCAAAGTCATAATAAAATAATGATACAAGATGAGGTCTTTAGAAGAAGACTTTATATGATGTCAAGGATTTTTTATCTCATATCATCCATGGGAAATAAATGTAGGTAGAATTGTTTAAAAGCTAGGATGTTTTTTTTTTTGAATGTGAGAGGACAGATATTTTGGTTTTAAATAAAACCAATAATCCACATGATAAAAATATTTAGATAAAATATCTGGTAGTGTGTATTATAATTAGAAAATGAAACAAGTTTCTAAAGTTGAATTTCCTAACAATAGTTCATTAGATGTGGTGTTATACTGATTATCAAAGGTTCACAAACACCATTCATCATATGTTGTGCTGGTTACAAAATTTAATCAGATGAGAAGTGTTTGATGAAGTAGTTTATTAAAAAAAATTAGGAACGATGAAGAATTTTTTGTTATTAAAACTAAATTAGAAATGAAACCTATGGACTTTTAATAATGTATTCAACCATTTTCATAAAGATTATTTTTAAAATATAATGGAATAACTATGATATTTTTTACATTTAGGTCAAAATATATTGAAAAACCTAAGGGTGATTCTAATTAGAAAATGATAGAGACTAATCTATCATATATGGTATAACACTGATAACATCGTCAATCATAGGATCATCAGTCTGAGTAAAATTTGAAAAGGTGCATTGTATCAAGTAGCCACAAAATTTTTGTTACAGGGAGCTTGAGGATTGAGGAGTTCAGAAAATATTTTTTTCAAATATTTTTGAATATGGTTCTGATGTGTTGCTGAGTAATTCTAAGAGTATTGGGAAGTTTCCACTATTTTTTATGAAAAAAAAAGTTGTATAAAATATAAATATGTAGTAATAATGGTTCAAATGTTTTATAATATTATCTGTTAGTTCATAGCACAATAAAGTGTTGTTGGTTCTGAAAATATTAATGATAATAAATATGATTTATTTTAAATTGGTGTGGAGAAACATGATGAAGAATATTATGAGGAACATATGCTTATACATTAATGTGAAAATTATAATTAGACTTCAAATTATTTATAATGTTTTGTGTGAGATGAAGTTGAGAAGATATTCATGATGTTTCAAGAAAAAAAATATAAGATATGGGATGAACTAAAGAAGGAAAATATATATATAAAATTTAAGGAAAACGTTTTCTTTATGAAATTTGGTTGAGCATCGAAAAATTTTAGAATCTTGACAAAACCACATTTGGTACACCTGTAAATATGGGGAAGTACATTTTAATTTGCTAATGAAAGTAATGTTCATGGGTGAAGATAGAAGGTGGAGTGTTGAATATTTAGAGATAGAAGAGTTTCTAGAATGGGATTTCCTTATGAATTTTATAGGAAAAAAGTGAAAGAAGAAGGAGGAGGTTCATATTCATAGATTCCACATAGGATCGATCAATCAGACTGGGTTTTCTGGACTAAGGAAGAAATAGTTCAGATATGTTTTAGTGGTATTTTGGCAGAGTATTATTTCCATACTGAGTAATTAGACCAGGATGTTCATCCTAGGGAATCATACCGAGTATCATTATATATTATAGGGAAGTTATTACCTAATATTGGGTAGTAATGTGAAATTTTTTTGATGTTTATATTTTTTATGTTAAGAAGGAAACATAGTAACATGTTTTTTAGAATCTAGTGAAATTTTCATAAGTTATTACACAAAATTTTATTACATTATTATGTGTCACTTGATGAAAGTATTCTATCGTATTGAAAATCATGACGAGTGTGAAGGAATATCTTACTCATTGTATCCACACAAAATTATTGTTTTCTAGTGTATTTTATGGTATTTTAATATTTCTAAACTATCCCAATGATATAGATACTCTTATTAAGTAGTTAATCTTATAAATTATTTTCTTCTATTGGATTAGTGATTTTTTTCATCAGGGTAACAAATATTTAATAAAGGGTGAAGGTTTTATAAAAATAAATGAATCATAAAATAAAAATTATATCATTAATTCACCCCTCTCCCTCTTGGGGATACATTCATCTTTGTGGTCATTCTTAATTGGTATTAGATTCAATGTTCCCTTATTTTACTCTTTGTAGACGTTTTTTTAAGAAGTAGTTGTGATGGATAATATTAATTGTGTGAAAAGTAAATGGATTCAAGTCTTAGATGGTGTGAACTATCATATCTAGAAAGATAGGATGTTTCTATATCTTATGCCTCTTGGGTGTGATGTTTTTTACACTATAATAGATTAATTTTCTCCTATGGATGAAAAAGTTCCTCATAAATATATTGAAAAAGGGAATATGAATAATGTGGTAATATATAATAATTATTTACTCTCATCACTTTTTCAAAGTGATTTTTTAAAATGAAAAGGTGTTTCCACTGCTAACGGTTTATGAGATATGTTGATGAAAATATATGAATAAAACAAAAAAGGAATAAATTAAAAGTTGTAAATTTAGAGAATAATGTATGATGATCACATGATGGGTGAGTATGAATGCATTGGTGACTTCTCTACTAGGGTTAATGCAATTTTTGGCACTATTATATGTCTTGGTGAATGTTTTGATGATTAGACTATTATTGATACGATCACGAGAATTCATCCCAAAAATATTGATGAAAATTTTTATTTATTTGAAGATAGGGATCTATATTCCTTATCAGTAGATGATTTTCATAGCACTTTAATTCCCCTTTAAAATCATATGAGATAAATTTATAATTGTGAAAACCAAATTTGATCAACAAATGTATTTTAAAGCTTTCGAGAAAGAAAATATTAAGATGATTCACTAGGAAGAATAATCTTGTAATTTTGATTCAAAAAATGAGGTATGTAAAAGTACTAATGAATTTATATAATTATTTTATAAATATTTTAAAATAATAAAATCTAAAAATTAAATGAAATATCCCTTGAAATATTTTTAATGTGGGTCTTTTGGGCACTTTGGGGTAAATTTTCCTCGAAGAAAGAAAGAACATGATAGTGATTAAGATGATAAAAGCTAGAAAGGGTCATGGAAGAAACATGATTATAAGGCTAAATATTATTCAAATGGAATGATAAAATATTATCCAAATCCCAAAAGAGATAATTTTTTTCCAATGATGAAGAAGAATGAGAATGTGAATACTAATCTCAAAAATATAATATGCATGAATGAGAAAATATAATCATTGAAACAATTAATACTCATTTGTTCTGAATAAGAATAAACTCAATTTTAATTTCATTTTAAGGAAGTGTATTTATATTAATTATTCTAAGGATTTAAAAAGAAATCAGGAAGTTGAAAATTGAATTTTTTTGTAAAAAATTAAAAAAAAAATTCCTGATGAAAATGAAAAGATACTAGAATAGATTTATGATTTAATGAAATGAGTTGATAAATAAAATATTCAAAATGAACATATAGAAGTCAAGATTAAAGGAAAAGAAGAAGATTTGGAACTTGTTTAATAAAAACATTTTATCGATGAACATTGGGTTACATGTTTGAAGAACTCTATTTATGATGTTGGTGAATTCTCTATAAAGGGTAAATCTGAGAATGATAAAAATTTATCATCCAAAAATGAGAAAAAGATGAATTTTTTTCTTCTAGAAACAATTAGGGGATATTTATTCTTGTCGCATAAAACAAAAAAGTTGACAAATCATAAATTTTTAAAATTTATGAAATCTATAACTTCTAGTTCCAATAATTATGAAAAGAAAACCGAGATTAAAAAGAATATATTGGTTGATAACAGAAATTTTTGGGGTTCAAAATGTTTTTATAAGAATGATAAGAAGTTTTCAGACAAACTTCTTCTCTACTCCAGATAATAAGGAAGTTATAGAAAAAATATTCTTTTTATGGATACAACTTTTATTGTGGTGGATTTGGACACATAGATAATATTTTTTGATTTAATCAAACAAATAAATATTATTCCACAAATTAAATAAGTAAGTGATTGAGGGGAAGTAAATACTCTCAAAGAAATATTCCTGAGAAGGATATTTTTATGAATCTTGAGATGGTTAGTGTGAAAATTAAAAATATCGACTAGCCATTAGAAACTATTTGTGAAAGATGTGAACAACCTAGACACCTTGCAAATGTTTTCATTGTTTTGTTACTGGCACAAATATTTTTTGTTGATAAATCACAGATGTTTAATGTGAATAAAGAAAAAGGGAACAGAAAATACGTTTTTGAAGAAACTTCTATCAAATCAATATAAGGGGAATAACCTTTGATTTTGGATAATGGGTGTTTTTCTCATATGACACGAGATTTAAAAATTTTGAATAATGTGAAATATTTTAAATAAAGGGTACTGATTTTTGGAAATGAATAATATCTTAGAATAAACTGTGTTGGATCTACTATCATTAGGGAAGAAATTTTGAAATCTAAAAAAAATTTGTTTGTTGATGAGATGAAACATTACATACTAATTGTTTCACAACATTTTGATGAAGGAAAAAAAGTTGTTCTATGAAAAAGAAGGGTTTGTTGTGAAAAGTGAGGAAGATGACAAAATAGTTACAAGAGGAAATTGTTCAAAAGTAAACTAGGTACATGTTTCTGAGGCTCATAACTCTTGTTACTTATGTATAGTGGAAGAGAATTAGTTTTGGAATAAAATTAAAGAAACTTGTGTCAAAGAAACATGAAAAAGTCAATATAGAGAGACAGTTCCTAGTGTATTCATATTATCTCAAGAAGAATATATTGGCGTTGAATTTCTTTAGAAGGGAAATATATTAATATTTGTGAATAAGAAAGTTCACCGTTGTTTAAAACAACCCTTAGAACTTATTCATTATGATATTTGTGGTACAATAAAAAATAAATCTACTCACAAATATATGTACATCACTACTTCAATTTTTGACTTTACTTATATTACAAGTCTTATGTATATGAAACATAAGTCATATGATTATAAAATTATTAAATGTTTTATAAGGAATGATGAAAAGGAATGTGAGTATTAAGTGAATAAGTTGAGTACCGATAATGGTGGTGACTATAGATATTCAGAGTTTTGATGTTATCTTGAGGAGAATAGAATTTGGTATGATTTAAATACACTATATAGTCCTCAAAAGAATTGTTTTTCTGAATGGTAGAATATATATCTGGTGGAAATGTGGTGAACTATATTACTTTAATATGGTCTCTCTCACATTTGGAGGAAAGTCATGGGAAATTTTATTTATATTCAAAATGGATGTTTCTACAAGTTGTGATTAGTTATTACTCAATATGAAATATTTTATAAAAAAATACATGTTTAAAACACTAAATAGTTTTTGGTAGTCTATGCATCGTAAAAATGAATAGTGGAATCCTTGGAATGTTTGATCAAAGACGAGAAGATAGAATTTTTATTTTTATTCTCCAGAAGGAAGAGGATATAGATGTTTTAAAAAAGATATAGTAAAATTCATTGATTCTATTAGTATGATATTTATTTAACTGTATAGGGATGGTGTTAAATTTTTTTTACTGATAATGAAGATAAACATGATGAAATAATGTCTGATAATTTTTTTTGTTAAGCATGCCAACAATGGTAATCCATTTCATTAAGAAGAATTAGACCCAAATATTTCACATGATGAGGAGGAATCATTGAAATCACAAACCAGAATTATAAATCATATATAATCTCAAAATACTATTGGTGATCAACATGAACAGTTTTATTTAGTAATAACATCAAATGTTTTTATGTATAATAATTTTTATTCAAATGTTAAGATAAAATGTGTGAATGAAACATTTGATCATCTGTAATGGGTCAAGATATGAATGAAGAGCATGATAAGTTAAGAAAAAATTATACTAGGGAACATATACCAAACCCAAATGATAAAAATGTTATTGGTATAAATTTTATTTTCTAGAAAAATCTAAATGATGTTAGTGAAGTGATAAATAATAAATCAATATTAGTGTGAAAAGGTTAGTCATAGATAAAAGGCATTGATTTTGATGAGACATTCTCTTTAGGGATGGTTAGAAACTATAAAAAATGATTCTTTATATTATTGAACAATGAAATTACAAAAAAAATGATTGATTTGAAATCATTATTTTTGAATTTTTATCATGATGATGATGTTTACATTGAACAACCATGTGGATCTATTGTTGGGAAGGAAGAAAGTTATGTTTGTATGTTGTAGAAAGCCTTCTATGGGATAAAAAACCTCCAAGATAATAGTATTCCAAAATATATTCATTTATAATAAAAATTAGTTTCAATAATGTAAGAGTAGATAGTAATATATACATCAAAAGAAGTCAGGATTTTCCCCTATTATAATCTTTTATGTTGATAACATCATGATTTATGGGAATGAAGAAAGGACTTGTCAAATATTTTATGAATAATTGACAAAATTATTTGAGATGTACATTATAGGTTCAATAAAATACATTCATAGGCTACCAATATAAAAAATGAAGATTTATTTTATTTCTCATGAAAACTATGCTTTCAAAATTCTGAAGAATTTCCGCATGAAAAATTCAAAACCATTTTCCACTATAATTTAAGAGGGAACCAAGTTGAAAAAATATAAGGAAGGCAATCATGTTTAATATATAGATTTTGAGAATGTGATTGAATGTTTTGTATATTTGATTGCCTCAAGACCCAAAATGTTTTAGACATTTACATTACTTGAATGATTTTAGAGTCCTAAAAAAGAATCACATTTATTGGATGGAATAAAATTATTAGATATATCAATGGCACAAAAAAATTTGGAATAATATATGACACCTTGTAAGGTATTAAAATTTTTGTGTATTCAGATATTGTTTGGGAATGAAATGTTAACAATTGGAGATCTACATATAGTTTAGTTTCCTATATATGGAAAACTAGTGTTAGTTTGTATACCAACAAAAAATTGTAATTCTTTTCACTGATAAAGATGAGAATGTTGTTTCCACAAAATATGCTACTCAACTTATATGGATAATGATTCAATTAGAATACCCATTATTTGTAGTTTTGTTACCTTTTATTTTGGGTTTTTATAACCAAAGTTCCATCTACCGTACTAGAAATCCGATACAATTTTCTCATTAAAATCATATTGATATAAATTAAAACTTTATCAAAGACAATATAGAGAAGAATCAATTTATTGTGGATTGTGTGCCAACATCAGAACATGTTTCTAAATTTTTTTTAAAAAAACATTAACCGAAGGAAGAATTTTATAAACTAAGGTCAACCATGGGAATCCAAGATCATTCTCATCAGGGTTTAGGTATTTATTATCTCTGTATATCATTAATTATTTGGAAAATGTATTTAAGGGGGAGAATTATTTTTATAAATTTATCCATTGATATGTGTTATACCTTTTAAGGAACCTTGTATATAAAGGAACTTCTCGGTAAGTTATGAATTAAAAATATAAATGACTGATTTATTCTAATAGTTTTTTGGAGTGGTTATAGGAAACATCTATTTACGAGTAAGTACGTGAAGTGAAGAAATATGTGTATAAATGTTGAGTAAGTTTCATGAGTCATAACATATGGAATGAATATTTTTCCTCTCAATGATTCATGTTTCCTATTATTTGTTAACTCACATAAGCCTATAAATGCCGATAATTTATTTGTTTCTTGAAATTACAATGTTCATTGATTTATGAACCTTGGTTGAAAACAAAATCCAAATGGGGAGATTGTTGTGACCATGTTCATAGGATGATTGTAGAACTCACTGTCATTATTAGTAAAAATATTATATTATCATTTGTATTCATGTAAATGTCAAAGAGGAAGAAATAACCTCACATTATAAAATCTATTGATCATAATCACTATGACAATCATGTCATTTTACTCAAAATTCTTAATAAAAACCATTATCTTGTGAAGAATATTTCTAGAATAAAATTTTCATCATACTCATATCGTGTCTGGATGGAATGTAATACCATAATTGGATGATATGACTAATTATTTTATGGATCCATTGAAAAATATGATGATGCTTTCATAATCATGGAGTTATCAAAAGTCCTTATTTTTTTTGTGAAACTTGTGTTTCAATTCTCTTAAAATTAAGCGTTGAACAATTTCTATCAATCATATTGATGTTTGGTAGGAATGTAAGAAGCTATGGAAGGATGAGAAGTGTCAATACCTTCCAATATAAGTCAGATGATTTTATGAAAATGTTAAAGGCTCTTAATGTCACAAGGAATTCATGATATAAGAAGATGTTTTTAGAAGAAGAATGTTTGTAAGGTCAGGACATTTTGGTTTTTGTTCATCTAAGTGAAGTCACTATTTGTAGAGTTGTTTAATGGATAGTATTTGATTCTAAAAAGTGAACGGAAAAAAGATGATGGTTTTCAATTTGAATAATAAGGCACATGGTACAAATATTAGAAGAAAAATACTGGTAGTGTGT
Organism: Viscum album; assembly: GCA_963277665.1. Classification (NCBI taxonomy): domain Eukaryota; kingdom Viridiplantae; phylum Streptophyta; class Magnoliopsida; order Santalales; family Viscaceae; genus Viscum; species Viscum album. The sequence continues at coordinate 1,726,165,879 of OY728131.1, read as the reverse complement.
ATATTAAATAGGAAAGGAAGTAAATTTATAATGTCAAATCTGCTGACATTGGTTCATCAAATTTTGTGTGCCACCAATCATAGTAGTTTCATTATCACCAATAATTATATTATATAGTGATTTGAAAAGTAAATTTGTGGTAGAAGGTTTTGTTACAGTATTCTATTGAGAAATTTATTTGGGTACTAATGATGTAGTTTAAGTTGTTGTGACTAATGGATAAGGGATTACAGATTTATCAACAATGTAATCCATTATTTTCATCTATATGAATTTTTAAATACGATTGAATAACTTTATAATTTTTTCATTTGGGTCATGAGATATCAAAAAACTTATTGTACTGAATACTGGATAGGTGGTTATATCGATCAAAAGAAGACATAGACTAATCTATCAAACATTGTATGACACCAATAAATCATTGAACATGTCATCATCAGTCTAAGAAAAATACGAAAAGAATAATTATTCTAATCATCCACAAAAGTTTCGTCAAGGGGATATCGAGTTTAAAGAGTTTAAAGAACATGTTTTTCAAATAAGATTAAATATGATTATGAAGTGTTTCCATGGAAGTGAATGAATATTTATAATTTTCAACTATGTTAATGTAAAATTAATGGTGACTGAAGTCTAAATATATACCAATAATGGATTCAATATGTTATAAATTTATCAATTCGTGAGAAGCATCAGAATACGAAGTTGGTTCCAAAAATAAAAATAAGAATACATATGTTTTTTTTAATTGGTTTAGATCTACATAATGATGAATCTGTTGTTGAACATATGGTTCCATTATAATGGGAAAATTGGATTGGTAATTGGTTTTAGGAAAGAAATGTTTTAGAAATCCTAACACAATCTAATGGTGTGAAAATATTTGAGATTTTTCAAGAAGAAATAAGAATATTTGAGAAGCACTGAAAAATCAAAGATGTATCTAAATAATAAAGGAAATTTTCTATTTTATAAAATATGGTTATGTAGGAAAACATTGCATAATCCTGCCTAAACCACATTTGGAACACTTATAAATATAGGTAAATACATTGTAATTTTCTGATGCAAGCATTGTTCATGGGTGATGAGATAATGTGGAGTGCCAAAATCATCAAGAGATATGGATTATCCAAATTGGGATTTCATGGGGAAGCATAACGAAAAAAGAAGTAGAAGATGGGAGATTGTATTCTTTGTTCCTAGATCGGATTGAGAAACCATACATTTATTTTTGGATTGAAGTATAAGTAGTTCAGAATTTTTTCAATGGTATTCTGCCAGAGTATTATTTTTGAAATTGAAGAAACATATTGGTAAAATGAGAGTGGAAAATTGACCTGAGTATTATTTAAAAGTATAGGGATGTTCATACCACCCTCTAGGTAGGATAGTGAAGAATTGGTTTGATGTTTATATTTTTGAAATTTGATAGCACAATAACCCAACATATTTTTATGCATTCTGTGAATGTTTCATACCATATTAGACAATTTTTTTACAACATTTAATTCTACATGAAAAACATGCACTATTGTATTGATCATAGTGTTACACAAGTGTATTGAATGATCCTATGTAGTGTATCCAAAAAAAGGATTTTTTAAAGTGTATTGTGTGGAATAATATTTCCTCAAATCCATAAGAATGATGTATATGATCTTATTGAGTAGTGAACCTTGTAAATTATTGCGTTCATTTCGATGTGAGATGGTTTTTGTTTTCAGTATGGAAAAAACTATTTAATACATGTTGATTTTTTTTCAAAATAAATTAAAATAAAAAGAAAATGATATCATTGATTTTCTCCCTCCACCTAACAGAGGTATGTTAATCCTACAGGGTATTCTTAGTCACATAGTTTACTATGTGTAGGGATTTTAGGGCCATGTTATCATTTAAATGACTACTAAGATAGAGATCCCTCTTGAGTGAATGAAGTGTGTCCACCAAGACATATGTAAAATCATTATCTAATTTCTCTACATAAATTATTCTATGTTTTGTACCTCTAGGGAGAATGTCTCCTGAGACAGTTTGATGGGATTATAGGGATAAAAAACCCAATGCTTGTTTATCGGCATGTTGTATGTACTCATAAATTTTTCCCTTATTGGTTTTCATGAGTTAATATATATTTTAATTATTCTATTATATATTTATTTTCATAATTTCATATTACCTATATGATGATGGATTTAATAAATTTTGGATATTGGAATTTTTTTGTTAATCCTCTAGTATTAAAATATGTAGTTGTGCAGATCGGGTGGACTATAACATTGATGTTTTGAGGCACCATGTCATAAATTTCTATTGAGATTCCCAATATTGGTTGGTTTTTTGAATAATTCTCTATATTCTTTCAAAAAATATGATTTATATTCATCATGGAAACATAAAAAAATAATCAAATTTTGAAAAATCATATGTAATGATTCATGATCTTTCATTATATTTCAATATTAACTGATTTCATGTATAGTTCAACCTTATTTTATTTTCAATGTTTCTTAGCCTTCCTTGGATCTTACTAATGGGAGGACACACATGTATATTGATGTGTATATGCTAAAACCATGAGGGGGGGGGGGGTACCAATATTATCAAGTATTTTTAGAAAAATATTCTTAACAATTTACAATATGTTCATGACATATTTTTTGATAAATGTACTAATTAATTACATATATTTTCTATTAGGAAAGGAGAAAATAGTTTATAGAATGGATTAACTGATATTTAGAAATTTAGTTGTGAACAATGTAAAACTAAATCAACTAGTACTAGAACCACATGAAATCAAATGGTCATCACCCAAGAAGGAGTGGTAATACCAATGGCTATATCTATATGGAAATTAAATTTCATGATTAAATCTATAGAGAAATGTATCTATGATTTACACTTTTTGTATTAATATAAATTTGAATACATGAACGTTCGTGAAATTGTTTCAAGCAAGACAGGAAGCATGATGATTTTTCACTAGATTTTAACAACATTTAGGATGATTTATTGGTTATATTGTAGTTTAGGGTTATCTATAGATATTTAATGGTTAGTTTGTAGTTAATTTCATTCCAAGAAGTCATAAAGGGTTACAATAAAGTTTAAGGTCATCCTAGAAGAATTAAAGGATACACTGATATTTATTATTATCTATGAAAACCATAATTATATGTCGTAATACATTATTATCTTAGAAGAAGAAAGGTTTATTATGTTGTTTATTTTTATCTTGGTATATTTAAAGCTTACTCACAAGTTTAGTATCTTGAAATAATTCTTAAACATTATGATAATGATTAGGTTCATCTAGAAAGTAATAATAGTATAACTTGGTTTTTATGTTCACCCATAAATACTTAATGGTTTATCATGAGTTTGTTTTAAAATAGGTAGGATTAAATGTTTTAAAGTAGTTTTTTGTCGACATTGATGGAAGTGTTATGCTAGATTTTATTATCATATTGGTAGGTAAAACGGTTACATTTAACATAAGGATATATATTATGATTAAATGGTAATATATGTGTTTAGTATTATCCATGAATATCAATGGTTCATACTTGAGTTTATTGTTATCTAGAAAAAAATAAGGTTTAAAATAATGTTTGTCATCATATCGGAAGTCTTAAAGAGTATGTAAGAGTTTTTTATTATTCTATATTATCTATAATTTATGGAAGAGTATATTTGAAGTTCTAAATATGAATATTGTATGCTAGATTTTAAAATTTTCTTAGATAATGGAATGTTTATATAAGAGTTTAGGGTCATTGAACTAGACATAAGTGATATTATGGAGTTATTTTCATCCAGAAAGATAAAATGGCTTTGAATGTGTCGAGATCCATAACCCACATTGTTCAAGATTATAGTTAAAATTCATATGATAGGGAATAATAAATATCATTTCTAATTATTTATTTTAGGTTTATTATTGAATGAATTCATAATATGTAATTTATATTCAAGTTCATAGGGTAGGACACTCTTACTAAAAATTACATTTTTTTATTATAAATGGTGGATATCGCTAGATTTAAAATTAATGCAGCATAAATTGGTGAATTCTAAGGACCTCCCCACAAATAATGTTACTATAATCCAGTGGGAGAAGGACAATAGTAGAGTTAATCATCCAAATGACAACCATGTCACTATTAGATCTCAAATATAGGTTCCAAGAATCTCTATTTCCTCATTATGATTTATTGTGCATTATTTTATGACATAAGAAATTAACAAGGGGGTAGGCGAGTGACTTGATATGAACATAACCACTAAATAAGTGTCGTATTAAACTATAGAGAGCATAAGGTTTCTTATAAAACATAATTAATTCCTTGTATTCATATATTAGTCTTATAATAAGAGTGATTTACCATACCTAATAAAGGTTGAGTATGTCGATACTATAAAATGCAAGAAAATAAATAATAATACCTCCATCACACATAATATCATGATCAAATAATAAAAAAAATTTACAAGTTATACCGCAATGAGAATCACTCAAGAACAACCAATTATTAGGAAAATCATTGCCTTTGTCTAATTGAGTCTGATAGTTTATATTAATTTGGTTTCAAATGAAAGGGGTTTGAACAATCCCTTTGATTATAAAACAAAGATAAACTATCAGTTATATGAAAAAAACTTTTAGATGACTTGTATTAGGTTATATCAATTAATATTGAGCATGATCATGTCTCTCTCAAGTAATCGAATATTCCAATATGAACCTGAAACATAAATTCTAATAATTTTTATAGAATCCTTCATGAATTTAAAACGACATATAATGGAATTCATCAATGGAACTGTTCTATAATCCAACCCCATTCATATGCTAAGGTAATTCCAAATATATAATTCCCACTCCTAATGTGAAAATAGGATTTTCATAAACATAGTATTAGTATTTTTTTAGTTCAGGAATTTTGAAGAAACATAGATACCTTTACATAAAATATAGTTATCAATGTTGATCGATTGATGGTAGATGTTTCACATGAGAAAATTAAACTTGGTAAAAATTAATTTTCAATAAAGGATGTTGGGATCTTACTCAATTGTTTCGATAGTGATAATAACCTATGATTATAAGGAACCTTGAAACAACATGATCTTTTATTATTTAAGACCATTGTTTTGGTTTCTTTTATAGTTCTATATTGGAAAGAAGGTTTTTATAAAAAAGAACCTGATCAAAATTAGTGAATCTATTATTATTTTTAACCATTATAAACCTTTGATCTAGATTTGGGAACCATGGGAAGAATATTTTATAGCCAAAAATATTCATTCTATAAGAAAATATAAACACTTCTAGAGATCCACTGAGAATGGTTGTAGATAATTCTAATAGTTACATAAAAACTATCTCATGGATGTGTAGCTAGAGGGTTATAATCGGGATATTCGATGGAATTGTTACTATTACATTTTATGGAACATATCACCCCCAATGAGTGGTTTGAGGTCACATAAATAGCCTATATAGACATTATACATTCCTTGATTTACTATATCCAAGTTAGAGTAATTCCTACACGGTAGTATAGTTTGAAATCCTACACTATAATTCCCATCAGTATTTAGTTTATTTATACGATTATTTGATGAAACTATTGGGAGTTTATTAGATATTTATGTCAAAAATATTATGGAACCAAATATATGATATAAAATGAATTGAAATTGATGATGAAACACAATTTATGAGTGTTATATTATAATAATAAGAAAATAAATGAGGCTTGTATTTAGTGACCCTTCCAGTAATTATAGTAATTAAACCATCAATTTTATAAAAATTAATACTTCCAGGGGATATCGGGGAACTTGAGTGTGTGAAACACAAAAATAAAAATTATTTTTGAAATTAAATTTTACATAAATTGGTGATCCATGAAGTTTAATGTCATTATTGAATTATTTTTATCCCATAATTTAGAGTCATGTGATAAAGGAAACTCTCTATATTTTCTGGTTGTTCAATGTACTCTATTATGTATGGATAATTTACGAATATAACCCATGTATGAAAAAATTACTTAAAAATATTGGATGGGAGGAGGGTTTCTGGTTGTGAGTTACGTGACTACATCCCATACTACCCCTATAGCCAAAGGTGGTGGAGACATGTGGGAGAGATGTGAGACCTAAACAAATGAAGAAAATAATTTTGACACCCCTTAAAAATTCGGATAATATGTCAGTGTTTTACCAGAAAGGTAGTAATAGGTGGAGAAATCATTGAATATGATTAGATATTAGAAAGAATAATCTAGTAGTTTGTTTTATCTTAAGTGGTAATATATGGTTTGTAAGTGATTGGATGAATATTTAACATTATATGGATGATTATTATATAAAAACTTCTTTAGGGTTTATTCAAATTTAATGTAAATGGATATAATATAAGATCTTTTCAATGTTAACTTCAAATTCACCTTGTTTCATTGAGTATATGAAGGAATACAAGAAGCACCATTTAGAGGACTCTATATAAGGGGAAACATTCCACTAGAAAGTGTTCTCATTGAATAACATCAATGTGAGTTTCTAATAAATATAAATTTTTAAAAAAATGTTCCCTATTATAGAAAGACACATTCGATAAGATTCATGGGGTTTTTCAAGAAATTAAACTTGAAAACATTTTTATATGTAATTTATAAGTAATATAATGTGAGAGGGAATACATTGTTGAATGGTTCACTCAAACATCTTTTATATAATAATATTTTTGTATCCAACAAGTTACTATTAAATTTTAATTCAATTGAGGGGTTATCGAGTGTATTTTCTATTTTAGAGACCTTTTATGGGATACCATTTCAAAAGTAATATTTTGTTTTATTTGAGATATCCACTAGTGTGTGTTTAGTTTACTCATAGTCTTATAAAAAGTACACATAAGTCAATCTCTTTCTGTAATCATTAGTAATAGTTCTTTAATATGATCTCAATCAAAAATGATATCTTTTATAAAAGTTTTATTTTTTGGAAAATTATTTCAACGCACTTAATAGGGTGTCTTATATGATGGGAATGAGAAAAAAACATACAAGGTTGTGTATGGGAATAGAACAATGCAAGATTCTGGAACATAAAAAGATAATATGATATATATTTAGACAATAACAATGTGATTATTAGATATGGGTATATAAATATAGTTGATTAATGGAATGATAAATGTGTAACAAGTAAAATGAGTAGACACATACTCTAAAATTTTAATGAATAACTTCTTAATCTTCCCATTGGGATATTTGGAACATTTTTAGTGTGAACAAGTACATTAATTTTCAACTTTCTCTTATTAATTTCATTTTTCATAAATTATATATTGAGGATACATTTTGTTATTATATTCTAACATTTTATATTAAAATCATCATCTATAATGTAAATATGATATAATATTAATATATCCACCTTGATTATTAATATTTTTTTATAAAGTGATCCATTTACTTTATTTTTATCCTAAAAAATGTTTATTATGTTTTTAACTCAGTAAATCATGTGGTATAATTTTAATTTTAAATTAATTTCTATTTTTAGTGTATTTAAAATGGATAGAGAATGATTTTTTTGTACTAGAACCTCATTGTCACAATGTAGATTCATAATCCATATTCTGTATCAATATTTACTTTAAAAACTATTACATTTTATATTCTATAGAAATCTCTCAACAATTAATATTTTAATCCAATTGTGATTATAATTATTCAATACAAATAAGTATACCTTCCAATTTATATACCAATTAATGAAGACCCATTAATAATGAAATTCCAAGACATTGATTATCCAATATAATTAATTTACCATCATTTAATACCAAATTTATTTGTAAAAAGTTATATTATTTATTAAAACCAATGATTGATTCAAATATATATCTTGAATTTAAGAGTTCCAATTATTAGTATTATTTTATTGGCATCCCATTTAATGATATAATTATTTTTATTTTAAATTATAACAACAATAAATAGATTTTATTTCAGAATGTGTTTGAAATTTTAATGTGGACCATTCCAATTTATTTTAAATTATAAGAGATATAATAAGGTGAAAACATGATGTGGAATTATTATCAATAATGGACCCCAGAATTTCTGGTCAATACATAAAATTCTCAATCAAAATTTTTACAGCCAAAATTAAATAGATGACGGATCCTAACTAGTTCATGTTACTCTATATACATTTAAATTTCAAGGATATAATGGAGGATACATGATCAATAAAATATTATATTGAATAATGTTAAATAATTACTTTATAAATACTTTATACTTTATTTATATATTTACTGTTATTTTAATTTTGAGGTTCTAGCTATTGTGAAACATTATATCAATTTTTTCAAACAATTTACCTATATATGGGTTTTCCAAAACAACATAAATATATTTTTAACACTCCTATCATCAATACTATTTATTTTATAAAAATTTTATATGGATCAAATCCTAATAGGCTTGTTTGTACTATTATTATTATAAACTATCTCTACATAGGGTTAGCCCTATGTGTAATGGATTACAATGAAATTATTAAGGATTATATTGGATATTTTTATAAAATGAAGAATATTAATATTATAATGTAACCTAAAAATCATTTTTTAATCAATTCTGATTTTATGTTTTATTTTGTATTGAACAAATATTATATTTCAATTTTTTAGGAAGTATATAGAATATATTATTCAAATTTGTAACATGCGTTTTAATCAATAGAATTTATATTAAATATAATCAGATAGTTATTATTTTATTAAAATGATTTTACAAAAGTAATATTGGATAAAAATCGGTTATTTCAATTGAATAAATGGCTTTATCCCCTCATTTGAATTTTTTTCTTCCCTCTTCTACAAAATTTATTAAAATCTTACTTATAAAGATTTATATTTTCAAAATTATAATTAATGTTACTTATTATATTTAATAATAAATATAGGATCACTTTTTTAAAAAACTAGTATCTTATGTGTTTATTAACTTTTAAACGTTAACCATTTATTAAGGTGATAATCTTCCCAATTCTTCTTTTTAAAATATAAATCATTATAGATAAAACTAATTAACTAGAAATTATAATCGAAATGTAAATTCAAAAGTTGTATCTTAATTCAAATTCCAGGATTTAAAATTTGGTGAATCATAAATGAAAATATGTGATACATTGTGAACCAAAAAATAATATGAAAAAAATGATATCATTTATTATATTAATAAAATTATAATCATGAATGTTATTTTCATTTATTGGGGATAAGGAATTCATAATAATATAAACATGTAAAACTAATTTTTATTATTTAAATTATTTCATTTTTCCCATGGGGACACTAAAAATGTAAAATATTTTATATTAAATATCTATAATTAAAAAAATATAAATTTCAAAGATGAATCATAATGAGTTTGGCTAATAAATGTATGATAATTATTAAAAATAATATATATACAATTTTTTTTCATGGTTAACAAATTACCAATAATCTTAAAGTAATAAAAAATCTAAGAGTAAACATTAAAATGTGTTTGACTAAATAAATATGAAATAATGAGTTAATAACAATTATGGATCCTATTGTGAATAATATAGTGTGGAGATTATAATACTAAGATGTTGAAAGTGAAGCTATACATGATTCTGAATTAATAATGTGGAAATTATTTTCTATAAATTATAATGAAAAAAGGGAAAATTATAGAGGATTTATTTATATCTGTAAAAAATAATTTGATTATTTTAATGATGTTTCAGAATATTTAGTAATGAGATTTAAAAATTTCCCAATGAAAAAATAAATATTTTTTCAATCAGGTTCTAGAGAGTGATCATATAGAACTCACGTTATATTTAGTAAAATTTAATGATCAATGTTATAATTAGAGTATTTTTTATTAATTCCAGAATAATAGACACATAAAATATCACTATGCTATAATACATTATTTGTTGATTCTAGAAGAAAGTTTGATGGATTTAATTTCTTGAAAAAATAGTATTTTGAAATTTTATTGAAACCATATTTATTTTGAAAATTTAGTGAAAATTCACTTTTTGTCCATACCCATGAACATACATTTAATGTTTTAAAATCATAGTGACTATACAAAATATGGTTCTTTAAGTGTCTAAATCATGAATCAACCCATGTTAGTTAATTGTTTTGGATAAAAAAAGTGGATGAAATACAAAAACTATTAAACCATTATATAATATCATTGAATTATCTATTTTCTGTATTATTTCCATCTTATTGATATGAGTAAACCAATTTAGTTCTTTGAGAAATGATATTCGTTCCTAAAATTTTTTTTAAGTGATTTATTGGTGAGGTCCTTTAATCAAAATTTCATTCATAAAAATTATAATAATATTATATAATATCAATTTTGATACATTAATTGCTCTTAAATTTTGTAATTAAATTTATCAGTTTTTTGTAGATCTGATCATGAATATTGGGATTTTTGATACTTCAACCTTAATTTTTTATATAAATTCATATTTTAAAATAATTGAATATTTATTTTATTTGTAGAGAAAACTTCATAAAATTATATATTTTGTCTTAAAATTATATAAAAATAGGTTTTTGAATCCCTTTGAATAATTGTTCAAATTTTAAAATATTTTAGAGATGGTACTAGTTTAAAATTGTGGAATGAGTATTGATGTTTTATGACATTAAAATATTTTACCGATTATAATTTTCATTTATCGTTGACTATGGGATTATGTTAGAATAAAAATTTGAATATGTAATATTAAAACTAATTTTGGCATATTTCTATTTGTTTTTAGTAGTAAAATTGTCTTTTCGATGTATGATATGAGATTCTCCATAATAAGAACTACCCCACCATAACAATATTAGTGGTATTTTTCATTTTGAGTTATTTATAGTTATAATCATAATGGATGGTCATTCATATTAGTGTCTTAAATTGGGTGAGTTGTAAAGTGGTCATGTTCGACCATTTTTATAGGCATTTAACATTTTTTAAAGAGAGCCTAGCATCTCCATCCATGTAATTTTAAATGGTTTAACTTCATACAGGGTGTCTCCAAGTAAGGGAAAGATAATTTTCCTTCATGTGAGGTTACACTTGAGTACACCATAAGAAGTTAAATTGTATAAATAGAAACTTTATAATCTATTTTCATGGGATAATACACTTACATAAATGGGGGCTACTAAAATGATGTGTTCTAGATGTTTTGATAGACATAGTGGCGAGTTGGGGAAAAATCCAAATAGACAGTATTTTTAGGCTTGCATGGGATGATGTAGTGGGAATGGGTCTCTATGTCTTGGTCATTAGTGCGGAACACCAAAATCGTGAGTTATTTATCCCAATGCCATGGTAGAGGACTTCAGGGAGGTTAGGTGTAGTTGTTAATGTTGTGTATGGTAATGTCCAAAATTAATTATATTATGTAAGGATAAAATGTGGATTCCAATTATATTTTTTGGGTAATCAATTTCTTTTGTGTATTGTTAGCTTTTACATACCCTTATATAGCACATATATGTTTCATGATGGTAGTTTTTTAAATAGAAAAATCTTTTTTCAATCTAAATGGTCATATAATGCTTTAAACAAATAAATTGTAATAGTAATGGAATATAATTGATTTGAAATATATTATTATGAATATTTAAATAAAATAATCATATAAATTTAGTAATATTTTTTCTACAAAAATTAATTTCAATCAACATTATATTTTATTGTAGAATAATTTTACTTTTTTGTTGAGAAATAGGATTTTTTTCAAGAAACTCTTTTAAAGTACACAATGTTTTTTATTTTTTATTATTTCAAATCATCCCTATTGGAACACGTTTTAAATGAAATAAATAGATTATATATCAGTAAAAAATAATTTATTTTCATACAATGTTTTTTCTTATTAATAAACTTAATATAATATCATCTTTTATTAAAAAATACATTTCTTAAAAACCCACCTTTTATCATGTCTATGGGCTCTGTATTGAATTTAATTTTTCCAATTATATGAAACAAATTTATTAAAATGGATCCTATATCTATATTAAAAAATTTCAAATTCTGTATTATGGCCATTTAATGTTTTTCGAAAAACAATTAAACCATGGTAAAAAATGATTTAATGTGTTATATGTAATATAATGATATGGGTTAATGTTAAAATGTAGAAGATTAAAATACAAAAAAATATACAAAATTAAATTGGTAATTTTTTTGTTTCTATTATATAAAAATAATTTAAAAATTACTTATCAATAAAATTTAGTTCAATTAATGCCTCCCAAATGTGATTGGATTTAAATATAAAATATTCATTATTTAATGAGTTAAAACCACCCCTAATGTTTAAATACCACTATACACCACCCCCTTTCTCCAAAAAATCCTTCAATCTATTTAAATATATTCCTAACGATATCCTAACCACTCTAAACATGTCTCATTATTTATTTTTAAACCAAAATACTAATTCCAAGTTCTTTAAGTGGTCTGTCATGGAGATGAAATTCAAGAGGTAACTTTCTCAAAAAATCTCCCCTAATTTCTTTTTATCTTCTACTTTATCCTCATATAATTCATCAATAATCGCATGATAACTAAATAATAATTTATATAGTTTCATGTAATTTTTTTAATGTAATATAATATATCCAATCTTTTTTTTTTCAAATTATTCAAATAAATTAATCCATTATCCAATGTATGCTAGTTAACCGTCTCCATGGATGATGATTATTCGTATACCATTACTTCATTCAAAAATGGTCATAAAAATATAATTATGGTAAAATAAGATATTAAAATGTATATTAGACCTTATTTAATATTCTTTAACTAACATATATTCCTAATAATAAATAAAAAAATGTAGTTTTTTATGTTCATAAAAATTTCAAAAATAAAATAATTTTTTTTCATGAATGTTTTATTAAATGAACCGTCATCATTAAAGGAAAAAAATTATATATAGTAAAAAAATTTATTATTGAATTTAATTAACTCTATTTTAATCAACTTCTTGGGTTTTATTTATAATTGAAAAATAATTTCTATAATTATTGAGAAATGAAACAACCATGAAACCATGAAACTAAGGCACATGAAACATTGAAAATAACAAATATTATTAATGAAAGGATTGTGAGATGATATTAAATGGTCATATATGTTATTAAAAACATGAATATAGTTTGTTAATAAAATAATAAAATTATTTGAAAAATTATATGGAATTTTTGAACATAATTTATGTAATTGAAACATGAGGAAAGGGAATTCATAACATAATTTCTATTATTATTGATAAAAATTTGCATCTATATTATATTGTTCTAGAATTATGTGAGAAAAAAATATTGAATATATTACATTCCATTTACACTTGTATTATTTTTATTTATAGTGGATACACATAAACTATTCATTTTAATAATGATATCTTCAATGATATGATTTTTTAAGGAATATTTTAAAAAACATCTTTTGGAGTTTATTTTTATAAAAGTCAAAAATGAATATTTTTTACATATATGGATTGAACATAATTTCCCACCATCATGTCTCCTTAATATTTTTTGTCTTACTATACACATTTATATTGTTACTTTATAAGTACTTTTTTTCCATTGAACGTGAATTTCGTTTCAAAATGAGTGATTTAAAAATAGAATGTTAATTTTCATCAAAGGTGTTTGCTGATGTAAGAATTAATGATTTTTTTTTATGTTATTAATATTGGAAATTTTATATAAGGAAATTTTGTAACATTATAAATCAATTATGGGTTGTTCCATGATAACCAATGGAAATATGGTTACATTATTAACAAATGATATGTGGTTCAGTGATAAAATCAGCATGGGTTGTCACATTATAACCTCCAATGCATTGGGAAAACTAGTGTAGGATTTTAGAGATTTTTGTTACTATGTTTTCAATATTGAAATGGAATATTATTTTTAAATTAACTAATTATAAATTATATTCTTACAATGAGTTTTCAAAAAAAAATTCTTAATTTTCAAAATGTAATATAATGATCTTTTTTAAAAGGCGACTCACTTTTGGGGTAAAATATAAGTTTTTTAAGAAAATGGTTTTATGGGTCTTTATTAGACTAATACATTCCCTAATTTTATGTTTCTATATATTATTGTATGCACATCCCAATTTTTATTTTTTTACAGGATGTTAGGGATAATATTGGCAAAGATGAGATCAATGGGAAAATTAATCATATTATTCAGGAAGATATATCATGTTTTATTTTAAAAAAGTTTCTTCCATGGAACAAATTTATACAAGGAATATTTTTTCACCAACAATATATGATATTATTATGTAAGAGTTATTCATATTTATTTAAAATAGTAAACCTAAAATATCATTGGGATAAGAATGTGATTTAATGTTTTAGGGGAATAAGATATGTATTGCATAAGGATGGGTCCTTATGGTTGGTATCCACATAGGGTTTATATAACCATAGAATTTAGGATTTTTACATATGAGTTATGGATATCATCACAAGGTTTACATGTTTAAATATTTTTACATGTTTGATGCCTAAAACAATGATATTTTTGTTTAAATTGATGGATTTCTAGGATATTAATTATATCTTTATAGACAATATTTTTAAAGAAAATCGATTTAGGAAATACATGAGTGTTAATATGTAATAGATTTTATAATGATATTATATTTAATAGTATCATCTTTATTTTATCATGTAATAATTCATTTCACATTTTAATGATATTTTTTCTGCATATTAGGGAACATTTTCCAAGATGGAATGAAGAAGACATTTCAAAAACATATTTTACATTCTGGTTTATTTTATTATCACAATTATTTCAAAATATTGTTCAAATGAATTTAAATTCTTTATGAATATTCAAATCACCTGCATGAAAATGTTTGACTAATCTAACACCTTATATTTTCCCCAAAAAATTATAGGACACAGTAAATGACTAATTTGATTTAAAAATATCAACTTTACCAAATATATTTAAAATAAACTTCCAAAAATAAAATTACCATTTACATTATGGATGTTGAAGATAAATGAGATATTAAAGAAATCAAGATTTGTAAAATAAAGGTATGAATTATTTTATTATATTCAAGGTATGAAACATATATGGGTTTATATTAATGAATCATGATGATATAAATCATATATAATATTTTATTAATAATTTACAATGTAATAATATGATGAATCATAAGAAATAAGTTGGATGAAGGGTTTGTTTTTTATCATGTATTGAAATTTATGATATAGTGGTATTTTATAAATATTATAGGAATCATGTTACACCGAAGGATTTTTATACAGTAGAGGTTATTTTCATAAATATATAGGAATATGTTATATAGAATTGATACCACCAAAAATTTGAGAAAAAGTTATATGTTTTGGGAGTCAATTACTATTACTGTTTATGCAACCCTTAATTTTAGGATATGAAAACGTATATTTGAGGGAAAATGCCTTTAATTTTGGTTGACATATTTTTAAAAGGTACTGGAAGTATTTTTTTTATATGAGCTTTTAATTTTCCATAATTATGGGTTCTTGATTTTTTGTGATGAAAGTTGAATGTTATTAGATAACCTTTGATGTTACAAATAGGTACTTATAAAATAATTTGTTTTCATTCTGGAATTAAATAGTTAATGTCATTATAAATTTCAAAAAAAAATATGAAGTATTTATATAAATTAAGGAACTTATTAAAATATATTATTAACATCACCAACAAAATTATTAAAAAATAATGTATCTTATCAGGGAAAATATTGTATATTTATATCATGGAATAACTAAATATTTTTTTTAAAATAATTAATTAATTGTTCATGATTTTTTTGATAAATATATTTTTATTTACAATTATATAATAAATATAAGGATTTAATAGAAAAATTATCTTCATAAAATATATTGTTAAATTAATATTTTGTTGTATTGTAATTTGAATAAAACTTTACGAGGCTATAATTAATCTTTCAAAGTGTCGTAAAATCGATAATATTATTAAATTTTATATTTTTTGTATGAATGATTAATATTATTAAAAATTAAGTTTCTAATATTTATAGAATAATTTTAAAAATATTGTGTCCAATTTTTAAATTAATCAAATCAAAAAAATGGATAGGGTGAATTTTTGTGATTTTTCAAGAATAGTTTATTTTTTTAGAATAGTGAAATATGGTATTTTACTGTATTTAAAAAATACAATAATTAGTGATTCATAGATGATGTATTCCTTTTTTAATAACCATAATATCAAACTATGATTATCTATTTACTCTAATTATTCATGTAATAAAAACTATTCATAGTCTTGAATCAATATAATAAACTAATGAATAAGATTATAAGAAACCCACTCATCCACTATAAATACCACGTCTCACCTCCTCTTCTCCTTAGTCCTACAAATCCTTGTATATTGTATAGTTTATTCTTAATTAAAATTAAAATTATATTACCCCTTTCCAAGACTTTATGGTCCCACTAAACTGAGAAAACTATTGGTTTTAAGCAGGTTCACAAGGAGAAGAATTCAAGAGGTAATATCCTCTTTCATTTTTGTTTATTTTATTTTCAATTTATTTTCATTTCATATTTTCTAATCAACTCCACTCATCCAAGTGAAATGATAAATTTATTATATTAAATATAATATAATATATTATGGTAATGGAATATCTAACATCAAACCTCTTATCTTTTTCTCTTTTTTTAGAAAATGAATTCATCGTCTATGACGTATCGATTCACCTCCTTCTTAGATAATGAATTTTTATTTTTCATTACATAGATCATGGATGGTTTTAAAATAAATTAATGGTTAAATATGATTATATAACGGATATTTTTTGTTATATAATGTTCTATAACCAATATATAAACATAATATTAAATAAAATGATATAATTTTGTAATAGTCGTAAATAATTGCCAAAATAAACTGAATCATTTTCCTTAATGTTTTATCTAGTGATTTATTCTCATATTAGAAAAAAATGTTATATCAAAATATAAATAGATATAAATACATTATCTTTCCACTTCATATGTTTTTACTCCTTTCATCAAGAAATTTCATAATAAAAAAACTGCGGAAACTATCAAATAAATACACCCAAAACAATGAATGTAACAAAATATAATAATTAAGTGGGTGTAAATATTGTATAAAGATTTTATAAGGTATTATAAATATGAATATAGTTCTATAATAAATTAATAACACTCTTTAAACCATTATACATGATTCTTTAAAATGTTGTAAGGGATTCATACTTGAGGTTAGGGACATTTCTTTAAAAATCATCTTTTAAATAAATATTTTTATAAAATTTGGAAGGAATGTTTTTTTGATGAAAGTATTAATGTTTTGTGGATATTTTTTGGTTATATGGATTTTTTAATGATTATGGATGGTTCTGTGACATTCCTCCAATGCATTAGGGATTTTTATGTTGGAATTTAACAGTAATTGTTATTTGAAGTGTAATTGTGATGGTGACACCATAAGGTATCTCTGAGGGTTACATTGTAATGAACTCGAGAGGGTTAAAAATAATAAGTTAGCCACAATGGTTGCAGTTATATATATTTATGATAATAAAATTATTCCCCAATTTACCTAAATGGTTTATTTATATTTTCTATGTTTCAATGAAATATTATGTTCTCACAAAGTAAGTATATGATTCTTTATGAGAGATAAGTATATCATTGTTAAAATAATATCATATGTTTGTAACTATTCAGTAAAAAATTGTTTCTTTCTATCTATTTATTTCCTTTATTGAGTACTTTTTTCTCATCCCATGTTTTAAAATGACTTTCATATGGTTAATTAATGAATAAGTGAAAAGAAGAATCCAAGATAAATGTTGTGAAAATTATTTAGGAAAAGAATTCATGTTTTATTAAAAAAACTATTTTGGAAGAAAAAGATTTTTTTAATCAGTGTCAAATTTTTATATTTTTTGGTTGTCATCTCTGAATAATGACCCAATTATATAAAAATATAAACTGCTATGATCTTTGGGAATGAATTAAAATTAATTCTAGTTGATATAAATAGAATATGTAATATTTACGGTTTGGTCCCTGTAGTTGGTATGGGACCATGGTTATGATAACATTACTGTTTAGGATGATTTTAATAGTATAGTATAAATCATTTTACATTATTTTTATATTGAAATGATATATAATTTGATGATTACCATGTTGTTTAATCTAAGATATGTCTGATTAGAATTGTCTTCCATGGATGAAATAGAGAAGATGAAGTCAAAAGAAGACAATATGATGATATCTTTATGAATATGAAACCTTGAATAGTGGGAATTGGAACTGATTAGTTTATAAAATTAATGTTCCAATATATTTAGACTAAAAATGGTGGTGAATTCCATGAACTAGAACAACCAGAAAAATCGAAAAATAACATGACAATAATGGAACATATAATGAAATAACACCCTCTTGATTTTAGTTGATCATCTTACCTAGTGGTCAATGAAGTGTGGTTTAATTCCCTTGAAAATATGTTTTATGTCATGGGGTGTATGGATAATCAAAAGGATATTCTTTATATTTTTTTTTTGTGAAACCAATAATTATTGGTCAATGGTCAAGAATATTAGAGATAGAAAGTAGATTTATTCCTTGGAATAGGATGAATTTAAAAACAAATTCCTGGAAACATGTTTTCTTATGGTGGTTTGAGTTAGGATATAAAATAAATTCATTGAATTAAAACAAAATTATGATGATTCAATGGCTGTGTATAAATAAAACTTCACCTTATTTCCATGGTATGCTCCAAATCTTATTCGAGGCCGTAATAGTGAAATCAATATTTTAACTCCAAATTGATACCAAAGTATTGAAGGGAATTAGAATCACATGAATTCAAATTTTATGTGAAATTTGTTCAATGTGATGATATGGTATAAGTGGAGTTTGATGATGATCGCATGTATTTTGAAAAAAAAAGAATAAATGGTTTAGACAGAAAGTAATGGGTATGAATTAATCAAACAAATATAAAGGAAGAAAATACAGTTTATAGTTTATAGATAGTGTGGAGGAAATAACCATGGTGAATGGCATAACAAATCTGGGAAGTATTTTTTATGTGGTTTGTTTGGATATATCGACGGAGAATGAAATGGAAATTATCTTTGTGGTAGTTTTCTAAATTATTATAATAATATCGTAAAGTGTTTTTAAATGTGGGTAGATGATTCACTATTCACGTACCAACCTAAAAAAATATATGAATGATGGGAAGCATCCAGACTATAAGTATAATTTTGTAATGAAATCCATTATGACTGCTTTAGATGATGATGGAAGATACAATGAAATGGTATTATGTACATTATTTCATTAATTATATTTTTATAATTGATTTTTTCATACACGGTTTACACATTCCATTATTTCTGAAAACTTTTATAATAATTGGAACATTCACCTTAAGAAATAAAACCATAGCTTATATTTAAATTACCATTGGAAAATATTAAGGAAAATTGATTTATAAGAATCTTATTTTTGTTTTCTATGGAAAGATATTAACTGAAAACCTTTTTATATTCCCCTTTGCAGAGTTTGATGTTATTCTGTGTATGGATTGTCTTTTTTTACCATGCTACGATTGATTATATAGCTAAATAAGTTATCTCTCATAATGAATTTATATTTTTATACTACAAATAAATCATTAAATTTATAACATAAGATGAATATGATTAACTATTAAAAGATGGAAATGAAATTTATCAATCACATTTTGTTGAAAACTATGGAATTAGTTAAATTAAAGATGTCCCAGTGGTAAATGAATATGTGAATGTTTTTATGATGAGTATCCTGGTGTTATAACTGATCATAATGATGAATTTACCATTTAATTATTCCTTGATGTTTACTAAATTTCAAAAACCCCGTATCAAATGGAACATGTTAAAATTATAGAGTTTAAAAATTAGTTGCATGAGTTTCTAGATAAAGGTTTCATTCATCATAGCACTAAACCATGGGGTTATTCTATTTTTTTTGTTAAAAATAATGATAGTTACATGATTCTTTTCATTGACTATAGAGCTTTGAATAAAATTACTTTTGACAATAAGTATCTATTGCCACATATTGATGACATGTTTAATCAACTCCATGGATCTAAGTATATTTACATGATTAACATGAGATATGGATAACATTAGCTTATGGTGAAATAGGATGACATTCCAAAAACATCATTCCGATCTAGATATGGGAATTATGAGTTTGTTGTTATCCCTTTGGATTGAAAAATTCCACTCTTATATTAATGGATCTTATGAATTTAAATCTCTATGAATATATGGATTAATTTTATATTTTTTTTATAATATGTTGTTCTATTCAACTATTAATGAGGATCTTAAAAAACAACTATGTATTGTTTGGAAAACCATTAAAGATAAAAGTTATATGTGAAATTATGAAAATATGATTTTTTTTGGCAACAGATTTCCTTTCATGGGAAAATTATAAATAATAATGGCATAATAGTTAATCCAACTAAAACAAATTTGATTTATGAATGAAAAATACCTGAAAATGATACTATGATTGTTAATTTTCTCAGATTAGTAGGCTATTACTGATGGTTTGTTAAAAAAACTTATTGATTATCTATCCAACTAAATTAGTTAACATTAAACTGTGTAAAATTTACTTATATAGTAAAATGTGATGATTATTTTTAAGAACTCAAAAAGATATTGTTGAATGATATAGTTTTGGAAATAACTTTTAGAAATTGTAATTTTATCATCAACATTGATACTTTATTGATGGTAATTGGTTGTGTTCTGAAGAAGAAGGCTTAGCTAATTTCATATTCTTTAAGAAAACTAAAACATCATGAGTTAAGTTATCCCACACATGATTTGGAATTAGTGGATGTGGTTTTCCCTTTAAAAATTTGGACACCTCATTTATATAAAGGCAAATACGATATATGTAATGGCCATTAGATTTGAAAGAATATACTCCCACATAGGGAATTTAACATGGGAAAGAGAAGACGGGTGGAATTTATAAAGGATTATGATTTCTTGATCAACTAAAAAACTAGAAATTCAAACAATGTAGATGTTTCCCTTGATTTGGAACCACATTTATACAATAACCATGTTACATTTAGAACATGATCTCGTTGATAATGTTTTGATGTATTTTGGCTTATATGTTTTTGGTGAAATAAATTCCTATATTTTGTTTCTGGTGTTAGTGAAATCATCTCTGTTAGATAGAATTAGCAAGTGTATAAGGAATACCATGAGTTATAGAAAATAGTGGAATTAGTGAAAAACTTTAAGATTTTAGAATTTAACTATAATGTCTCTATTTTTTAAAGGCTGGGTCCGAAGCCTCATTTATTATTAAATCAATGTAAATACCTCTTTAACTAAGTAGACGGAGACCCGTTACATAGCCTAAAGGCCCAGTGAGCATTTAGTATATTACATGGCTCGTAGGCCCAATTTTTTGGCCCAAGACCCATTTTTTGAATAGTAATGCTACAGTACCCACCTGCTACAGAACCCGCTATCGCTATAGTGATCTACCGCCGCTACAGTGTCCCACCTCCACTATAGTTCCCATTGTTTCTATAGTGACACTGCTCCATATACTATTATAAATATTTTATGATATTATTAAAATACCATGATTTGTGACGGCGTGCGATTCTGAGGCCGGTAGTGCCTAGAATAAATGTTTGAAAAAATTTAAAATCTAAATAGTGTGCGCGAGTGGTTTTCCCAATAAAGGGGAATAACACTTAAATAGGTGCCCAAATTAAAAATTTGACCACATCATTGCATTCAGAGAAAAAAAAATTACATTAGGCATGGCCTAACATCGACCCATGCGGGTCAGCTGAAAATGTTAGTTTTTAGACATTTTAGAAGAAATAAAATAAGTAATGAAATAATTTTATTTTGATTTCCTTTTTAACAAAACGACCTAATTACTACCCTTTAAATACATTATTATGGCATGTTCTCAGGGTTGGCTGGATAACCCTATGAATTGATGACTACCGTTGGAGCTGTAGAGAAGAAACGTTGGTAGACGAAGATGGCACAATCGATCGACACATCTCGGATTCGATAAACCTCACCAATGAACATGACACCTTGAATGTTCTTCAACCAAAATTAGGTAGGGTTATTTTTCTTTGACTTTATTCCCCATTATTTGATTAAACAATGAATGTGTGTCAACCTAGGAATAGGTTGATTCATAGACCGTGCATTATTATAGGAGGGTTATTTTTTTCTTGTAAATTATTGCTGGGAATTGATCCAAGATCATCTAAGATTGTTTTTTATTTTCCATGTGTAATCCTTCTATCATGAGCGGATCAACTGTGTGATGAACGACGATGGAGTTTCATTCATTAATTTGGTTTATTGGATTTCTTCACCCTTTTTCCCGCGTTCTTTTTGTTATTCATGGGACGACAAATAGTGGATCATTACAAAGATTTTTTGCAATGAAAAATTCCAAAATTGGATATCGAACATCTTGACGACCTAGCGGAGGAGTGAAGGAGATGGTGGAAGGTGATTCATCTTGTATTAGGAGAAATTTTTCTTTGACCATTCTTCATGTGGGTGGATCGAAATGCGGTTTTGGGTATAATTGAACACCCGAAAGATCTCGAAAATGTTGATATCATGATGGGGTGACCATGGATCTTGAGTTTTGTGGAAAATCAATCACCAAAACTAGAATCTAAATATCAACAGAGGTGTAATAGAAGAGGTTCAAATTCCAGGAAAATCCTGAAGAACATGATGTGTTCTCCGAAGAACACATTTTATGGGGTAATCATGGCAGCAAATAGGTTTTCTTCACTATACAAAGCAAAGAACACTGTGTGATTCACAGAAAAAAAAAAGATGTTTGGGCCCCATCTAGTGGAAGTTATTGTTCTAGGTGAGATGGAGTGTTGACATTGCATGTGACCATTGTCACATGGCATGTGGGTCCTTACATGAGACTCAGTATATAATTCAGATGATTCACAAACATGAAGTGGATTACACAACATGTACTCCAGTATATCGATGGGTGAGGAATGTTATGTTGGTCACCCCATGTACTGGTTACATGGAATGGCATACATTGGTCGAGGCTTTGTATGGGCACATGGCCAGTGTACACTGAGCGTACCTCGGATACCTTGACATGATATTTGATCCTTCTTACACACTGTGTATATAGGTTTTCACACGTCTTGTTCATGAGACTCAAGTTGTTGCACATGGACAGTACCAAGATTCAAGGATCACGATGTGTGATCATGTATTCAGGTCTTCACATCATGTTACATGGATTGATCTTCTATTCCATCATTCCATGGATAGGTTCTGTTTGGGTTAGTATTACATTTTTTGTTACCCTAAAGTTCATGTATCGTTTCCTTCTATAGGAAAATGATCCCTTCAGCAGGACTTCCTATGATAGAGTTAAGTATTTGTCTAATAGGCATGGAGCGAGTTCCTCTTTCCATTCATGGCCCTAGGTAGAGTCAGGTGTCAACATTAAAAAACCTAAAATATGTTGATCCTCTACTTATTAGGTGTATATAGGTGAGTCGTGGTATCTGCTGATGTCGTGCTAGTGATCCTAATCTGTGTATCGTGATCTTTCCCCGCTCTGGAGTGTGTTCTCTTGGAATGATTCTATTTTTCTCTCTTTAGATCTTTCAGTGCATCTTTATCTCTCATGTATTTTCCTAACAAACAGTACTTCCCAGGTAGACATCATCAGATCTATCATACTCGTGGAGTGAGTTCTCCAGAAGAGTGCTTTGTGGAATCATCGAACTAAATCCCTAGCATGGGTATGCATTAATTGTGACTTGTCTTTAGTCTACGGGTCTAGGTTTTGAGTATATCTTTATGTGTTTCTCTTTTCATATATTCACTAGATATATAATATGTATATCTGACTGTATCTTTATTTTGTGTATATCTTTGTTGTTTTTGGGGTCCCCTATGAAGTATTGTTATACTAACATCTGCATGGGATTTTCTCACACATGGCATGTCTTGTGAAGATGAGAGTAATTTTGAAGGAGTCCAGAGAGGGATAGGACTAGACTAAGATTTTTGAGTTCCTTTCCAGCCAAGGTGTTCCTAAAGCTAGGATAAGCAGTCCTAGTACCTCCTTTTACTTATAATTAGGACATTGTAATTTCCAAACTCATTCTTCTAGTGAGCTTGTATTCTGGTCTTGTTTACATTACGCACATTACATTCCATTGTGCTCTATTGGTGGGTTTAGCTGTACCCATGCGTTTGTTCCTTAGTGGACTCTACTTTTCATCATTTGTGTGGTTGGAGAAGTGATCATGTGTACATGTACTTAAAAAATTCCTCCCATGTTAGTGATATACCTACTCGGTGCTAGTCACCATTCCCTGGCCTATTGGAGGTGGGATTGGGGATTTGCAGCACATGACCTACTGGGATGTGTCATGGAAGAGTGGTATCAATTGTTGTCGGTTCTACCATAGGACCAGTAGTCTGTGAGATTAGTTTTGTGGAAAAAATGTTAAGTGTTTCGAGCTCAAATTTCATGCCTTATAATCTAGTGTTCGTGAGGGAAACCGACGTATCCACACACCAGGACTCTGATAACCTATTTTTAGACTCGGTACATGAAAAAAATAGTTTTTGGGAAATTAAATAATAGTACATGCATCATATAAGAATATTTTGTGTTTTTACATGTCCTTAGTGCAAGCTATACATATATACTCTTTTACCATGGTATATCTTGTTGGATTATAGGATTCCTCTGCAAGGCATACCAAATAGAATTCACCAGCTCGATCATGAAGATGACCCCTCAGTTATGAGTTATCGATACAGGGACCCATTCCATAGGCGGTACCACCAGGTAGTGAACGTATTATACCACCACCAGTGGAGCAGGATATGGTACCTATATTATAAGTAGACAATGAGTGAAGGTTGAGCATGCTCCATGAGTTTCAGATACAAAGATGACAGAAGTTCCGAGGCGAGCCTGGCCCTCAGGTGAATGAGGACTGGATTGAGGTGGTGAACAGATTTTTCTTTCTAGTGAGGACACTAACAGACCATATGGTGATACTTAAATAGAGCCTTCTTCAGGTTTTGACAATAAAATGGGAGGTTATGACCAAGTAGACTCATTATGGGGATTCTCTTTCATGGAAAAATTTCAAGTGACTCTTCAGGGAGGAGTTTTCTATGGTTAGGCTTAAAGAATTTCATATTCGCGAGCTTCTTCAGCTCCAACAGGGTAGTTTGACTATGGATAACTATTCATTGAGGTTCAAAAACCCATAAAGGTACTCGATGTATATGGTTAGGTATTAGTACTTCATCTCGGTCCTTTGAGTGAGGTCTACAATGGGTCATCCGAGCTTCTATAGTGCCTCTATGCATATTTACTTATGCTGGAGTGCGTGAGTGGGACATGGTGATCGAGATATTTGTGGAAGATCAACGACATCCAGTGGCATACTACAGTAGGAAGATAGGTGTGGAGACCTCGGCAGTAGGGTTCTAATGTTAGGCACATGGTTTGAGATGTGGGAGACGTCACAGGAGGACCCTAGACAGGGGATCGACTGTCCATGGCTCTCAAGCTAGATCCAGTCAGCCTTAGGAGAGGAAATGCTACTCGTGGAACGGTAGAGGACATCTCACTAGAGACTATCCAACCTGTCGAGCCACTAACAGAGAGGTGGTGGATGGACCCTTGAGGTAGAGGCAGATAGTGAAGTAGGGAGACCCACCAAGTGTCAGAGATGGTTGGGGAGTAGGGAGAGTTGCAGGTAGTGGCTGATGATTTGATCAACTTCCACCACCACCCCTAATAGGTCCACAGCAAGCTCAGGGAGATGGAGGAAAGGGGAAGGGATAGTTTCAAACGGTCGAGGTGTACAACCCATGGACTCCAAGAATGATCTGAGTTATGATATATGTCTTTTCTACCATAGTTGTTGTTCTTTTAAACATAAGTGTATGTTATTCCTTCCTCACCACATATCTTGTGAAAATGCTTTAGATTCAGGTAGATCTATTGAGTCAAACCTTACATTTAGAGACACTTATGAGAGAAGACTATATGATCATGCATCTTTTCAGATAGTGTAATATTTACCATGGAAGAGAGAGTTTTTGTTGGAATATTTTAATGGAAATGTTGAGGCTTATGACATCATTCTTGGTATAGATTGATTATCTTCAGTCCATGCCCAGATTGACTACTTTAGGTGAAGAGTGCAGTGTGTCCACAGCGATGGGATGAGGTTTTACTTTTCCATTGAAAATTAAACCCATGCAGTATGGAATGGTCTCATGTATAGATGGGTGAAGCTGATAAATCATGAATTGGCTATCCTTACCCTCAGAGCAGCGGATGGTTTGAGATTACACTTTCGTGCTGTAGTGGTGGAGTATGAGGACGTATTTCTAGAATATGATCTGGGATTAATTCCACACCAATAGATCAGATTCTAAATCGACCTACACCCCGAGAAGAAACTGTTATCCTAACCAACATCTCAGATGGTTCCCGAAGTGCTTCGCAATCTGAGGTTGAAGTTGGAGGATTTGTAGTGTAAGGAATTATTAAGACCTAGTGTTTCACCATGGGTATCCCTAGTTTTGGTTTCCAAGAAGGTATACGGTAGTTTGAGGTTTTTCATTGATTACTGATGCCTGAATCAGGTAATAGTGATGAATATGTATCCATTTCTGAGGATCAATGACCTCTTCAATCAGTTGATAGGGGAACTATGATTCTGGAAGGTTGGCATATGGTTGTGTTATCACCATCCATTAGTACGAGATGAGGATATATTGAATCTGGATTTCGGATGCTGCTATGGTCACAAAGAGTACATGGTGATGCCTTTTGGAATGAAGAACTCCCCCAATGTGTTCATGGGACTTATGAACCTGATCTTCTATCCATACCTAGACCGGTTTTTAGTGGCCTTCATTGAAAACATCCTTGTGTACTTGGAACTGAAGGAGGAGCACGTGAGAAACCTGTGGATGGTTCTAGACATACTCTGAGAGCACCATCATTATGAGAATCTCTCAAAGTGCATGTTCTATATATAGGATGTCTACTTTTTGGGAAATGTTTTCCCACCAGATGAAGTAGCAGTGCACCCTGCAAAGGTCTAGGTGGTCTTAGCATATGATCCACTCTAGAGCGTGGAAGTGGTATGTCGCTTCCTTGGGATGTCTGTATAACATATTAGATTTATCCCTGATTTATCCCATATATCAGTAATGATGAAATCATTGACCCAAAAGGTAAATCCTTTTTTGTGGACAGATAATTGCCAATAGGCTTTCGAATAGTTTAGGCAGTGTTTGATGAGAGCATTTATCTTGAGATTTTTGGAAGAGGGTATCGAGTATGTAGTTTTCTACGATGCATCACAGACATGACATGGTTTTGTCCTGCGTAGAGACAGTCGGTGATTACTTGTGGTTCATTCCAGCTACGGCCACATGGGTATAACTATGTGACCCATGATCTTGAGTAGGAATTTTTAGTTATTTTATTGAAGATGTGGAGAAAATACCTGATGGGTGGACAGTTTATCGTCTAATATGACCACAAGAGTCCCATGTACATCTTCCAATAGAAGGATCTGAATCTATGGAAAAGGTATGGATATAGTTCCTCCAAGATTATCAATTCGATATCATCTATACTCTTAGGAAGGGGAATGCTATTGTAGATTCTCTCAGTCAGATATCGAGTTCTCAACTGGTGAGTGATGTGACAAATTACTTTTTCTCACTACTATTATCCTTCATGGATGTAGATGATGCAACGTATCTCCAGAAAATGGTTTTCACCTCTCCACACATAAAATAAGTTAGGGAGACACAACTAGGGGATATCGAATATGATACTTTACATGCTCTGTTATCCCTAGACCATGATCCTGATAAATATTCGCAAGGTGGGGAGCATGTCTTCCTTTTCAGAGGATGAACCATTTTTCCAGTGGCTTTGTAGGAATATTTTATAAGGTATTTTTTTACATTCCCCTTGGAATTATATCCTGGAGTGGAAAAAATCTCCCAGGACCTCCACCATTAGTTTTGGTGGACATGTCTAAGGAAGGTAGTAGCAGAGTTCATTTATTTAAGTCTTAGGTGCCAGAATGTGATGGTTGAGCACCAAGTTCCAGCAGGGTTAGCTCACCCCATAGAGGTTCCAGAGTGGAAGTGGGATATGATATGGATGGACTTCATTATGGGAATACCACAAACGTCCAAGGTACATGATTACATTTGGGGGATTATTTACAAACTCACCAAGTCAGCCCGCTTCATAGCTATTAGAGAGTAGAGTTCATTAGAGAGCATGAGACACCTCTACATGAAAGAGATAGTTCGGATTCATGGAATACCTTCTATGATAGTATTATATATCTTTTCTTGATTTTGATCCTAATAGTGGAAGGGATTGTAGGATACTTTTGGGACTCGTCTATGCATTATCACGGTTTTCCATCCCTAGACCAATGGTTAGATGGAGAGAACCATTCATGTTCTGGAGGATATGTTTCAATCTTGTATCATTTATTTTTCTTGTAGTTGGGAGGACCACCTACCACTTTTGGAGTTCATGTACAACAACATATAGCACTCCACTATTGGTATGCCACTATTTGAGGCATTATATGGGTGAGCATGTCAGTCACCACTACGCTGGACCAACCCTAGGGAGTCACCACTCATGGGTCTAGAGATGGTGTGACCTACCACTGGGAAAGTGCATATCATCTAGAAGCTGATGAAGACTCCAGATATCCAAAAGAAGTCTTATGCTGATAGATGAATGTTACCTCTAGATTTCGAGGATGGAGACTATGTCTTGCTTTAGGTTTCACATAGACGAGATTTGGGGATATTTGGTTGGGGCAGAATGTTGTCTCTGAGGTTCAACAGCCATTTTCAGATAATACGTAGAGGTGGAGAGGTGGTGTAACACCTATATCTATCACCATAGTTTCTCCAAGAGAATGATAAATTCCACATGACATAGTTGAGGAGGTATTTCCACGACCCATTTCACATCATCGACTGTGGAAAGCTAGACATCAAATATGGAGATACCTTTTCAGAGTACCTAGGGGAGATCAAGGATAGACAGAACATGATCATTCATGGGAGAGTGATTCCCCTTGTGTGTGTCTGGTGGCAGCACAAAAAACTTTTGGAGATCACGTGTGATCGGGAGGCTCAGATTCATGTGTAGTACCCACATCTGTTTGAATATCCTTTTATTTTGGCTTTTTGGTCCATAAATCCCTATGTTGGGGAAATGTAATGTCTCATATTTTCCATGTATTTCTTTTAAATATTATATAAGATTATTACTAGACCAGGATTTTTTGAGGCAGGAAATTCCAAGGCCCGGAGTGCCCGGAATAAATGATGGAATTAATTTAAACTCTAAATATAACACATAAGTTGTTTTCCTGAAAAAGTGAAATAACATTTAAACGAGTGCTTAGATCAACAATCTGGGGACACCTTCTGAATTTAGAGTATCGAATTTACCATAGTTGGGGCCTACCATTGACCGACATGGGTTGGCTGAAAATATTAATTTTCATATGTTTTAAAGTAAATAAAATAAATTTATTTATTTATTTATTTTTATTTTCCTTTTAATGAAATGAACTAATTCTTTCTTTTTAAATAAATTATTATGGCATGTTGACATGGTTAATTTCATAACCCTTCAAATTGATTATTTCCATTGGAGATGTGGAAGACAATCTATTGGTGGATGATGATGTCACGATCGATCAATGCTTCTCAGATTCGACAAACCTCCCCAATGAGAGTGACATGTTGATCGTTATTCAATGAAATCGAGGTAGGAATTTTGCTGCTTCAACTTGTTTTCTTGTTCTTTGATTAAATGATGAACATTGATCAAACCATTAATATTTTGATCCATGGATAGTGCGTTCTTGCGGGAGGGTTATATTTTTCATGGGCTTTATTAATGGGAATTGATTCATGCACGTCTAATAATGTTTTTTATTCACCATGTTTAATCATTCTAACTGAAGAATATCAATGTCGTGATGAATGACAATGAAGAATCATTCCTCAATTTGGTTTATTGAATTTTTTATCCCCTTTCCCATGTTTTTAGGGTTCTTCATGGGGGAAAAACAATCGATCGTTGTGAACCCTCTTTGTAATGTAACAGTAAAAAATCAGAGATCGAACATCATGAAAACCTAGAAGAGGTGTGATGGCTATTACGGATGATTAATCGACTCGGATCGGTATAAATAATTCTTTGATTGTTATTCACTTGGGTGGTTCAAAATAAGTTTTTTGGGATGATCGAATTCTCGAAACCTCCAGAAATGTTGATGGCATAGAGGGGTGGCCTTGAGATATGTGGAAAAAAATTGCTGGAACAAGAATCAGAAGTTCGATGGATGCGCTATGGTAAAGATTTTTGTTTCTATAAAATCATAAAGAAAACATTTTTTTCTTTGAAGAACTTCCTGTTTGGGGTTATCATAGTGGCGACTAGGGTTTCCACACTACAGACGGTGAAGAAAATAGTGTTCTCTCTAGAGAACATGGCGTGTGGACCCCATCTAGTGTTGGCTGAAGTTCCGGGAAACATGATTTTTGGCATTGCATGTGACCATTTTCCCACAACGTATGGGTCCATACACAGGG
Organism: Viscum album; assembly: GCA_963277665.1. Taxonomy (NCBI): domain Eukaryota; kingdom Viridiplantae; phylum Streptophyta; class Magnoliopsida; order Santalales; family Viscaceae; genus Viscum; species Viscum album. Next base: position 1,726,134,947 of record OY728131.1, on the reverse strand, counting down.
ATCTTCATGTATCTCGAATGGTATAGGTCCACAAGGTGGATAAAATGACATTTAATCCACCACACGGTTAGGTTAGGCTATTTATGTGGGTTTCTTCATGTACTGGTTACACAGGTTGGCCTACATGGGTTGAGAACGTGTATGGGTACATGGCCAGGGTACATGGATCAGACCTCAGATACCTTGACATGGCATGTGATCCTACATACATAGATTTTATATATGTTTTTACACGACTTGTTCTCTAGACATGGGTCATTTCACATGCGCGGTACTCAGAGTGAAGGGACGTAGTGTGTGACCAAGTCTACATGTTGTGTACATCCTATTACATGGCCCGATCTTATTGTTCATTGTTCCTTGGACATGTTCTTTTTGGGATAGTTCCCCTTTTCTAGTTCCCTTAAATATTAGGTATCATTTACATCCACAAGAGTTTGATCCATCCAGAAGGACTTCCCAAGATAGAGTCAAGTATCCCTTAGAGATACCTGAAGAGAGATCTTATATCAATTATGCTCTCTAGGAAGAGTTAGGTATCAAAATGAAAAATCCTATAGGATATTGATCCTCTACATAGCAGGTGAATCCCGATGTGTCATAGTATCTTCTGAGGCCAAGGTAGTGATCCTAATCTGTGTATCGTGATATTTCCCCACTCTGGAGTGTGTTCTCCCAGAATGAGTGTATTTGTTATCTCTTCATATTTTTCAGTTCATCTCTATCTCTGATTGATTTTCAAACTAAAAATTACAACTAATATGGACATAATCAGAGCTATCAACCTTGTGGTGTGAGTTCTCCCAGATGAGCCCTAGGTGTAATCTTCGAACTAAATCCCTAGCTTGGGTATGCAGTCATTATGACATGTATCTAGACTACGTGTCTGGGTTTTGAGTATATCCAGATGTATTTTTATTGCTATATGTTTAGTAGAAATATAATTTTTAGAGTTGACTATATGTTTCATTTCTGTATTGCTTTGTGGATTTATGGTTCCTCTACTGATTATTATTATACACATCCATGCATAGGCTTTGCCCGCACGTAACGTGGCCTCTGTATAAGAGCAGCCTTTTGAAGGATTCGAATGCGGACCAAGAATAGACTGATATTTCGGAGTTCCTTTTAGTCTGAGGTGTTCCTACGGCTACAAGTAGTAGTCTCAATAGCTATTTTTTCTTACAAGTTGGAAATTTTAGTTCGCAGACTCTTTATTTTTGTGGGAACGTATTCTGCACTAGTTTACATTCCTCACTTTACATTTCATTATGATCTTTTGGATGGGTTTTCTTGTACGCATGAATTTGTTTCTTAGTGGTTATTACTTTTCAACATTTTTGGGCTTGGAGATATGTGATTGTGTAGAGGTACTTAGGAAATTTCTCATATGCTAGTGATATGCCTACTCAAGGCTAGTCAACAGCCCCTGCCCTATTAGAGGATTCTTGGGGAGTCGCGGCACGGGCCCCACATGGATGGGTCGTTACATTAACAATACTAAATATGGTATATTGAGATTCTGGAATATATTATATGTTCCTTATGAATCATAGTTGAATAATATGTTATTAAGTGAAGAACATAGTTCTCTATTTTCAATTTATGCTGGAATAACTAAGAAGTATAGAGACCTTCTAGAGTATTACTATAAGTATGGAATGAAAAAACATATATCAGATTATACCATGAAATGTTATAATTTATAACATGTTAAAATAGGGAAACAAATACCAAAGGGTTGCTTCACACTTTTCCAGTTCTAGAGTGGAAATGGGAAAATATATACAAGGTTTTCGTGCAGGGACTACTAATGACTTCTCAATTTAATAATGTGATTTGGTATTTTGTTGATCGAATTACTAAATCTACACATTTAAATCATGTTATAGATTCTCTATCATTAGTTCAACATTATCAGTTATACCAAAAATAGATATTTATGTCTGTTTCCTCACGGATTTCGGGGATGACCTCCTGGACGGGAGATTCAAACGTTCCGATCGGTTTCTAACGGGTTTGTTCGTAGAACCGGAAACATCCAATGATTCCACATCCGTTTGGACCTACTTTCCAAAGGTAGGCGCTCATTAGTTTGTGGACTAATGATGCTTAGGAATTTGCATTGGTCGAGAGGATGGGAGGTCGGACTCATCACACCTTTTTGAGGGGAATTATTGTCTACTCCGGGACTCTCTTTAAAGATTTAAGTTATGCTCGTGAATCCTTATTACATTACCAAGTATAAAATGAGCTTTCCTTAAGTTTTAACAATCAATGATTAAATATGAAAGAAATTTAGAGAATCTTTTATATGTATTCGAGGTTCTTCATCAATAGAGAATCATCTGTATCTATTTAGAGATTCTTGGTCAATGGTATCCTTCGAAACATTTATAAAAGTCTCTTGGTCATTATGATGACCGGGCTGGTTTTAAAGCCACTCAGTGAGGCACTTGAAGTTTATCGTCATTCAGAAAGACATGGATTATTTTAAAGTTGGGATCGAACCCATAAATGGGCTACCTACGTATCCTTTGTTTTGGAAAAGGAATCAGAACCCACATAGTTCGAGAAATGGAGTATGATGTTTATGATTGATGGCTCAAAGAAGAATGTCATAATTACTTTTACACTCTAAGCTCACGTGAGTCATGATCGGTGTGAGAAACAAGAGGTATTGGTAAAAATTAGACAATTGTTCCATGAAATAAGCAATCATAAAAAATTGTTTGGGGCTTATGTATGTATGAATGCCCAAATAGATGAAGGTTTAGGATTTACTTTTAGGGAGAAAATCCAGGAACAGGGTCCATAAAGGTATATGTGCTTTATGGAGATTTTGAATACTCTAATATTGGGGCTTGCTCCTAAAGAGGATGCCCAAGTTACGAGGGGATTTATGATTGGGTTTTACTCCTGAAAAGGAAACCCAAATCAAGGGTAAATTAGAACTGGTTAAGAGAAATTTAAGGGGGGCTTGGGGCTTACTCCTGAAAAGGAAGCCCAAGATTATGACTGAGTCTTATTCCGGAAAAGGAGACCCAGGTTAGGGGACTTGGGGCTTACTCCTGAAAAGGAAGCCCAAGATTATGACTGAGTCTTATTCCTGAAAAGGAGACCCAGGTTAGGGATTAAGGTTTGGGGCTTACTCCTGAGGAGGATGCCCATATTTGAGATTGGGGCTTACTCCTAAGAAGGATGCCCAAGTTAGGAGGGGATTTATGATTGGGTTTTACTCCTGAGAAGGAAACCCAAATCAATGGAAAATTAGAACTAGTTAAGAGAAATTTAAGGGGGGCTTGGGGCTTACTCCTGAAAAGGAAGCCCAAGATTATGACTGAGTCTTATTCCTGAAAAGGAGACCCAGGTTAGGGGACTTGGGGCTTACTCCTGAAAAGGAAGCCCAAGATTATGACTGAGTCTTATTCCTGAAAAGGAGACCCAGGTTAGGGATTAAGGTTTGGGGCTTACTCCTGAGGAGGATGCCCATATTTGAGATTGGGGATTACTCCTAAGAAGGATGCCCATGATTAAAGGATTTATAACTGGGGATTATTCCTGAAAAGGAGACCCAGGTTAGGATTCACTCATCTTAAAGGATGAGGTTGAATGAATGAACTCTCCATAATTAGTGACATAAGGATATTTAAATCACTAGACTTTGAGAGATATTCCACAGAATTCCTTTCAGATAAGGAAGTCAAATCAAGAAATCATGCCATAAATGGCTTTGAAGAGTGTCTTGAAGACTGAATCTTGAAAAGGAAAGGTGTGATGGCTTAAGAGGGGTGAAATGGGCAAGATAGGCACCCAAAAAGGCAGGGGCACGCAGGTCTTGAAAGGCGCGCAAGTATTGCGGCGGTGCGCAAGTATTGGTGCGGCGCGCAAGTGTTGGTCGCGCAAGTATACTTGCGCGACATGAGGGGTACTTGCGCGATTCTCAAATACCATTAGAATATTTGAGCGACTCTTTATAAATCCCTTTAGAATCCTCTTGAGGTTCATCCAAAAAAGGGATGCCCAAGTTCTATTGAAGGAATAAGGCGGCGCGCAAGTGTTGATGAGTTTCAACACTTAGGCCTTCCTTCTTCTCTTTAAATATTCCGTTCTAGGTAAAAAATTACCTTAGAAGTGTTCCGGAAGCTTTGAGAAGAGAATTGGGCGTCGAGAGCTTCAATTTGAGTTTCTGGAAAAAGATCTTCCTCGAATGGGGGCCCATAGGGTCTATTTATAGGCAAAAGAAGACCCCGGGTGGTTACCGGGCGGTTACCACTTAGGTCGCGCAAGTCACTTGCACGACCATAAGGCGTCGCGCAAGTACTTGCACGACCACTAGGTGGCGCGCAAGTGTACTTGCGCGACCATGAGGGAAATTGCGCGACCTATGGGAAATTTTCTCCTTGTTCATCCCTTTGTCGATTTTTGATGATTCTTCAAAGTATGAATCACATTGAGCTCAGATATTCCCCTTTTCCGATCTTTAGATTCTGTGACGAAAGGAGCGTCAACAAAAGTCCCCCCTCAGAGTTGGATCCGGAAAGAAATGAGGATTTGACTCTGAGGAAATTGAATACATTCAAAGGAAAAGGGGGCGCGCAAGTCTTCAGGGCATAGAGGGCAGCGCACAAGTGTGCTGGAACTTGACTTTTATTCAGAGTTCCTTTGTCTTTTGTGGGCAGTTTAAAGTCATGCATGCCGGACATAAAGACGTTAATGTTTAAGGTCGAAATAGCTTTGACCGAATATGGATTATAATTGACACAATTCCTTGACAATTTATCGGAAAACATATTACCATGATCAAGTATGAGAGAAAATATGTAAACTATGGCTTAAGAATATTTGAATCTGAGGAATGATATGAAAAAGAGCTAAAAGGCATTAGAAGAAGTAGTTTCCAAGAATGAAGTTACTATTATTTAACAAAACCCGTTAGGGGGTTGAAATATGCAGGGCCACCTAAGGGCATTGGCTGCATGGTTAAATAAATAGCATCTTTCGGCTGACAAGTCTGTTATGTGGACTATTTATGCAAGTCCACCTATGGGCACGTGCTGCATAGTCAGGCAAAAGAACTCCCAGAAATTTACTTTCCTAGTGCTAAAAGCCAGTGAAAGTTTATGGAGATTCAAATTTTCTAAAGTATAGAGTTTGTTGTATGGAAAGAGGTACTTGAATATGGAGAAGATATTTCCGAACAAGAATATCGAAGAACTGGATGAACATCACTCCTACGAAGGTCTGACCCAAACGTAGGGAAGAAGAATAAACCATAGACTTGAATACTTTCAGATCATGAAAAAGGATATGGGACAAATATGTTAAGGATGGCTATTTTTTGCGGATCCCTACATACTGTCGTTTAAGACAAATAAAGACAAAAGAGGCATTCTTCCCAAGAATGAAGTTACTATTATTTAACAAAACCCGTTAGGGGGTTGAAATATGCAGGGCCACCTAAGGGCATTGGCTGCATGGTCAAATAAATAGCATCTTTTGGCTGACAAGTCTGTTATGTGGACTGTTTATGCAAGGCCACCTATGGGCACGTGCTGTATAGTCAGGCAAAATAATTTTCAGATGTTTGACATTTTTGTGATTAGAAGTCATGAAAAGGGTTATGAAGATCTGAAAATATTTAAGGTTAGGATTATAACACATAAATATGGGTATTGTCCAATGTATATAGAGATACATAGGTCAATGATAACCATAATCATGTTCTGGCTGGGTCCTGAAAACTTGGACTTCACTACGTATCTCATAAGAATGAGAATAATGCCATATGTAGTTCTTGAAATGCAGTTTAACGTCGTGCAGGACGAAAGTATGAGTGATCTTAGTTTAGGGTCATAGAATTCGGACCATAATAATGAATACACAGTGTGTGTTTTCATGAGGACTTTTCAGCCAAGGGACTGAAAGTGAAATTTGGGGTTAGGCCCAAAAGACTTGGGACTGGATTCGAGGGACACTCGAATGTTCATACGTATCCCATAAGGATGGGAATCAAGTCCACGTAGTTCTAGAACTACCCTTTGTACAAATTTGGTTTGTATATGTGAAGGGTGAAAGGGGACTTTAGTGCAATGATGGTTTAACCTGAGATAAAAAGTTTAGGCATTACCATGTATGCTCGTAGTCTTTTGAAATGAAACATGATTAAAAAAAATCAATGTCAATAATGGTTCCTTCTCAAATGAGGAAATCAAAGAATATTGTAGTTTATTGTCGTACCGGACAAAAGTGTTGTATAGTTTAACGTCATATAACAAGGACGAAAGTGAATCAATGTAAAGATATTGATTCCAGGGGCGGTTTCACGAATCAACATCGTATGAGATGGTGGTGAATCGATGTGAGGAGATTTTTTTTTGGGCTTGAACCCTGGGAGGTTGCCTACATACCCAGCCTGGATGGCAAGGATCAAAGTCCGTGTAGTTCAATTAAAGAATGAATTAATGATCATGTTGTTCTTGGGGACAACGATCTAATTAAAATTTTGTTGGGACTTACACATGGTTAGGGGCCCAAAGAGAGTGTTATGGTTGAGATTTGCTCTAAGCTCACGTGAGTCATACTCGGTGTGAGAAACAAGAGGTAATAACAACCCTAACGATGCACAGTTTAATGTCATGTAGGACATAAAAAAGGGACTATGCAATTTAAAGTCTTGCAGTTAGGACTATTGGTGCTGCACAGTTTAGTGTCATGTAGCAGGGACAAAATAACAGTTTAATGTCATGTAGGACATATTAAGGACTTTTTGTACAGTTTAGCGTCATGTAGTTAGGACGTTGGGGACAATACAGTTTAACGTCATATTGGACGAAAGTGAGAATAGTTTAAGGTCATATTCATGGACCGTGGATGGTGCGGTTTAATGTCATGATAGACCTTTGATGATTATATAGTTTAACGTCTTTTCGGACGTGAGGGACTTTTATACAGTTTAGCGTCATGTAGTTTAGGACGTCACAGTTTAACGTCTTGCTGGACATAAGGGATTTGCAAATAGTTTATGGTCATATACATGGACCAGGGATGATGCAGTTTAAGGTCATGCTGGACGGTTCATGGAACTTTTTCACAGTTTAATGTCATGTGGGACGAAGTTGCAGTTTAAAATCATACTGGACCATTGCTGTATTGTTTTAACGTCATATAGCAAGGACGAACTGGTGTTGTACAGTTTAAAGTCATGTAGCTAGGACTAAGGTGAACCAATACAAGGATATCAGTTCTGGGGACTTTTTACAGTTTATCGTCATGCTGGACGTTGGAAGTGCCACACAGTTTAATGTCATGTAGATAGGACATAATATAGTTTAATGTCATCTCGGACAAAATATAGTTTAATGTCATCTCGGACAAAATATAGTTTAATGTCATCTCGGACAAATAAGGAACTTCTGTACAGTTTAATGTCATGTAGATAGGACATAATATAGTTTATTGTCATCTCGGACAAAATATAGTTTAATGTCATCTCGGACATAATACAGTTTAGTGTCATGTAATACATAATACAGTTTAGTGTCATGTAGGACATAATACAGTTTAGTGTCATATAGGACATAATACCATGAACCAATGTGATTGTTTTGGATCTAGGAACAATATTTTGTGTTTATACAAAATACTTCTTCAGAAATCTGGCATTAGTTGGAGTCGTGATGTGTTCTCCATCCATTGAGATTAGAGAATACACTCCATTAGAGTAGACCTTATGTATTGAATAAGGTACTTCCCATTTTGGTTCAAGTTTGGGAGGCTTCTTTCCTGGTATCATTGGTGCTCTGAGAACCAATACCAATTCTCCCTGAATAAATGATCGAAGACGAACTTTTTTGTTAAAAGCTTGTGCTATTCGATTCTGATAGATTTCCAAGTGGTGCAAAGTGCACAATATTTTCTCATCTAATTGTTCCAATTCATTCAACCGCTTTTGGGATTGCTCATCTGTAGATAACTGATCACAAATGGCTATTCTAAGTGAGGGCAATTGAACTTCAATTGGCAAGACTGCTTCTGTTCCATATACCAACGAATATGGAGTTGATCACGTTGCATTGCGAGTGGTAGTCCGATAAGCCCATAAAGCATGAAAGAGTTTATCAGGCCATGACCTCTTATCTTTATCCACCATCTTTTGAAGTATATTTGAAAGAGTCTTGTTGAAGGCTTCTATCTGGCCATTAGCCGCTGCTTGATATCGAGATGAATGGTTGGACTTAATGTTGGATTCTTGATACAATTTCTTTACCTCAGAAGAACAGAAGTTGGTGCCGTTGTCCGTCAATATGGTATGAGGGACACCAAATCTAGTAATGATGTTAGACTTGATGAAGCTAACAATGCATTTAGAACTGACTTCTTTGAGAGGTAATGCCTCTGCCCATTTGGAAAAGAAATAAGTAGTAGTAAGAATGTACTTAAACTGCTTGGTCGTAGCTGAAGGGTAAGGTCCCACCACATCCATTCCCCATGTGGAAAATGGCCATGAGTATTTAGCTGTATGAAGCAACTCTGGAGGTTTATGAATGAAGTTGGCATATACTTGGTATGAATGACACTTCTTTGTAAAATTAACACAATCTTGTATCATTGAAGGCCAAAAGTATCCAATCCTTCGAATTTGATCAGATAGTCTATGTCCAGACTGGTGGGCACCACAGACTCCTGCATGCACTTCTTTTATGACAGCCATTGTCTCTTCACCATCAATGCATCTGAAGAGAACTCCATCAAAACCACGTTTGTAGAGAATTTTCTCGAGGTGGTTTGGGCTATCATAAAGAGTAAAATTGACCACACGTCGCCGAATTTGTTCTTTCTCGGCTCTATCAGGTGGAAGTGTTCCATTTTGAAGGTATTCCCTGATAGGTGACATCCATCCTGTAGTATGACCATAAGATTCAGGAATGGGACTAATTTCATTAATTTCCTCTGTTCTGACTTGAACATAAGGTGAAATTGCACGACGGTGGGCAATAAAGATGGTTGTCTCGTCCCGATTTGGATATGCTAAAGTTGTAGCTATATTATCCAGTGCATCAGCTTGAGCATTTTGTGATCTTGGGACATAAGAAAATGTCGGTTCTGAAGGGAATTCTGACATTAACTCTCTGACGTAATCATACAAAGGGATTAATTCTTCTTTTCTGATGGCATAATCCCCATTGACTTGTTTGATTACCAGGTCAGAATCACCTTTTACCTTTAAGTGATTCACTTGTGCTTGAAGTGATAACTCCAAGCCTATGATGAGAGCTTGGTATTCAGCTTCATTATTGGTACCACCTTCCCACAACAAAAAGGAATAAGGTAACACTGCCTTATCTGGAGAAATGAGCACAATTCCTAAACCAACTTTTTTGAATTTAGGATTTTCCATTTTCTTCCCTGTTGGACTTCTAGAAGCACCATCAAAATACATTTCCCATGTTTGAGGACTCTCTTGAATAGAGAAAACTTCCTCATCAGGGAGTTCGATATCTGAATACGTGTCTTCCACTGAAGGATGTTCAGCCAGGAAATCAGCCAGAGCTTGGCCCTTAATTGCCTTTTGAGACACATACTGAATGTCAAATTGCTGTTGAATAACCGCCCACCTTGCCAGACGTCCTGTAAACATTGGACGACTAAGGATGAATTTGAGCGGATTATTACGAGATACCAATTGGACCTCATGATGTTGCAGGTAGTGTCTCAGTTTCTGAACTGCAAAGATTAATGCTAGGAAGCATTTTTCAATACTTGAATACTGGGTTTCTGCTTCAAGCATAGTTCTACTGAGATAGTAGAGACTATTTTCATTCCCAGCATCATTCTTTTGAGCGAGAAAGGCACCCAATGATCGCTCTAAAGCTGTCACATAGAGGATAAGCGGTCTACCCTCAACAGGTGGCATGAGTACTGGTGGACTCAAGAGATATTTCTTGAGAACCTCAAATGCTTCTTGACATTCTTCAGTCCACTGGTAAGTGACTCCTTTCTTCAATAATTTGGTAAAGGGTAAACTTTTGCCTGCCAAATTGGCGATGAAACGCCGAATATAGGCTAAGTGTCCTTGAAGTCCTCTTAATTCTTTCAAATTCTGAGGAGGTGACATACCAAGGATTGATTTGGTCTTCTCAGGATCGACTTCAATACCACGATGGTGTACAACAAAGCTGAGGAATTTTCCTGAGGTTACCCCAAAAGCACATTTTAAGGGGTTCATCTTCAAATTATGTTGTCGAAGCTTGTGGAATATGACTTTCAAATCAGCCAAGTGATTAGAACGTTGTTTGTATTTAACCACCAAATCATCTACATAGAATTCAACAAACCTTCCTAAAAGAGGTTTGAAGATACGATGCATGGCGCGTTGATATGTTGCACCTGCATTCTTTAAACCAAAGGGCATCACCCGGTAACAAAACACACCTTGAGGAGCTCTGAAGGCTGTATATTCCTCATCTTCTGGGGCCATTCAGATCTGATTATATCCAGAATATCCATCCATGAAAGAAAGTACTTCATAGCCAGTCGTCGCATCAATTAAGAGTTCTGTAATCGGAACTGGGAAATCATCTTTAGGACAATACCGATTAAGATATATGAAATCGATGCAAACCCTAATTTGTCCGTTCTTCTTCTTTACAGGGACAATATTAGCTAACCACTTGGGATATTGAACTTCTCTGATGAAGTTGGCTTTGATCAGCTTATCCACTTCAGCTTCAATTTTGGAAGCATAGGTTGGGTGTGTTCTTCTCGCGGCTTGCTTGAATCCTCGATGTTCTTTTGGTAAACCCAAATGATGAGTAGCAACATCAGGATCAAGCCCAGACATTTCTGTATAATTCCAAGCAAAAATATCCTTATTTTGCTTTAGAAAATAAATATACATATCTTTCTCTTCAAGGGTCATGGCCGCGCTAATTAAAGTGGGGCGTGGATCTTTCTCTGTACACAGATTTACTTCTCTGAGTTCATCCACAGTGGTAGAGATACCCTCTTCAAATGCTGGAGGAGCATCTCTAAGATCTTCCTCTTCCTCTTCATCATTTTTTATTTCTTCCGTTTCTACTTGCAAAGTAGATGAAAAAACTAAATTCTCATGATCATAAGAGATGTCAAAATTTTCACATTTTGAAGAAGAAGCTTCCATTTCTGACCCTATTGATGATAAAGGGTCTTCTTTGGGAATCAAAGTGGAGATGATGGATCGAGAATCGACATCATTATTCATCTCTGGTGTTTCTATAACTTCTTCTGGCCTGATTAGCGAAGTATAGACTTGTTGGATTTCATCACCACTTATGCTTTCATCACTGCTTGGTAGGTTACCAATTTCTCCCATGTTGTCTGGCTCGATTACCGTAATTGACATTATGGATCTTTCCATAAGAGTATTTTGATTTGGGCCTATTTTGTCAATTTGACTGATAGGTAACACATAATCTGTACTCACATGTGAAAATGGATTTATTGGAATTTTTTCCAAACCATATGGAGCATTAACTTTGGTAATTTCCTTCATTGTATATTTTTCTCTTCCTTTCATGTGATAAAATTCCGCCTCAATGTATTGAGACTCACATGTCTTTAATGGGGCCTTATCACCATACAATGTTCCAACTTGACCATCGAAACAGTATTTGAGACATTGATGGTATGATGACGGAATAGCTGCATGCTGATGTAGCCAGGGTCTTCCAAGCAAGATATTGAAAGATGAGTCTTGATCAACAATCATGAAATCCGAATTGGAAACAAGATCTCTAAACTGAATTCTGAGTGTAACTTCTCCCAGTGGTTCTTGTTCATTTTTATCATATCCTTGTAACATCATGGTAGAAGGAGATAAATCAGATTCTGTGAGGCCCAATCGACGAAGTGTACGAATGGGCATGAGGTTGACTCCTGAACCATTGTCAATGAAATCTCTTCGAACATATACACCATTGACTTTGCCAGATAAGTACAAAGGTTTTATGTGCCCATGCACAACATCATCTTCATCTTTATCAGTAAAAGATATCACTGCATGGCATTCCGCAGGATTATTCTCTATGTGATAGATTTCAGCTGCAGTAATTTCAATTTCAAACTCCTGAGGACTTGACAAAGCTTCGATGAGTGCTTCCCGAAGATCTTTTGACAGATTCAAAGCATCCAAAATTGATAACTTGGCTGGTACTTGGGCCAAGTGTTTCAATATATCATACTTTTGATCTAGAGATCTGCGTTTCCCAATAGGAATATGCGGTTTAGCAGGTACCTTGGAAGCAGATTCTTTGGAAGCTGATGCATCTTGTATTGAAGTTGTAAACATCCTTTGTTTTGGAAGATTAGACTGATTAGATCCATTTACTTGCTGAGATAAAGAAGATGGAACCATTAATCGGTCTTCCAAAATAACTGTGCCAAAACTGAGTTGGCCATTGGCAGAAGAACTTGCTTGTTCTTTTTGAGCTCGCTGAAGGGCTCTACCACGAGTTTTTGCTTCATATACAGTGCTAGCAGGGGTAAAATTAGAGTAGTGGCTTCGGAAAGATCCATGTCTTCCCCTGTATCCTGATCCTCTAGAACCTCTTCGGATTCCCTTATTTGATACAGGGAATTCAGGCTCATCAAGACTGGAATATGGATCTGTTAATTGAATCATATTAACAGAACCAAAGATTAACTCTTCGTCTGATAAAGACTATGCCTGGTTAGCCTGTTTAGGCTGTGCCGTTTGATGGGGCGGTGCCCGTGGCTTTGAAGTAGATGGCATGAAATCTTCCAGAGTCAAAGACAATTTAGGCTTTGCTACATACTCATCTTCTCCTGATTCCTCTTTCTTCTTTGAATTGCGCTGTCCTTTTGAGGATTTGTCTTTTGATGGAGGATTTACTGTAGCTTTTATAGGAGACACAATTGGCTTCTTCAATTGTGTTTGCAAAATGGAATGGGTCCGATTGATTGTCTTTCTGACCATCCAATCATCAAATTTTTTCGCAGTTTTTCTTTTGACTTCCTGCCACTCACCTCCTTCCTCTGGATCTGTAGCGGTAATACACGCTACATGAGCTGAAGAACCCTTCAATTTGACTTCTCCCAAGTCGACCATCTTTTGCAGGAGGTCTTTAAAGACAAAACACTCCTGGATGGGATGCCCCAACATTTGATGAAAGGGACAATAATTGGGACGGTCTTCATCTCCTTCCTTGTTTGGCCTCTTGGGCACTGGTAATTGAACCAAATTATTTTACAAAGCTGCAATGAAGTAACCAGGAACTTGCTCATTTTGGAAAGAGTATGTTTTACTCTTCATATCCTCAAATTGTTTTCGTCATTGATCTCTTTGATCATTTGGACGAAACGGCCTCTGTTGTTGGCGTTCAGGAGGTGGAGTCCTTCGAGAAGATAAAGGTTTTGAAGTAGATATAGGTACAGGTGCTTGTTTAAGCATAACTGTAGCAGTTTCTGCTTTACCCATTCTTCTTCCTGGAGCTGATGGAATTACACGAGATTTAACCTTAGCCTATATAAGGGAATCTTCAATTTGTTGAGCGATTGAAGTAAGGTCTCGAAACCCTCATGTGTATTTCACAGGGATCAATGGCGTGCGTAATTCGTCACGCAAATTTGCCACACAGATTGGCAACAATTCCTCCTGAGGGAGTGCTAAACTCAAGGAATACGTTAATCCCTTCCAACGAGCAATGAAATCAGAGACTCCTTCATTCTCCCTTTTCTTGCAGTCTGTAAGATCGAAAACTGTCGTTTTTGGAAAAGTTGAGCTAAACTGAAGAAGGAATTTTTGACGAAGATCCTCCCATCCGATGACTGATCGGGATTGCAAGCTTGTATACCAGACAAAAGCTGGTCCTTGCAAGGTTCGCACGAAGCATCTGAGTTTCACTGCTTCTTGCTGCTCTGGAGTTCCCATCATAGGATCACAACAAGACACGTAATGCGTCAAATGTTGTTCAGGGTCACCTGATCCATTGAAAGTAGGGAAAACAGGGTTTCCAAAACTGGATGGAGGAGAAATTGAATCTACCCATTCAGGGTAAACTTTCTTTTCAGGTTGAACTTGCGCCCGTTTCCCTTCCATAGTTTCTAACCGAGATGTTAATGACTCAATAGTAGTTATTAACTTTTGAGAAACATCAGGTTGAACTTGGTTTTGGGTAGGTGCAATGAATGGAGCTTGGACAGACGTGGTGGTTGGTGCTGCAACTGATGGTAGTGCTGCCAACTGTTATTGCGTTTGACCCGTAGGATTAGACCTCTGAGGGTGTACTGATAAAGGAGGATATTCCTGATCCATTTCAGTAGTTACAACAAATTCCTTTGGCTGTCGGACTTCAGCATTCTTAAGAAGAAGACTACTCTGAAGTAGTTCTGCATTCAATCTTCTTAATTCTTTCATTTCTTCCTCCTTTTGTGAAAACCTTTGCTCTAATGAGAGCGATTGACCTCCTTCATAGGAAGGGTGAGAAGTAACCTGATTCTTTCCTTTCCCCTTATTGGATCCTTTTCGGAGAGGGGGAAGTGAGTTACTTGAAGGAATACCCAGATTTTGGGTAAGCCTTTGATTATGTGTGTGCACACCTTCTTCATTTAGGTCTGTGTGCGCAACTTCTTGAGCAGGAACCTCTTCGTCTGATCCCTCTGATTGAGCCTCATCTGGTGAATCAGCAGCAACGGCATTGATGACATTAATGGATGCATATTGCATGTAATCCTTTCTATCAGCATTTCTGTGATATTGTCTTCTTCCATGTCCATGATGAGACATGACATTCCGTTGACTTGATCCCTCAGGAATTTCTTGGAGAACCGTCACTTAGAGAGAATCTCCTGATAGCTTGGCTCTTCGTTCCTCTTGAGGCTTATTCCCTAATAGAGAGAATACTGACTTTCTCTGAGGGAGGGATTGAGGATTTAAAAAAGTCCCCAGTCCGGTGGACTGGGGATGTTCCTGCCGCTTCCGCTCAACTCCTCGAATACCATTTGTTGACTCTGAGGGTTGGGTTAGAGAATTCCCCAGTCTGACAAGCTGGGGTGTCTCTTGACATGCTATGTCTGAGATCTTATTAAAATCTCTCTTGATCTTGCGAATCTTAGTTCGGAAATTAGCTGGATGCATTAACCTATATCCACTTTTATCACCTAGTTCAACAGACCGTTGGATGATTTCCGAAACTTCTGTCATTTGATGACGTGTTTGCTCCAGACGAGAGGCTTGTGCAATATTCTCGCCTACTTGATGTAGGAGCAATTCAACAACTTGTTCTCTATATACTTGATTTTGAGAGGAACTAGTTGAAGCATGTTCTTGAGCAAGCTTTTGATTATGAACAAAGCCCATTGACTGTGGCCGGCCATGGGCAATAACATTGCATGAGACCATTTTCGGCGGGCTTTGCTGACCGGAAAGCACTGTGAAATGTAGTGCTCCATGAATACCCCATCCTCTTATATGAACATCAGATGGAGAATTGGCAATTAACTGACGCAATTTTCTTAGTGCGCCAAGGCATGAACGTTGAAGGGTTCTTTGTTGCTTTTCAGCCTTCGGATACCGAGAGACTGATAGAGATGCCAAATCAATCTGGCGTTGTAACCCTTCTATTATCTTAATATGATTTTCATAATCACCATAAGATAATACTTTCTTCTTCAATTGACAATGAGTCTTCCATATTTTGAGACGAATATCATGGATTCCATCATCTGTCAACATCTTTGGAATGTCGTACTGGGAGTCAGCCAAAGGCCAAAACATGACTGGTACTTCACCTTTTTCCTGTTTTTTCCTCATGTTCAGCATTTCTTCTTTATCATTAAATGAAGATTCTTCTACCTGTTTGGACCAGAGTTGGTGTTTCCTTGTTGCTTCATCGGATTCAACAAGATTGGTAGAGAGATCACTATTCATGTTGGAAGATGAATGACCCAGGGATGGTTCGGAGAATAACCTGAACCCCAGGCTATCTTCTGATGGAGAAAGAGTTTCACCTGCTGATAGTAAAGTATCAGACGTGACTGGTTTTACGTTTGCAAGTGCCTCGAGATAGGAGGGCTTTCTCGTCACTACATTGCCTTCTGAAGAATTTTCGAGACAACGTGAATCACTACTGCGGAGAGGACTTTCGCAGCGAAGTTCATCACCATGAGGAGGACCATCATGATGGGTTACAGAAAAAGATAAAATCTCTTGCTCCTTGGTCTTCTGACCACACAGAGGGTTCCTGTGGCTCTCATCTGAAGAAGAAACTTCAAGATTGACCGAACTTTCATGAAGCAAGTCTTCATGAGGAAGTGTCTGTTGAAGACCTTCAGAATTAATGTTCCCGTTATTGGGAACTGAGGGAGTAGAATCTTAAATTCCGACAGATAAATGTCTGAGGGCTTCAAGAACTCCAGCATCGAGCAAGGCTTGGTTACAAATTGGCCTTTGATCTCCTGACTGTGCTGGGAGGATCTTTTTCTTAGATGCCTTCTTACTCGCTTTAGAAACCACTTGATGAAGAAAGTGATTTCTCTGAGCAGGTGTATGTGCCTGATCAGGAAAGATGGTCAGGTTAGGATGACGATCTCCACTCAAATCAGGTGTATGTGCCTGACTTGGTTGTCCGTATGATATGGGGGAGTATGCCCCATAACCCTCTTGGACTGGAACAGATGTGTGTGTCTGTTCCGAAGTGAATCGTTGATGTGTCACTCCACTGCTAGGGATAGATTTATGTGTCTGTCCCTGTGATGATGCTGAAGCTGTTATGATATCCTGGCAAGCATCCAGAATATGAGCAGGAATTTGCTTCTGCTCTTTCACCATTGACAAAATATGTTTGGTGACTTCAGCCGCCGGAACGGGGATATACGTCCATTCCGGGCTTGGAGTAGGTGTATGTGCCTGCTCCTGTCCTCCTTTTCCTGTCAGTGAATCCTGACAGTACTCAAATGTGGAGGCAGAGAGTTGAGTCTGCCTCCTGTTTGTCGTCGGGACTTTCCGACTGACTTCTCCGTGTGCTACCAAGCGAGACTGTTGGTAGGCTTGATTAGTATTAGCAGGTGTATGTGCCTGTTGATTACACTTCTCCAAACGCGGTTGACGAGATCCATCATATGTAGTCAGACGAGCCTGCTGACTAACTGGTGATGTATAAGTAGGTGCATGTTCCTGCCTATAGTACTCCGCCGGAATTGCCTGGCGGGATTGGCGTGATGCTGCCAGACGAGTCTGCTGGACAGCGGAATTAAAACGGACAGGTGATTGTGCATGCTCGTTATTTTCCACCAAGTTAGGTTGGTGGACTTCTCAGGAGATGGCTGGGATGACAACATTCCTATTGTTAACCGGATTCCGTCTCTGGCGGTTCATCTTGCCTACTCGGGTTCGAGGAACCTGAGCTGAATGCCTGGAGTCGGTACCCTCATCATGTTGAGGGCGCACTACCGCACGAGTCTGGCGGCGATTGTTGATGGGAGACCTTGAGAAGGACTCCTGTGTTTTTGAATTAAGGCCCTGCAGGACCTGCTCATTCACTTCCTTAGAGTAAGGTAATGAAAGGAAATTGGGTTCCGGGGATAACGACCCGAAACGGTTGGAGACGGTATTCAGTACCGCCTACTTCTTGATCGCTGGCCGCCGTTGTCCGGACGACCAGGTAGAGTTGTTAACTTGGAGGGCTTGAAGAGTAGCCTCCAGAGTTGGGATAGTACCGTTGCGACGGTACTCCTTAACCAGTGCATTAGAAACCTAGCGTTGAAGACGCTGAGTTGGTGATGTCATCCTCAGAGCGGACGACGTTCCAGCAGGAGTAGCAGCATTGGTTTTCACAACAGCAGACCTCACAGTAGAGGTGTTCACAGCAGCAGTATTTACAGGGGTGAATTTAAGGAAAGCCATTTTGCAGAAGATCTTGAGAAAAGAGTGCATGTTCCATATAACAGACATAATCAAGATGAATCCGGCCACTGCATCTTTTGGATGAGCACATGTCAATGATTGATTTGTTGGCCCAAGGGGCCTAACAAATAAGAAAAACATCATTTTAACTTGGTTAAGGATTCATGTCGGGTTCACCATTTTTGTTTCCTCACGGATTTCGGGGATGACCTCCTGGATGGGAGATTCAAATGTTCTGATCAGTTTCTAACGGGTTTGTTCGTAGAACCGGAAACATCCAATGATTCCACATCTGTTTGGACCTACTTTCCAAAGGTAGGCGCTCATTAGTTTGTGGACTAATGATGCTTAGGAATTTTCATTGGTCGAGAGGATGGGAGGTCAGACTCATCACACCTTTTTGAGGGGAATTATTGTCTACTCCGGGACTCTCTTTATAGATTTAAGTTATGTTCGTGAATCCTTATTACATTACCAAGTATAAAATGAGCTTTCCTTAAGTTTTAACAATCAATGATTAAACATGCAAGAAATTTAGAGAATCTTTTATATGTATTCGAGGTTCTTCATCAATAGAGAATCATCTGTATCTATTTAGAGATTCTTGGTCAATGGTATCCTTCAAAACATTTATAAAAGTCTCTTGGTCATTATGATGACCGGGCTGGTTTTAAAGCCACTCAGTGAGACACTTGAAGTTTATCGTCATTCAGAAAGACATGGATTATTTCAAAGTTGGGATCGAACCCATAAATGGGCTACCTACGTATCCTTTGTTTTGGAAAAGGAATCAGAACCCACGTAGTTCGAGAAATGGAGTATGATGTTTATGATTGATGTCTCAAAGAAGAATGTCATAATTACTTTTACACTCTAAGCTCACGTCAGTCATGCTCGGTGTGAGAAACAAGAGGTATTGGTAAAAATTAGACAATTGTGCCATGAAAGATGCAATCATAAGAAATTTTTTGGGGCTTATGAATGTATGAATGCCCAAATAGATGAAGGTTTAGGATTTACTTTTAGGGAGAAAATCCAGGAACTGGGTCCATAAATGTATATGTGCTTTATGGAGATTTTGAATACTCTAATCTTGGGGCTTGATCCTAAGGAGGATGCCCAAGTTAGGAGGGGATTTATGATTGGGTTTTACTCCTGAAAAGGAAACCCAAATCAAGGGTAAATTAGAACTGGTTAAGAGAAATTTAAGGGGGGCTTGGGGCTTACTCCTGAAAAGGAAGCCCAAGATTATGACTGAGTCTTATTCCTGAAAAGGAGACCCAGGTTAGGGGACTTGGGGCTTACTCCTGAAAAGGAAGCCCAAGATTATGACTGAGTCTTATTCCTGAAAAGGAGACCCAGGTTATGGATTAAGGTTTGGGACTTACTCCTGAGAAGGATGCCCATATTTGAGATTGGGGATTACTCCTAAGAAGGATGCCCAAGTTAGGAGGGGATTTATGATTGGGTTTTACTCCTGAGAAGGAAACCCAAATCAAGGGAAAATTAGAAATAGTTAAGAGAAATTTAAGGTGGGCTTGGGGATTACTTTTGAAAAGGAAGCCCAAGATTATGACTGAGTCTTATTCCTGAAAAGGAGACCCAGGTTAGGGGACTTGGGGCTTACTCCTGAAAAGGAAGCCAAAGATTATGACTGAGTCTTATTCCTGAAAAGGAGACCCAGGTTAGGGATTAAGGTTTGGGGCTTACTCCTGAGGAGGATGCCCATATTTGAGATTGGGGCTTACTCCTAAGAAGGATGCCCATGATTAAAGGATTTATAACTGGGGATTATTCCTGAAAAGGATACCCAGGTTAGGATTCCTTCATCTTAAAGGATGAGGTTGAATGAATGAACTCTCCATATTTAGTGACATAAGGATATTTAAATCACTAGACTTTGAGAGATATTCCACAGAATTACTTTCAGATAAGGAAGTCAAATCAAGAAATCATGCCATAAATGGATTTGAAGAGTGTCTTGAAGACTGAATCTTGAAAAGGAAAGGTGTGATGGCTTAAGAGTGGTAAAATGGGCAAGATAGGCACCCAAAAAGGCAGGGGCGCGCAGGTCTTGAAAGGCACACAAGTATTGCGGCGGCGCGCAAGTATTGGTGCGGCGCGCAAGTGTTGGTCGCGCAAGTATACTTGCGCGACATGAGGGGTACTTGCGCGATTCTCAAATACCATTAGAATATTTGAGCGACTCTTTATAAATCCCTTTAGAATCCTCTTGAGGTTCATCCAAAAAAGGGACGCGCAAGTTTTGATTAGTTTCAACACTTAGGCCTTCCTTCTTCTCTTTAAATCTTCCGTTCTAGGTAAAAAAAAATACCTTAGAAGTGTTCCGGAAGAATTGAGAAGATACTTGGGAGTCGGAAGCTTCAATTTGAGTATCTGGAAAATGATCTTCCTCGAATGGGGGGCCCACAGGGTCTATTTATAGGCAAAAGAAGACCCCGGGCGGTTACCACTTAGGTCGCGCAAGTCACTTGCATGACCATAAGGCATCGTGCAAGTACTTGCACGACCACTAGGCGGCGCGCAAGTGTACTTGCGCGACCATGAGGGAACTTGCGTGACCTATGGGAAATGTTCTCCTTGTTCATCCCTTTGTCGATTTTTGATGTTTCTTCAAAGTATGAATCACATTGAGCTCAGATATTCCTCTTTTCTGGTCTTTAGATTCTGTGACGAAAGGAGCGTCAACAATGTCACATAGTGTTCCTCTATCCAATAAAACTGGCCATAACCGTAGGATCACTTCTAACTTTTAGAATGGCCTTTATAAGTTATTGGGAACTAAATAATTTTTAAACACTACTTTCCATCAAAATATGAAGGACAGAGCTATAAAAAAATTCATACATTGGAGGAAATTCTTTGAGTTTGTTCGCTGGATTACCAATGATGTTGGGATCAACATTTTTCTTTAGTTGATTTTTCTTATAATAACATTTTTCATTAAACTATATAGATGGAACCATTTGAGGTATTTTATGGAAACATGTGTCAAAATCCATAATGTTGGGATGATGTTTGGTAAATGATGTTCATTGGATCAATATTAGTTGAGTAAGTGGTTGAGAATGTAAATATGATACAACAACAAATGGGGAAAACTCAAAGATGGAACAAAGGTTATGATGGTAATGCAATGAAGAATCTTTCATTCAAGGTAGATGATCATGTCTTTCTCAATGATTCTCCATGTTAAAGTTTGATTAATTTTGGAAATAATGGAATGTTGATTCCATATTTAGTTTGAACCTATAAAATCCTAGATATAGTTGGATCATTTTCCAACCAAGTTACTTTGCCTCCGAGTTTTTCCCAGTCACATATTGTGTTTAGTGTTTAAATATTAAGATATTATGTTCTATATTCACCTCATTTTTTTAGAAAATAATTAGTTAAGCTTCAAAGGAAACATTATTATGTAGAGAGACATCTTTAGATTCCTGGCCATATAGGGAAAGTATTTTAGAAAAAGGTAATTCACTGGGTTGTGGATTTGGGGATAAATCATAGGGTTAAAGAACCAACATGGGAATCTAAAAATAAAATGAGGGAAAATAATCCTCACTTATTTAATATATTAATAAAAATGACAAGGATATAATTTCTATATGGGTTTAGAATTTAACAAGAATGTACTTAAAAATAAATTTTTTTCATTCTGGAATTTGATAATTAAAATAATTATTAATGTATAATGAAATATGTTGTATTTATAGAAATATGGGAATCTATACAAATAAAATAGTAACCCCACTGATGAAATTGAAAATAAAATTTATGCATCTTATAAGTAAAAATGATATATTTATATCATGGGAAAAGTAAAAATATGTTTCGAAAAAAATAATTTAAGAGTTTTTATTTTTGTGAAATTGATATTTTTATTTAAAATTTAATAAATTATTTAATTTTTTAAAAGAAAATATATCTTCATAAAATATATTCATAAATTATAATTTTTTTATTTTAATTATAACATAATTTTTTGAGAGCTTAATTAATAATTCAATGTTACGTAAAATAGTAATTTTCTAAATAATGAATGAATTTTAATTAAAAATTATATATATCATATTTAAAGAAATACATTTAAAAAATGGATTCCATTTCTAAATTATATATTTCGAAAAAAATGGGTTAATTTTATGATTTTTCTAAAATATTTGAATTTTTTCTCAATGGTGAAATACAATAATTTATTGTATTCAGAAGATACATGAATTATTTAGTCAGAGATGATATATGGGTGATATATGAACCTAAATCAATAACTATAATTATATATGTATATTATTTAATAATTGAATCAATGATAGTCATAGTCTTGGTCCAAAATAATAAACAAATGAATTAAATATTACAAAACACCCCTCTCCTCTGCTATAAATACAAACCATCACCATCTCTTCTCATCAAACCTCCAAAACATTGTACCTTCTTAAATATCTTCCAAATTATTTTCCCATGCCTCTTCCCCATTCCTAATACATTCTGGTCTCACCAAAGGGACAAAACCCAGGGCCTTAAGGAGGTTCTAAAGGAGAATAATTCAAGACTAAAAAAATCCTCTTTTATTTTATTTTATTTTATTTTCAATTTATTTTCTTTTCTTTTGCTCTATACACCTCCCATCGTCTATGTGAATTGATAATAATTTTATATTACATATATATTTATTATATTGTGTTAATTGAATATACACCATCAAAACTCTCCTCCTCAACTCTTATTTTATAAAATGAAATCAACATCTGTGGCAGGTCAATTCAATGCCTTCATGGACAATGAGTTTTAGTTTTCCTTCACCACCTTCAAGGCTGGTCATAAAAAAATTATTATTAATAAATAAAATTGTATTATAGATATTATAGGTAATATAATGTTCTTGAACCAATATATAAAAATTATAATATATAAAATGACATATGTTTATAATTATCTTAAATAACTTCTAAAATAAGTTAAATAATTTTCATTAATTTTTCTTCAAATAAATTATTTTCATTTTTTTTGAAAACTGATATATGGAATTATTAAAACATATTAGTCACTTTTATTTCCAATTTTTTAGCTTTATTACCTTTCTAAAAGAAATTCCATGATGAACCAACCATGGAAACCATGAAATAAATGGACCAAAAAAATGATAATAAAAAACTATTAATAAATGGATAGAAGATACAATAAATGATTTTATAAGGTATTATAAATATGAATAAAGTTCATTAATAAATTAATATCACTCTTCATACCACTATAGAAGTGGTTTGTACATGTTTTAAGGATGTCGAACCTGGGCTAAGATGATTTTCTTTACAAATCCTATTTTAAACAACTATTTTTTCATAATTAAAAAGTAATGATTTTAAGATGAATGTTTTTAATTATGATTATTTTGGTATGGTTCTCTAGAAATTTTTATGAAGACTGGTGGTTTGATGACACCCCTATAATGAATTGGGTATGTTTTTATTGCATGTTGATTGTAATGGTTATTCCAACTGTAACTGTGATGGTTATGAAATATGGTAGCAGTGAGGGAGACATTTTAAGGTAGCCATGTGGGATAGAAATCATAAAGTATCCATGAGAGTAAGATTCCTATATAAATAAGAAATGAAAATAATTCCTCAAAATTTATAAATGGTTTGTTTATTTTTTCTATGTTTCAATGAAATATTATGTTCCCACAAAGTAAGTATATGTTTATTTACAGGTGAGAAGGATATCATTGTGATAATGATTTTAAATTTTTAAACGTATTCATAGATTAAAGATCTTTTTCCGTTTTTATGTCCCTTACTGAGTTTTTTTGCTCATAATAAGTTATAAAATTTTATTCATAGGGTTTAAGGATCGGTAAGTCAAATGAATAAACCATGTTGAATGTTGTGAAGATTCTTCATGAAAAGAATTCACGTTTTATTAAAAATTATTTATCTTGAAAGAAATGAATATTTTTTTACATAGTATCATCTTTTTATTCTTTTGGGTTTTCATGTAGTAATGATGTCCTAAATCTCTAATACTCTAAATATATAAGATTGTTTTAAAATTAAGGAAAATGATTTATAGTTGAATTAACTAGAATATGTAATGTTTATGTATGGTTCATTTTATTCTTACACCAAACTCTTAGAACATATGAAATGGGAAATTATGATAATGAGTATTTGAAAAAAAGGGAGGTCAAAGTGGGAGAATTTGAGGCCATGAGGATTCTAACAATGTAATAAATATAAGATGTAAAAGATATTGATGATGTCATTCCATTCTATTTCTCAAATATATTGTCACGATGTGTCCTTGGGGCCTGTGCTGTGACTACCCCAAGACATCCTACCATAGGCCAGGGGATGGCGACTAGCACTAAAGGTGTAAATCCCTAAGCTGGGAAGGCATTACATTTTTAAAAGTAAACAAACACAATTAGAGTACAAAACTAGACATAAAACACTAAGTAGAAACTGTATACTAAAGATGTGCTGGAAAGTAAAAGGGGCTGGAAATACAAGCCCAACAGTAAAGTACAAGGAAAAGACAAAATAGGTATAACTAAAAGAAAAATAGCTGAAGGTGTTTAGCAGCTCCTGGATCATCTACCATGGATCCTACCTAAAGGGTTGGTATAGATAGCCTCCCCATCGCTCCACGTATTTCTGTCTCCTTCGGGTACCATCGCGTCGTGAGGTCCACCTCCGGGTACTGTCCAGTCCTCGTACACTCCGCCTCAGTCAGCGTTGTCTGTCATCTGCATCCAACACAATGAGGTGTGGGCATAGCCCGTGTAGGGGTGAGTATAACGATACTCAGTAGGGACCCCAAGACCCTCAGGGTCTCATAAAATCCAACAAGTATTAACCACAATGTATAAATCAACGGATAACCAATACTATGGTATATGCCCATACATATACCTATGTTATCTAGTAACCCATCTCAATCATGAGGAAAACACAAAGGTCATTGACTTAGTTCAAACCAGGATTTCAATTAACAAAACCACGACAGCTGGACAACTCCTCCTCTGTCGGGAATAGTGGGCATGTCGGGACACCAAGGCTCTTCTCAATAAACTTGGACTACTGAGGTACTCCTCATGTCGAGTATTGCGGGTCTGCTGCCAACTTCCAGGTGCTCCTCCGCTGTGGGTATTCCGCCAACTACAAGGTGCTCCCCCTAATAGCCTGAAGAGGTACTCCTCTTATTCAGTACCATGGGTCTATCACCAACTACCTAGCGCTCCACTTCCATGGGTCTTCCACCAACTACTAGGCGATCCTTACTAGGATAGTCGAATCGGTCAAGAAATACTCAGGTCTATCAGCTACTAGGTCTCTGCACTCTGTCTTTCTTCACTGGAAGGATCTGCTCCATGAGTTACTGGGAAAAACTCCAACTATCTTGAAGTGCCACGAAGAAGTATCTCAATGGTCTGCCACGTCAGAGGGGTCTCAACGCAACTGACGGCGTGTCAATCGGACGCCCGGTCTGTGAGTTGTTAGCCTTTTAGTCCCGGGGTCCCGGTTGGATTCGTGTACGAACCAACCCGACCATATCTCAACTATACCCTAAACTCTAATGAGTTATTATCAAAGGATCCATCTCTCTTCATGATTACTAGTGCTACTGACAGTTCGTCAAACGGCCGTCTGGTGCCAAAGATATGGCCAAAGTAAGCAAAGGGTCGGTAGTGGGCCCGGGTTCGGCCCGACCTAGTCGGACCGACTCGGCCCAACCCCGTCTGAGCCAACCTAATCAAGGTCATCCCGGACAGACCCGATGGGTCTGACCCAACCCGTTGGGTGGGTCAGCCTTCTAGGTTAGGCCCGGTCTGCTGGGCTCAGCCCACCGGACTACCAGGGCGGTTCGGCCTTCCAAGTTAGGCCCCGCCCACTAATCCCGGCCTAGCGGACTACGAGGGTGATTCGGCCAGTGTCGCGATGGGTGCGGCTCGGGAATTCGGTGGCTGGGAGGCCAGCGGCAGGCCGCGCGGGTCGCGGTCAAGCCGGATGGACACCGACCAGGCTGTGGGTGCACCGGTCAAGGCATCGGGGTGCCGGGCAGAGCGACAGTGCAGCACGCTGGGGCGCGGCCAGTACGCCGGAATGTCAGGCAGATCGTGGCAGGGGCCACGGGGTGTCGGGCAGGGCTTCAGGGTGCCGGGAATACCTCCGGAAGGGCGCGGGGGTGTCGGGAAGGCCTCCGGTAGGGGGGGGGGGACGCTGGGCTAGGCGCCGAGGCACAGGCGAAGCTGGGCAGCGCGGGGGAGAGACGGGCAGGTGGCGCAGGCAGCACGTCGGGGTAGCACGCGAGGGCACCAGCAGTGCGTTGGGGTGGTGCGGTTCCCAGAGGTCGCGGGTAGTGCGGCTTTTGTTCTCCATCTTCATCGTCATCGCCGCATGTACCACCTCCGTCATCATCAAACAAGAACAATCCAAGGGGAGGGGCAGACCGTGTTCGTGCAGTCTGAGCCCTCCTCATCATGGCGATAGCATTTGGCAACAAAGGGATCATCAAACGATGAAGAATAAAGTTTTATACTCATATATGAAAATAACTCAAATTCTCCCTACCTCAATTTTGGTGATCGTTGACGGTGTCACAGGAAGGCGGCGTCGTTCCTTCAATGTTGGAGGAGGAAGTGGAAAAGCGGACGTCGATTCGTCGATGTCGAGAAGCGTCTAGGGAAGATGCGTCGTCAGCGTTCTTCGGTAGTGTGTGGAATTTTTTGTGGGAAGGAAGAAGTTCTCCATGTTCTCCCAATCCCTATCTCAAGTTCCACTAAATTCTTTCCACTCCTTAATTCTCCCAACAAAAATTATGCCAACCCCACAATAATAAAATATCACATCTTATTATAATGTTGGCATAAAGAATCCAAATGGGGAAAATTAATTAAGGGTGGTCACACTAAATTAATTCTTTTGGGATTTCACAAATCAATTAAGTGGAGTTCAAAAGGTTTCCTGGGTGGTGGCTCCATAAATGGTTAGTTTAAGAGTTTAATCCTCGGGTGGTCACCACAATTCAATCTTGAATTGGGGGTTTAAAGGGGGTTAAAGCTCATGTGGGACCACCTCTTTGATTGCATGAGATTTTTAAACATCAGGTGGGCCCCAAAAAATAATATCCTCTCAAGGGAGGTTATGTGTGGTTGGGCCCCACCTCTGACC
Source organism: Viscum album (assembly GCA_963277665.1). Classification (NCBI taxonomy): domain Eukaryota; kingdom Viridiplantae; phylum Streptophyta; class Magnoliopsida; order Santalales; family Viscaceae; genus Viscum; species Viscum album. Next base: position 1,726,107,848 of record OY728131.1, on the reverse strand, counting down.
TCAACTTGGAGGTTTTAACTACCTCAAATAAAAATAAAGTTAATACATTTTTTTTATTCAATTTAATTAAAAACCCCCAAAACTATCCCTCGTTCTCGTTAGAACACAACAGCAGTGAAGGTCTCACTAAGCAATCAATAATGCTGCGAGTTCAACAGTGCCCTTGGATTTCAATTCCAAGCACCGGTTCAGAAGTTATAAAACAACACTTGCAGGTTTACTGGACGTACCCAAAAAAATGTTTGGATAATTATTATCAGTCACCCTCGACTCACTGCAATCAAGGTTAGGCTCTGCCTAGGTGAAACACACCCCAATGAACCCAACGGTACCCTCAGATTTCCAATCTTAGTTAACGTTTAAAAGTTATGAGTTTTATAATCAAATAATTGTCACTTAATTATTTTATTTGTGGCCAAAAACTTTCTCTGGTGGCCCTCTCCGACCCAAGTAAGTATCAGCTTAAAAAAGCCTACCCTCACGAGTTCAATGATGGTCTCGGGTTTTTAATCCGAGTTACCGTTTGTGAGTGATAAGAATTTGAAAAATAAAATAAATTTATTTAATTATTTTATTTACAGTTATTCCATTTTCTGGTTTTCTCACAGGATGTCCGCGCCGACTAAACATAAGTCAAACCTAGGGTAAACCCACCATCATGAGTGCAATGTTGGCCTCAGATTTTTGATCCGAGTAACCATTTGAGATTTATTCCACATTTTCAGGAAAACTGCTGACGCGCGTTAATTTAATCTTAAAAAAACTTTGACGAATCATTCCGGCCACTCCGAGCCCCGGAATCGCGCACCATTAGATTTCACGGACTCATAAAAATCCCATTGATTGAAGAAAAAAAAATCCATGGAATTTCCACCTCTTTAAATTTTCCCAAATCTGGGCTTTACAACTCTGTAAGCAATAACTAATACTAAGGAAATAAATGGGGGTATTGAGCACGCATCTGTGCCTCCCGCTCCCATGTGCTCTCCTGGAGGTTCCTGTGCTGCCAGCGAATGTGCACCAGAGGTATCGACCGTCTATGCAGGACCCGCTCCTTTCGATCCTCAATCTCTACTAGTACCTATGTGAAAGTCGCCCCATCATCGATGTCCATCTCCCCATGGTCAATGATGTGAGAAGGGTCATTCACGTGTCTCCTCAGTTGAGATACGTGGAAGATGTCGTTCACCCCATGCAACTGAGGTGGAAGAGCCAGGCGGTAAGACACCTCACCTACTCTTCTGAGAACCTAGAATGGTCCAATGAATCGTGGAGATAACTTGCCGCCTCGGCCAAATCTCCATAGGCCTCATCGAGGTGAGACCTTTAGGAAGACATGGTCACCATCCTCAAACTCCAGAAGTCTCTGTATCCTATCAGCATATGATTTCTGCCTGCTCTGTGCAGTCTTCATCCGCTCTTGGATGAACTGCACCCTCTCTGTGGTAGCCCATAACATCTTTAGACCCACTACTGCTGACTCTCTTCGGTCTGTCTAGCACAGTGGCGATCTTCAAGGTTAACCATACAAGGCCTCAAAAGGTTCCACACCGATGGTGGAGTGATAGATATTGTTGTATGAAAACTCGACAAAAGGTAAGTGATCATCCCAGATGTGACCAAAGTAGAGGACACATACACGGAGCATCTCCTCATGGGTCTGAATGGTCCGCTCAGTCTAGCCATCTGTCTGAGGATGGGAGGCAGTGCTCAAGCGAAGTTGTGTCCCAAAAGCCTCCTACAGCCCCTTCCATATCCAGGAAGTAAACCGTGTGTCACGGTCGGTGACAATAGAAGAAGGTACTCCATGAAAACCCACAATATCCTCCACATAGAGGCATCCCAAGATCTCTACTAAGCCCTGCACTTTGATCGGTAGGAATTGGGCCGACTTGTTGAGTTGGTCAACGATCACCCATATCGAATCATGACTCTTGGATGTATATGGAAGACCCATCACGAAGTCCATGGATATCTCATACCACATCCACTCTGGGACCTCTAAGGGCTGAACCAAGCCTGCTGGTACCTGGTACACCATCTTCACTTGCTGGAAAGCGAGGCATCGAGAGAAAAACTCCGCTATTTCCTTCTTCATGCCTGGCCACCAGTGCTGTCGTCAAAAGTCCTGATACATCTTCGCCACTTCTGGATGTACCGTTATAGGGGAAGTGTGGAACTCCCTCAAAACTTCTTCTTGAAGTGCAACTGGGACCATGGTATGTCCTCTGAAGTGAATCACATTCTCCCCACCTTCAAAAAATCCATCAGGTGCATGTCCTGTGGGTATTTGAGCACATCATGTCTCGCAGTCAGCATCCCCACAAAGAACCTCCCGGACTCGCTGAAGAAGTGGGAGAGTGACTATAAGAGACTGAAGAAAGGCGTATCAATCTCTATCCACAAAGGATATATGTAAAGTAGTTAGCTACCCCGCCACCTCACTCAGCAGCTGCAGGACAGTCCTCCTACTGAGTGTGTCTGCTACCATGTTCCCCCTTCCTAGTATTATATACTATCCCAAAGTCATAGTCCTGGAGGAACACTAGCCACTCCTTTTGGGAACTGAAAACTCAAAACTTTTACTGCCACGAGGGTGAGGCTGGCCGACTCACGAGTGGTCAGCTGCACCCTCCTATGAATGAGTTTATCCTGTACTGCCTGGGATCCCTTTTTTATTCACCGAACAAGGAAAAACCTATTCCAACATTGCAGATAACCACAACCTTTTTTCCTAAAACAGTCAGTCTTTGTATGAACTGTGGTTGCCCAGTCCATACCCAAACCAACGTCGTAAGGCCTCGATGTTACCACCAAGTGGTTTCAACCAAAACTCTCACCTCTAGCGTCAGATCACACTGTCAACGTAAGTGTGATTATTGAGTCTCCTCCCAAAGGTATCTCCAGATGTGAGGTTCAAGTCAACGGTTTAACCAGAAACTCTAGGTCTCAGACACGATTCGTGGAAAGGATGGAATGATTAGTACATATGTCTAATGATACGAAAACTAGTAGTAGACATAGACCATACCTTGTATCATTCCTCGAGACCTTGGGTCACACTCCTTTACCACATGCTACTACTCTCGTCCCCTGCCCTCTAGCTCCCTAAGCCTAGTGGGTTCCACAAAAAGGGGTGGTTGTAACATGTCGAAATGTACACCAGCTCATGCTGCTCTCCTAGCTCTGCTACCACGTCTACTACTCTGCAGATTCATTTTTCCTTAACACTTCCTCTTTACAAAAATATTTTACATTCCCAAGTCTCTGATACTGGTGATATTTTTCTACTTTCCCACTACTAACATTCACTGGTTGTATCCATTCATCCAAAGAACATTCAACCACAAAGGTTCTCTCTAGAATCCTAACATAGGTAGGAATCCACAGTGGAAAAAAATGTTGGCTCAGATGTCCCTAAACACACCTCACTTGGTGGTTCAAGATCTGAAGTACTGATCGTATCATATTCATCGAGTACCAGGAATGATCAGCACACCATGATGAATACTCAGCTACCAACATGTCATCCTGCCGAGGCTATAGAAGTTCTAGGGACCTCTCAGCCACTTCCTTATGCCAGTCCTCATCCACCTGTAAGTCAGGCTCGCCTCGGAACCTGAGGGGTATCTAATTTTGAAACACATGTAAGGAACTAAGCCTACAAGGGTCCTCCACCGGTACTGCTGGTAGTGTCTGCTAACCAACGGGTAGTGATATAGTTGGCACATTGCCCGAAGGTACCTTCTAATAAAATGGTCCAAGTACCAAAACCTAATTACTATTTGGATCAACCTCATGGTTAATCACTAAAAAAGACTAGTAGCAACGATCAACATCTACTCTACAATTTTCTCAACTAGGCGGAAAAATCTAGTAATCGCCTCCATCTAGTCCTATGCTGCCTCAGAATCTGTCTCGCCTCGAAACCTCGGAGGCCTCTGCCACTAGAACTCATGCAACACACTCAGTCGGCGTGCACCGGCCTCCACTGTGGCTGGTGGAATCTCTTTCCCAATGGGTGGAGGTGCTATAGGTACACCACCCGAAGGTTCCAACATAGTAAGAGGGCCCTGCACCGGAGCCTCGTCACTCAGTGGGCCGTCATCGAGTACTATCTCGGGAACCCTAACTGGCTGTCTCTGTTGAGGCATCCTGATAAGGAACAGGTTCACCAAGGTAAAATGTTTATACCAAGTGCGCTGACCTGGTTGAGCTAACATAAATAAAACTCTTGAAAACACATACACAATCAGTATTTTCATGCACTGAGTCGGAAATCAGAAGTCAGGGTCCTGTTTTATGGATACGTTGGATGTCGCACTAAGATTGGACTCCCTAAACTGAAAACCACATTCAGTACCCTTAACACTATTTATTCACAGAAAACAAAGATCAGTGTCCCATGTTCTGCGGTAGAACCGACTCCTCTGATACCAATTTGTCATTACCCGTCCTTAGGGACCGTGTCGTGACTACCCCCAAGCCTGCATTCCATAGGACAGGGGCTAGCGACTAGCACAAAAAGCGTAAATCCCTAAGCTGGGAAGGCATTGACTCTTTAAAAGTAAACACACAAAATAATAGTACACAACTGGAAGTAAAACACTAAGTAGAAACTGTATAAAAATGATGTGCTAGAAAGTAAAATGGGCTGGAAATACAAGCCCAATAGTAAAGTACAAGAAAAAGACAAAACAAATACAACTAAAAGACAAACAGCTGGAAGGTGTCTAGCAGCTCCTGGATCATCCACCACAGATCCTACCTGAAGGGTAGGTACAAATATCCTCCTCAGTTCTCCACGTACGTCTGTCTCCTCCAGGTACCGTCACATCGTGAGGTCCACCTCCTGGTACCATCCAGTCCTCGTACACTCCGCCTCAGTCAGCGTCGTCTGTCGTCTGTATCCAACACAACAAGGTGTAGGCATAGCTCGTGCAGGGGTGAGTATAATGATACACAGTAGGGACCATGAAACCCTAATTTTCTCACAAAATCCAACAAGGATAGACCAAATAGTATGAATAAATTTATAACCACTACTTAAGAATATATTCCCATACATATACCTATGTTATCTAGTAACCCATCTCAATAATGAGGTAAACACAAAGGTCATTGACTCATCTCAAACCAGGATTTTCATTAACGAAACAATGGCTACTGGAGAACTCCTCCTCTATCGAGAACAGTGGTCATGTTGCAACACCAAGGCGCTTCTCACTAACCTTGGACTACTAAGGTATGCCTCCGGTCGAGTATCGCAGGTATACTGCTAACTACAAGGCACTCCTCCGTTGTGGGTCTTCCGCCTACTACCAGGTGCTCTCTCTAAAAGCCTATATAGATACTCCTCCTGTAGAGTACCACGGGTCTGCCGCCAAATACCAGGAACTCCTCCACCATGGGTATTCCGCCAACTACCAAGCGCTCCCCACTGGGCTAGTCGAATCGGTCAAGCAGTCGTCAGGTCTGTCAGCTACTAGGTCTCTGCACTCTATCTGCACGTCACTGGAAGAATCCACTCCAAGAGCTACTGGGAAAATATCCAACTCTTGAGAAGTTCCAAAAATAATTTTCTCAAAGGTCTTCCATGTCATAGGGGTCTCAACGCAATAGACTGCATGCCAATCGGATGCCCGGTCTGTGAGTTATTAGCCTTTTAGTCCTGGGGGCCTGGTTGGATTCGTGTACGAGCCAACCCGACCGTATCTCAACTATAACCTGAACTCCAATGGGGTATTCTCAAATGAACCATCTCTCATCGAGATTAGTACCACCACTGATGGTTCATAAAACGGACGTTCGGTGCCAAAGATATGGTCAATGTAAGAAAAGGGTCTGTAGTGGGAACGTGTTTGGTCCGACCCAGTCGGACAAACTCAGCCCAACCCAGTCTGAGCTGACCCTATTTGGGTCAACCCGGATAGAAAATATGGGTATGACCCAGCCTGATGGGTGGGTCAGCCTGCTATGTTAGGCCCAGTCCGTCGGGCCGGGCCTAGCGGACTTCGAGGGCGGTTCGGCCCGCTAATTTAGGCCCTGTCCGCTGGGCCCGGCCTAGCGGACTATGAGGGAGATTTGGCCAGCAACACGAGGGGAATGCCTCATAAGGTCTTCCTCCAGGAAGCCAGTGGTAGGCCGCACGGGGTGCGGGCAGCCAGGCTGGACACCGGGTAGGTCGTGGGTGCACCGGGCTGGGCGTTGGGAAACATGATGTGGATGCGCGTAGGGGCACAGGCAGAACGCCTTGATGCCGGGAAAACCACGACAGGGGCCGCGGGTCGCCGGGCAGGGCGCCAGGGTGCCGAGAAGGCCACTGGCAGGGGCCAGGCAGGCCGCTAGCAGGGTGCGGGGGCACCAAGAAAGTCGCGGGGGCGCCAGGTAGGCCGCCGACAGGGTGCAGGGGCACCTGGCAGGGCGTCGGGGCACCAACAAGACGCCTGCGGAGTCAGGTAGGGTGCAGGGACTGCGGGCAAGCGGTGTGGGTAGCGCGCCTAGGCATTGTGACGGGGAAGCGCACTAGGGCGCGGGAAGTGCACCGAGTGCCGCGGGGGCGGGGCGGTTCGCGGAGGCCACAAGTAGCATGACCTTTTTTCGCCATCTTCATCACTATCGCCGCATGTACTGCCTTCGTCGTCATCAAACAAGAACAAGAAAAGGGGAGGGTCAGGCCATGTTCATGCGGTCCGAGCCCTCATCATCATGGTGATAGCATTTGGCAACAAAGTGCTCATGAAACAATGAAAAATAAAGGTTTATACTCTTATATAAAAATAACTCAAATTCCATCTACCTCAAGTTCGGTGATCGTTGACAGTGTCGTGGGAAGGCGGCATCGTTCCGTCAATGTCGGAGGAGGAAGAGGAAAATCGGATGTTGATTCGTCGATTTTGGGAAGCATCCAGGGAAGAAGTGTCGTCGACATTCTTCGTAGTCGGCTCACTCTCTTTTGGCTCGGTCGAAGATCGATGAAGAAGTTCGTCGTTCTTCGGTGGTGTGTGGTGTTCATCGTTGGAAGAAAGAAGTTCTCCAATTACTCCCAATCCCTCTCTCAAGATCCACCAAATTCTTTCCTCTCTTTAATTCTCCCAACAAAAATTATGCCAACCCCACAATAATAAAATATCACATCTTGTTATAATGTTGGAATAAAGAATTCAAATGGGGAAATTTAATTATGGGTGGTCCCACATAATTATTTCTTGTTTGTAGGCACAAATTAATTAGGTCGAGTTCAAAAGGTTTCATGGGTGGTGGCTCGATAAATGGGGAGTTCAAGAGTTTCATCATCAGGTGGTCCCCACAATTCAAACATGAATTGGGGGTTTAAGGGGGTTAAAGCTCATATGGGCCCCACCTCTTTGATTGCATGAGATGTTTAATCCTCAGGTGGGACCCACCAAATAATATCCTCTCAAGGGAGGTTATGTGCGGGTGGGACCCAACTCTAAGCACCACTTGGAGGTTTTAACTACCTCAATTAAAAAGAAATTTAACACTTTATTTTTATTCAATTTAATTAAAAACCCCCAAAACTATCTCCCATTATCATTAGAATGAAACTACGGTGAAGGTCTCACTATAAAATCACTGACGCTGTGAGTTAAACGGGGCCCTCAGATTTTAGTTCCGAGCACCGGTTCAAATGTTATAAAATGCCACTCGCACGTTTAATGAACGTACCTGAAAAAAAGTTCGTATAATTATTATCAGTCACCCTCGACTCACTACTGTCACGGTTAATCTTTGCCTAAGTGAAACACACCCCAACGAACCCAACGGTACCCTCGTATTTCCAATCTGATTTACCATTTAAAAGTTATCAATTTTTTAATAAATAATTGTCACTTAATTATTTTATTTGCGGCCAAAAACTAACTTTCTCTGGTGGCCCTCGCCGACCCAAGTTAGTATCTAGTTAAAGAAAGCCTACCCTCACGAGTTCAGCGGTAGTATCAAGTTTTTAATCTGAGTTACCGTTTTTGATTTATATGCATTTGAAATATAAAATAACATTAATTCTTTATTTTATTTACGGTTATGCCATTTTCAGGTTTTCTCACAGGAGGCCCACACCGACTAAACTTAATTCACACCAAGGGTAAACCCGCCATCCGGAGTGCAACGGTGGAATCTGATTTCTGATCCGAGTAACAGTTTAAGATTTATTCCAATTTTTTAGGAAAACTGCCTACACACATTAATTTAAGCTTAACAAAACTTCGATGGATCATTCCGGGCACTCTAGGCCTAGGAATCGCGCACCGTCAGATTTCGCGGTATTATAAAAATCCCATGAATTTAAGAAAAAAATAATTCAACAGGATTTCTAGGTCTTTACATATATGAAGAAGAAAAATAATGTTAATGGGGAAACTCTGTATATCATGATTATTATGTGGAGTGGTAAGACATATTACAAAAAGTTTCACAAATAAATTTTAAGATGATGATGACAATGATGTTGAAATTCACATGAAAAATTCTTTATCCTATATGAAACATAACAAAAATGTGAAGGAAAATTACTATAGGAAGAACAAACTTATATCAGAATAGAATGAATGTTATGAAAAATATATGGTAGATATTTTTGAGGACTACAAGGATTATAGAGAAAATGTGTTGGTGGAACCTGTTGGTAACTCTTATATAATAAAGGGAGTAAATAATTATGAATGAGATATAGATGGAAGGGTTTAACTTGAGGATGATTTAGATTTTTCTATTTTGGAGATAGATATTTGGAGATCCAAAATGAAGAAATCTAAATTAGTGATTCATGATTCCAAACATTGTATACAGTAGTAGGAATAAGAGAAGTTTAAGGTGAATGATGAAACAGTAAAACATAGGTCTTCAATGTTAAATAACATATAAATGTTCATTAGGTATAGGATCAGAGTTAAATAATAGAAAACAATGATCAATGGATTTACTTCCATAGAAAAGTATTAAATAAAATGAATATAATAACATAAAGGGGAATTTGTTGACCTGTGAAGAAAATTTAAAGATCCAGAGAGATTCTTCACACCTTGTATGAAATTGGGAAGATAGATCACGTGGGGGTAGAAAATATTTACATGTGTCATATTAGTATATCACAATTTTCATATCCCAATAATGTTGTGGGTGTGTGGATGTATTACAATAAAAAATATCTGATGATTGATGTCAAACTGCAAGCAAACACTCTAAAGTTGAAAATTTCTTTGGGTAGAAATTAGAATCATAAACTTTATAGTAGTACCCAAGTATCAATCATTACTACTATAAAGACTCATTAGAATAAACCTTCTGTTGTGTTTTATTTCTATGGAATGAAGGGACATTCCCAAAATGTATTTTCTGTAGCCAAAATCTATAGAAGGGTATAAGAGAATAAATAGAGACCACACTAATTTCGATATTCCATGAATGATTTATATCGTCAACGTTTCTGGTGTAGAGTATTTGGACCCATGGTCAAATATTTACTATAAAAATGTAGATGGATGTGCCAAAGTAAAACTAGAGTTGTTGTAAGTAGAAACTAAATAAATCCTTGAATGAGTTGAAAATAGTAAAAAAAAATTTCAAATCATCAACATAATGTAAATAAATCATAATTTAAAGAAGATCAATAATATCATTCAACAATAGTTATGAATTTAATGTATTGGAGCAATAATAAATATTTTACATAGGTAGTGGTCATAGATATTTCCCATAAATAATCATATCCTAATATTTTATTGATCATTGACATTGGATGCACATCCAATATGATAGAAAATAAGGATTTATTTACTGGAATATAATATGATAGGAAAGTTATTATCAAATTTAGAACTTTTGAAGGCCTAAATATTATTCGCTCATGAAATAAATATTTGGGGGAAAAGATATGAGACATTCTTATTACATGGATATCAAACCTCTTAATCACAAAATTGTAAGTGTTAATAATTTGTGTGACTAAGTTCATGCTATATGATTTGATAATAATTTGTATATTTTAAATGGAAAATATGTTATAGTTTCTTATTGTGAAAGCGTAAGATATAGAACAACTACCCTATTAGTGGATATGATTTTTTTGTTTTAATCCACAGTCGAAGAGAAAAAGTTAATGAATAAATGACTAGTTCATTTATGCTAAAATTAATTGGAATATATGGTCTAATGTGATGCAACATGAGATCTCCCCAACTATGTCTTGATTTTACTCACACTTGTGATTCTTGTTAACAAGGGAATATTATTATAATTACATACATGGAAAACAAAAAAAAGTAAACTTGAGTTCTTGAATTGGTGAATGTAGATCTATGTGTACTATCTCAATAATTTTTTATTGATGATTGGAGGTACTATTTTCTTTTCACTGAGGAGATTAGCGGTATGAAAAGGATATTTTCCATTTCCCACAAGTGAAACATGTTTCATTCTATAAAAAATATATCAAACTGAATCTAAAATGATAATTGTATAGAATATTCAAAATATCCTAACTAATAATGGTGCATAATTCACAAAAATTCAAGTAAATGATTATATCAAGAAACAAGGGATAAGGAACCCCATTTTGGCAGTGATAATTCCCCAAAAAATGGAGTGGATGAGATAAGAAATCAGATTATAAATAGAATGGATAGGGAGAATCTTAAATAAAATGACCCAAAAGATACATTTTGTAAGGAAGGTTCCTAAGCATTAGTGTACATATCTAATAGGTATTTTTTGTGTACTATAGAAGAATATACTTTATACGATATGTGGTAATCAAATAATCCAACAATTAAATATATATATATATATATATATTGATGTAATTTTTTATTCTCGATATGTATAATCACATAACGGTTGAGTCACTTGGAGATGAGGGTATATTCTTTGGCTACTCATGAAAATCAAATAATATATATTCTTAAACAAGAGTATGTGAAAGTGGATAAAAATAATGATGCCACTATAGTATAGAATTAATAAAAACATCAACAAGGTAGCCAATAGTTCCCGGATGAATGTGATGAGTAGGTATGGAACTCATGGGAAGTATAAGTAGAAAATACAAATTTAGAAGAAGATACTGATGATTAGTATGAGGTTTTAAAATATTTATCAACACAAAAGTATAAGAGAAGATTTGAAACTGATAGAAAAAACAAAATTGCTGATCATCCATTAAAATTTCAAACAATGATATTTAAGTAATTACACAATGAACCCTTACAATTTCAGGTATAGAATAAATGGTTTGAGGAAGCATCTAAAAAATGAAAACATGTATTATTATATGAATGAAGTGCTTGACCAAATAGAGAATCATTCAAAAATGGGGGGTTTTTTCTTGGAAAAAACATAATAATTTTATCGGGACCTAATGGATCTTCTAGAATAAACTAAATGATTGTGGATTTGTAATTAAAAAATGAATTAATACTTTACATGTGATACTCCCAGCTTGATGGAATTGGTGATGATGAATTTTTTTACAATTTGTAAGCCTAATGACTATTCACTTATTCTTAGCCACAATAATGAAATGAATGTTAAATGTTTTTCCATATGGATGTATGGTCGTTATTTCTAAATGTGGGTCTAGATTAATTAGTTTATATCAAGAAACAACAAGTTTTTATCGTTCATAAAGATGATAATATTGTATTTTGAATGATGAAGGTACTATATGGGTTTAACCATGCATAGAGAGCATATTATTTTAGACATGACCAATTCATGATGAAGCTCGGTTTTAAGTGTGGTAGAGTATATTGTTGTCTTTATGTCATCAATTATAGAAATCAAAGGACAATGGTGTCGGTATAAATCTATGAAATAATATTTTTGGATCATGTGAGGCATATTTCAAATAGTTCATAGAATTCATAAAACTTTTGTTTTATATTTCAAATAATTGTTGACAAATAAATTTTGTTGGTTTATTGGTGACACAAGGAAGTAGTGGAACATTTATTACTCAATCCAAATATTCCTTGGAGGTTATGAGAATATTTTGAAAGGATAATTCTAAGGAGATATTGATTTTGGTTGCATCCCAGATTAAAAAGTAATGGGATGATAATGTAAAATTAGTTCATGTCTAAAAATACATGCATATAATTATATTTATATCACATTTAACCATGAAAAGACCAAATATTTTGTATACCCCAAGCTGAGTAGCATTGAGTAAAATATATTCTAAATACATACACTTACGTGTTGGAAAAATAATGATTTTTTATCTTAAGTTGATGGTGGATTTTGGTTATTTATACAATAAAAATCCGAGTAAGAGTTATTAGGATATATATATATATAGAGGTTTCTGAAGTTCAAAAGATGATAGAAAATCAACATTAGGTGTTTAATTCTATCTTAGAGTATTTCTTTAATTCTTGTATAACAATGAAAAATATAATTTAATTAATCCACATAAAATTTGTATATATTTTGGCTACTCAATCAAGCATTCATTAAATCTAGATGAAATAACTTCTTGAAGATATGAGAATTGAAGTGAACTCTTCAATCAATGTCCAATATTAAAATTATAGTTCTATAGATCATACAAAAAAATCTTTTACATCACTCATGGAAAAATAACATTGAAATAATGTATCATTTTATCAAGGAGGTGGTGAAGCATGGGCTTGTTATGTTGGAGTACATACGTATAGAACTATAGGTTGTAGCTATTGTGATGGAAGAATTACGTAAAGAATCATTTGAAAAAGTTCAATTGGCCCATGGAGTTTAGTGGACAATCCACACATGGATTAGTGTGAATATGGGACCACCACTCCATAAGGTATATTGTGTTTTTCGCTTATGTTATGATATGTTCTCTTAACAATGTTTCAACAACAATTGATTGACCTTTAGTTTTATTGATAAAGGTGGAGAAAATCACTAGATCAATAATAGGGGGAAGGAAATTGGGGGAGTAATTAAATATGGGATGATTGAAATATAATTATGTTAATGTAGTTGGTTTAATGAAAATAAATCATGAAACAAGTTCTTAATGCAAGAATGTTACTAATCAATGTCTTATCAAGTTCATGTCGTTGTGTTTTAATTTTTTACTTGTATCGACAATGCATTGGTGTAATGATAAACTTCTCATTTTACTCTTGTTTCTCACACTAATCCTATCTCATCAGGCTTAGATTATATTTTCTGTAAATATTATATCAGTTTCTTATGTCCCTGAGTGAAAGAGGTGGTCATATCAGATTGTTTTTATTTTTCTACTTCATAGAATAAGTGTATAAGAAGTATCTAAGTGTTTAAAATAAAACCAAAGGGATATATTACTGGGAAAATTCCTTCAATATTCCATTTCAATGATTTTTCGGATTTTTTTGTTTGTTGAATAATATATTTGACAAAATTTGAGAATGCTTGTTTTTAATGTGAATATTTTGAAGGTTGTGTAACATTCCATTGTTTTAAATATTTTTAGTCCCAAAAAACATGATTTTTTTAGAAAAGTAAGGGTTATGGCATAAAATAATTTGTGGACCACATAGAACCTAAATTAGTGTTTTGCGATCTAGATTAAATAATAATTTCACTATAAAAACCGTAAATGGAATTTTCAGAAATGTATAGAAAAAAGTAAAATATTTCCACATAGTAGCTATGCTATATAAACAAATAAAGGGGATTCGTACTTTTTTATTGAATGTGGTGCTTTATATTTCTGAAAGGGATTATGCTGTATATGAACTTTATAAAAAGAAAATTCCATTGGATACCATTTGGGGGGGGGAGTTTTGTTGTTTTATGGAATTCACCATGGGGATTTTCTTTTGTGGATAATGGAAAAGTATCAGAGGCCAACAGAAAAGAATAATGCATTATGAAAACTGAATAGAGAGAGAAGTATGCGGTGATGGCCAATCCACAATGGATTTCTCATTAACTATGATTATTAAGATTGGAGGATTTATTTTCCAATATAAAAGACCCTTTATCAAATCATTACATAGATAGAATTTAATTCCATAGGATTACAAATTTAATAATTTAGATACGTCCAAATTTTTTCTCATTATGGTAGAATTATAAGATGGTGGTATTTATCAAAGAATTTATTATGAGAATGCGGTAGTTCATGAAGGAGGTAGTCTAAAAAAGATAAATTTGTGTAATATATGATGTATTCAGTGCACTGAATATTGAAAAGTGGTGGAGGTTCTTGAGGTATCATTTGTCTACAATGGAAATTATTTCCACAAATCATTCAGGATATATAGTGAAAGGAAGATAGGGAAATCATACAAGTAGTTCATGAAAAGAGAAGAAACAGTTTCTGAAAGGAATAATTAAAAATAATACATTGCATGGTGAATTCTATGTCATATACTTTGTGAAATTTTTTTTATGGAACACTGATATAAATATGAAACAATTCTGAGGTGATTCTAATCAACATAAAAATAATTTGATGGAGAAGATCATAGACATCAGTTGGGAGTGTAGATATCTTTGAAATTTTGAATGATTATAAAATAAGATAGACTATGATTCCACTTTGAACATTATGACAATGGTTCACTTTATAGGATTTGGTACACCAGAACATTTCCCTGGTGTTCTACTTGGATGTTGACCATTGCGTGTGTAAAACATAAATTGGTGTGTTGAATCCCTTATTTCATTTGGCCTCATATATTCCAATGGGAAAGGGATATAATTTGGTTTTATTTAAGGAAAAAATGATTTTAAGGGGAACCAGTTTAAATATTTCATACACTAATATAACTCCACCCATCCCTTTAATTGTATATAACCTAGTGATGATAACAAATATGTACTACCTACAAATATTTATTTTTATTCACTATTTCTAACTGTTTAACATAGAAAAATTACTTTTAAAATGATAAGGAGCATGTGACAAATATTTTAGAAATATAGGGTGAGCATAAAAATAGCCATCAAAGAGTTTTAAAAATAAGTGAATATCTATTTTATTAATACTATTTTTAAACTATTTTTGAAAAAAAGTATTTATATCAATGTAAAACATTACATAAACACCATTTAGAAGTAAAATTTTATTTTTTTCAACATATATAACCATATAAATGTTTTTTCACAACCCATTGAATATATATATCTTTCAGAAAACCACATTCATTAAAAGATATTTATAACCTTTGAAGAAGAATATCAAATTTAAAAATATATTCAACTTCAAATTATAATAACCATTTAAATTTTAATAGTAAATAACTTCTTAAAAAATTTACATTTATTTTTCTGAATAATACTTCCCATGTTTATAAAAAAAACCTCACAGACACATGCAAAAATGATGGTTGCTTAGGGAATACTCTTCTTGGAGGACTGGGTTCACTCCCCAAATCCCTATAATGTTTATAAAGTCCATATAACAATTTTTTCATTAAAAATCATGAGCTTGATCATGTTTTATTTTTCACTAGAATTTTTTAATTTTCAGAATATGATAATGAATACTTATATATATATGTTTATATATAAACATCTATATTCAATCAGCAACTGAATAGGGAGTAATTTAATAACATGAATATAATTTTTTTTCTAAAACATTAATGTATTTTTAGTGACATAAATAGTGTATGGTCATACCTATACATATTTCAAATTTCCATTAATTTTAAAATGATATTTTATTTATAAAAAATATTTTTTTAAATTACACTATAACTTGGAAAAAACATTGTTGAAATAAATTAACATAAAATGATAAGATTCATTATTTATAATTCACCCTTTATTTAAAAAGATAAAATTTCTCATTGAAGGAACATGCATAATTTTTAATTGGGGTTTGGAAATAGTAAATCATATAATATATAAAATATTGAATTATCATGAAAAAGTATTTCTTGAAGTAACCCGCATAATAAAAACATGTATACACATATTCATAGTTCCAAAATTTGTTATTGAATAAAACTATAATTTATAAAAAATGGTTTTAAAATACAAGGAATACGAGTTTAAAGATTAATTTATTATAAAATATATTAATTTTGAATATAAAGATTCATAAATAAAATAACAACTTTTTAATTATATATATAAACCAGTTTCTTATATAAATAATTAATCCTATGATATAAAACTAAAAATTTTCAAAAAGGGGGTTTAAAAAATAACATTTTAAAAAATCACTTTCCCTTTCAACATTTTACATTTTATAAATAAATAATCTTTTAATTTGGAAACATAATATCCCCTTATATAAAATTATAAGATATAATCTATGGAAGACCCTACTCCCTACTCAAATGCATGAACTAGGTGGGAAGATAGGGATAGAGATAGAGAGTGAGAGGGATCAATTCAGTAAGGTTTCCAACGAGTGAAGAATATGGTCATTATATATATATATATTGATATAATGGTATTCATACCCTATATATTTTTCTTATTTTCTAGTGATTATAAGGATTGTTTAATGGGGACATTCTTTTATGCTAGATAAGTAAACCTATTAATTTCTATGATTCCAAACAATAAGCTTCATGGATTACCTATAACTATAATCACGATGGAAATTATATGGTTTCAGTTGTTGTGTATATATATATACATTTAAAATTATATTATTATAATTTGAATTTATATTCAATTATATATATAAACACTTAATAATTCATTCTTATTATATTTCATTATAAGATTCTACATGAATAAGAATTTCCTTTGGTGTTTGATGTCGGAAGAAAACCTATAGAGGGTCGTTTAGGGCTATAGTTTTGTCACCCTATAAATTTGAAAGTGGTGGTACACTATGTGTAGGTCATCCATACAAGATATTCCTTAGGCACGAATGTGGATGAGAGCAATGAAGCCATTGCAAGGGTTGAAGATAGTGAATAAGGAGACGGTGAGGGATTATGATAAATTTGATGAAAAAGAAGATTCTCAATTGATATTGGATGGATAGGGATCACCTGATTAAATGGTTGTAATTTGAAAAAGAATTTTAGGTAGGTGAGTCATAACCAGTATTTCCCATCCCATATAAAATATACCGTGGTTGAGAAAATTCTTATAAACTAAATTCTAACCTTTGATCTCTAGATGATTATAACTGGGGTATGCTTTCGCGATTCACCATGTTGTCGACCCACGACTTGACCCACATTTCCATCATCTCTCTAGGTGCACTATACATTCCCAAGAAACCCCTTTCTTGTGATTTGTGATTACTCATGATGACCAATGCATCCATGCAACTATCTAGGCTAGGTCTTGAGCATGGTTGAACCTTATTCCCACATGCTTGGTAGATCTTGCTAGGATGGCCTTTCAGTTTGAAAAATGTTTTTACCACTTATGTAAACCACAAATACAAAAAAAATATAGTATTAATTTTCACTATAATTAATATTTTTTTAGATCAAACATTTTAATTTCAAATTGAAATACACTCACCTTAATAACTATAGTTCTTAATATACGTTATAACATTATTATCATCCTTACGTTAAATTAATTTTTACTTAAACTAATATCTAACTAATTATTTAAAAATTATCTTCTTCGTGAAACAAAATAGATTTATATAAATTATATTGTAAACATTGATTTTAGAAATCAAATAAAATGTATATATATATATATATTTATGTGTGTATGTTTAAAATAATCATAATGACTATTTTTATTTTCATCATCAATATAGTCATTATTTCAAAAAAAATAAACGAATATTTACCAAAATTACATTTATATATCCTATAAATACCTGACATAAAATTAATTTTAATAATATTAATTCTATGAATTTTAATATTCTTATTCGTAATGATGATCCCTATTTATGTTCTGACATATATTCTTTCATTCATTATCATTGGTGATTTTATACACATGTTTGAAAATAATTATGTGGGATATGACATTTCTCTTATCATATTACACATTTGTGATCCTATTTTTATATTTATGACTATTGGAGCTATTTTTTATTATTTAAATTATTGTATTATTCTATATAGTTAAGTTTATTTTAATTATAAATTGTTTTTGTGTTTTATTAGAAATATATTTTACTCTTTTTTTACATGATTTTCAAGATTTTTCATATATATTTAAAGGAAATTTAAATTCTAAAATAATAGAATTTTATAATAATTGATTGGTGAAAACTTTTATCCCATATCATTATTATAATCCATTTGAGTCTTGTTAGAATTATCAAATCATGTCAATTTAAAACTATTTTAAATGGATTTCAAAATATTATTTCAAAATGGTTTTTTTTCATAAAATTTTTTTATAGAAGGAACATAATGTTTTAATTATCCTATTTTCCAATATATTGATTTCAATTTGATTAATGGTATTTTTGGTTTATAAAAATATATAATGGGTTTTGTATTAACATCTTTGAAATTATAATTTATCAAATGGTTTTGAAAAATTGAAACAAGATTTAACTATTACTCTAAAAAATCAAATGATTTATTACTTTCCAAAATTTACATTGATGGATTGATTTTAATATCAATTAAGGAATTTTTTTTATTTTTCAATTTTATTAAAAATGATCCTGAAATTACATTTATGGGTGAACTCAAATTCTTTATCGTTATTGAAATGTCTCAATTAAATGAAATTATTTTTCCTATATAAGGAAAATACACCAGGAAAATATTAAAAAGAGTGGGAATAGATCATGATATTTAAATCAGTACTATGTGGATTAAAACATGTCTAATTATATTATTGAAGCCACTATTCTAATTAACAACATTATTTATATATGTTTGATGAGTAGTTTACTTTACCATATTACGACCCCTTCAGATTTCAAGTTCATTATTTTTTTTGGTGATTTTTTTCATTCATATTCAATGGAATCTCATTCCAAACCAATTAACATGATTTTTAGTTATTTAAATTTAAAAAAAATATGAAATTATTTTTCCCTAAAAGAACTTTTTGAATTAACTTATTTTTCAAATAATTATTTAAGAGGATTCCTTTTAGATATGAAATGTACCAGGGGTTATAATTATATTGAAAATCTATTATATCATGTAGTAGGAGGAAGTATAACTCATTTTATATTTTAAAATATTATATGAAATACATATCTACTATGAGTTTTTATTCCCAAATAATATAGATGAATCACACAATCTTAGATATCGGCCTACCATTTGACTATATCCCTATTAAGTTCGACAACACTAGTTCCTTAAATATATCTTAAACATTGGTGTATCACTACCCCAATAAGAACATTTACCATCGGTATAATTTATTAATAGATCACTTTCAAAACTATGATATACTATTGTAATTTAATGAAAAAAATAATTCCCTTATATTTTCATTAAACCTATAGCCCTTGATCATTTGAAATTTATTAATGGTGTGTTTGGAATTGGTTTCTTATGACACCTTCTCTTTTCTCTATAGCTATCATGAGTTATCTTTTAATTTTTTTTCAAATTATTTCTTATATATTCTCTCATGAGTATGATCCCTTAATATCAAATGTGATATCATTTTTGGGGGAACTATATATCTTTTCTAATTATGAAATTTCTCTTAAGTGATAATATTTCTTTTAAAATTAATTAATTATCTCCAAAATGATCTCTTTGTTTCAAAATTTCAATATCTTTTTTATAAAATATATAATACTTAATAATATGATTTTTGAGATACATTATTTTCATAAATCATTAGAGTATATAAACTTTTTATAAAATAATTTTATCTTTCTTAATTGAAGAATAAAATTGAGTAATTTTTTAACCCTTGTTATTGAGTTATATTGATGAAACACCGTAAAGGGTACTTTTTAGGTATGTTCTCCCATTCAATAGAATATATCCATGCTCTTATAATACTGAAAATTTATTATTTTAGGGAATGGTAATCATGGAAATTGTACGAAATAGTTTTTTTTTAATTTTTCTATATTTTATATTTTTCTGTTTTTTATTTCCCATTATTATCTTCCTTTAATTAATTATAATTTATTTATCTATATTATCTCTCCATCTCCCTAAAATAATAATATAAAAAGTGATTTTGGAAGTTAATAGGTGATTCAAAAATTATATTTTGTCACTTTTTTTAGAATCATTCATTACAAATATCACATTTAAATATATTGTATTTATAAAATATCCATTTTTTCTTTAAAAAAATATTATGTTTCCCATTAATCTCAATTTTTTATCATTTTGATAATCACAAAGGGAGAAAAATTTCATAAAAAATTTTATATGGTTAGATTTTTTTTCTTGTTTTTTGTGGACATTATAAAAAATTTATAAAAAATATATAATGGAGGAGAATTTTATATTTACCTCATGGGGTATATTTTTGGAAAAAATTATATTCCATTTTTTTTTTGAAAAATGAAGGTTTTTTGAAAATTTAAACAATCATTATTTTTCAGGTAAAATGATTGACATATATACTTGTTTTAAATATTTAATTTATTATTGATATCATTTCTAGTGGGACGCCTCTGCCACTCTCTCTCGCCTCCGATGGCCTAAGTCATGACTGCACCACCGTCTCCCCTCCCTGGCCCTTCCCGGACCAGGGGGAAGGAGGGTCCTCCCCTTCCCTCGTCGACTCTTTGCGCTCCCTCATTTTCCCCTTTCACTAACCCGGATACCCTCCCCAGGTTCCCCCAATCGATGTCTGCCCAAAGGTCCAGTCACTCAATCATTGAGTATTATCGATACCTCTTTCTTCCATGGAGTTCACGAGAGCTTTGGTGATGCTGGATCTTTCTTTGGTTTCTCACTTCAAGAAGCGTCTCCCCTCTGTGGACGCCTTCGACAGATATGTGGCCTCTTCTTGGAAGATGCAGGATCGCGCAATTATAGGGCTTCTGGATTCGAGGCATATTCTGATCCAGTTTGCGAATGAAGATGATCTCATCTCTACCTTGGCTCATGCTCCTCATTTCCTTCCAGGTTTCCATTTTTCTCTCTTTCGGTGGATGTTTTATTTTCATTTGCAGCGTGACTCCCCCATTACGGCAATTTGGATTTCCCTTCCTGATCTCCCCTTACCTTATCAAAATCTGGCGGTTCTTCATTTGCTCGGAAATATGGTGGGGAGTTTTCTCTGCTCTGATATTTTTACTCGCGTTATGTGTCATCCAGTTTCCCCGAGGATTTTCATTGAAGTCGACGTATCCAAGAACCCACTGGATTCCATCTTCATCGAGGAAGAAGGGGAATTACGTTGGCACTAGAGGGCGTTCTATGAATCGTGGGATCCTTTCTGTTAATTTTGTAAGCGTCATGGTCATTATTCTGGTAGATGTCGGCGTGCTTTGGGAGAGGATCAGTCTTTGTGGGTTGTTGTGAAGGATGGTCCCAAAAATTCGATACCTATTTTTGGTTGTATTTCCCCTATAGTGGACAATTGGGGTATTGGCGATGTGAGAGTTCATACTGCCTCCCATAAGGTTGATGTGCCCACTGGAGTTGAGGGGAGCGTGGTGCAGGCTGTCCATGCTATGAGCCAAATGGTGCGGGTTAGTGATGGCTTGGTTGAGCAAGTGGAGTTTCTCGGTGTTTCTTAAGAGGTGTTGGCTCCTGCCAACCCAGGCGTGGAGGTCAGTGAAAAGGATCAGCAGTAGCAGCTTTCCTTGGGTCCTCCAGTGGAAGTGATGGGGGTGAAGCCAAAGGAGGCTGATCAGCAGGTTTTGGAGGTTTTTCTCCTTTAAAACAGGACTTGGGAGTACAGGAGGCAGCGAAGGTTGATCCCTTAGCTGTGAGTTTGGCTGTGAATGAGGTTCAAAGGCCCGGTGGCTCTCATGGTCAGGGCTGGGAGGTTTGGAACAAACTGACTCAGTTCACGGGAAGAGGTTATGAACAAGCTACATGAGCAGATTTATTGTGGGGAAAATCTTTCATGCTGGCTGCAACAGGTTCTCAAAGTGGACAGGATAGGATGATCGATGGGAACGTCTTTGGTTCCTTAGATCCAAACTCCATTGGAACCAGTTCTAGATATGTTAGGAAGGCAGGGGAGGGGGGGACGATTTCTGGTTCGGGGAAGAAAACATGTAAGGAGTCATGAGTATGCAGATGGATCATACTGATGTAGCAGTAATAGAGGTGGGGAACCTCTTTGATGGTCTTGAGGTCCATGATCCTCATTTATCTCAAGAGGAGGAGTCACCAGAGTATGATAGTTTTATTCATCCCTCAGTGGATAGCATAGACCGAATCAAAGGGAAAGGACCCCATAGTCCTAAATGGAAGAAGGGGAAAAAAGGCATGCGTGACTCGAAAAAATGCATTGTGGTTTAGGGGAAAAAATCAAAGGGACGCAAGGACTACTCATACATTCCAAAACCAATGGAGACTCATTCAGCCAAGAACGACAGGAATATGTAAGGTAAAGATGTATACAAGTGGGAAAGTGAAGAACCACGCAGAAATACATGAGACAGGGAAGAGGAAGTTGGGGGGTGCTTAAAACATATCATGTACTCCAAGGAAGAAATTCTAGAAACAAGTCATCGGCCCAATGTCTCTGACGAATAGATGAAAAGAATTTATGATCATCGGTTTCAAGTTGATTCTAACGAGGAGCAAGAAGAGTGGATTGATAAACAAGAACGCATACTGGCCAGGGGTTTCAATCAGAGTAAAATCAACATAGAAGAGCTTATTCAGATAATGGAAAGGATGATCACTAACCTTGAAGAGCTAATCAGAGAGGATCCAAAAACCGGGGTTAGCACACTACACTAGGAGCTTTATCAAGTAGCTGATTCAACTAATATTATCCTTGTTTTTAATAATTTTTTAAGTTCCTTCAATACCTAGTTCTTTCCTTTTGTAGAACAATGGCTTACCATTTTCCCTTAAAATTTATTTTCTTTAATAAAAATTTAATTTGGAAGGAATGTATTATTTATATCAGGAGTTATGTTTTGATCTATTTCATTCTAGATTTCCACATAATTTAACTTATTTATGTTAAGTGTTCGTGATCATTACCACTGGAGAGACTGTTGAACTTATCAACATCATGGGGTTTTCATTATCACAAAATATGGAATATGTTTCAAAAATATTTCATTTATGTGAGTTCGACTATTTTTAATGAATATTAATTGATGGAATTAATTTTATATTACAGATCCATTTATATCTTTTGGAAGACATGGTATTGTGGAATTTCATACTACATGATCATGGAAGAATGTTTAAAGAACATTACATACCTTTTGAAAAATATGGAGGATGATCTACATGATGATTGCAGTGTGTAGAATGAATTTTCTATTAAGCATTGGGAATTGAACACCTACTTCAATGATGGAACCAACCTTGATGATAATTAGGTACACTAGTTAGTTAATGGAGTCCCATAGGCTAGCTGATTATAACTTTAGTAGTGAGAAGATTCACCAGTAGCCCACCAGCTAGCCCATGGATCTGTACCTGCTTGTTGGTGCATGTTAAAAAATCTATCCATGTTCTGTGTTTCCCACTGGAAACCTAGTAGATGATACAAGGTATATTGTCAGGTTATTTTAGGGTCTTTGAGGCTACAATAAATGTGGTCCAAATTGTTGATACACTGGTCTTCTTTAGATTTATTACCCTCAATGAATTATACTTCCTTCCTGGTTCTCATAGAGCCTATAAAATGTGACTAATATAACCCTGTAACAATTCTATTTTAAAAAAAACACTCTATAATTGAATTAACACATTGTTTTGGGAATTCTCAAATCTTATCAAGGGTCCAATTCAATTTTCAATTCCCTCAATTCCTCTTAAACATTCTCTCAAATCATTAATACAAAATTATATTCATCCAAAAAATATATTTTTGATATTATTTGTATAATGTTTTCCAAAATGTTAATTATCTCCTCTCTTTATATATCTCTAATGGTTTCTCAGACTACAAAAGTGAGGGACCGGTTTCTTAGGAACCAGGAAAAATAAATGGGGTGCCCACAACCACAATAGTGAGGGACATATTTTTTGATCACCTTCAAGGACATGGGATTAAAAATATCGACATATTCAATTGAGTGGTATATATATTTATGCTCACGTGAAGCTATTAACGAACTCCTAGTAAATTTAATTTTTTCTCTAATTACATTACACATTATATCATTTATTATCAATTCATATAATATTATAATTAGATTAATTTTTTTCAAAACATAACATTGATATTCTACATTTAACACATATCAAAATTATCAAAATTATTAGATTATAATTATGTATTTATTACATTTTCATTTAAAAACTATTTTATTTTAAAATTTTATTTTTCTTAGAAAATAAATTTTTCAATGGTATATTTTATCTAAACAATAGGTATTATATATTATGTTTTTATCAATTTTTGTGAGGGGAATATGATTTACTCAGATTCTTATATTTAATGATATATGATGTATTCATCAACATGGTAATTATATTATCAAAAAATGAATAATATATTATTAGGTATAAGGGATTGAAAACCCCCTTCCTTCATAGTTACATGATTTCATAGAAAAATAGAATATTACAAATTTTATAATATAATATGATGCAGCTTGTGGTATTATGTTTATAGAAACAAATTATTAATAGATATCATGATAGATACATATGTATCTTGTGTACCATCGAATATTATATTAAATACACACAAAACATAAACTTATGGATTGGCGAATCTATATTTATTTTCAATTCTAAAAAAGTTAACACTCTAACATAGTGTTTTCATTTGAATAAAGTTCATTTTTATTACAAACTATTGAAAATGCCAAAAAAGGTAGAGTATATCTAGAAGATGTTTTATATAATGTTTCAAAATTTGTAACATATGATGTTACTTGTGGTTAAAATGAATTAATGATTTTACAAAAAAGTATTTTTGGAATATGAAAAATGTGTTTTGAATGAGGATTCTGAAATTGATGCAAGTCATGTGACATTGGTTGAATGGGTTCTAAAACTATATAGGTTTTGTATATGTGGGAGAGTATATATATTTTCATTTAAGGAGCCACCAAAACGTGGTGGCTTTGAAAATATCATTATATGTCTCTGTGTTCACAATGATATAATGTGAGACACTATTCCATGGTTGTTCTTATGTCTCATTATGTAGTTTTGCAGTGTTTCTTGGTAATTATCAAGAATTATATCCAAATCTAATCATATTTTTATTATATTTATATTAATACCATTGTAATGTTTTTAAACTCATATAATATGTAATTATTCTAAACTATGTATTTTCTACCACATGTGTCACCACCTCATTTATTTGTTTTCCCATAATTTTTCTTCCCAATTCTTCCCTTCCCTCAACCCTGATTGTCCCTAAATCCCAGATTCATTATCCTCAACTCAACCCCTATATGTCTCTTGGAATCAGCAACAATACCTTCTCCCCACAATTTTTGAACCAACTATAAAAAAATTGACCAAAATTTTATAATGAATAAACCTATGAAACTAAAAAACCAGACATCTAATCTAGCCCCTATTAATGCCAAAAAGGTGTTCTGAATCCCCATTGGATAGAAAATTGTTCCATGTAAGAAAAATGTATTCTCTGTTAATGGATTCAAATAATAAAAACATCAATCATGGGGTCCACACCAATAATATGACATTAAATCACCATACATCGTAGAGTTAGAAAATAAATAGATGGATATAGACAACATAAAAATGGTAATACGTATTGGAAATCATGAATATCATTAAAAAATAATACTATAAAAAAATTAATAATACCACTATCAATTCAAATTAAAATTTATTCTATGGGAAGATAGAATGACAGTATAGTATATACATAAAAAGACTAAAAAATATACCAAAATAACCAAAAGAACTAAAAACTCGTCTCTTTATGATACAAGGCAACTTCTTCTAATAAAACAATCTCTACTCATCAATATGAACTATCTTGGATACCCACCCCTATAGATAGAGCCTTTCCATTTCCTGTATCAGATAAGACAATACCATAATACATCTATTGGTGTATATGGGGAGGGATCATAACAAACCCAATAGAATTTCACTATGTTCTCTTTATAAATTCATTGTTATAGAGTTTAAATAATTCTAGTTTAAAAATAATAAATAAATGATTATTTTTCAACTTCTTTATAAAAATGATAAAGTAAAAAAGATTATTAACTAAGGGATAAAAAATAAAATTGTAAAGTAAAAAAATGTAAAATATGAATCATCAGAGTAAGGTATACAGTCATTATAAAAAGGTAAAAATATTAAAAATTTGTTACCAATTAGGGTTGTGTACTCAATTAATGGAATTGATAATAAATATATTTACTGGTATTTAGGGTTTTATATAAATTACACACTATTTAGAGTGATAGACATTACTAGCGGTGGAGACAGTATCCCTACTAAGTAAACCTACCCATGTACCAATGGTTTTCCCATGAATTTTCATAAATATAAACAATTATTTTATCAATTTATTTCATAAAACCTTATAAATTATTTATTTAAACCATTACAAATTCTCTTGTATAATAAGGTAAAAATAATTTATAAATTTTTGATGAAAAAATATCACAGGCTTATTATCCTGAAAATAAAACCATAAATTTTGATTAACACAATTATATATAACTTTTATTATTATGTTTAAAAATCCAACCATAAATGAGTTCAACAATAAATTGAAAATTTTAACCACCTAAATCAATCAATCAATACAACTTGGAAACACTATAACAACATAATAAAAGTGCAGTGAGAATAACATAAATCCCCGGGGATTATCTAACATTAAAATCCTTAACAATTAAGTACTAATTTAAGTAGACATAGTTAACTATGGATTATAATATATTTAATTATATATAAATTCAATGTATATAGTTATATAATAAGTGAGGAGTCCCTAACTTGATGTACATCTAGAAGACATTTAATAGAATTCCAAAAAATCAACCATATTAGAAGGGAAGTATTTATTCATTAAAGGAGTGTGAGATGGTAGTTGAAATGGGGTTAATAATATGTTTATTGAATTTAATTTAAGTAAGGTATGGATATTAATTTTTACATTTCTAAAAAATAGAAAATGTTCACATTTTAGACACATGGTTTTCCAAACCTTTTTTCAATCGTGTAGTGGAAACCTGATTCAATAGGTCAGTTTCATGGGTTAGAAACATTGTTAGAAAAAAATGTTCAAAATATTAGAATCACGAAAAATAAACCGTTTTATGTTTTCCACATTTGTCACTTGGTAACGTTTAATAAATTTATAATCATGTGAAGAACAATATTTCAATATTCTATATATTTTCAATTAATATTTACTCTAGTAAGTAATATAAGGATAAGAATTGTTGGAGTCTGTACCATAAAAGGAAATTATATATACTTTATAGAAACATATATTAATTTTTTGGGTACTAATAAACTACATATCATGTCATTACTCTCATTCTATGTTACATAGTATGTGACAAGTATTAAGTGTAGTTGTTGTGATGAAATGTTATAAAAGATCCCTATTATGATGAGAACACTAAAGAACCATCATTGTATTCCTAAATATATGTTCTATTTATGGAAGGAAATAATTTTTGGAAAAAACATTATATATCATATCAGGGATGGATAATCAAAGGACTTTAAGACACCTTATCTTGAAATATGCTATATATAATTTCTAGTGTATAAAAATATGATAATGGGAATCACTAGTAAGGAATCAACATTTATATGTTTCACTCAATGATTATATCTATGGATGTGTTTGTATGTTCCTATAATTTGAAAATACAATTAATGAATGTTTTGAGTCACATAAATTTATGTATTGACAAAACCCAGATGCCATATGTTCATGCAGAAGTAGGACTCATTGGGTGCCTCATGAAAAATATTTAATTAAGAAATAATGAATGACTGGATTTTCTCATCTATTATTAAATAAAGATTATATTTATGTCCCATTGTTCGAAATTATATAGCCTATATAAATCTATGGACATGGTTTTATTTTGGAAATTTCAATATCTGGAAATTATATGAAAGAGGTAGTGATCACATTGGTTGATCGCATAAACGTGCAACATGCTTGATTAATGATATCAAAATTATGAGATTATTTGACAAATTATGTATTTGAATGTTGTTTAATATCATCGAGAAATTGTCTTGGTTCTCTATGGTTTCCTTTACATGATTCAAGAATATAACCATGGACATTGTGATGATTTTCCTAATTCAACAAAGAAAGGGGCCTAGAAGGTTACACACTAAGTGTATTCAGAATCTCAATTTCATAATAGTTATATTTATCATTTAAAAATTTGAATAAATTTCATTCATAAATTTGGTTTAATTATTAGTCATGTTTTCTTGATCACATATATTCCATAACCAATTATTTGATAGAATAATTTGTGTTAGTAATATTTAATAATTTTTTTTATTCTATTTAGTGAATTTAGTATCTAATTACTTATTTGTGAATAATTAAATTATATTTACATATTAAATAAACATTCCTTATATTGGGTCTGAAAATTAATGTTGTGGAATGATCGGACAATATTAATACTTCAGTGAGAAATAATATATATTCAATATTATTTGGATAAATAGTATTTATGATAATTCATGGTTTTAATTCTTATAATGAAATAATTATAATATTTTTATTAACATGAGGATGCACAAGAAATAAAAAAAATAAGGGAACATGAAAATCATTATATTTTAACCCTACTAGTATATAAACACAATTATATTATTTTTTTGGATTTCTACTTTATTTTGGTAGTGAATGATGAAATCTGGTGAGAATTACCTAGAATCCATACAGATCTCCCTCAATATGATTGATCTCAATAGTGGAGATATATCCTCCTCTTCAACCACTACAAAGTATATAGTAATAAGAAAGATAATCCTTGTTCAGGTGATCCTTTGGGTGATCAACGATGAATGATGAAATCATTAGGATGTACTATGATACCACCCAAATATTTCAAGGATGACATTCAGAGGCTCAAGGAACATGTTTACATGACCAATGTCAAGAATAAACTAATTATTACTACAACGTATCAATGGTACAATGAAGAGACACGGTTTTGAAGAAATAATTAATCACAATGTAATTCCTTGATTATTTAAAGTAATTTTAAATAATATTTGATAATCCTAAATTTTGTTTATAATGTTCAATATTCAATTATTATTTGATTCAATTTCATAGATCATGGACTTTTTCACCAACTAAATGTCCTAATAATTATTTATTACAACAAAAAGTCAATTGGGAATATCTAATATTGTTATTATACTATTCCAAGAAACTTCATGTGGTATCAGAGGGGTCACATAATTATTTTTATTTATTTAAATATCATTGATTGATTTACATGTTTATAATTAACATTAAAATATGACTAAATCATTCTTTAATTCAAATCATGAAATATGTTCTTCTTCTTCTTCTTAATTCACTAAACTTTAATCCAATCAATTAATTTTATAAAAAAATCTATTTAAATAAATTATCAAGAGGTTACAAGGATTCTAGTCAGATGGAACAATAGTAATCTCCATATAACCCATTATAACACATCATTTACCCATTTTCATTGCACCAGTAGTTAATTTTCAATTAATTCAAGCTATATCGATTTGTTAAATGTGGTTTTTATTAAAATAATACATGTGTTGAATGATCCCAAATCACATGTGGTCATACATACTGCACAACATGTGACATCTATACATGATGTATAGTTTATTAATCATAGGTGGTTAATTTATTCTCATACCCAACTTTCATGAATAGTGACCATGTAACTGGATATCACACATCATATATCCTATGTACACAGCATGTAATACATTATTTTCCATGGAACGATAACACATTAAGTCCCTAAGCATGATCCATGGATAGATTTTGAGAAATATACATTCCATGAATCTAGATAGTACACACCATATGTATTACAAAATTATAAATGATTAAAATTAATTTATCATTCTACTTAAACTATATCAACATGTGTCATCTGTGGTCATTAAGCTGATAGTTCATTCTCTTCAATTCTATATGTTTATATATTTATATATTTAATATTTAATTACTTTTTCAGTAATTTTTAAAACAAATTATAATGTATAATTTGAAATATATACATTACTCTAGGCACATTGAAACATAAAATGTTAAAAAAAACTTGTTCTTGGTTTTGTCATTATATTGATAGTAAACATAATGAAATAAAATATGATGATGTGTATGTAACATTTCACTTGATTGAATATTATATGAATATAATACACATTGGGTAGTTTGGATGGGTACTCAACTTGTTACCCCCATGTACATTTTTGTACAAATTTGATTTAAAATAAATTCATTTAATTTTTCTAAAATTATAATGGATGTGAATTCAAAATAGAATTCAAATTCATATTAAAATAAAATAATTTATTAATTAAAGGTGATAATTAATATATTTTTGCTTGATTTATCCTAAATAAGAATTATAATAATTGAATGATATTTTATAAAATGTATAATTAATTGTATTTATCTCGAGGATAATGATCATACACCAGACCACTATAAATTATTTGATTCATTTAATTTTTTAAGAAATTATTTTTTTCATTTTTAGAATCCCCCTTTTTTTTTCTATGGTCATGTGTGCCCATGGTTTCTTTTATTTAAACCAATTAATCAATAATTTAGTTGCACTCAACTATGATTGAGTTAAATAATATGTACAGGGGAGAGCTCTCAAGATAGTGGGGTGGTTTATGTTAATATCTTTGGTGAAATCAATCCACAAGGTATATGGATGGACATGTGGAAATTTTTAGTAAAACAAAAATATAGTTAAATGAATCTTCCCCTGGGTCTAAGGTTATTTTATCATCCCCTAGATACACTATAAAAAATTAAAATCTTGTGATCATAACAAATAATAATTATATTTTTTCAACTTTCATGTTTATTTCATTATGGATTTTTTTTCACTTACACGAATTAATATATTAAAATTCTTATAAGTTAAAACTAAAATATATTTGATTATGCATAAAATTTATCTAATACATGGTTAATCACCAAAAAAATCCCATAAAATTAACAATAATTAAATAAAGACAAAATTTTAAATTAGTTCATAAATATAAAATACCTAAATTATATATATTAATTTAATATAACCTTCCACTACTCATGTTAAATTTGAACCATAATACAATGTGATTGACCAAAGATAAGGTGAGAACAATTTTTTGGGAATTATAACTTGTTGTTCTTGGTTAAAATAAGTTATTTCATATCAAGGGTTGATTTCTATAGATGTAAATGATGTAAATTTGAGTGAAATTTTGATGAAATATAATTTATGTAAACCAGGTTGGGGATTTATAGTAAACAAATTGATGAGGTATAAGTTAATGAATTTTTTATTTAAAATTACAATCTATAACTCTTCATATTTTCTGACCGGTTAAAGCTAGGGATATGATAAGGGTAATATGAATCTTTTCGAATATAATTTCGAATAAATTGGAGATTTCAAATCCATTGGTGAGGGAAATTGGGTTTCAATAAAATAATTAGTGATTAATAAATATAATGTTTATTATTTTTCTAATTTTATTGGATAAAGTGCTAAATTTCTATTATTATTATTTGTAGAAATATAGATAGATATGAAATCAATCAAATCACTAAGATCCACAAATTATAATAATATCCTTCCCACCATAAAAAATTTCTTTGAGTGGAAAAGGTTATAAAATGTTTTCTTACATGAGGAATGGAAATTTTATATGCTAAAAAATCTTATTCCTAATGCTATTGGTAAAGATGATAGTGAGGAAGTGTTATCTCTATATGTGAAAATTTCTAATGATGATGCATATGTTTTTAATGTTTCATTCTATTATCCATGACCATGATTAAAGGTTGATCTAACAGTTCATTTGTTATTCAGTTTAATATTTCAATATCTAGAAATGGGGTATTATACATATCCTATGGTCCTCACATATATATCCTCTTACGAGAACCATGTATATTCTAAAATATTTTCAAATAAGGGGTGGATT
Source organism: Viscum album (assembly GCA_963277665.1). Lineage (NCBI taxonomy): Eukaryota > Viridiplantae > Streptophyta > Magnoliopsida > Santalales > Viscaceae > Viscum > Viscum album. The sequence goes on along the minus strand of OY728131.1, from coordinate 1,726,075,716 downwards.
TGTGAGATAATAATGGTGTGGTTCTACCAGATCATCTATAAGAGATTACAACTATTCATTTCCAAGAGAAATGATTTGTAATGTCTCGGATTTTTCAGTTTATTATTTTTTAAATATTATTTGGAATTATTTTGAGACCGGGTGCGAAGACGACACATCATTCCAAATGGATGCCCGAACTAAAAATATGAGGGCACCGTTGCGTCCGGGACGATGGCTTTACCTATGAATGAGTCTAACCTTGACCGGCGTGGGTCGAGGGAAAAAGTTAATTTTCAGACATTTTAAAGTAAAATGAAATATAATAAATCCACAAGTTTATTTTATTTCTTTTAAGGAAACATCTACTGTAGCGCGGTAAACGGCGCAGCTATTTCCTAAGTTAATGACGTTTCATAATTATGCAAAAATAAAATGTTTGACCCATTAATACTGCCACACAATTAAATTGAAAACACGTTTCCCTTTTTATGGGGATAATCAAATGTTGCTCATTGTCGACTATTGAGAAGAACCACTGCAGAATCTGCAGGACTTTGGAGCAAAACTCTCAGTGACGAACGACGATGGATCAAAGTTGAAAATCGCAGTGCCAACGAAATTAAAGGATCTCAACGACGATGGCAGCATGACACCTTCGTCAACAATCAATCCTTTAAAAAGGTAGGGTTTTGTTATTCGAAATATTTTCCCCGTTTTTTATTTTAAACGACGAACGCAGATCAACCACGAACAAGATGATCTGAGGATTCGTTCGTTCTTTCTGGCGGTTTTTATCTGGAGGATTCGAGGAATATATCCATGTTGTTTTGTTATAGTTGATTCTTTCTCAGTTTAAGCCTGCTAATGGGAGAGGATCAACGCCGTGACAAATGGCGGTGGGGGTTCATTCCTCACTTTGTTTATTGTATTTCTCCCCCTTTCTCTTCTCGCGCGTTCTTCACTTTTCTTTGTGGAATGAAAAACAACAGATCATTGTGCATCAGTTCCATGACCCAATGATCCCAAATTGAAGGATTAACACCACAACAACCTAGCATAGGTGCGGTGACGATTGCGCATGATGAATTGGACCAGATCGAAAAAGGGTGTTGTTAGAGAGTTCTTCACACGGGAAGATCAAATAATGTTTTCGGAGTTGATTGGCTATCCGGAAACACCGAAAGCATCTTCGTGGTTTCGGGGCGACCAAAACCAGAAGGTTTCATGGAGATCGGGTAGCTAGATCGACAAACGGATCATCACCAAAGGCATGACAACTGAAGTTCGTGTTTCTGAAAATTTCTAGAATACACGGCGTGTACTTCCAAAGAACACACCGTGTAGTACTGGCGACGGCAGTTAGGGTTTCGGTGGTCAGAGAAGAATCACACGGTGTGTGACCCTAGTCACACGGTGTGTTGAACTTTCCCCGACGACTCGGTGTGTACTTTGGGAAATACACGGACATGGGATGATCTACACAGCTTCAGGTGGCACAGCGTGTACAGCATGGCAGAGGCGGCTACGTGAAACTCCTTGTGTATCCAGGGGGTACATGGACACAGGTTCGAGTACACGGGTTGATATCCATGTACAGCCACATGGCCAGTGACATGGGGCCAACCCTAATCACCCGGACAGGGCATGTACATCTTACCACACGTCGTGTACTAAGTTTTTCTACACGACCAGCCTATGACATGGGCCATTGTACATGGGAAATACCCTGGGTCAGACAACATGGCGTGTAACCATTCTACAGTCCGTGTACCTTTTTGAAAATGGAATGGTCCTCTTGTACATCGTATTTTAGACATCTTTCATTTGGGTTTGTGCCCCTTCTTCTCTTTCCCCTGAAGGTCAGGCATCATTTCCTCAGACAGAAGTATGATCCCTTCAGTAGGACATTATGTGATAGAGTCATGCATCCATCCGAGAGGGCCCGTATCAGGATCCTCTTTTCATTCCTGACCCTCGGTAGAGTTATTCATCAACGTGATCAACTCTACTAGGTGTTGATCCTCTACCTTGCTAGTGTATCACCTAACTGGTGAATCTGGATGAGTCGTGGTATCTTCCATGGCCCTGGTAGTGATCCTCATCTGTTTATCGTGATCTTTCCCACTCAAGAGTGTGTCTCCCGTAACGATTTATTTCTACCTACCGTAACCTTCCCACTATGTAGTGTGTCTCCCGTAATGAGTGTAGCTACCTATCGTTATGGTTCCTGACGAACATCACTTCTCAGACGGACGTCATCGGAGCTATAAGACTCGTAGAGTGTGTTCTCACGGAATGAGGGCATCATGGGATCTTCGAATAGAATCCCTAATGGGGGTATGCGGTTGTGTGACTTGTCTCTAGACCATGGGTCTGGGTTTTGAGTATATCTGGTTTGTTCTATATGTTCTGTAGACATATACTGTGCATAGCTGACTGTACCATTACATTGTGTACTACATTGTGGTTTTCGGGGTCCTCTAATGAGTATGGTTATACTCACCCCTGCACGGGCCTTGCCCGCATGTCAGGTGTCTTCTTCACACGAGAAGCCTTTTTGATAGAGTCTAGGGCCGACCAGGACAAGACTGAGCTTTCTGAGTTCCCTACAGGACGAGGCATTCCTACGGCTACGAGCAGCAGTCCCAATACCTTTTGTGTTTACAGGTTGGACTTTATAGTTTTCAGACTCTTGTTTTTGTTGAGCCTGTATTCCAGCCCAGTTTAGTTTTTAGTACTCTACCTTCCATTGTACTCTGTTGGTTGGGTTTAGTTGTATGCATGCATTTTTGTTCCTTTGTCTTTTTTTCATTTCATCATTGTGGGCTTGGAGACGTGTGCATGTGTACAGGTACATAGGCAATGCCTCCCATATTAGTAATATGCCTACTTAGTTCTAGTCACCAGCCCCTGGCCTATAGGAGGTGGGCTTGGGGAGTCACAGCGCGGGTCCCACTGGGACGGGTCATGATAGAGTGGAATCAGAGGTGGTAGGTTCTACCTTAGGACCAAGAGTCTGTGGGGTTGGTTTGGGGAAATAGTGTTGAGTGGTTCGGGTTCAGCTTTCAGTTCAGAGACCCCAGTGTTGGGGCAGTGGCCGACGTATCCATACAACCAGACTCTAATAACCTGCATTTCGACTCGGCACACGAAAACATTGGTTGCGAGGAAATTGAAAGGTAAATGCATCATATACGAATGGGTTGCGTTTTCCATGTCCTCTGTGTCAGCTATCCAGATATACTCATTGACCATGGTACATCGTGTTTTCTTACAGGATGACTCCATGATGCATACCCTCTAGGATTCAGCAGCACAATCACGAGGATGACCCCCTCAGTGATAAGGCTTCGATATAGGGACCAGTTCCCCAGGATTTACCACTAGGTGGCACACCTACTATACCACCAGTGGAGCAGCCAGTAGTACCTGTAGTACCGACCAGTGAGGAGAACAGGCCTAGCGGGCTCCATGAGTTCTAGAGACAGAGACCCCTCAGGTTCCAAGGCGATCCTGGACCTCAGGAGGCTGAGGACTGGCTTGAGGCGGTGACCAGAGTTTTCCGTCTAGTGAGGACACTAGCAGACCAAATAGTGATCCTAAGAGCGAGACTTCTTCAGGGTTCGGTGGGAAAATGGTGGAGTCTGACCACACAGACTCACGATGAGGAGACTCTTTCATGGACGGAGTATGAGCGACTCTTCAGGGAGGATTTCTCTATGGTTACGCTGAGAGCTGTATGCATCCAGGAGCTTCTTCAGCTCCAGTAGGGCAGTATGACAATAGATTACTATTCATAGAGGTTCACCAACCTCGTTACGTACTCGACGGATATGGTCAGGGATCAGTACTTCAGAGCTCAAAACTTCAAGAGAGGTATACGACATGAAATCCGAGCTAGTGTCGTGCCTCTATTCATATCGACTTATGATGGATTCCTCGAGCGGGCCTTGGTAATCGATAGTTTCTTGGTGGAGTAGAGACAGCCGCTGGCAATCAGCAGTAGGCAGACAAGTGGAGAGACCCTGACAGCAGGGATCCGACGTTAGGCATAAGAATCTGGACGTGGAAAACATCATAGGAGGACCTAGGACATGGGATCAATAGCCCAGGGCTCTCAGGCTAGATCTAGTTAGCCTAGGGAGAAGTGATGATATGAAAGCGACGGTATGGGACATCTCGCTAGAGATTGCCCGACGCATCGAGCTTCAGATAGGGAAGCAGTGGATGGACCACCGAGGCAGAGGTAGATAATAGAATAGGCAGACCCGCCAGGCAGCGGACGTGGCAGCGGAGCAGGGAGAGCTATAGGTGGTGACAGACGCTTCGACTTACTGCCACTACCACCCCCAGGAGGTCCACACCAGACTCAGGGAGCGGGGGGGGGGGGTAGGGGTGAGGACAACTGCATGCGGTCGAGGCATACGACCCAGGGGCTCTAGGGATTATTTGATGTACGATCTGTTTCCTTTCTACCTTAGCTTCCATACTCATAGAAACAGGTGCCAGTCATTCCTTTATAGCCACATGTCTTGTAAAAAACCTCGAGATTCTGGTAGAACCGTTGAATCGATCCTTATTCTGGGAGACACCTATGGGAGGAGACTCGATGATCATGCATCTTTGAAGAAAGTGTGATCTTACCCTCGGAGGTGAGAGTTTTGGTTGGAACCTCTTGGTGGTAGAGTCAAGGCATTATGATGTCATTCTCGGTATGGATTGGTTATCATCAGTCCATTCCCAGATTGACTGTTTTAGGTGAAGAGTGTGGTGTGTCCGCCGTGATGGAACGAGGTTTTCCTTTTTCAGAGAAAAGGAAACCCAGGCAACACAAAGTGGGATCATGCATAGGAGGGGGCAACTTATCACTCATGAGTTGGTTAGCCTTACCCTCGGAGCAGTAGATGTCGTGAGCTCTCAGTTCCCAGTAGTGGTGGCAGAGTATGAGGACATCTTTCCTGAAGATGTTCCAGGATTACCTCCCCACTGGGAAATTGACTTCTGCATCGACTTACACCCCGGGATGACACTGATTTCCTCATCAGCATATCGGATGGCTCTCGTAGAGCTTCGCGATCTGAGGGTGCAGTTGGATGATTTGCAGAGAAAGGGTTTTGTAAGACCCATCGTCTCACCCGGGGCGGCCCTAGTCTTGTTCGCCAAGAAGGAAGATGGGAGTCTGAGGTTGTGCGTGGATTACCGGTGCTTGAACTAGGTGATGGTGAAGAACAAGTATCCACTGCCAAGAATCAATGATCTCATCGATCAGCTAAGAGGGGAAGAGTGGTTCTCGAAGGTTGATCTGTGATCAGGCTATCACCAGCTACGAGTGCAGGATGAGGATATACTGAAGACAGCTTTCAAATGTCGCTACGGTCACTATGAGTACTTGGTGATGCCTTTGGGCATGAAAAACGCCCCATGTAGTGTTCACAAGGCTGATGAACCAGATCTTCCAGTCGTACTTAGACCGGTTCTTGGTGGTCTTCATCAACGACATCCTCGTGTACTTAGCGTCAGAGGAGGAGCACGCGAGACACCTGCGGATGGTTCTGGACATACTCCGGGAGCACAAGCTTTATGGGAAGCTGTCAAAGTGCAAATTTTGGATTAAAGAGGTCAACTTTCAGGGACATGTCATCTTTTTAGATGGAGTATTTGTAGATCCAGCCAAGGTGGAGGCTGTGCTAGCATGGGATCCACCTCAGAGCGTGACAGAGGTGCAGAGCTTCCTTGGGTTGGTAGGATATTACCAGTGATTCATTCCTTATTTCTCTTGGATATCAGCACCGATGACGACCTTGACATGGAAGGGGAAACCCTTCGTGTGGACATAGAAGTGCCAACAGGATTTTGAGAAGTTGAGACAGAGTTCGACGAGCTCCCCAGTCAGAAGATTTCCAGAGGAGGGTGTTGAGTACGTATTTTTCTGCGACGCATCAGTGACCGGGGTCAGTTGTGTCCTGATGCAGTAGCATGCAGTGATTTCTTATGGTTCATTCCAGCTTAGGCCACATGATAAGAACTATGTGACCCATGATATCATGTTTTTAGCGGTAGTCTTTACATTGAAGATGTTGCGACACTACCTTATGGGCGAGCGGTTTATTGTCTACTCTGACCACAAGAGCCTCAAGTACATCTTTTTGCAAAAAGATCTGAATCTGCAGTAGAGACGATGGCTAGAGTTCCTCCAGGACTATGATTTTGAGATCATCTATACTTCTGGAAAGGGGAACAAGGTGGTGGATGCTCTTAGTAGAAGGTCGATCTCACAACTGTTGAGTGAGGCGACACAGCAGTTAGTCGCGTTACAGTTATCCTTCATGGATGGAGAGGATACATCTTACCTATAGTCGATGGTTGTCACCCCTCCACTCTTACATCAAGTTAGGGAGGTATATCTTTGGTATGTCAACTGTGTGGCTTTACGTGATCAGTTATCCATAGGACATGCTCCTGATGGATATTCACAAGGTGGGGAGAATTTACTTATTTTCAAAGATGCACTGTTGTACCAGTGGAGTTGCAGGAGGATGTCCTGAGGGAGTTTCATACATCTCCTTTGGCGGTACATCTTGGGGTGTAAAAGATGTACCAGGATATATGATGACAGTTCTGGTGGTCACGCATTAAGAAGGAAGTAGCAGATTTCGTTTCTCGATGCCTCACATTCCAGCAGGTGAAGGCTGAGCACCAGGTTCCAGTGGGATTAGCTCAGACCTGGAAGTTCTAGAGTGGAAGTGGGATGGAATATCTATGGACTTCATGATAGTATTTCCACGGACGTCCAAGGGGCATGATTCCATCCGGTTGATCGTTGACCGACTGACCAAGTCGGCCCACTTCCTAGCTATCGAGGAGCAGAGTTCCGTAGAAATCTTGGGACGCCTCTACGTGCAGAATATAGTTCGGCTTCATGGTATCCCCTCGGCTATAGTCTCGGATAGAGATGATCTCTTCATGTCTCGGTTGTGGAATGGATTTCATGAGGCTTTTGGGACTCAGCTATTCTTGAGCACAACGTTTCATCCCCAAAAAGATGGTCAGATGGAGAGGACCATTCATGTTTTGTAGGATATGTTGCAGGCCTATATCTTGGACTTTGGAAATTTTTGGGAGGACCACCTACCACTGGTGGAGTTTTCATACAACAAAAGCTACCACTCCACCATTGGTATGACACCGTTCGAGGCCTTGTATGGGAGACCCTACCGGTCACCGCTTTGCTAGACTGATCCAGGAGAGCCAGCACTCATGGGTCCAGAGTTGGTGCAAGCTACCACAGAGAAGGTGCAAATCATCTGGGAACAAATGAAGACTGGACAGAGCTGGAAGAAGTCTTATGCATACAAACGATAGAGACCTCTGGAGTTCGAAGATGGAGACCACGTCTTTCTTCGTGTCTCACTTCAACGAGGGTTACAGAGATTTGGCCGAGGGGGAAAGCTATCTCAAAGGTTCATCGGACCCTTACAGATACTATACAGAGTTGGTGAGGTGGCATACCACATAGATCTACCACCATAGTTGCATCAGTTACATGATGTTTTCCACGTGTCGTAGCTGAGGAGGTATGTGCACGACCCATCACACGTCATTGACTGGGGTGAGATGTAAATTGAGGATGGAGTGACCTTTTTTGAGTACCTGGTGGAGATCGAGGATCTTTCGTGGGCGGTCAATTCCCTTTCTACACATCTGGTGGCAGCACGAAAATCTTCAGGAGAGCATATGGGAGCGGGAGGCCCGAATTCATGCCCAGTACCAACATCTTTTTGAGTAGCCTTTGTTTTGGCTTTTCGGGGGCGTAAAGCCCCAAGGTGGTGAGAATTTAATGCCTCGAATTTTTCCATTTATTATTCTTTAAATATTATATAAAATTATTTTGAGACTGGGCACGAAGATGGCACATCATTCCGAGGTCCAGTGAGCCCGGAATGGGGGTTTGAACTTTTTTAAGTTAATTTAGTCGGCGCTTGTGCACGGTTGTGGCAGTTTCCAAATGGATGCCCGGATTAATAATCTGAGGGCACCGTTGCATCCGAGACGATGACTTTACCAAAAATGAGTCTAACCTCGATCGATGCGCGTTGAGGGAAAAAATTAATTTTCAGACGTTTTAAAGTAAAATGAATTAAAATAAATTCACAAGTTTATTTTATTTCTTTTAAGGAAACATTTGTTGCAGCGTGGTAAATGGCGCAGCTGTTTCCTAAGTTAATGACGCATCATAATTACACAAAAATGGAAAATTGGACTCATTAATACTGTCGCACAATTAAATTCCAAACAAGTTTCCCTTTTTATGGGGATAATCAAATGTTGCTCATTGGCGACGATTGAGAAGAACCTCTGCAGAATCTGTTGGACGTTGGAGAAAAACTCTCACCGACGAACGACGATGGATCGAAGTTGAGAATAACAGCGCCAATGAAATTCAAGGATCTCAACGATGATGGAAGTGAGACACCTTCGTCAACTATCGATCCTCTCAAAAGGTTGGGGTTTGTTATTAGAATTCTTTTCCCCATTTTTGATTTTAAACGATGAACGTGGATCAACCACGAACAAGATGATCTGCGGATTCGTCCATTATTGCGGGAGGATTTTATCAGTATGATTTGGGGAGTTGATCCATGTTGTTTTGTAATTATTGATTCTTGCTCCATTTAATCCTGCTAACGGAAGTGGATCACGGTCGTGACGAACGACGGTGGGGGTTCGTTCCTCACATTGTTTATTGGACTTCTTCCCCTTTCTCTTCTCAAGCGTTCTTCGCTTTTCATCGTGGGACGACAGACAATAGATCATTGCGCATCTGTTCCATAACGCAACGATCCCAAATCGAAGGTTCGACACCGCAACGACCTAGCAAAGGTGCGGCGACAATGGCGCACGATGAATCATACTGGATCGAAAAAGGTAGTTCTTCGAGCGTTCTTCGCGTGGGAAGATCAAATCATGTTTTCGGAGCTGATCGGAGGTCTAGAAACACTAAAAGTTGATTCATGGTGTCAGGGTGACCAAATCCTAAAGGTTTCATGGTGATCGGGAGGACGGATCGACAAAAAGATCATCACTAGAGGCACGACGGTGGAAGTTTGTGTTTCTGGAATTTTCCAGAATACATGGCGTGTACTTCCTAATAACACTCCGTGTAGTAATGGCGGCGACAGCTAGGGTTTCGGGGGTTAGAGAAGAATCACAAAGCATGTGACCCTAGTCACACAGCGTGTTGAACTTTCCCCGAAGACTCGGCGTGTACTTGGGGAAATACATGGACATGGGATGATCTACACGGCTTCAGGCAGGACGGCATGTACAGCATGGAAGAGGCGGCTACGCGAAACTCGGTGTGTATCCAGGGGGTACACGAACACTGGTTGTTGTAAATGGGTTGATATCCATGTACGACCACATGGCCAGTGACACGGGGCCAACCCCAGTCACTCGGACATGGCGTGTACAACGTACCACATGCCATGTACTCAGTTTTTATACACAACCAGCCTATGACATGGGCCGTTGTACATGGGAAATACCCAGGGTCAGACCACATGGTGTGTAACCTTTCTACACGCAGTGTACCTTTTTGAAAACCACATGGTCCTCTTCTTCATTGTATTTCAGACATCTTTTGTTTGGGTTACTACCCCTTCTTCTCGTTCCCTTAAAGGTTCGACATCATTTCCTCACACAAGAGTATGATCCCTTCAGCAGGACATTATGTGATAAAGTCAGGCATCCATCCAAGAGGCCCAGATCAAGATCCTCTATCCATTTCTTACCCTAGGTAGATTCAGGCAATGACGTGACCAACTCTACCGGGCGTTGATCCTCTACCTAGATGGTGTATCACCTAACTTGTGAATCCGGATAAGTCGCGGTATCCTCCATGGCCCTGGTAGTTATCCACATATATGTATCGTGATCTTTCCCACTCAAGAGTGTGTCTCTTGTAATGAGTTCTTTCTATATACCGTAACCTTCCCACTCAAGAGTGTGTCTCCCATAATGAGTGTAGCTACCTCTCATGACGGTTCCTGATGAACAACACTTCTCGGATGGATATCATCAGAGCTATAGGACTCATGGAGTGTGTTCTCCCGGAACGAGTGCATCATGGGATCTTCGAACAGAATCCATAACAAGGGTATGCAGTTGTGTGACTTGTCTCTAGACAACAGGTCTGGGTTTTGAGTATATCTGGTTTGTTCTATATGTTCTGTAGAAATATACTATGCATAGCTAAATGTACCTTTACTTTGTGTTCTACTTTGTGGTTTCTGGGGTCCTCTACTGAGTATTGTTATACTCACCCCTGCACGGGCCTTGCCCGCACGTCTGGTGTCTTGTGCAGACGAGAAACCTTTTAATAGAGTCTAAGGCGGACTAAGACAAGACCGAGCTTTCTGAGTTCCCTATAGGCCAAGGCGTTCCTACGGCTACGAGTAGTAGTCCCCGTACCTTTTGTGTTTACAGTTTGGACTTTATAGTTTTCAGACTCTTGTTTTTGGTGGTCTTGTATTCCTGACCAGTTTACTTTTTAGTACTCTACCTTCCGTCGTAATCTGTTGGTTGGGTTTAGTTGTATGCATGCATTTTTGTTCCTTTGTCTTTTTTTCATTTCAGCATTGTGGTCTTGGAGATGTGTGCATGTGTACAGGTACATAGTAAATGCCTCCCATGTTAGTAATATACCTACTCGGTGCTAGTCACCAGCCCCTGGCCTATTAGAGGTGGTCTTGGGGAGTCACGGCGCGAGCCCCACTGGGACGGGTCGTCACATGATTATGGTTTTAAGAGATTTTTTTATGTACGGACTATTACTAAGAACAATATTTAAATATCCTTCATAGATACAGATGGTTTTATTTTTAAATCTGGAAAAAAATTTAATTCTTTTGTAAATAAAATATATTTTATGGTATGAAACATTTAATTAATTGTATTTATAAATTAAATTATGAAATATGCATATACATAAATAAAAATTAATTGTGTTTACTCGAATCATATGACACCTAGCTATATAATAACCTTCTAGGTCATGTAAATAGAAAGTGTTTCACTTTCCCGATGGTTATTTCGACACTTTTATTTTTAAACTACAATAAATATGTAATGATTTTTTATAATGAAAAATAAACAAACCACCAATCAGTGGACATGGTTAAAGGTCCATAGATATTATAGTATTGGTATGCGCTGATGTGTGTGGACCATTTATAGTAAAATATTGAGGTTGGAATTATAACTTCATAACATTTACTAATGACTTCAATAGATATAGATAAGTCTACATCATAAAAGTATAAGTCTAAGACCTTTTTTAAATTCATAGAATCCAATAATGAGGTCAAGAATCAATATGGAATTTTGATAAATAATCTCTAATCTGATTGAGATGTGGATTATACTAACAATGATATGTTAGAAATTATATGGTAGAATGGTATTATATCTCAACTCATTCAAAATATTGCGTCATAGTGGTATGGTGTAAGTTAAATGAGGATCCATACCAGGTCAGAAATGTTAAGGTCGATGATGAGTTATGAAGATCCTCTGTTATCCTTTTGGGTATATGTATTTAAAACTAAAACATACCCACTAATCCATTTTCTAACTATATAATAAAATAAAATTATACTAAATTAATTTATTGGAAAGAAAATTTTTATGAAAAATAAACATGTATGTGGTTGTGAGGTGTTTATTAAGGCATTCTTAAGAAAAATACCAACATCCCAGGGCAAAAACTGTATCATTATATGGTATCCTGAGGTTTTAAAGGGATTCTACAAATATAGCCCCTCATAAAAGAAATTTATTTTCACCATAAAAGCTATTTTCCTTGATATAGAGCACATCCTTTAAAAGGATAGTGGGGGAAATTTTGATTTTGATCAAGTTGATGCTCAAGATACAAAATATTTAATACAAGAACATATTTCTCCAATATCCAGGTATGAAGTTGTTCCTGAAACACATGTGCTTTAAAGAAGCACCATAGAGGTAATAAAACTAGAGAGATATGGTTTTCTAGTCACAAAATATGGAGACACATTATTTCTTTAAATACTGAACTTTTATCCTATAAATATAAGTTGGATATATCATAACCTTATAGATGGAATGATTCCAAGAATTTTAAAATGGATTCTATCTATCAATATAAATTTTTTGTTCTTGTTGATCCACTAATTCATGAATAAAATGTTGTGTGAAAATGGGTATTCAATAAGAAAAATAGACATAGAAGGTAGTGTAAGTAACTATAAAGTGAGAATAGTGGAAAATGGGTTTATAAATAATCAATGAATTTTCTATTATGAATCCTTTTCACAAGTTTCTATGTTCAATTACATATGAATTCAATTTTCTATAAAAGGGTTCCATGACTATGAAATTTTTCATATGGACTCCATAGTAGCATTCCTTATAGGGAATGCTTGGGGAGATGTATAGATGACACTACCAAAAATTTTAGTGACTCAGGGTGATTCACATAATATATTGATGTTTCATAGAACCATTTATGTATTGAATCAAGACTCTAGGTCGTGGAAAATTTGGTTTGAAAATGTTATAACAGATTTTGGTTTCTTTAAGATGGAATGTGATTCATGTTTTTACATATTTTTTAATGGGATTTTGGTCATTAATCTAGTATTATATATCGATGAAATATTACATATTGGAAATTGAATACCAGTATTAAAGTCTGCTAAAGACTAGTAAATAACTATTTCTCTATGAAGAACATACATGAACCATCATACAATTTAGGAATCAATATCATTCATGGTAGATCCATGTGGTCACATAGACAAAGTTGAGGTACATTCATTGACCATATTTTAACAAGATTTAGTATTGAATAATCCAATAGGGGTTTAGTTATAGTGCTACTTGATATACATCTTTCTAAAAAATGTTTCCTCAGATGAAAGAGGAGAAAGAGATAATGAATAAGATCACATATGATTCAGTGATGTGATAAATCATATTTGTAATTTTTTTACTAGACCTGATATTTCAAAACAATTGAGCATATATGGATGATAATAAACTGATCAAGGTGAATTTAATTGGTCTACTATTAAGGATAAACTTATATATCTAATTAGAACTAAGGATATGTTGTTTGGGTATGGAGAATATAAAGAGCTTGTCATCAGGGGTAATACTACTTCTTATTTGGAAATAGATCAAAATAATCTAAAATCACATTAAGGATATATTTTCTTTCTTAATAGAGTATATGTGATATGAAGGAGTTAAAAGAATCAATTGTTCACCAAATCTATAGGGGATTATGAATATAATGTTTCATAATATGCATCGAAATAAGTGGTTTGTATATGATACATTTTTTTGGATCTTGATGTTGTACCTAGCAGTAAAAACACTATCACGTGGTATTATGATAATATAGTAGTAGTGGATCGTGGAGAAGATCCAAGGTCACACAAATAAATAGGAATATAATCCATAAGTATCATCTCTTGAGCTATTTTTCTCAGAGTGGTGAATTTGTAGTAATTAGAGTTTCTATAGAAGAATACCTAATAGACCCCTTGAAGGACAGAATATCTAAGAAAAAGCATGAGTATCATGTGAGATCTACTAGATTAAAGGTTATTAGAAGTTTGTATAAGTCCATGTGGGACATATTTGGTGTTGGATACCAATATCCAACTTCAATTTACTTTATGATAAGTTGTATGATTTTTTTGGAAAATTAATAAACTATTTATCAAATCATGATTGTTCTTATGTATCTCATACTAAGTGATAATTACTTAAGAGTGACTTTCTTAATAATATGACATATTAGTTACCTACTAAAATGACAACCCATAAGTGTGATGAATGTATTAAAAATATATGATTTACAGCTAGATGAAATCATAAGAGATGAAAAATGATATAGGCTATTAAACAGGGAGACTCATATGTCTTTGAGGAAACAACTTTTAGTTTACCCCATTAGTAATTCATTATGTAGGAAATTATGAGAATGGTACCCACTATTTGGAAATTCTAATTGATGGGTCATATGATGTCCCACTTTATAGAAATTTGTATTGATACTTATACATTAATGTAATTATTAATGAATTTTATGAGCTGTCTACATTGTGGTATTCAAAAAAATTGTTATGAGATATGTATGTGGTGAAGTAGAATATATTGTGTGCATAAAATAATGTCATTTATTAATAATTAAATAAATTATTGTTATCATATGTTCCTTAACAAGAGTTTATATCATATAATCATCAATGAAAATTTTATATCTTAATCAAATCCATGGTCATGTTGTTATGAAGGCAAGAGCAATTTTTAGATAGTCATAAATAGTAACATCGAACAAATAGATTGAGGGAACTTGTATACCACATACATAATAATATATATAATTAAAAAGGGATTAAATTATATTGTAAGTATCCATATATGGTTCAATATCAAGATGAAATTAAATTATTTCTCTATGAGTGACTTGTCGTGTTACTATATGCTGACCTTGTACATTGGGATGATTTTCCTAACTCCACTAAGAATGAAACCTATATATTCCCCAACAAAGTGTATCAAAAACCTTAGTTAAATATGAATATAATTTATTATTTAACATATTGAATAAATTTTATTTTCATATATCATTCAATAATAAATTATGTTTTATTGATCATAAATATTCCCCCACCAATTATTCAAGAGAAAAAAATGATCAGAATATTTAGTAAATATATATTTTCTATTTATGCAATACAATATTTATTTATTTATTCATAAATAAGGGAGTGATATTATATTTTTAAATAAAGAATAATTATTCAAGGATTGAGAAATATTTGTTAGGAATCAAGGATTGAGATTAATAGCCTAGTGGTAAATAATATATATGGAATATTATTTTAATAAATAATATTTAATTTAATTCGCGAGTTTAGTGGATGTTAAGAAATATTATTATTATTGTTATTAAAATGGGGTGTCACAGGAATTATGATAAATAATTAGGATTCATAAACAATTATTATTTTCAACCCTTAGATATAAATAAACAAAATTATATTATATTCTTAAAGGTTTTCAATTTCATTTGGTTGTGGAAGATGTCATTTAGATAAAATTTTCTCAAAGACCTATATATATTACTTAGTAATAAATATCTCAATAATATAGAGTAATCATCATACATCACAACTATTGAGTCTATAGAGATAAAAATGGTCATTCTTCATGTTATTATAGAGTATATAAAGATAAAATGACACAAGAATCATGATAATTTGCGAAAGAACATGGAGATTCCTATGATGTCATGTAGAGTTTCACGAAACACATGTGGATTATCATTGGTGGGTATACACATTTTATTCCTAGAACACGATGATGGTATGATGTTGAGATAATTTAAGATACGTTAGTGAAGAAATAATTAATTTTATTTTAATTATTTTATTATTTTAATTAATTATATATAATATGTAATGATCCGAGATAATAGTTTTGTAATTCAATCATCAATTATTCATTGAATCATATTAGTTGAACATGGAATTTATTTTCTTTTGAATACTGGATCAATCAACAATTAAGGAAGAAATCCAATTTATTCATACCCCATTTGACAGATTTACTATACTTGAAACCATTAATAATATATATAAGATATTTATTATATATGAATAGCATATATACTATGAAAAGTTTCATTTCTATATCTTCTTTCCCATAAAAATCATTCAAAAGATTGAACTTAGAATTTGTGAACCCAATGATTCGTTATATGATCTTTTCCTCTAATGTTTTTGGAAGAACAGATCCATGAATCCAAAATACATGAACTAACTATAATCACTTCCCATTAATCACAATATCCATAGAGTAAAGAATTCAAAATAATTTCTTTATAATCGATGCATTTAGTTCCTAATTGAGTTCCTCCTAATCCATCACATAGGGGAGATCAAGTTGTCACTAATTTGATAGAGAGAATAGAAATAGGTCATTGGTTACCACTATATGAACATGAAAATCTAGTATTTAATAATACATTCTATCCAATTCAATGATCTAAATCAGACCTACATATCTCGAGGAAATCTTACTCTACTTCCCCAAAATTTATTGATCCAAAGTGGGTGATTCCCTTGAAAACAGGATGTCATCTGTGGTGAAATATAAGAGAAGATGAAAATGATCATAATATGATTAATGGAAATATTAATTTACCTTATAAAACTATTGAATAATATGCATCTTCTCATCCATGTATTGGATAAGGCTGTGTCCCACCATGTAGGAATCACCTACCTCTATCCAATAAGGTGGATAATGAATTGGTCAACCATTAATAGATTTGAATTGAAAAATTCATATAGATTACTATTAAATATTATTATACACACACCATACCAGTCTATAATTATTATCCCATGAATCACAAAAGAGTACAATACTGACATAAAGCATATATTCATAACTAAAATATTTTTACCCAATTTTACCCTCAATCTTGTAATGGAATGTTGCACTAAACATTACCTAAGAACCCATTTCCTCTTAGATTTCTGTCTAAAGGAAATATGTAACATGAGGTTCCCAATTTGATATGCTTTTGGAGGGAGAATTTGTATCCTCATAACCACATTATGTATATTTTTTCAAGATCTTCTGCAGTTTCACATTTACTAATTGGTATGATGTAAAAAGATTTACTAAAAAAACAATCACTTTCAAAATAAAATTCATTTACAAAGGGGTACCATGAAATCCAATGATAAAATATATGGATAGCTCATCGTACTATTAAGAATGAATATGGAGGATTCTTAGAACACAATATGATCATTTTTGTTAGGAATTCACACACTAATATGAATAGTACTAATACACAAAATATATTATATATTTTCATACTCATCCAAAAGTATCAAAATTTTTGGTCAAAGTAAATTGTGGTTGCACTCGGGTATGGACACCATTAGGAATGGTTGTATTTTTCAATTTTCACATTCCCCACAGATTAATGGTTGAAATTATTTTCTCTCATATAATGGTATCCTCTTCGAGATAAACACCACTCACCAGATGTCTCTATGCTATATATAGTTTCCCTAATATTGTAGAAATTTATAATTGCTGATTATTATATGGTGATAAATTCAAGGAGATAAGGATTCAAATTCAAATTTTTTTTCAACCATATAGTATTTTTCAGATATCTCACATCTTCTATAAAGACATCCCTGAGACTCATGAAATTCCACTCCACCCAAAGTTCCCTATGGTCCGGAGATAAAACATTTCGACATAAACAAGCATTGAAAAAATTACCCATTCCTACCTTAATAGTGAAAATATGGAATTAAAAAGGTATTATACTCATATCCATTATTGTAGATATAAATAATTTTATTGGAAAATAAGGATTTTCTATTATTAAATACTTTAAACTAATCTCCAAAAGGATAGTGATGAAAAACATTAAGCACATACACGAAAGAAGCCACCTCCAGGACATGGGTAGCGTAGTTTCCTTCAGGTCACCAGAGTTTCCATGATCCTTAGGTCACCACATAAAATATATTCATTATAAAACATCATAAAACTATAAATATAGAATCATAATAAACTGCATATCCAATAAAATATTTTTTTTATAAATTTATTTGATATAGATGAATGTTACATCAGATCATACAAAAAGAATTGAATATTTGATGTCCAGACAATTTTACCCCTTCCATGTGTTTTATATGAAAGAAGATATATACGTGTAGATTTACTACTTGAATCTTTAATATTAAACCAAAATTCTTGTAAATCTTCATATCTCAAATAAATTCTTGAGATCCTCCATAGAAATAAAGGTCTTTACAATTTTAGTATATAATAAATTGATCAATTCAAAAAACACATGTCTTAAGAATTTATACACTTATATCTAGATTTATAAATGTATATCATAGAAGAAAAATAAGAAATTAAAATAATACTTAAGAAACTCTTCATATGAAACTCATGATTATTTTTATCTTAGAATATATTAGGATTCCATTAATAAACACATCTACAAGTAAATTGAGATAATAATAGAATATCAATTCTATTGGGGCCATGAGGTCTAGAAGAGAATTAAAGAACATGAATGAAATAAAAAGGTAACCATTGTTTATATAACTCCATTGGATTTGTTTTTTGAATTTAAACATCTCTCACCAAAACCACTAATAAGAAAAATGAAATTATGTCAAGGAGAGCTATTTTACCCCACTAACTAATTAAAAAGTCATATATGCGAGGTCATGGATATTTATTTAGGATAATAACCCAATTATTCTTTCTATAATTGATACATAAAAAAGGAGAAACTTAAAATAATTTAGAAAAAAATAAATATGGATTTTCATTGAGATAAACACATGAGAATATACTATTTTCCTCTAAATCATCTGAATGGATTTTTAACTCACTCAATATAGTATGATTCATATGGTATGACAACAAGGTAGTCAATTATGTCCCCAAAAAAATTTGTAGAGAAAATTCCATCTATATATTATTGTAAAAAAATAATTCATTTGGTGATACATCAAGGAAGTCTTAAAATATGAGTGGTAACTCACTGCCATAATTTCCGACACCATTTTCTAACAATAAAGTGGAACACTAAAATATGATCTTTCCAAATTATGGAAAAGGGGACCTACATTGATGGAAATTTTATGCCATTTCATTTGTATCATATGAAAATTAAGATATTTAGTAGTAATGGAAACCCATGTATAGTAATAATATAAATGGGTCTTGAATTTCATCATCTAATCTATACTGAATATAATTTTGAAGAGGTCTACTTCAAGGATGACTGGATCCTAGTAAAACTCTACATATAAGATAGATATTAAAATAAGGATACTAGAAGATGCATTCAGTTATCTTCCCAAAATAATTTTATATAACCATGATATAATTCATGAGTTCTAATGGGTGATTTAGAATATCCAAAGTATGATAAGAAATAAACAAGTGTGAAACAATGGTATCTAATAAAAATTTTAGCACACATGTTTCTTTATTAACTCTACATCCATTATATTTGATCCTACCTTAAATTCTAAAATTGATAGATCTATAATATAAATTTATCTACTCTCTTTCAGATTCTGAGACCTACACCTCATATGAGGCTCAGTATTCAACTAGATAAGCCCATAAAATTACCCACTTATTCTTCTATCAGGATAAGAATGAGGTCATATTATTTAATAGGACTTATATATGTCCATTATACCATAAGATCTTTTATTCACATACTAATACTCTATATATCAGTCATTCTACATATCAAATTAAAATTTCCCTCATTATTTCATCGATGAAAATCATTTAAGGTTTTTTGAACGGAGGGCTTAGTATGGACATCTTCGCCACACCTATGATTGGAATGGGTTTTCTTTCATGGGGTTAGAAGTAAATTGCAATTATAGGGTTTGTGAAACTAAATAAATTCCTCTAATCATTTTCCCTTACATTATTTGTCTTTTTTAATAATATGCCTTCACTCTCTATTAGGAATTACAAAAACTCTATCGAAACCTAACACCCCCTCATGGTAAATATCTTCCATTACCACTCATCCCATAAACATGGTATTTATTAGTATATTTAATAGGATGGATTATGAATATATATTAGGCTAATGGACTCTCTCATATATTATAGCCTTTATCATATCATCAAAAACAATTTTTGATGCAATGTGAATGTTTTTGAATAATAAATTAATATAATTGATAACTTCATAATATCTATGTTAGGTGCATATGAATTCCATAAATTACTCAAATTCCCTCAGCACAATAGAAAATTTAAGGGTACAGAGAATCATGAAATAATTTCTTTGTAATTTATCTATTTACTTGGCCTAAATATCTACCTCATAACATCATTAGTTAGTCCCTTAAAGAATTAAACAACTAGATTACCCCATGACAGAGTCCCTAACATAATGAAATAAAAAAATTATTTCAATATTTAAATTCAAACTATATGATTCATAAATTTTTTACGATCTTGGAAGGAAGAAATATTATATCCAATTAACACTTTATACAAATATTAATTCAAAAATATTCTCACTTCTTTAACTTAATATGGGAATGGTCCATATCCGTAATCCATGGCTTGAACAATTATCACAACACCCCAATCAAGCTCTGCCTATATGAGGGTTTTCTTATTGAATGTGATCTATTTAACCCTCCGAGGGATTTACTAGGAATTTCTACAGAGGATTAATACTAAATGAACTAAAACAATTGGAAACTATCAATACAGATAGACAATCCCAAGTGAAATAAAAATAACCTATCCATGAATTAAAAAATTCTAATGAAGCACAAGAAAAAAATCCTTCATGTCTAAATTAAATGGATTGAGTGAATGGTTGAGATCCAACATACCCTTTCATAAAAGAATCGATTTCTTTCTAACATTTCAAATCACACATTCCTAACATCCCATGAAAACATAAGGTGTATTATTATGAATTTTGTCCATGAACCCCCTCATACCCGCATTTTTTATGTCATGAAATTCATAGCTCATATCTACTAATATTTCACCAGTATCAATGTTAATAGAGAGGATCTAAAGGATTTATTTTATGAACTATCCCATGATAACCCCTAGTGGGGAATCCATGTGACCCTATGGTAAGGCATGTAGTGAAATATGGGATCCCACATACATAAAACTAGTTTATTAACATAATTAGAACTATTTATGAATTATTAAACCCAAAAAACAATTTAATATCGTTGTCTAAACAAATATTCTTACATGACCTCACCATATGTTGTGGTGTAATTTCATTAGTAGAATGTTAAATGATGTGTTCTATTTGTATAACCATTATTGACACTATTGTTTACATTTTTTCAATGAAATGAGAAATTTTATATATATTTTTTCATTAGTTTTGTGTCCAAAATATAGCTGTGAAAACTAATTAAAGGAATTTTAAGATTTATAAATAGTTGATTCTTTTTATGTCAAAAATTGATTTCTTGGTTATAGTATTTTTAAGTGGACTAAATTGAAAATATTATTTGGAAAAAATAGTTATACTACATTAAATTTTTCTATATCCACAAAAATTCATAGAGAGATGATAAAGGCACACAAAACATTCCTAATCCTCTATCGTATAATATTTCTACAGTTTGAAAAAAAAAATTGAAAACCATGTTTATCACCATGGATGATCAGAATAACAACCATAATTGATCCAATCAATCTAAATCATAGTTAATGTTTAATGTAATGAGTAGGAATGCCCGTGTTAGGCAATATTGGCACGGGAGAATCTGTGTAGCATGGGTTATAACTATACAAGGAGGTGCCTAAGGTATTTTTCGAGTGGATCAACCAGTGGTTATAGTAATATAAGAGAGTTATCAATAAATAAATAATTCTTTTTTATAAGGAGAAAATTCATTATTATTCAAAACTATACATTATGAAGTAGATGACTTAATTATTGAAATTTTTTCCAAGAGCTTGATCAGTGCAAAAATATGTACCATAGTCTTCTAACCACACCAAGTGGGGTAAATATTTTATTCAGACACATGTTGAATATTACATGAGAATTATACTATTGACAAATTTCTATATCAAATCCACTAATAAAATAAGACGTATCTGGATAGAATACAATATAGATCCTACAATTAAGGGGATGTGTTCTTTAGGGGTATAAAATTTAAAAAGTGATATATTGGTTTTATGTCATATCATATGGTTCTATAATGTAGTTCCACATAATATCCTACAAGAATTTAAATTTTTAATCTCATAATTTTGTAATTCCATGGGTTTTTTCCAGAAGGTTTACAATCATAATCAACGTTGAGTTTTTCTATTGGGAAGAGGATATGGAATTAAAATTACATTGAAACGGAGAGGAGTATGACCAATAAAGAAGGTAACTACAGAGTAGAATCATATATATGATCTGATAATTAATCGGAGATACCTTCATTATTGATTTGATTATATGATTTATTACTAGTTATTGTATCCTTGTGAGGTTTTATTACTAATATTATAGGCTTATGCTTATTTTATCTAATAAGGGTTATTAATTTCATTAACATAATTTTAAATGATGCTGATCGTATATGTAGTAGTTTTTTATATATCTATGTTACCAAAGACACAAATTTTGGGGGTCTAGTGTGCATAATGTTTAAATATAATGAGTATTTATTGTAATAAGATATATTATTGATGTTTCAAAAAATATGGTTCACTCTATTTTGTATCCAAGAATGGTTTAGTCATTTTTTGAGACTAGGATGAAAAATATTTAATGAAAACCCTTAGAATAAGAATAACTATAAGAGAACGTCTTATATTATGGTAAATAAATAAGGTTGATTTTTCATGAAATAACTCATTGTCTAGATTCTATATAAGGACATGGTTTTGGAATACATGCATCTAAAAGATATTTCATTGAAGGGAGTTGGATGACTATATCTCGACCATCATTCAGATGCATAATGAATGGGCCCTTATTTCACACATGGTTTGACATAATCCAGTGATATTCTTAGGTTATGTGACATTTTCTTTATTAGACATTATAAATTATTTGAATATATATTAATGATTGATTACCTAGCCTGAACCTAAGGTTAAACTGATTTAAAATAAGGTTTCATGATTTATTATTATTATGAGTGACTTTTTATGATCAACCACTCAAATTAATGATGCAAGATGGGTATACTAACCCTTTTTGTTTTAGTAAAGGATTTACTATACAATGATAATGTTGAGGTGGTGATTGGGTACAATTGAATATTATAGTATCTTATATGAACATAGTCATTTATGTCCCTTTGTGTAATGAAATGAATATTTGAATGTTACATCCTATCCTGAATAATAATATATTGAATTAACAACAATAACTTCATATGTAATGATGATGATATTTCAGATCTATGATTATTACCCAACTGATGTTTATAAAAATGTTATTCTTATAAATAGCTCTACAATTTCACTATTTTATTTTTCTCTGATGTTATACATGAATTATATTTATTTTCACGAATCCCATATCAATTTCTAAGGGATGAAACTTTTGATAACTCAAACCAAAAAATATATATTTAATATTGAAAGAGTAAATATGAAATTCCAATATAAATTAAATAAATTTTATATGCCATGACTCTAATAAAAAGTTTATATCTATATTTTATGGTTTTCAAGAAAATAAAAATTAAATAAATGAATATGGTACAAGTTTTTGTTGTTAGTCTTTCTAGAATTGTTCCCTAGTCTTACTCCAAATCATGATGTTTATTTTTCAATAAAACTCAAACCTGGTGTCTAATGACCATGTATTTTTTAAATTTTATATGTTTCCTAATCAAATGTTTGTTATATTATCTAAAATTATACATTTATAAAATATAGAGGTACCAGAAAAACCTTATCTCATTAACAATGACCATTACATTTGTCATCTACAAAACCAATTAAAAAGAAAAACATTAGAATTAGATAAAAATATAAACTAGAAAAGATAAAATAGGAAAATATAGATTTCCTAAATATATTAAGATCATCTCCTCTATGGCCAACACTATAGAAATGAAACAAAATATTACTAAACCAATCAACATTGTCTAAAATGAAAATATAACAATAGGTGGAATTGTAGTAAATATGGATTGAATGAATAAAGTGGTCCTTATATGGTATGAAGGTAAATGTGACAATTTGTATTCAATCATTTTATGAACATTTTTCAAAATAATATTTAGTCAATTTTTCCATTGGTAACTATACACATTGGTACTAATTTTACCATTATAATTAGTGGTTATAAGTAGTAAAGAAAATGTATAATTTATGATTACAGGAGAAATGATGGTCTCAAAAAACAGTGTCATGTTATTTGAAGCCCATTTATTATAACATGGGATGTCAGTAGCATCATTGGGGTTCACCCTTGACAAACACAAATTATATATTCAATAAGTGATCCTTGAATGAAATTTTTTATGATAGAAGTTAATGTTATTGGATATTTCCACACAATTAATGTAATCCTAGAAACCCTTGGAAACTACCACCATTGCACACCTTACCCTTAGGGTATATAAAAATATAAAAGGGGGCACATAACCATGAAATAATTAGGAAAATTGAAATTTAATCTTTAAAAATTGAATTTTTTATTTTATAAATCTTATTTTAGGTATAATTTTTTTTATAAAATATATTATCACGGAATCTTTTTTTTAAAAAACAATTGGACACAAAAAATAAAAAACTGAATTTTCATATATTATATAAACATTTATAAAAAACTCTAGTATTAAATTAATATATCTTTTTGAAATAGTTTTAAAAAACTGTTATTTAACTAAATATAATAAAATAATTATTTGATGTCCTAAGAAATTTTTAAATGTGTCATAAATTTGATTATATTAAGAACTTATAAATTCCCTATAAATATTTATTTTTATAATGAAAATTTATAATTTCCATATTTTTAGAATTATAATGATTAAATAAACATTAAATTTTATATAATCAAATTTGAATTAGGTTATTTTTAATTTTTTATTATTTTCTAAAATACATTATTCCTATGTGAATAGTAAAAATATTATTGTGTGTTTTTGGAATGTTTTATAGTTTCATATTTATGTCATAATGATGTAATAAAACATTAACCACAATATACAACCTAAAATTTTCTATTTTATTAATATTATAATCTTTAACCAGTTTTAATCAAATTCAAAATCAATGTTGACTTTCCAAATCCTAAAATAAAAATTTTGATTATAAAAACATTTATTTGTAAAAAAATCACATTTCCATGTCCAAATAATTATTAATTTTCTTCCCATTATTGTGTATTATAATATCATAATCTTTTAATCAAAGTTGGAAAACCATAAGCAAAAACCTTTGGCAAGATAATGGTTTGTCTTTTTTTAATAACCTAGATTCCCAAGACCAATATTTGGAAACAATTAAATAAATTTTCACATTTTTTATAAATACTCACCTATTTTTCCCTTACCATTGACTAAATATCGTTCATCCTTGAATTCATGGATATTTCTCCTCCTATGAAGTCCCCCAATGTTTGATTTAAGACTACATGTTTCCAATACTAAAGATTTCGGAGCAACTTCTCATGGTAAGGGAAATATCTTCATTTTATTTTTCATCCAAGTAATTCCTTTTATGTACGTATTCTATAAGGTATGTTACATTATTTTATTATACTTTTGATTAATACCTTACTTATAAAATAATGTTTTTCCAAATGACATTGTTCTCTCTCATAGGACCATTTTCAAAATCCATGTTATATAACTGTCTTCTTACCAAATTTACTTCTAAAGCAACTCTCTTTTAAATATTTAGTTATTTATATCTTGAATACTCAAACAACATAATTATTCATGTATATTTACCAAGGTTTTATTATATTTTATTATATTTTGTATTTATATATATGAAACCCATAACCCCTTTTTGTTGGTTAAAAAAGATGTTATGATCAATCCTTTAAACACTTATGTACTCAATGAGTTTATATCAACACCATTCTATAATTTTAATAGGTTATTGATAAAATGAATTATTATTATTAATTTGGAACAAATTAAATTAAATAATATGTAGGGTGAACCCTAATATAACATAAATTCATTTGGTAAATATTTTAATCTCTTGAGATGACATGTTTTATGATACCATGGTAAATAACATTGGAAATTTTTATTTACTAATCCTTGGTGATAAACATCAGTGACATTCTAATGAAAGTATTATTTAAAAGTATTATAAAAATTTCCATTTAATTACTCATGCTCATTTTATTATGATATGTCTCATGTTCTATTGATCATTTAATATTATCATACCTCTTGTTCTTATTGTAATGCATCACGATAATATACTATATGCAGGTCTTTTATATTCCCTTTATGGTCTAATTCTCACAGAATTTCATTGATTTATATACCCATGAAATGATATGTAGTAAAAGTAACTAAAGTAATCCCATGAATAAATAGGTCAAAATAATTAAGAATAATTTTTTAGGTTTTCATGTATTATGTTTCTAATTTCCATGAAAAAAATCATTAAAAGAATTTATATTTTTTATATATGATGTAAATATTTTTTTGTAAAAATAATTTTTCTATAGTTGGTATCATAGTTTGGTTTAGTTATTTTTGGGAATTGGGTTTCAAAAACATTTGTAAGAACACTATATATAAGTCTATATTTAGTAAAACATCCTAGTATTTTGGTGATAATTAAGTATGTCATTTCTATGAAAATACATTCCTGAATGGATATTGCATGTAGATGTGGATATGTAATAGATTTACCTAGGGGTAACACCCAAAAAAACTATATTGATATAGCCTCGAGTGATAACTAGTGTATAAATACATGCTTTTCTACACACCTATTTTGGCATTCACAGGGGACATGTTCGGTCAATCAAAAAATATTTATGAACCTTTATGATGGATATATAGAAAATTTTATTATTATTAGAGGATATTAATGGATAAACAATTTAATTAAAATATTTGAATAGTTAAACTTCATTTATAATTGTAATATTCATAAAAGTAACATGTTTCTCACAATGGTTTCATTATTTTAATAAAAATAATAACATATGAGGAACTATGTAAATGTAGAGTTCAACAGATGATACACTGAAAAACATTCTAATATGATGGAATCTATAATGGAAAAATCTTGGGTTTGATGCATAAACTATTGGGTGGTATGAATAATAACATGAATCATATTGAGTGGAAAGATTATACCTAAAGGGAATAAGATGTCACTACCCGTCCCCCAGGACCCGTGCCGTGACTACCCCAAACCCACCTTCCATAGGCCAGGGGCAGGAGACTAGCACCAAAGGCGTAATTCCCTAAAAATGGGAAGGCATTGCCTTTATAACATGTAAACACACACAAAAAATATGAACACAAGTAAACTGTATAACAAACAAGTGAGTACAGTAAGTAAAAAAGGGCCAGAATACAAGCCCAACTGGAAAGTACAAGAAACTGACTGTACAAGTAAAACAGAGGAAATAGGAAAAAAAGATAATGGGTAAACCTCTTAGGTTCCTACCTGAATGGTAGGTACATATCTCATCATTATCACTACACGTCCGTCTGTCTCCTTTATGTACCGAAACTCCATAAGGTCCACCTCCGGGAACCGTCCAGTCTTAGTACTCTTAGCCTCGGTCAGCGATGTATGTCATCTACATCAAACACAATGAGGTGCGGGCATAGCCCGTGCAAGGTTGAGTATAACGATACTCGGTAGGGACCCTGGGACCCTCAAGGTTTCAAAAAATCGAACAAGGATAAACCGAAAAGTATGAAATCAATAGATAACCCCAGTTAGGTATATGCCCATACATATACCTATGTTATCAAGTAATCCATCTCAATAATGAGGAAAACACAAAAGTTACGGACTCAGCTTAACCAGGATTTTTATTCACATTATTGAAACCATGGCTGCTGGAAAAATCCTCCTATGTCGAGTACAGTGGTCCTATCATGACATCAAAGTGCTTCCCACTAACCTTGGACTGCTGAGGTACTCTTCCTGTCAAGCAACGTGGGTCTTCTGCATCACCTAGGTGCTCCCCAATGTGGGACTTCTGCCACAACCAGTCACTCCCCCTAATATCATGCATAGGTACTTTTCCTTTCATGTACCACGGGTCTGCCACCACAACTAGGCGCTCCCCACTCGGCAAGTTGAGTCACTCCAAGTCAATCGATCAGCAGTAGTCAAGTCTCAGCCAGCTACTAGTTCTCCGCAATCTATCCACTCATCTCTAGAAGTATCCTCTCCACGAGCTACTGGTCGATACTAAAACTGTCACGAAGTCCCATGAAGAATTATCTCAAAGGTCGGCCACATCATAGAGATATCAACGCAAAAGACATTGCATCAATCGAATGCCCGGTCTGTGAGTTATTAACCTTTTAGTCCTGGGGGACCGGTTTCATTCATCCACGATCCAACCTGATTTCATCTCAACTATACCCCGAACTCTAGTGGGGTTTACTCAAAGGTAACATCATGCTCCAAGACTATCTGGGCCGTAGAAGGTTCGTCAAACGGATGCCTGGTGCCAAAGATATGGCCAAAAGAAAGTAAAGGGTCGTAGTGGGCCTGGGTCTGGTCATACCCAGCCCGACCTAGCATGGGCTAACCCGGTCCAGGTCGACCCAGTCTGACCCGTGGTGTTTGGTCCAGCTCATTAGGCAGGCCAGCCCATTAGGTTTGGCCAGGCCTGTTGGCTCTCACCCAACAGGCCACGTGGGGTCGCAGAGTGCCGCAAGAGCATGGACTGGTTCTGAGGGTGTGGACCTCCCATGGGTTGTCATGAGGGCACGTCTCAACCCGAAGGGCTCTGCGAGTGCGTGGCTTGGCCTGAAGGGTGCCTTGAGTGTGCGGCTCGGCCCAGAGGGCACTGTGAGGGCTTCGTTCAGCCCAGAGGGCGCCACGAGGGTGCGGCTCGGCCCGGAGGGTGCCACGAGGGGTGGGCTTGGGGTGGCTCAGCCCAGGGTTGTGGTGGCGTGGTCGGGGTGAGGAGTCCAGATTAGCTGGGGAACCACGGGGCGCGTGGAAGGTGGAGCCGTGGGGTGCGTGGAGGTCAGCGGCCTGGTTCGGCCAGCGACGGTGCGGGGTGCGCCGACGGCGGAGTCGTGGGGCGCACTATACGCGCAGAATTCGGATCGACTGGAGCGTGGGAGGGCACTACGAGGGGCGCGGTGGCCGAGAGTCAGAGAACGGCACGGCCTGGGTGTGGTGAAGCCTCACCGGTTCAGCCGGTAGGTGGCGTGGCTGGCGAGCAGTGTGGTCGGGGTGGCTCGGATGCTGGAGGGCGGCGCGGGTTGCCTTCGTCACCTTCATCGCCATGCTGAAGAACATCACAAAGAAGGTCGACGGAGGGGTCGGACCACGTTGGTTTGGTCCTCACCCTTCCGCAGTTAGGGTGATAGTAATTGGCTCACAAGAATAAAGCAATGAATGAGCATGGAAGATATCATAAAAACATCAATTCCCATAAACTCTAATTAACAAAAATATTCCCAACCCGTAAGGAAAAACATCCCTGGATCAAATAGATAATAAGTTGGTCCACGTTCATTTTTTTTTATGAAGAGTAATAGGGGAATAATATCTTATTTAAATATAATTAAACCCCTACCTTTTTTTGTTGTTCATTGACTTTGTCACGGGGAAGAAGACAGAGTTTTCGTCATTCATCACGTCCGCCGCACACTTTCAATCCCAAGCTCATGCATCGGTTCGTTGATGATGATGAGGAGGGAGGGTCGGTCGTTGAAGATGTCCCACGTCAGTTTCTTCTGCATGTAAGAAGTCAAAGAGGCTTGTTTCTGGTGTTCTTCTTT
Source organism: Viscum album (assembly GCA_963277665.1). Lineage (NCBI taxonomy): Eukaryota > Viridiplantae > Streptophyta > Magnoliopsida > Santalales > Viscaceae > Viscum > Viscum album. The sequence continues at coordinate 1,726,046,173 of OY728131.1, read as the reverse complement.
GGAAGAATTCATTCTTCTTTCTTAGTTGGCGAGAGCTTTTCTCTCAAAATATCCTTCCTCCTTTTTCCAACAAAAGAAATGTTATCCAACAATAATAGATTATAAAATCTATTATGTCATTAGAATAAGAATTAAAATTGGGTGAATTAATTAAGTTGTCTCCACCTAATTAATTAATGAGGTTGGCACAATTAAAGGAGATTAAGGGTTGACACCATTAAAGAAGGGGGTGGAGAGACTCTCCATCATTAATGAGGGGAGTTGAGAGGTTCTCCTCTCCCACCATTATTAGGTTGGGATTAGTTTCAGGTTGTCCCCACATCGTAAACTATCGTGGGAGGTTAGGTTTAGGTGGGACCTACCTCAAACTTCCACTTGGGTTGTTATAACAGAAAAAATTAAAATTAAACATGTGTTTATTTTATTTTATTATTTAAACAAAAATCCTAAAAACTCTCTTCCACCCTCGACCAACTTCCGTTGAGGTGAAAATATTCTTAATCGAATACTAGCACTCTGAGTTCAATGGTGCCCCTAGATATCAATTCCATGCACCGGTTGAAAAGTTATAAAAACACGCTCATACGTTTACTGAACATACCCAAACAAAACTTCAGAAATTGATTCTGGAAAACCGTTCCTCGGAATCAAGTGCCGTCAATTTTCACAGTCTCGTAAAATTTAAATTTATTTTTTAAAAAAATTACATTGAAATTATGGGTCTTTATATTCTCCCCACATTAGGCTTTACGTCCCCATAAGCCACAACTCAAACTAAGGAACAAGTGGGGGTACTGAGCACGCATCTGAGCCACCCGCTCCTATGTGATCTCGAAGAGGTTCTCGTGCTGCCAGCGAACACGCACCAAAGGTATCAACCGTCCATAAAGGATCCACTACTATCGATCCTTAATATCTACTAAAAGCCCCATAAAAGTCACCCCATCGTTGACATCCAGCTCGCCATGGGCAGTGATGTGGGAAGGGTCGTGCATGTATCTCTTCAGCTGGGATTTTTTGGAAGACATTGTGCACACAATGCAACTGAGGTGGATGAGATTAGCAGTAATCCACCTCTCCAACTCTACTGAGGACCTGAAAAGGTCTGATGAATCTCAAAGATAACTGTCTTCCTCAGCCGAGTATCCATAGACCTCGTCGATGTGATACATGTAGAAAGACGTGGTCGCCATCCTCGAACTCTAGAGGTCTATGTCTCCTATCAGCATACGAGTTTTGTCTGCTCTGTGTAGTCTTAATCAACTCCTAGTAGATCTGTACCTTCTTTGTGGTATCCCATACTGTAGATACCCGAAGCTTGACGTACATTGACATTACATTACATTTGCGGAATACTTAGTACATAACTAAAACACACACACAAGGATCGTAATAGTTTAGTGTCTTTGGAAACTCGGAATATAATCTTCTAATCCTGGTGAAAGATCTTAAACATCTCCCATAAAGATCTTCCTTTTTTTTAATACCTAAAACCTTTCTTTATATCCTGGGGAAAAGTAAACATAAAAGGGTGAGCTCAAATGCTCATTAAGGGTAAACAAAAGAAATATCAATCACATCATATACATAAGCAGATAACTTTTGGAAATCTTAACCTGTAAAAGAGATCATAATTTCATAACCTGGGATAACTCATGGAAGTGAAATGTAATAACAATAATTATAACGTAAAACATTAAACTTTGTGGCATGCACACATAATCATAGAGAATCATTTCTTGTTAGTCAAGACTTATTGTCAAGACTATCTTAGTGGACAAAGTCCCTTTCTGAACCGAGTCACCCTCGTTTCAGTCCTGTTTCACTGAATCGGTATAACCTACCATTCCAGCCATGTCTATCTCATGAGATATAAAATCTTTACCGAATGCATTGGAGGGAGATATAGGTCCCACCCATCTCATAATGATACCATTCTTATGTGTGCCACAAAATCATAAACCATACATCATTGCATAACCCATGTAATAAAAATGGGAATCTTAAACATCATGACATCATAAAAAAATTCATATACGATAAAGGAATTCATAAATAATTCCATCACAACATAATCAAGTCAATGTAATAATAGGGATAATAACAGAACCCTTTATTATCTTAGATGGAAAATAATTTTGATAAAACACTTGAACTTCATTCTTGAGGAAAATATCCTTTCTACTTCAAAAACACTTTTCATTTCTTAACATGTCGTAAAATTATAAACTAAAATAAGTTGATTAAAAATAAACTTGAAAACTTGTAAAGGAAGATTCTTGGAAATAATGTTTTAAAAATCCATTCATGCCGTATAAGTTAAAAAACCATTCTTCTCGTACTTTTGTCGGAAAAGTCAAAAAGTACCTCATACGAAAAACGACAAAAGATTCCTTTCATATATTTTACTAAAAACTCACCAAAGGGTAAAATTGGATTTAAAAAATTGTAGGTGGATGGAAATAACATTAAATATTGAGGAAACATGGATGTGGATGATAAAATACAACCCAGTAAATACAAAAGTATAAACAATCTCGGATAAAATGAGATTGTGACATATTCCCTTACCTTAGGTCTGACTTGCTTTGTAAGTGTCCGAACCTCCTGTATAATGATTTAAATAATGTTATTGACTTATTCCAGAATCATATTCATTGTTATGATATCATATATGGTTCACTTATGACTTTATATTACCCGTTCTTTTGTAAATTCCATGTTAAAGAGCGTTTTGGGAAAAAATGTTTCATTTGTCGTCCGTCTTTTGACTTGTAATTATTCATATGATTACGTAGATCTTGATTACTTAATTCCAGAATATAAAACATGATTTATATATATATATATTCAGAATATAAATATATATAATAAATCAGTAAATGGAAAGAAATACACCGTTCATGGAGACGGTAGGCCGTACGTACGCATGAACGCTATTTTCGTTTCCTTATTGAGTTGAACGGAATTAAGTAGATGACATACATATATATACACATAAATCCAGTATCATTATTATGTCATATATTTCATTATTACTTATTATATATACTTTATAATCATTCATGAATGGTTAAAGTAGAGAATGAATCTCATCGCGTCGTGGAGACGATAGTCCGTACGTACGCACGAGCGATGATATCGTTCTCATGATCGTGGGACTGTATTGGAGTGTATGTATACTATTTGAGAATCAATATCACTTTAAAATAATAATATATAGTCATTATTTACACCATTATACCCATCCAAGTAAGGTGGTGGTGGAAAATAGATTTCACCACGGCGTGGAGACGGTATTCCGTACGTACGCACGCGCGGTGATTTCGTTTTCCGTAGGATGGATAGATGGTGAAATAGGATTGTTTAATTCTTATAATAACATATCAGTATATGAGTGATACTGATGTTATTACTTAATAATGAAACAACCTAAGAAGAATAAGTGGAAGAAGAAATAAAGGTGAAAGAATCTGTAACGGAAATTACCTCTTCTTTGAAGAGCATCTTTGAGACCTCCTCTTAGGGCACTAAAATTGGTCTTTGAGGAAGACCAGAACCTCTAGGATGTTTCTATGGAAGTGGAGAAGAGAATTTGGCAGGGTTTGGCCGAGCTTGAAGGCTCAAAGTTGTGTGAGGAAGAGAGGGAGGAGGTGCCCTTTTATAAGGGAGGAGAGGGGCACCTTTGGAATAACTAAAAATATTATTTTATTATAAAGTCAAGTTCGGTTTTAAATAGCTTCAAATTGATTTATTTCTAGGCTAAGGTGGGGATGGGCCTAAATACTCTCATCCAATAGAATTTAGACAAGTTTAGGTTCCTATTTTAACCTTATCATTTAGATTTAACATTAAGTTAAATAATTTTACTTTTACCGTGTCTTCTTGTGTTCTTACACTATAAGGTTAATAAACATACTATAAGAAGCCAAAAGAACCCCAAATTGTTTATTATTAATATAGATAACCTTATCTAAGTCATTTGGCCGAACCTTAGATTTTTAGGAATAAAATAACAATTAATAATATAATATTTGTTTTATAAACTATTTTGTGTCAATTTTGACACTATTTAGTAATTGATTTTTGTGAAAATCATAACAGAATGATAAGTTCAAAAAAAGTTAATTAAATCAATACTAACATGTCATATTAACCTTTAAAATTAGTGTAATTCATAAAAAGTCTTAAATTACATTTGTTTTGGTATTTATAACATCAATTATGTCAATATTTCATTAATAAGATAATTACTGCATCATCTTTGTGTCATAAATAAATTAAATTATTTGATGTCTAAAAATTACAAATAAAATACCATTAAGTAGGAAATCTTTTTATCTTTCTAATGAAGTTTTAAAATCTAATTTATCTTATGTATAAGCCTATATAAAAAATGTTTTAGTAAATAAATTTTGATTTTAACTCTTTTAACCCTTCTTTAAATAAATTAATAATAAATGTCCTAATCTAATCCAAGTGGGCCTAAATGGTCATATTTTATTCCTAAGTTTGTTTTTGGTCTAATTACACTTGTCCAATAGAATTAGGACATCTGTTAGGGTAATAATAATATCATTTCTACCCTTATTTACCCTATTTACTTTTAACCGTGGTAAATAAAAGTAAAAAGTTACTATTCACCAAAAATTATTTTCATCTCATTGAACCACATTTTACTTACTGACATCAACCGTGTCTCTCGGATTTTTGAAATTCCACTCACAGAAGCGGTAAAATTAAGTTTTATGAACCATTCATTTTTTTAACTACCACTTAGTGGTTTCACTATTCATCAAAAAATGAAAGTTTTCAGAAAAATACCAAAAATTAGGCCTAAGATATATTTGATATTATGAACTCAAAAATGATTTCTATTTTACCAAATTCAAAACATATCAGTTGCATTAATTAATTTAAAAATTAATTCCCATCGTCAAAACAAAAGGCGTGTTTTTAAGAGATAATAACTATCAAAAGATTGACACTTGTTTATAACGGTTTAAATGTGAAATTACATCCAATGACCAACATTGTATTAAATTGTAAAAATATATTCTAAATATACTTTAAAACCACTAAAATTAATAATTTATCACTATTAATTATTTCTATTGAAAAAGTTGTTTTTAATTAAAATTTAGAAATTTCCACTATTCATCAAAATATGGAAGTTATCCGAAAATTACCAAACTTTCACCCAAAGCTAATTTCGATATTATGAATCCAAAAATTAAGTCCATTTTGAAAAATAAAATTTACAAAATTTCAAAAAGTGGTTATTACTATTCATAACGGCTAGTTTTAATAATATTTTAATAGCATATCTTTGTTTAGCGAAACTCGGTATTGCGTACAACACACGCTATCAAGGAAGGTCGCGATTGCATGTAATGAAACGCAAGTCAAGGATACGTGTTGTGCAAGATCCTTTTGGTGTAGCGTACAACACAAGACATTAATGAAATTAAAAAGAATATTTTTTCATAAAATCTCGGGGTGTTACATTCTACCCCCCTTAAAATGAATTTCTCCCTCGAAATTCGTCGGGGTTATAAAAGGTTTACTATTCGAAAGTTTCTTTAATTGAAACCCACATCGTAAAAGGGAATACCAAAACCAATCTTTAAAAACAAAAGTATGAAACGTAACGGTTACCCAAATAAACTAATCACTGGGTTTCCACATAGGTGAAAATATGGATATGGAAGAGAAATCTAACCATCATGTTCTGATGGAGAGTGGTAGAGAACATGGCTATGGAAAAGCTAGCAATCACAAAGCCATAAATTTGTGACGGTCTAAGGTACCATCTGATTCATCAGATATAAGAGCACTAAGACAACATTTTTGGTTTTCAAGATCATTTCCCTAAATTTGATGAAATTGGAATTAGAAGAAATACTTTCTTGATTTTGGTATAGGCTCACCGTTTGTCGTTCTTTGGATAATTTTCACTTCATCTCTTAAAGAAATGAAGTTGAATTTGTCATTCGTGATGTGTTAGTAGATCATGTGATAGAATGATGGGTCATTCCATCTCTTTCAAACAAAAGGTTAGCAAAAGTTATAAGTCCATCTTATGGTTAATCGTATATGGTTCTAAAAATGGACTTATACTTCATATATCATACCGCTTAATAAAATAAAACTAGTTTCTACTAACCAGGGACTTCTTGTAGGCCAGTGGTAGGCGATAAAGGCCAATCGCACTTCGGTTGTGGGTTCGATTCCCACAGCCTTGTCCGACGCGATGGGTTGTCGCCTGTCCTGCAGGTTGTCCTTTTTCTAAAGCTATATCACTATAACATCCCATCAATAATATCGAAAAACGTTTTATCCTAACTTATGTCCAACATAATCCATTCTAATATTTAGGCTTATCTAAAATACTTCGGTCCAAGCTCATAGTATAAAGAAAATGATTACTTGAAATGTAACAGAACAATCACGTGAATGCCATCATTTATCCCCCATATATCATAAGATATATCTTGTTGGTCAAATTACAAACACGTGAATACCTTAATCATGTATTCTCTTGAAGAATGAATACCCATTGAACCTTAGTGAAAACATGAATGCAATTAAAAGTTAATACTTTCCACATACCAAAATCCTCAAAATTCTATATACTCAAACCATGATATCACTTAGTCCTTATATCAATCATGAGCTCATGAATACTATCAAATATTTCGTTTTCTCGTTTTCCCTTCATTATGTGCATATCATCTTTTTTCAAAAATATCTCAATCACTTTCCATGGTTACCGGTACCATAAAATTATTGAAAACCACAATAGACCAATACATAAATATTCCAATACTCCATGATACAACATTATTTTGGAATCCCATTACATAAACACTTAATCATTCCACCATATCGTTGTCATATTCAACATCGCCAATAGTGATCGCATGTGACTTCCCTTTGTCCTTTGCCTTAAGCGGTTTCTCATGTCGATCATCACTAACCCTTGGATTAGGGCATTTATTAGCATAATGCCTCATTTCCTTGCACTTGAAGCATTTAAGTGTTGGTGGTGCGTTCTCTGCAGTGTTTGCTTTATTCACATCATTAGAAACCCTTTTTCCATTACTTCGACACTCAGCTGCTCGGTGACCTTCTTTTCCACACTTAAAACATTTTCTAATCCCTTTAAGACAATCTCCACCATGATTCTTTCCACACTTTGTGCATAAGGAAACATTCATCTTCTTTTCACCATTATTCTGAGATTTCTACTTGAACTCCATCTTTCGTTTCTCGTCAAAACCATGAGATGGATATGTAACACCAACTTCCATTTCTACCTTGATAGCACAACGCACAATTTCTTCATAGCTACTGAAGTCTCTTATAGCTAATGCCCTTCGAAGACTTGGTTTTAAGCCACTGAAAAATCGATCAACATTACTTTCAGGTTGGATGATAATTCCATATGCATACCTTGCAAGTCTTGTAAAATTCGCTTCATATATACCAACAGATTCATCATCCTTCTGCTTCAGCTCAAGAAACTCATTTTCCATCTTTGTTCGAAGAATACGAGGGAAGTACTTACTGAAAAACAAGTTCTTGAACTTGTCCCATTCCATGGACTCAATTTCATCTCTTGTCCTCGTATTCTTGATAAGATTCCACCATTGATCAGCTTCACCTTCCAAACGATATACTGCTAAGATGACTTTATCATATTCAGAACATTGAATAACTGAAAATATCTTTTCAGTGGTACTGATCCATTGTTCAGCAACAAGTGGATCGGAAGTCCCACTGAAAGAAGGTGGACATTTCCTCATGAAGGACTCCATAGAATATTGTTCCCTTCTCTTCTCATTTGGAAGTCCAGAATGATTCATATTTTGTGTAAGTATAGCAATAAGATTTTGCACTCCATCTCCCATAACATTTGTTTGTTTAGGAGGAAAATCATTGCATTGTCCATTTCATTGATCAACACGGTTCCTTCGGGTTCCAGCCATCGTCTAAAACCCAAAAATAATAGTGTGAGAGGCAAAAATCATGATAGGGAAAAAACATAATAAAGGGGGAGTACCCTCAATATCTAACATCTTAGGTTAAATTCTAAGATCGTTAGCGCAATTCTAGGACTATAACCTATACGTATACTTAACCTTAGAGACATCCCTAGACATACCTTAGAAATATCTCTAGGGATCTCACTAAAGTTCTCGCATCCTAGTTTCCAAAGGTTGACTAAACCTTTCCTCTGATACCAACTGTAGAGACCCGAAGCTTGACGTACATTGACATTACATTACATTTGCGGAATACTTAGTACATAACAAAAACACACACAAGGATCGTAATAGTTTAGTGTCTTTGGAAACTCGGAATATAATCTTCTAATCCTGGTGAAAGATCTTCAACATCTCCCATAAAGATCTTCCTTTTTTTATACCTAAAACCTTTCTTTATATCCTGGGGAAAAGTAAACATAAAAGGGTGAGCTCAAATGCTCAGTAATGGTAAACAAAAGAAATATCAATCACATCATATACATAAGCACATAACTTTTGGAAATCTTAACCTGTAAAAGAGATCATAATTTCATAACCTAGGATAACTCATGGCAGTGAAATGTAATCACAATAATCATAAAATAAAACATTAAACTTTGTGGCATGCACACATAATCATAGAGAATCATTTCTTGTTAGTCAAGACTTATTGCCAAGACTATCTTAGTGGACAAAGTCCCTTTCTGAACCGAGTCATCCTCGTTTCAGTCCTGTTTCACTGAACCGGTATAACCTACCATTCCAGCCATGTCTATCTCATGAGATATAAAATCTTTACCCAATGCATTGGTGGGAGATATAGGTCCCACCCATCTCATAATGATACCATTCTTATGTGTGCCACAAAATCATAAACCATACATCATTGCATAACCCATGTAATAAAAATGGGAATCTTAAACATCATGACATCATAAAACAATTCATATATGATAAAGGAATTCATAAATAATTCCATCACAACATAATCAATTCAATGTAATAATAGGGATAAAAACAGAACCCTTTATTATCTTAGATGGAAAATAATTTTGATAAAACACTTGAACTTCATTCTTGAGGAAAATATCCTTTCTACTTCAAAAACACTTTTCCTTTTTTAACATGTCGTAAAATTATAAACTAAAAGAAGTTGATTAAAAATAAACTTGAAAACTTGTAAAGGAGGATTCTTGGAAATAATGTTTTTAAAATCCATTCATGCCGTATAAGTTAAAAAAGCATTCTTCTCGTACTTTTGTCGGAAAAGTCAAAAAGTACCTCATACGAAAAACGACAAAAGATTCCTTTCATATCTTTTACTAAAAACTCACCGAAGGGTAAAATTGGATTTAAACAATTGTAGGTGGATGTAAATAACATTACATATTGAGGAAACATGTATGTGGATGATAAAATACAACCCAGTAAATACCAAAGTATAAACAATCTCGGATAAAATGAGATTGTGATATATTCCCTTACCTTAGGTCTGACTTGCTTTGTAAGTGTCCGAACCTCCTGTATAATGATTTAAATAATGTTATTGACTTATTCCAGAATCATATTAATTGTTATGATATCATATATGGTTCACTTATGACTTTATATTACCCGTTCTTTTGTAAATTCCATGTTAAAGAGCGTTTTGGGTAAAATTGTTTCATTTGTCGTCCGTGTTTTGACTTGTAATTATTCATATGATTACTTAGATCATGATTACTTAATTCCAGAATATAAAACATGATTTATATACATATATATTCAGAATATACATATATATAATAAATCAGTAAATGGAAATAAATACACATTCATGGAGACGGTAGGCCGTACGTACGCATGAACGCTGTTTTCGTTTCCTTATTGAGTTGAACGGAATTAAGTAGATGATATAAATATATATACACCTAAATCCAGTATCATTATTATGTCATATATTTCATGATTATTTATTATATATACTTTATAATCATTCATGAATGGTTAAAGTGGAGAATGAATCTCATCGCGTCGTGGAGACGGTAGTCCGTACGTACGCACGAGCGATGATATCGTTCTCATAATCGTGGGACTGTATTGGAGTGTATGTATACTATTTCAGAATCAATATCACTTTAAAATAATAATATATAGTTATTATTTACACCATTATACCCATCCAAGTAAGGTGGTGGTGGAAAATAGATTTCACCACGGCGTGGAGACGGTATTCCGTACGTACGTACGCGCGGTGATTTCGTTTTCCGTAGGATGGATAGTTGGTGAAATAGGATTGTTTCATAATTATAATAACATATAAGTATATGAGTGATACTGATGTTATTACTTCATAATGAAACAACCTAAGAAGAAGAAGTGGAAGAAGAAATAAAGGTGAAAGAATCGGTAACGGAAATTACCTCTTCTTTGAAGCGCCTCTTTGAGACCTCCTCTTAGGGCACTAAAATTGGTCTTTGAAGAAGACCAGAACCTCTAGGATGTTTCTAGGGAAGTGGAGAAGAGAATTTGTCAGGGGTTGGACGAGCTTTAAGGCTCAAAGTTGTGTGAGTAAGAGAGGGAGGAGGTGCCCTTTTATAAGGGAGGAGAGGGGCACCTTTGGAATAACTAAAAATATTATTTTATTATAAAGTCAAGTTCGGTTTTAAATAGCTCCAAATTGATTTATTTAGAGGCTAAGGTGGGGATGGGTCGAAATCCTCTCATCCAATAGAATTTAGACAAGTTTAGGTTCCTATTTTAACCTTATCATTTAGATTTAACATTAAGTTAAATAATTTTACTTTTACCGTGTCTTCTTGTGTTATTACACTATAAGGTTACTAAACATACTATAAGAAGCCAAACGAAACCCAAATTGTTTATTATTAATATATATAACCTTAGATAAGTCATTTGGCCGATCCTTAGATTTTTAGGAATAAAATAACAATTAATAATATAATATTTTGTTTAAAAACTATTTTATGTCAATTTTGACACTATTTAGTAATTGATTTTTTTGAAAATCATAACAGAATGATAAGTTCGAAAAACGTTAATTAAATAAATACTAACATGTCATATTAACCTAAAAAATTAGTGGAATGCATAAAAAGTCTTAAATTACATTTGTTTTGGTATTTATAACATCAATTATGTCAATATTTCATTAATAAGATAATTACTGCATCATCTTTGTGTCATAAATAAACTAACTTATTTAATGTCTAAAAATTAAAAACAAAATACCATTATGTAGAAAATATTTTTAACTTTCTAATTAATATTTAAAATCGAATTTATCTTATGTATATGCCTATATTAAAAATGTTTTAGTAAATAAACTTTGATTTTAACTCTTTTAACCCTTCTTTAAATAAATTAATAATAAATGTCCTAATCTAATCCAAGTGGGCCTAAATGGTCATATTTTATTCCTAAGTTTGTTTTTGGTCGAATTACACTTGTCCAATAGAATTATGACATGTGTTAGGGTAATAATAATATCATTTCTACCCTTATTTACCCTATTTACTTTTAACCGTGGTAAATAAAAGTAAAAAGTTACTATTCACCAAAAATTATTTTCATCTCATTGAACCACATTTTACTTATTGACATCAACCGTGTCTCTCGGATTTTTGAAATTCCACTCACAGAAGCAGTAAAATTATGTTTTATGAACAATTCAGTTTTTTTAACTACCACTTAGTGGTTTCACTATTAATCAAAAATTGAAAGTTTTCAGAAAAATACCAAAAATTAGGCCTAAGCTATATTTGATATTATGAACTCAAAAATGATTTCTATTTTACCAAATTCCAAACATATCAGTTGCATTAATTAATTTAAAAATTAATTCCCGTCGTCAAAACAAAAGGCGTGTTTTTAAGGGATAATAACTATCAAAAGATTGACACTTGTTTATAACGGTTTAAATGTGAAATTACATCCAATGACCAACATTGTATTAAATTGTAAAAATATATTATAAATATACTTTAAAACCACTAAAATTAATAATTTATCACTATTAATTATTTCGATTTAAAAAGTTGTTTTTAATTAAAATTTAGTAATTTCCACTGTTCATCAAAATATGAAAGTTATCCAAAAATTACCAAAATTTCACCCAAAGCTAATTTCGATATTCCGAATACAAAAATGAAGTCCATTTTGAAAAATAAAATTTAAAAAATTTCAAAAAGTGATTATTACTATTCATAATGGCTAGTTTTAATAATATTTTAATAGCATATCATTGTTTAGCGAAACTCGGTATTGCGTACAACACACGCTATCAAGGAAGGTCGTGATTGCGTGTAATGAAAGGCAAGTCAATGATACGTGTTGTGCAAGCTTCTTTTGGTGTAGCGTACAACACAAGACATTAATGAAATTAAAAAGAATATTTTTCATAAAATCTCGAGGTGTTACACATACCATCTCTAGTCCCACTAGTGCTGACTCCCCTGGGTCAGTCTAGCACAAAGGTAATCTTCAAGGTCACCCGTACAATGCCTCGAAAGGTGTCATATCATTGGTGGAGTGATAACTGTTGTTGTATGCAAACTTCACCAAAGGAAAGTGATAATTCCAGCTAAAACTGAAGTCGATAACACTAGCATGTAGCATGTCCTCGAGGGTCTGAATTGTCTACTCAGTATGGCCATCCATATGAGGATGGAAGGCAGTGCTCAAACGAAGTTGCGTCCCGAAAGCTTTCAACAACCCCTTCCATTGCTGGGAAGTAAATAGTGTGTCACGAGCAGATATAATCTTTGAATTTACTCCATGTATCTGGACAATATCATGCACATAGAGGCGTCCCAAGATATCTACTAAATCCTACTCTCTGATCTGTAGGAAGTTGGCCGACTTGTTGAGTCGGTTGATGATCTCCAAGATCGAGTAATGACCTCTAGATGTACGTGGAAGTCCTATCACAAAATCCATCTATATCCCATCCCACTTCCACTCTGGGACCTCTAAAGGTTGAACCAAGCCAACTGGTACCTGATGATTCCCCTTCACTTGCTGAAATGTGAGGCACCGAGAGACAAACTCTGCAACTACTTTATTCATTCCCTGCCACCAGTGCTGTCGTCGAAGATCCTGGTACATCTTCACCACTCCTGGATGTACCACTAGAGGGGATGTGTAGAACTCCCTCAACACGTCATCCTGAAGTGACACGGATACCATGGTACATCCTCTAAAGTGGATGAAATGATCCCCACCTTCAGAAAATCTGTTAGGTTCCTTCCCTGTGGATATTTGAGCATGTTGTGTCTCATAGTTAGTGTCTCGATGCTGTGCCTCCCTGACTCGTTGAAGAATTGGAGGAGTGACTGTAAGAGACTGAAGGAAGGCTGCTCCATCTCTATCCACAAAGGATATCTGTAATGTAGCCAGCTGCTCTTTCACCTCACCTAGCAGCTATAAACCAGATCTCCTACTGAGTGCATCTGCAAAAACGTTCCCCTTTCCAGAAGTATAGACTATTTCGAAGTCAAAGTCATGGAGGAACAAAATCCAACCTCACTGTCTCAATTTTAGGTCCTTCTGGGAGAATATATACCTGAGACTCTTGTGATCAGAGTACATGATAAAAGTTCAACCATCAGATAGTGTCGCCACATCTTCAAGGAGAAGACCACTGCTGCTAACTCCAGGTCATGGGAAGTGTAGTTCTACTCATGTTGTCTCAGCTTAATAGATCCATACGCGATCACTTCTCGCTCTTGAATCAGGACACATTTGATTCTGGTCCCTGATGTGTCACAGTAGACTAAGTACCCTACTCCTTCCTATGGAAGCCTCAAGATGGGAGCACTAGTTAACCTATGCCTCAGCTTCTCAAATCTCTTCTGGCATCTCTCTGACCAAACAAAGGGTTTCCCCTTCTTCGTCAAGGCTGATAGTGGTGTTGCAACTCTGAAGAAGTCTGTAACAAACCTCCGGTAGTATCCAGCCAGACCCAAAAAACATTGTACCTCTGTCACACTCCTGAGTGTACCCCAAGAAATTACTTCCACAATATTCGCTGGATCCACTAAAAGTCCATCCTTTGAGATGAAATGTCCTAAAAAGTGAACCACTAATATCCAAAACTGGCACTTCTAGAGCTTACCATAAATCTGGTGCTCTTGAGTGTGTCCAGTAGTACCCGCAAGTGTTGAGCATCCACCTCCTTAGTAGTCGAGTAGATCAGAATGTCGTCGATGAAGACTACGAAAAACAGATCAAGGTATGGCTGAAAGATCTTGTTCGTGAGTCCCATCAACACTGCTAGAGCATTGGTTATGCCAAACGGCATAACCAAGAACTCATAGTGGTTGTACCGACATCTGATGGTCGTCTACTACACTTCCTCATCTCGAACTCTGAGCTGCTGATAGCCTTATCTTAGGTCTATCTTTGAGAACCACCATTCTCCCTTTAACTGATCAAATAGGTCATCAATCCTTGAGAGTGGGTACTTGTTCTTCACGATCACCTAGTTCAGGAACCTGTAGTAAACACAAAGCCTCAGTCTCCCATACACCTTCTTGGAAAACATAATCGGGGCTGCCCAGGGAGAAACACTAGTCCGAATGAATTTCTTCCCCTGCAAGTCCTCTAGCTATACCCACAGCTGGCGAAGCTCCGTTGGAGCCATCCGATACACTGGAGTAGATATCTGTGTCATCCCGGGGTATAAGTCAATGTAAAAGTTCACCTCTCTATGAGGAGGTAGACCTGGGAAATCATCAGGGAAAACATCCATGTACTGGTCCACCACTACAGGATAGCTCGGTCTCTCCACATCAACTACTCTAAGGGTATGGCTAGCCAACTAATGAGTGATCGGCTGCACCCTCTTCTAGGTAAGTCTCATGTGCTGCAAAGGCTCCCTTCTAAACAGTAAAGGTAAAACTGGTCTCATCAATGTAGAAACACCTCACTATGCACCAAATATAGTCAATATGAGCATGGAATGTAGATAACCAGTCCATACCCAAGATGACGTCGTAAGGAATTGACGCCGCTACTAGGAGACCCAGCCGATTCTCTCACCTCCTAGAGTATGCTCACACTGGCATCACTAGTGTGTAATCGTCTAATCTAATCCCATAAGAGTATCTATCCATAAGGATTTAATCAACAGCTCCTTCGGAATCTCTAAGCTCCGAATTAGGGCAGTGGAATTGAAAGAGTGACAGGCACCTGTGTCTATAAGAACTACTGATATGGTAGAATCGACATATATTGTACCTCGTATCATCTCTGGAGCACCGTGATCATGGGCCTCATCTACTTGGAGTTGAGCTCTCCCTTATCCACCCGCTCCTTGCGGCCGGGGTGGACCACTTGGTGGTGGTGGTGGTAACACCTCAAAACGTTATCCACCACCAACTTCATGGCCAGATCCTTTGCCACGTCCACCTGCTCCCCATAGACCACCTTGATCGAATCTATATCTTTACCTGTGCGGTCTTTTTACCATCTGCTGATCATCTGAATGGTGGGTCAGATAGTCACGATTCATGTGACCTTGCCCGCCGCATGTGAAAAACTACCCGCTCCTGGCATGTATGTCTCTGCTCTGGGTGCCCTGCATAACCGATCCTGAGTCATGCAGTCGTACACCTGTAAGTCTGGTCCACTTGGACCTCTACGACATCTTTTTTCTGCCAGCTGTAGAAGAACTCACTACATGTCGTCTGGTGGTGGATATCGCTGCTGGAGACTGCTCATCAAGTAAACTGGCCACCAGGAGGGAACTCTCTAGCACCCCCGTCTGCATCAGATTGCTGGGTGAGATCATCAAATCTCTGATCTATTGTATGATCCCATGCTCGAAGTTCAGGGCCCAGAATAATGGGTCCTGCACCATATCAGTGGAGTATCATGAGATTTCAGTAAACCTCATTGAGTATTGAGCTACAGTCATGCTGCCCTGCTGCAGATGAAGTAGCTCATGTATGTGCACTACGCAGAGAGTCACTAGAACAAACTCCAACCAAAACAGGCTCTCAATGTCTACCCAGAGTAGCGTCATCTCATCATGAACCTGGATCATCATGCTCCACCATCTACCTACTGCTAGTTGTAGATGACAGGTAGCAAGAATCATTATTAAATCAGCTGGTGTCCCTACTGGTCGAACAACACTCACCAGAGCCTCCATCCAATCCTCAACCACCTATAGGTCGGTCTCTCCCTTGAACCTGGGTGGCCTCTAGCACTGGAACTCATGCAACGAGCTCAAGCGGCGTGTGTTGTCAGCTGCTTGAGATGGTGGCATCAGTGCCCCAACGGGAAGTGGTACCGATGGTGCCTCTGCTGGAAAAGGTTCATGCACCGAGGCCTCATCGCTCGGTGGAATATCTGTGCTTACAAATAGAGGGACTCTAGATGGTCGTCTGCGGGGAGGCATCCAGAACGAAAAATATGAGACATGGTCCTATGATTATACTTGGTGAGCTGACCTGGTTGAGTTGACTTAAAGAAAACTTTTTAAAGCACACACGCAATCAGTGTTTTCGTGCATTGAGTCGGAAATCAGAATTCAGGGTCCTGGTGTATGGATACGTCGGCTGCCAAACCACCACTGGACTCCTTGAACTAAGAACCACACTCACTACTCTTAACACTATTTCTTCATAGAAAAGAAATATCAGAGTCCTATGTTTTGTGGTAGAACTAAATCCTCTGATACCAAATTATCATGACCCGTCCCCCGCAGCCCATTCCATGACTACCCCAAGCCTGCAATCCATAGGCCTGGGGCTAGTGACTAGCACCCAAGGCATAATTCCCTAAAATAGGGAAGGCATTTCCTTTACAACTTGTAAAAACACACAAAAATTTGAACACAAGTTAACTGAATAACCAACAAGTGAGTACAGTAAGTAAAAAGGGTCCAAAATACAAACCCAACTGGAATGTACAAGAAACTGAAAGTACATGTACAACTAAGGAAATAGGAAAAACAGCCACTGGGTTATCCTCCGAGGTTCCTACCTGAAGGGTAGGTAAAGATCGAATCCTCAGCACTCCACGTCCACCTGTCTCCTCCGTGTATCGACACGCTGTAAGGTCCTCCTCTGGGAACTGTCCAGTCCTGGTACTCTCAGCCTCGGTCAGTGTTGTTCATCATCTGAATCCAACACAATGGAGTGCGGGCATAGCCCTTGTAGGGGTGAGTATAATGATGCTCAGTAGGGACCTCAAGACCCTCATGGTCTCACAAAATCCAACAAGGAAAAACCAAAAAGTATGAAATCATTAGATAACCCAACATAGGTATATGCCCCTACATATACCTAAGTTATCAAGTAATTCATCTCAATCATGAGAAAACACAAAAGTTACTAACTCAGCTCAACTAGGATTTTTATTCACATTATCGAAACCACAGCTACTAGAGAACACCTCCTCTATCGAGTACAGTGGTCTGCCACCACACTAAGGCGCTTCCCACTAACCTTGAACTGCTGAGGTACTCAACCTATTAAGTACAGTGGGTCTGCTGCATCACCAAGGTGCTCCCCACTGTGGGTCTACCGCCAGAACCAGGCCCTCCCCCTAATAGCCTACAGAGGTACTCCTCCTGTCGAGTACTACGGGTCTGCTTCCACAACCAGGAGCTCCTCCATCGTGGGTCTAGCGCCACAACTAGGCGCTCCCTACTGGGCTAGTCGAGTCACTTCGAGTCAATCGGTCAATAGTTATCAAGTCTCAACCAGCTACTAGGTCTCTGCACTCTGTCCACTTGTGTCTAGAAGGATCTACTCCATGAGCTACTGGTCGATACTCCAACTTTAATGAAATCCCATGAAGAATTATCTCAAACGTCTGCCACATCATATAGGTCTTAACGCAACAGATGACGCGTCAATCGGGCGCCCGGTCTGTGAGTTATTAGTCATTTAGTCCCGGGGGCCCGATTGGATTCATGCACGATCCAACCTAACTGTATCTCAACTATACCCCTAACTCTAGTGGGGTATACTCAAAGGTACTACCATGTTCCAATATTACCAGGGCCTCAGACGGTTCATCAAAAGGATGTCTGGTGCCAAAGATATGTCCAAAAGAAAGTAAAGGGTCGTAGTGGACCTGGGTCCGGTCCGACCCGGCCTGACCCAGCATGGGACAACCCGGTCCGGGTCGACCCATTCTGACCCTTCGAGACTGTCCTGGCCCATTAGGAGAGCTAGCCCGTTAGGTTCGACCCAAACTGTGAGGCCCAGCTCAGCAGGCCGTGAGGGGTCGCGGAGTGTCGCGAGAGCGCAGACCGGTCGTGGGTCGGCGCGAGGGCGGTTTAGCCTGAAGGGCTCTGCATGGGCGGCTCATCTCGGAGGGCACTACGAGGGGGAATCTCATCCTAGAGGGCGTCGTGAGGGCGCGAATCGACCCGGAGGGCGCCGCGAGGGACTGGCTCGGGGCGGCTCGACCCGGGTCTGGGGTGGTGCGGCTGGGGACTGGAGGCCGGCTCAGATAGGGCATGCGGACGGCGGAGCAGCAGGCCACGCAGGGCACGCGGAGGCCGGCGGCAAGTTCGGCCGGCAGCAGCGCGGGGTGCACGGATGACGGAGCTACAGAGCGCACAGAGTGCTTTGAGGACGGATCGGCCGGAGCTCGGGTGGGCACCGCGAGGGGCGCGGGAGGTGTGGCAGCTGGGAGTCAGGTTACGTCTCGGCCGGGGTATAGTGTGGATCGGCCGGTTCGGCTGGTGGGCAGCGCGACTGGCAGGCAGCGCGGCTGGGGCGGCTCAGAAGCCATAGGGCGACACGGGTTTCCTTCATCTCCTTTTTTGCCTCATCGCCATGTCGAAGAACATCACAAACAAGATTGAGGAAGGGTTCAGGCCACGTTGGTTTGGTCCGCACCCTTCTGCTTCTAGGGTGATAACAATTGGCTCACAAGAATGAAGCAAAGAATGAGCATGGGGGATATCTTAATAACATCAATTCCCATTAACCCTAATTAACAAAAATATTCCCAACCCGCATGGAAAAACATTCTTGGATCAAATTGATAATAAGTTGGACCGTGTTCATTTCTTTGGAAGAAAAGTAACAAGGGAATAATATCATACATAAATAAAATTAAACCCCTACCTTTGTTTGCTATCCATTAATTGAGTCGCAGGGAAGAAGGCGGAGTTTGTCGTTCGTCGCATCTGCCGCACACATCCAATCCCGAGATCGTGTGTCGGTATTTTGATGATTTTGAGGAGAGCGGGTCGGTCGTCAAATATGTCCCACATTAGTTTCATCCCCAAGAAAGTAGTCGAAGACGCTCGTTGTCGGATTTCTACGTAGGAAGAACGCGTTCTTCGTTCTTCATTGGAGAGAGCTATTCTCTCAAAATCTCATTCCTCCTTTGCGAACAAAAGAAAAGGTAGCCAAGAATAATAGATTATAAAATATATTAAGTCGTTGGCATAAAAAATCAAATTGGGTGAATTAATTAAGTTGGCTCCACCTAATTAATTCATGAGGTTGGCACAATTAAAAGAGAGGAAGGGTTGGCACCATTAAAGGAGGGGGTGGAGAGACTCTCCCCCATTAATGATGGGAGTTGAGAGGTTTTCCTCTCCCACCATTATTAGGGGGTTTAGTCGTGGGTGGTCCCAACATCGTAACCTCTCATGGGAGGTTAGGTTTGGGTGGTACCCACCACCTAACCTCTCATGGGAGGTAAAGGTGTGGTGGTCCCCACCTCCAACTTCCACTTGGGTGGTTATAACAGATAAAAATAAAATAAAATATGTGTTTATTTTATTTTATTATTCCCACAAAAAACCCAAAAACTATCTTCCACCATCGACCAACTATCGTTGAGGTAAAAGTCTTGTTCAAAGAATATCGATGCTGCGAGTTCAATGGTGTCCTCAGATTTCAATTCTGAGCACCAGTTGAAAAGTTATAAAAACCCGCTCATACGTTTACTGAACGTACCTGAACAAAACTTCAGAAATTGATTCTGGGCACACCGGGCCTCGGAATCATGCGCTATCAATTTTCACGGACTCGTAAAATTCCAATTTATTTAAAAAAAGTTATATGGAAATTATGGGTCTTTACACAAGATGTCATTGAGTCCTTCATAGGTCAATGATAACCATCATTTAGTTAAACACCCAACCCACTGATTGAAGAAAAGTGGAATAAAACTATAGTTATAAATTTTCAGTATTTATTTGTTCATAGAAACAAAAATTCATGTTTCCAGTATACCACATGGAAGGAGAAGTGTATAAGTGGTTTACCCTAATTAAAAACACAATGACAAGTTGGGAGATTGATGTTATATAGTTGGAAGAGTTTTTTGGAGACTTATTCATTAAATATTTCCCTTGTTTAATGAATAAAATTAGGGATACAGAATTCATAGAGCTAAATGGAATGGAAAATGAATCAGTGAGATGATATGAAATGAACATTAGAAGACATTCTTGATAAACCTTTTCTTTGTTATGAATCAGAAGGGAATGATTGAAAGATTCACCAGCTGACTGATCCCCCATCTATGGATGAATTTATAAAATCAAGAATATTAATTCTATGAAGATATATTGATGAGTATTATGAATTTTTAATTGGATTTTATAGAGAGACAGTTGTTACATAGGTTGAATGAAAATAACAGATAAATGGATCCAAACATAGGGATGAATTTTGATCATAGAAGAGGGGGGAAGAATGTAAAACATCTGATTTAAAAAATTTATGGGAATATAAATTTATGGAAATTTATTCTTAAGATTGGGATGTCAAACAAGTGCATAAGAGATGGTTATATAGCTCAGAACTTTCATGATGAGTAGAAGCATCATCTTCTAAACATTGATTCAAAAGTGAACATGGTAATGGACTAGATTGATGTTCAATGCTTTAAGTGTGAATATATAGGGAAATTTTTCAATAAATTTTCAAATAAAAATATAGTGGAGGGAAACCAACATCATCCTTATTAGAGGATAGGGGTTCAATTTGAAGAATGTCCAATCATTTTGGTTGATGTAAAGGCTATAAATTATGTGGTGGCAGATACACTCATTGTTCTCACAACGATGATATGTAATTTTTGTATTCTAGTTTTATGAATTAATTTATTTCATCCATGTCTTAAAAAAATATTGAATAAATCCCTAAACCACTAGAAGTGGTTCTATAATTCATGACTTATGTACGGATTTTCCAATCATTCATAGGGTATCGAACCTCTAGTATTAACTTTGGAGTGTACAATATGATTTCATATATAGTATTCTTTACCATTATAGGATTCTGAACTATAATAGGGTTGGAATGGCTCCCAATGTATTATGATAACATAAACTACAAAATAAATGATGTTTCATTATTCTTGAGTGGAAAACCAAGTGTTATTTTAAAAGGATATATATCTTGACATGGTATTTTTGTAGAATCACCCCCATTGGATTCTTTATGGAGATCATAAGTGAAGAGGGAGAAGTAAATGAAATTATAAGGATATAAAATGATATAATTATTCGTGATTATTTGGACATATATCCCAAAGGGTTACATAGACCTTACCTATAATGAGGGGTAGAGTTATCCCTTGAATTCATCCCTAGATCCAAGACAATATCAAATACCCTTAACAAATAGAAAATGTGGAGATATATTATTTATAAAAAAACCTTAAGATATTTCTTGAAAATTAATTTATCCAATAAAGTGTGGATCCTTGGGGGAACATGTTCTCTTTGTTAGTAAGGAAAATGGATCCATATGGGTATGAATTGAATACAGAAAATCTAACAAGACCACGATGAATAAAAATTACTCACTCCTATGAATTGAGAATTTTTTTGAATAGTATCATGGGGTTTAATTCTTCTCCAAGACAGACCTATGATCTGGGAATAATTTATTTTGGGTGAAGAAATAATATATTACAATTATTGGCTTCTAAACAAGATATGTGGATTTTGAGTATTTTTTACTCCCTTCAGTTTGACTAATTTTATTTATTTTTTTACGGATTGGATGAATATAGTCTTTAATGAGGACCTTGTTAAATTCATTATAGTTTTTATTGATGATTTTTTATATGTTATAAAATCATCATTGAACATGAGGACCATCTAAATGTTATATTGATAACTGTAAGATAATATATTTGGAATATTTTTAAAATATGAAATTTTGTTATAACAAGGTGAATTATTGGTGAACATTATAACGAATGATGGACTATTAATTGAACCTACTATGATAAAGGATATAGAGTATTGTACTTTTCCTAATATTGTCACAGAGATTATTAGTTTCATTGGATTAAGAGGATAGTATAAGAGGTTTTTCAAAAAAATAATGAAATTATATTCCACTAACCATTTTAAATAAAAAATTATGTAAGTTCATATGGACAAAGTATTAGGAATAAATTTTCAAATAATTGAAGAGAATATTTGTTACAACTCCTATGTTATCTGTACCCACATTTGATGAATGATTTTTTATTTATAGTGATGAATCACTGAATAGGATTTGGTGTATCCTTATGAAAAATGTTAAGGGGATAAATTATGCATCTCAAAAGTTAATACATCATGAGAAGAATTATCTTATGAATTACTGGGATTTAGATACAATAATTTTTTCTCAAAATATATAAAGGCAATATCATTATTTGGATAATTTCAATATATACATAGACCACCATATTTTTATATATATATTCAT
Source organism: Viscum album (assembly GCA_963277665.1). Lineage (NCBI taxonomy): Eukaryota > Viridiplantae > Streptophyta > Magnoliopsida > Santalales > Viscaceae > Viscum > Viscum album. The sequence continues at coordinate 1,726,023,447 of OY728131.1, read as the reverse complement.
GAAAAAGAAATTTAACCTAAGAAAAATCATATTTTTGGAGAATAATAAAGTCTATAACTATTAAATTAATTATCACATAGAATGTGAAATCAACATCATTTATGCATTAAGTAGGAAACACCATGTTTTTAGAGTATTGGTGAGGATAAAAATATATTTATTGATTAAGGACATAGTAAGTTAGAGATGGAATCATAAGGGAAGGGGAATCACCAATGCTATGAAAAAATAATCCACAACAATTACTACTAGATAATATGAAGAGAGATCAAAGATAATATCTTTTTATAAAAATTAATTTAGAGGAAATGAATAATGGGGTGTTCATTGAGTTAAATATTGATAAAAAGGTGTACTTAAATTTTATTCAAGGATATGTGTCCCATCTATCCCAGATATAAATAAGGACATGATGGATGAAGATCTTAGATATAAATTTTGTATACATATTGGATGCAATAAATTGTATATGTACCATTTTTATCAATATTGGTTGGATAATATTAAAAGAGATATTATTGACAACACTACATGTTTTTTAGCATGTCAATAAGTCAAGGTAGGGTGAAAACATTATAATGGGGTATTTAAGACACTGCCAATACCAACATGGAAATAAGATAATATAACAATGTAATTTTTCAATAAATTACTAATAACTTTCAATGGAAATAATGTGAAATGGGTTATAATGGATTGACCCACCAAGACAACCTATTTTTCAAAATTCAGAATATTTCATACTTTAACATCCTTCTATGATATATGTAATGGAAGTGGTGATGCTGCATGGGAAACCACTTTTAATAAATTCTAATCACGGTCCACATATAAAATATAGATATTTCATCCTAATATTATTAAAATTGAGTTGAATTATAGTGTTGTCTATCCCCCGATAGATGAATAAATTGAAAGGACTATCCAGACACTTGACGATATACTGAGAAGAGGATCACTGGAATTTAAAGGATGATGGGATCGACACTACTAACTAGTTGAGTTTTCATAAAATAACATCATCCACTCGAGTATTGAAATGGTACTATATAAAGATCTATATTGGAATAGGTTCACAAATCATACATGTCAAGATGATGTTTGTGAGAGAATGCTACATGGGTCCAATTTTGTGCATGAGATGACAAAAAATGTTCCTACCATCTAACATGATATAAAAGCTTATCAGATTCAGTAGACTACCAATATTACAAATAATGTTCCTACCATCCAACATCTAACTAGGTTTTTCTCTTGACCAATACCAAGATGAGCTTCAAAAATTTAATCCTTAATGAAATTTCCTATCACATAATTTCATGTTAGTATATATTTCCACTAAATAAATTTCATCTGATCCACCTCATTAAACTACCACAATGAAAAAATTACCATTAGGGTGTATAAAGGTTTAATAAGGGGACACGTGTCTAGGTTTTAGTTTCATAAAGTGTAATTTTTTTTAAAGCAATATTTTTATTCCACAAATCCCATTTTTGGAATAATTGTTCTCAATATAATGTATCATCAAGATATGTGATTTTATAAAAATTGTTTTTAGGAAAAAATAAAACATAACTAAATTTATTGATAATATATATATGTTATAATAATATATTTTACTCTAAATAATATTTTTATTAATTATATATTATATTAAAACATTATACATAAAATAATGATAAAATAATTTGATAATGACCTAGAAAATATATATAATTTTCATAAATATGGTGGTCCAAAAAATATTTTTTCAGTAAAGAAAATATTAATATTTAAATGTAATAATTTTTATTTTTATATAATTATTTTGATAAAATAAATATTATATTTTAAGTCATATGGTCGAAATTATTTTATGTATAATTTTTTATAAATTAATAAAATAGTTTATCTTTTAGTGAATAGTGAAAATATATATTTGTGTTTTGTGGGTTTTTAATGACTTCATATTTATTTAAAAACGTTTTAATAAATAATGGACCACAATAAAACACTTATAATGAGTTATTTTATTGATTTTATGTATATTATTAGATTGTAATCAATTTCCAAACCTATATTTGATTATCCCGTGTCTAGAATGAAACATTTAATTTTAAAAACATTAAAATATGGAATATTTAGCTTTCAATGTCAAAATAGGTCATAAATTTTTTTTCAGTTCTAATGAATTAAAATTTAAAAAAATGTGAATCAAATTTTCAAAAACACTGAGAAAAAACTATTTGTAAAATAATTGGTTTTTATTTTTCCAGAACCAAAATCTCCAATAACTATATTTGAAAAAATTTAAACAATTCATCCACTCTTGATTTAAATACCCACCCATTTCACCCTTACCATTAATTTCAAATACACCCATTATTATTTTATAGTGTGGTTTCTTCTTATATAGTACCCCTAGGAGGCATCAATCTACTAAGGTTCCACTCCTTTAGATTTGGGAGAAACACTTCATGTTAAGGGAATTCCCTTTACATACTTTTATGTTCAATTAATTTATTTTGTGGGAATCTTCAATAGGTTATGTTGAATTATTTTTATATGATGTTGATCATATAATTACTGATAAACTAATATTTTATCAATGGGATACAATCTATACCACTTATTTTACTATATTATAAATCCACACATAATATCATTCGTGTTACCATATTGACATATCAAATTAGTGTCCTTTATAAGATAAAATATTATATTGTGAATACCAAAAAATATCATTATCCATGGGTATTCAACTAGATGTTAATATAATTTAGTAATTTTGGGATTTAAATATATGAAACCTACCTCCCATATCCATGGGTAAAAAATTATGTTTTGGTAAAACCATTAAGCACTTATTTACTCAACTCTTCTACATGAAACTCATTCATTATTTTCCGAGGGTTATTGAAAAAATTATCTACAATGATACATTTTGATAAATGAAATTAATAATTTTTATGTGTTTTCCGTGATATTACTACAATAAATATGGTAATGAATTTAATCTTTATATATGACATGTTTAATAACACATTAGTGAATAACCTTGGTAATATTCATTTATGACACCCTCATGATAAACCATGGTGATATTATTATGAATTCCCCATTTAAATTTTTTAGACACAATAACATGTTATGACTCATGTAATTTTTATTAAGATAATTCACATGTTATATAGATCATTTAAAGTTGGAACACCTCATGTTCTAACTGTTATACGTTATAATCACATGATAAATGCATCACTTTCCTATCCCTTTATGTGGATCATGCTCACTCATTTATCTCAATATATATTCTCATGGTATGAGATATAGAAATATTAACTTAGAGAGATCACGTGTAAAATATTATCATGTGGATTAAATTAATTTTATATTTTATCATGTATTATGTTGTTAATTTACTGAAATTAACCATTAAAATATCTTGAATTTTTTTCAATGTAATGAAATGATTATGTAATAAAAAGGTTAGATGTCATACAGTCATACATCAACATCAAAGGCTCCATATAGGATGGCCCTATTTGATTTAAAATAATTGAATAATAACTTATATGAGAATATTGATAATGAAAGATTTTTACCAATTGTGTCACCATGGTGTAAACCCATTCCATTTTCAAAGAATAATGATCGATCAATGAAACTCTTCATTGATTATTGATAATATGATATTTTTAAAATAAATAATAAGTATTATTCGTCTTTTTTATGATTTTTCCAATAAATTAGGATAATATAAATATTTTTCCAAGATTGGTCATCGATTTAGATATGATCAATTCATGGTCAAAAGTATAGGAATAAATAATACAAAAATTTGATTGAGGTATGGACACTATGAATTTTTAGTTTTTCATTAAGTAATTCTAGTGACCTCTCTATCGTCTTGGTATTAATGTATATAGTTATTAAATATTAGCATGATTAATTTTTACTAGTCTATATATATTATATTCTTATCTATTCCATAATAAAAGAAGAGAATGAAGATCAATTTGTCATTATACTAAAGACCATGAGAAGGGATACGTTGTATCAAAATTTATGAAGTGTTAATTTTGGCAACAAAAATTATTTTTTGTCACATAATCTCATGAGAGTGTACATCTGTGGATCCCTCAAAAATGAATGTTAACAAACATTGGCCCAGTCCAACCACTGTGACTAAGATCTAGTATAGTTGAATTTCATAGATATTATGGAGGTATTGTGATATATTTCTCATGAATATCTATTATAATCATAATTTTAACTCAAAATTAAGTTATGTTTCTTTGGATTGATGGGTATTAGTAAAATTTCAAGTAACATAGTAGAAGGATGGTCAACACATTTGTTCTCACACAACCCTATAGTGTGAAAGGGTATTTGATTTATATTGATTCATTGAGGAAAGGTCTTATATGTGTTGTTATATAGAATAATATGATGAAATTTTTACCACATTCTAATAGAATAATCATGGAAAAAATTTCACAACCCATGATTTAGAGAAATCATTTCCAATTTTTTTACTAAATAAATAGATGGAAAATATTTATGGAGAAAAATATGATGAATATACTAATCATTAAATTTTAAAGTATATATTCACCCAAAAATAGATGAATATTTTCCAAATAATATGGCTAGATATAATTAATAATTATGAATACTCAATATATTACCACCCTTAGAACACGAATAAGGTGGTTGAGGATTTTAGTAGAAAGCATCATGATTTATTATCTATAATGATGTTCATAATGGATCCAATATTTATGGAACTATAAATTATAGGCCTTGAAATATTTATGTAATAGGATAAATCATTTCTTGATCAAATGATTGTTCTAAAATATATCTATATGATGATTAAAGAGGTGAAGAATGAGGATTTTTAACTAAAAATTAAATAATGTTAATGAGTTAAACATAGATTATGATGGAATGATAAGGATAAATAACTGAGTATGTGTCTCTTCAATACTAGAAATTAGTAAATTTTAATTATAAGTCAATCATACCACATCATTATCTATTTATCCTAGATGTATGAAGATGTATAGTGATCTAAATAATATTTTTTTGGGAAACATGAAGAGAGTTATTATTTAGACTATTTCCTTATGATTTTAATTTACTCATTTTTATGATGATATGTAGAAATATAAGTGAAACTCATAATTATTTCCCATTCAAATAGGGAAATGGGAAAACAACACCATGGATTCTATCATCAGACTCCCCAAAACATCTAAAGGCTATAATGTAATTTTTGTTATAGTCGATCACTTCAAGAACACAAAACGCTTCATTTATATCAGAAAATATATTTTTATGATAATATTTATAGTATATACATTATAAAAGTGGTAAGGTTTCATGGAGGACCAAATTATATTAAACCTAATATATATTCTAGTTTTATCTTAAAATTTTGGAAATATCTTCATTAAGTTCTATATAACATGTTATGTTATAGTATATCCTTTGAATAATGGATAGATATTCATTAAAAGACAACAATTCAATCCTAAGATGATATATTTACTTCCCATTCTCTAAAATTATAAGTTGGTTAAGATCAAAACCTTACAGTAGTAAGGATTTAATTCAAAAAATATATTCACTAGAGTATTCAAATATCTTATATTGAATAAATCTGGGAAATGAATCATAGATCCCCAGACTTCAGTGATGAATTTTGAGAAATAAATTTATTAGGACATGAGATAGATGATAAAATGTTACTTAAGTTTATATCCATTCAAAAAAACATTATAATAAATAAAATTTAAAAGATGATTTTTGCAGACAATAATCAGAAAGATATGATATTTGATATTTTTGAGAAGGTATACCAATAAATTTCTCCATTGAATAATGTTATGTTATATAAAAAGATGGTAAATCTGATCACTATTTATATTGCTCTTTTCAATATTATTGATCTGATTCGGCCATTTGTTATCACTTGGCACTACCACCGAACCTCTCTATGGTCCATGATGTGTTCTATGTATCTATACTAAGGGAGTTCATACTAGGCCCTTCACATGTAATGAAATTAACAGATATACATCTGGAGAATGATAATTATTTTTATGTTAAACCAGTATATTTTTTTGATTATATGAATAATATTTTTTGGGAAAATACTACCCATTTGGTTAACATTCTCCTCAAGTGTCAGAAATTTGATGAAGTAATATGGGAACTCGAGGATTTGATGGGGAAAATATATTCCCATTTTTATGTATCATAACAAAATTAAATTTAGGTATAAATTCATTTTTTTATAGAATGTAACACTGAAATATTTTATATACATTTCCCTTGATTTTTTTTAGTTTTCGATAAAAAAATTTTACACACAAACCTAAGACAAATGAACAGTTATATAGTAAACTATTATAACCAATCCTTTAAATTACTATTTATGAATAGTGATAAAATCGTTATGAAAATTATTTATAATGGATATAAATATTTAAAATTTATATATTTATTCATAATAAATATGTACATAATTTTTAGTAATGTAATTTTATACATTAAAAATATGCTATCTTCAAAAATGGGTTTTATTACATTTATTTACATGAGAAATTTTTAATTAAATTCTACTATTATTGAAATTTTATTTTATTAAATTATTACCATTTTTTAAATAATCATGTCTACATTAACATAAGTTTTCTTTTTTATAATTTTATAAAAAGATGTATTTTTTAGTAAATAGTAAAATATAAATATTGTTGTAAAAAACTATCATTTATTATCATGTAAAATGAAAAAATTAGTAATTAATTTGATAAATATTTTACATAATTTTAAATTAAATATAAATAATAAAATTAATTACATAACAATAATCATTATACTTTATTTTGATATAAGTTCATTTTTATGCTTTAGTACACATTTTTCTAAAACTGTTTTTTTTTTGCATAAAAACTATTGTTATCTTAATATAGTTAATTATACTCTATTTAATAGTGGATTAAATGAAAATAATTGATTATATATATTCAATAATATATTTGAACACTTATTTTATTATTTTTACAAAGAATGCAATATAATTAAATTATGCTTTACTCTTAATGATTCATTCTTCTAATAGTGGTTTTCATTGTGGTTTGTATGCTAATTTAAAATTAAAAAATTCTAATTACAGAAATGTAATATAGTAAAATAGATTTTTTTACATAATCATAATTAATATAATCTTATAGGGTAGACATAGTTTTTGAACAAATCAAATAGTAAAAATAGCAACATTATGTTATTATGGTTAAAGATAAAATGTGTTTACCGAGGTTTAAACTAAAAGATAAGTATATGATTTCCATCCAAACCTATAAAATTCTTATTTTTAAAATATATTTCAACCCTATCTTTCACTACCGTCTAATACTTGTCCATTTCGAGGTACATTCTCCCGAAATGACATTATATCAGTGAAATATTTTGAATATTTTCATGTGTATCACCCATACTTCTAGAAGATAACATATTCTCTTCTATTATTCTAAATGTTTTAGCCTTTTGGATCATAAAATTCCTTCTTCAATGAATTTATATAATATTTCCATCAATCTCATTGATTTCATTATTCTTCTAAAATTAGTCCTTCATGGCATAAAGTGTTTGTCAAACGAAGACTCTCAAAGAAGTGATATACAACTTAATGAAAGAATTTAAATTTTATTACTTATTATACCTATTCTTAACGTGTTGTATCAATAAAAACATTACAAATCATGTATCATTGATATAAAAAGATGTCATTATTTTTAGGAAAAACCATTTATGGCCCATTGTTAATCAAATTGTACATGAAAATATCAGTTATGCATACAGGTTGTAATAACCCAAGTAATGATAGAATAAATCGATTTAAAATTCATTAGAGTTTATAAATTATTTATTTATATTCATAATATATATAGTAAGTAATTCATAAATTAAAAAATGAAGTGGTTTCATTAAAATGATTTCTTATAAGATTTTATTTAAATGCTTTATTTTAAAATTATTGAATTTTAAATTTACAAAATTAAATTCATTTTTCTAAATTCAACAATTAATATAAGATTTTTTTTCATTTTTTTCTAATATTCTTTTTTAAAGGAATATTGATAAATTTATTGTTTTTTTAGAAAATATATTTTATTTCAATTTATTTCTATGGTCAAATAATGTTTTGTATTTTTGTTAAATTTTAATTAGTTTATTTTGATTTTAAATAATCAAATTATTATTTTTGAAGTGGATTTTGTACTTGAATTTAGTATAAAATCATTTTATATATAAAATTTTAATTTTTGAAGAAAAAGATTTTTCATTTGGTTATTTTCAGTTTAATTTTGAATTATAATTATAAAAATTCTATGTTTTGAGTTTTTGAAAAATGGATTGCATATTTGGAATCACCATGTCTAAATTTAGTAAATAAGGAACTTTTATTTTTGGCTACTATTAATAGTAAAATTAGTGGTTCTATTACAACGGTAAAGGGTGAATATAGTAATTTAATATAAAAATGATAATTACTATTAAATAACCCAAAAATAATATAAATCTAATTTAATGAGTATATCTGGACCATAATTATTTTAGTGGTGAATTTCAGTCCTTTTTGTGCCACTAGGATGAGATTATGACCTTTTAAAATTTTATTTAAAGCAATGAAAAACATTTCACACTCTTTTTTTAATAAAGGTGATTTTTTAATATATTTTTATCTAGAATATAGATTCAACTAAAGATATTATTCTGAAGTAAAAACTATTTTTCTTCATCATGATAATTTATTTTTGTTTTTTAGTGAATAAATAATCACTATAATTTCATGCACGACACATATGCTATAATTATTTAGGTAATGGTTAGATAAAATAATTGATATTCGAAATATTAAATTAATAATGATTTGAAATAAATTATGTGATAAAAATGGAATACCAATACATGTTTGTGATATGATCAAATATTTTTTCTAAATTTTAGATGTTGTTTTTATATTTTTAATTTTAATGTAATATATAGTTAAAAAAAGTGTATTATGGATATTTTATAGTAAATAATATCTCATTAAACGATATAAAATTTTTAAAATAACAAAAATTAATTAATTTAATTATTATATGGTTTAAAATATCAACTATTTTCCATTTTTTAGTATTTTTTTAATTTTATATTAATTAGATTAAACATCAATGTTTAAAAATCAATGTTTTCAAGGTAAGAATTAAGAGGTTAAATAGGGGTTAAAACCGGAAGACGAGGGTATAAATATAGTCCACTATAGTATAATATTTATTATTGAGATTATGTCGTCCTATAATCATCTTTTCATCAAAATAATGACATTGATTTATTTTTAATTGAATATTAATTTATATTTATTTAAATTTCTAGAAATTCTAATATTGTCCCTCCATTATATTAAAAAAAATTTCTTTGTCTTCTTATTTATTCTCTCATAAAAACCTAATTGGTTCAGATAATAAATATAATAATTCCCTACTAATATCCCTCACCACACTATATATGTCTTTTTTAGGCATAACACCCACCTTATTGGTCTTATGGTGTTAAGAAAAAAAAATTATAAAGAAGTGGTTTCGTTTTTAATCGATCAGTTATTTATTTTTTCTTATTACACCTCACTAAAATATTCCAAGAAAGCTAAAAAATAAAACAAGTATTATAAATATAATGACATATTAATAGGTTATATTAAAACCTATATCCACTTCTAATTCCACCAAATGAAAGAATAATTCATCATTCTTGTGTATGGCAGACTATTTCCATGCAAACTAATGTAATTTGTTTTCCATAACATTTACTCAAGATAGGTTATAATGATGGAGTTAATATTTATATATTATATTAATTAAATATTTACCATTTCTCATTGATAATATATCAATTTATTTCATAAATTGTCAGGCACTATAAAATGATATTGTCATTCATGCGTACGTGTGTACTACCGCCTTCACAAAGCGATGTGATTACATTTTCATTACCACGTCACATAAATGATATATATAACTTATTTTAATTTATTAATAACATATATATTATATTAAGATAATTGTTGAAATATTAAATAATATTTACCTTTCTTCCATAATTATAAATGAAAAATGAAAATTTTACGCATATGTACATACGACCTTCCATCTCTATGATTTTAACGTAGATAATTTTTCATAACCATATTTAATGGATGAATTTATATGTATAAGTGATGTATCAAAAATATAATTATCTAATTATTATTATTTTATATATGACGGAATTATTGATTTTTTTCCACACTTAACCTTTCAAATCAATTTTGGACTTAAGTATCGAATATTGTCTAAATGTTCAATGTGAACATAAATGATTATGAAGTTATATATAACATGTTAATAAGTGATATAAAAGGGTTAATAAAAATTATAATGGTTCTTAATATTTTAATAAATAATCTATATTTGTTATCCAGAAAGATAAATAATGTACATGATGAGTCATACTCAGGGTAAGGGACATTATTGGAAAAACCGCTTTTAAAGTTCCTTTTTCAACTCTTTTTACAAAGGTAAAAAGGAATGCATTTTTTTACATATACAACATTAATGAAATTTACCTATATCATGATGCCTACATATTTTTATTCATTCCTTAAAATTCTATATGGTCACTTTTAATGAAATATTTTTCCTCTATACATTCAATATTTTTTAAAACTAGTTATTTCAAAATGAAAAGGTTATTTTCCTCAGTAATTATTCTAATGATATTTTTTTACCTTAAATAAATTTTTAATATATTAATTGTATTATTTATTTTTAAAATAGTGGTTTAAATTAAATGGATATTCTAGTATCAAAACATATTTTAATATGGTTTTTACAGAATACTTAAAAACATATTTGAAGAAAAGTTCAAGAGTAAAATGTTTAATGTGTGGTATCATACTTAAGGATTATAAGTGAATCTAATGACCCTAATATTTCTTATATGATGTTATGAACCCCATTATAGAATATGGGTGATCCTGATATAGCCTATACATTGGTTGAACCCAGATAGCATCAGTTGAGCCCTTTATAGATTTTGGTCCTCCTAGATCGCACACTAATGCATTGGGTAATGTACCTTGTACATTGTTGTGATAAGGATGGAGTTCCCAAAAGGGTTATCTAGTTTATTTAACTAGGGTCCAATTATTTATAATATGGTTTTAATACTGGGTTTGGATGTGATTACCTATGTTTGAACAAAGGTGTTTTATTTTCTTTCTAGGGGTTTTAATATTTTCCATTGAAAAAAAATTTTGTGTATTTTTCATGAGGAAAAGTTCAATTTTATACAATAACATAACATTGAAGAAATAGATAAACATTACAACGTTTTTCAAATATTAACAAGATTATAATATTTCATTTTTACATGAAGATATTTTTATACTCATCCCTTGTTTTAAATTTTTTACTAGGATTAAAAGATTAATAAGGACATGTTTGGGGTCAAGATAAAATTTATGATGATAAGTATTGATAAGAAAAAAAAATTGTTTGCTGTAAAAAATAGACATTGTTCTAGATGTGTCCACTTTGTAATGTATGAGTTAATTATATAAACGTTTTTTCAAAATATCTAAAACTATAAATCTAAATGATACTTGGAGTTGTAATAAATTCAATTGAAGTTCAAAAAAACTATAATATATAATATTTAAGGTTATTTACTTACTATTGGTATCATAGTTAATGTATATATTACATTGAAGATTATGATTTTTTCATATAATTTTATCTTTAGAATTATGGATTCCATCATATATTTATAATTTTAAGGTTTATCATAAGTTCAATGTCATAGAAAATCCTTTTACTGATTCAAGTTATGAAATATAATGGTGGATGATGTAATTTTTGGAGACAATTAATTTTGACATAATAATGGTTTATTCACTTTTGGATACAAAATAAATTATATGAGATAACCTTTAAGGTAAATAAATTTCATTAATGTTGAATATATTATTTTTATTTTTAAGATTTTATCATATATATATATATATATATATATATTTGATTGTAATAAGGATTATATTAATATACCTATAGAAAAAGGGAACCCAGTTGTTTGGGTGATAATCAGTCATATCAAATAAGGATGTAAGGTATGAACCCAAGACTGAAGGTCAATGATGGTGTATCACATAAAACAATCATGTATGATGTGCTGGTGAGTATGATATGTTTTTTAGTTATCAAAAAAGTATGATCCATAAAGTATATGTTCATTTTATGAGAATATGTTTTATCATATAAATAACAATGGGAATATAATTTTTTTTTGTGATTATGAGATTAAAGTTATTTCAAAAGACGCTCACTATTTTTAGAATCCTATATGATTTGGGTAAATAGAAAATTATTGGATTTTATTTTAAAAAATGATAAATTAGATTTTGGAATCATATTTTATTTTATTGTGCATTTATGGTGATTAATGTTATTTATGAAAATATTAACCATATCATGGAGTTTATATGTTTAGAGATTGCAGTATATGGTATTATAAGAAAATATTAATTTATGTTATTTAATGACTAATATTAAAATTAATCATTTAAGACTACGTGATAAAATAATTCAGATTTTTGGGTTTCAATATTTATCTTCAATATTTTTGAGGATTTAATAATATTTTTTTAATGTTCTAATTTGATGTTTTGTTATTATTATTGATTTTTTAGATTAATTTTTTTCCTCTTGTTAAACTATGTTTTTTTAGAGTTGTCTTACCTTGAGAAAAATATTTTGGTTTTATTTAATTATTAATGATAAGAGGAATATATTATTTTTATTTTCTATATTTATGGTCTGTATAATTTGTCACAAGTACCTCATGAAGGAATAAATCATCTTGAATACTCATCAATTGGAGTAAAATATATGTTTGTGGCATAAATTTATTAAATAATTCAATTATTTCTTTCTCATATTTATATTTCTCTATGTTCTTAGAGTAGGCTATAATGATACTCCTAAACTCTAAGATATTTATTTTGAAGAAAAATATTTATCTATTTGATTTTCATACCATGAAATAAATGGAATTATATCCCACCATAGATTTTTTATTTTTTATGGTTAACATTCTCATAACCATGTTCTATATCACACTCTATCGGTCATTGTGTGTTATTTTTCAATTATATATCTATGTATTCCCTTAACACTTTTTCAATCTTACTTAGGAACCTAGTATATTTTACTACAAATTAAATCCATACTTTCCATTATTTATTTTCAAGTGGATGTTTTATTTATCTTTTTTATGATGTTGTGTTTTAATAAATGTAATTTGAAAAAGTCAAACCCCAGTTACCATGTCCAAGATTAGAATTGTGTGGATGCATTTTCCAAAAGTGAGAATACTTTTAAAACCTAGGAAATGATATAATAAATGATTTTTATATTTACTGGTATTCATAAATTATATAGTCATATTCATTATCAATATAGTGAGTAGTTCATAAAATCAAAATGGGAATGGTTTTGTTAAACTCATCTCTTATAAGATTATATGTAAAAGTTTAATTTTTAATTTATATAATTTTTATTAAAAAATTGATTTTATTTTTTAAATTCATAATGTAAAAATTCACTTATGATGAATTTTTTAGAATTTTCTAGAAATATTTATTTTCAAAAAATAGTGGAAAATCCTAATTTTTGTCGAAAATATTATTTTATTTTAATTCATTTGCAATGTAATATTTTTTTATGGCTAATTTTTAACTATATATTTTTTCATTTTGATTAATAAAAAAAAATTGAATTTTTAAATGTATTGTATATTTTAATTTAATGTAAAATATATTTATATTTAGAAATTTCATTTTTCAGAAAAAATGATTTTTTTTTGTTTTTCCAGGTTAATTTTAATTAAAAATTTAGAAACTTATGTGTTTTGAATTTTGAAAAATTTATTCCATATTTTTAATCAGTGGGTACAAACTTAGTAAATAGGTACCTTTTATTTTATCCAAAATGAATTGTAAACTTAGTAATTTTATTACAATGGTAAAGGGTAAATCGTGTAATTTAGGTAAAAAATAAAATGATAAGAACTATTAAATTACCCAAATAATATATAAATTTAATTTAATGAGTATTTATATGCCATAATGACAAAATATTCTAATTTATGACCTTATCTTGCCACTAGGATTTGATTATGACCTTAATAGTATTTTATTCAAAAGAATGTCAAACATGTAACAGTCTTATTTTTAATATTTGTAATATTTCAAATATGGTGTTATCGAGAGGCTATATTTATTTGTAAATATTATTTAGATAAATAATAATAATTTTATTAATCATGTAAATTTATTTTAAAAAATTATGTAAGAAATTATTAACTTAAATGCATACACGATGGGGATACAATAATTATTTAACTAATTGAAAAATAATACAATTGATTTTAAAAATATAATAAATATAATTTGAGATACATATAATGATTAAAAATAATAATATTTTACCATGAAATGTTTGGGATATAATAATTTTTTTGGTTTGAATTTTTTTGTCATTTTGATATTATTTAATTCAATGTAATGAATAGTACTAAATATTGACATTAAGGATATTTATACTAAATAATATTTCATAAAATGGTATAAAATTCATAAAAAAAATGAAAATCATCCAAGTTATTATTATAAGGTTTAAAATATCAACCATGCTCCAATTATAGTTATTTTTTTATTGTATTGTAACTATATTCAACCTCAAATTGTGAAAATTTGTATTGTCACGATAAATGACAATTCATTTAAATAGGGGTTAAAACCCAAATATAGGGGAATAAATTTAGTAAAATCATTTATAATTTTTATTTTATGAGGTTATTTAAACTCATAATTATCTTATATTCTAAATAAATAACTTTTTATCCATTTGGGAATGAAATATAATATATATTAATTTAATATTTTGACAAAATCCAAGAGTGTCCCTGTCATCTTTTATCAAAAGGATCCTATTATTCTCATCTATTCACAAATGTTTTTATCAAATACATTAAAAAATACCTTCCTATTAAACCTACCCTCATTCTTGAGGAATTTAATTAGAAAGAACAATATATTTTTTGGTCTTAACATGTCAATCAAAAGAGATTGTCATAGAAGATTTGTCTTTCTTAATTAAGCATTACGATTTTAATTATTCTTCCACCACTTTTAAAAAAATCTAATAATTATAAAATAATAAAATAATTTTGCTCCATAAAATGATATTTTATTATGTGAATATCATAATCTATATCCTTCTATTCTAACATCAAATGTCTAAAGACTTCATCATTCATGCGTACAGTGGACTACTGCCTTGCAAACTTGCGTAATTCATTTTCCATAACCATATCTAAATAGCTTTCATGATGATGGAGATAATAATTATATATGATATTAATGACATATATAATATATCATTTACTTTCTTAACATTTCATTAACTCAAAAATGACAATGTCGATCATGCATAGTTGTGGACTACCACCTTTATAAAGCAATGTGATACATTTTTCATCACCTCATCACTTGAATAATATATATAAATATATTTTAAAAAATTAATATAATATATATAATATAATGAAAAAAATTAATGAAAAAATAATATTTACCTTTTCCATAATGATCGTTGAAAAACAAGAAAATTACTAACTCGTACGTATGACATACCGTCTCCATGATTAGAACATTGTTAGTTTTTGATAACCAAATTGAATAATGGAATTTAAAAATATAATTTATTTATAAAAATTATAATTATTTTGTGATTATTATTCTATATTTGATTTAGTTATGACCTTTATTACCACATCCATCTTATCGAATCTGTTTTGGATTTATGTATCGAATATCGTCAAAATTCCCGTTGTGAACTTAAATGAATGAGTAATAGTATATAACTTCATAAAAATGATAAAAAAAATTAAAATGAAAATTATTATTAATAAATTTTAAATTAACCTATGTATATAATCCCCCATTTCCTAGCACTTGTATCCCTGATGTGAGAGAGGTGCAATTTCATTACATCTACTCTAATTGTATCATTAGATATCATTTTCCTATCACATAAACATTCAAATTCCTGATGATCATCACTCTCACACATAAAACATTTTCTATTACCTTTAACATAACATTCACTATGTTTCTTTCCACACATTTAGAATAAAGGAAAAATCATCTTTTTTTCAGTGTGGTCATTATATTTTACCTTGAATTACATTTTTCTCATCTAATCAAACCCAGAGGGTATGTGTGTTACTTCAATATCCATATCAACCTTGAGAGCACATCGAATGATTTCCTCATAGCTATTGAACTCCCTTATGGATAATTATCTTCAAAGAATTGTATTTAAGCCACTAAAGAATCAATAAATTTTACTCTTAGGTTGGATAACAATTATCTAATAATACCTTGTATATCTTATGAAATTTACCATATTGTTACCACCTGATTCATATTTCTTTTTCATAAGCTCAAGGAACTCTTTCTCCATGTTTATTCAAATAATAATAGGAAATTATGTATTAAATTTTTTTTATTGAATTCATCCCATTCCATAGTTTCAATTTCATCTCTTTTCCTCAAATTCTTGATAATATTCCACCATTGATCAGTTTCACTATCCAAACGATGAACATCCATGAATAATTTTTAATACTATAAACATATGAGAACTGAAAATATCTTTTCAGTGGTACTAATACATTATTTTTCTATTAGTGGATTAGAATACCCACTGAAAGAAGTTTTATGTTGCCTTATGAATGACTCAACATAATTTTTTCTCTCTTTTTCTCATTTAGAAGTCCGACATGATTTATATAATGAGAATATTGTGAGCATAGAAAGAAGATTTTGTATTATAGCTCCAATGACATTCAGTTTCGTAGGAGGAAAATCATCGCATTTACCATTACATTCATCATTATCATGGTTCATTTTGGTTCTAACCATAGACTAATACCATGAATTATAGTATGAGAAACACAATTTATATTTTAAAAAAATCATGTATAAAAATTCAAATTATGACACTTTAATTTGTATCCTTCGTAATTCATGATCAGTTATAAAACACTATGATTGTAACCTATACTTATACATATCCTTAGGATTCTTAATAATTTTTTATCATCAAAGATTCCAATGATTAACTACACATTTTTTCAAATACCATCTAAAACATCATATACATTACTTACAATCACATTACATTAAAATTGAGTAATATTCATTAAAAACACACTAGGACCATATAGGTTTACTTTATTTAGAATCTATGAATCATATACAAGTGGCTAATAAAAAAAAATACATTATCTCTTGCTTATTCTTTCATAACTAGACCCCTTTTTAAAATATCTAACTTAATTACCTTCTTCATAATGTGGGGAAAATAATGGTAAGAATGTTTGAGCTTAGATTCCCAGTAAGGCTAAATAAGGGATATAACAATCATATGGTAACCATAAGACATATGTACATTATATTTGAAATCATTTATCCTACATATGAATGATCGTGATATTAAGTCATAGGATAAATCAAAAAAAGTTCATAAAGAATCAATGAACATATTCCCAAAAGCCATAACATAAGTTTGGGAATTTGTGGCATAGACATAAGTATAGAAAATAATTTCATATTAGTCAATAATCATTTCAAATACTATAATTGCATATAATTTCCTTTACTGAATTGATTTCAATCTTCGTTCCAACCCTGTATTACTGAACATGGTTTACTTCTTATTCAAGCCCTATATTAGTGAACTGAGATCATTTCTTGTTCCAAACATATGAATCTGATGATATATACATATTTTCCCAATTCATTGGAGGGATATATAGGACCCACCCATCACATAATGAAAACCACACATATGTGTTCAAAAAAAACATAAATCTGTCATCATAGAAAAATATAAGAAATATATTGGGATTCTTAACCATTATTCCATCGTAAAACAATCTAAGTAAAACAAATGGGCTTTATAAATTTAATTCTAGCATAAAAAATATCAAACCATAGGAATAATAGGTATATTTTACATGAACTATAACTTTACTAAATCATTCCATCTTAGATACAAAATAATTTTGATATATCAATAGAAATTCATTCTTGAGGAAAATATCCATTCGTCTTAAAAAATGATTACATTTCTCCAAATTCCATGATATTTTAAATGAAAATCAATTATTTGATTTTTTTTAATAATTATGAAAAATGGTTTATTTAAATATGGTAGTATGAAAATTTAAAAGTCTGTTCATATCATATATGTTAAAATAATACATTCTTGTCTCACTTTTTTGGATTAGTCAAAAAGTGCATCGTATCGAAAATGAAAAAATATTCCTTTCATAATGTTTAATAAAATTCTCCAATTGGTATAATTTTCTTCAAAAAATTATAGAATAATATAAATAATATTTTGGAATACATGTTTTGTAAACACAATTATGGATGATAAATATACCACAATAATTACTTGCGTATAATCAATCTTGGACAATAAGGACATTGAGAAATTATCCGTTACATTAGGTATGATATCCTTTATATCTATTCGAAAATCATATATAATGATTTAAATAATGATTTTTTTATTCTATAATAATATTCATTTTTATGACATCATATATGGTCATATTATCATCCGTTTATAAATAACATTTCATTATTGCTCATTATTCGGGTATTAACTGCTTCGTTTTCTTATGCAAGTTTTTTCTAAAATGATTTGGTTATCCTTTTTAGGTTATAGTTACATAATGTCCAAAATTATATTAATAAAATATATATCAAATTTATTCATTCAATAATTTTATATAATCATGCTCTAATAGATATCATGTAGAATGAATCATATCACATTATGGAGACGGTAGGTCGTTCCTACACATAAGCAACGATGTCATTCCCATAATTGTAAAATGGAATGGAAATAGATATTTTATTTTTTCTTCCATATTACATATCATGTTATAGTAATCATATACAATTATTATTTCCATCATTATAACCATCTAAGAAATCTTTTTTTGAAAAATAGATCACACCAGAGCGTGGAGACGGTAAGTCGTACGTACGCACGTGTGGTTATTTCATTTTTTTAAGATAAATAAAAGGTGGAATATGGTTTTAATATAATAATTAAAACATATAAAAATATTATTTATTCTATAATTATTAATTTATAGTGGAAAAACACTTTATGATGAATCATAAGATGAAATATGTTTGAAAGAATGGGTAGAAGAGATTACCTCTTCATCGACGATCTCCTTCTTCAACTCCTATTAAAACACTAGAGACTGTATATGGATAAGACCATGAAATCTATAATGTGGATATGAATGTTCAAAATGGAAATGGATGGGTGTATCTGAGCTCGAAGGATAAATGTGAAGTTAAAAAGTGAGGGGGGATGTTCCCTTTTATAATTGAGGTGTGGTGCAATTTTGGAATCTCAAAAAATATTAATTTATAATAAAATCATTCACCATTAAAGAAACTAAAAAATATAATATTTTCTATTATAAAATAATATATCACTGTAATCTAATCACTCAAAAAAATTTGAAAATTTTTTAGGTTTATTTAAGCCATATTTGGTAAATTACCCATAATTATTCAATTTTAATCATAATTATTGTAACAACTATTTCCATGTTATACAAGAATATTTTTTACATATTTTATATTAATGTGTGTATAAATTAAAATTTAAAAATATTTTACCCAATATAATATTTACTTTATAAATATTTAAATATGTTATATGATTTTTAAATAATTTATGAAATCATTAATTTGATAAAATATCAGTAATGTCAATTTGACACTATTCATTTTTCTATTCATTTAAAATATCTAATGAAATAATATAACTTTGACCAAAATAGTTTAGTATATCGATAATATTTCATGTAAATCCTTAAAATTCTCAGGATATATTAATTATGAAAAATTTTATTTTTTAATACTTTTAATAACATTTATTTGATATTTCCATTTACAAAATAATTTTTACATAAAATTTGTGTAATTATATAAAATAAGTATTTCTTTTCGAAAAATTAAAAATAAAATAGATTGATAAAGATAAATCTTCTATATTTTAGAATAATATTTATTTTATAGTTTATCAGATACATAAACCTATTTTATAAATAATATTTTTATAAAAACATGAATGTGATATTTTTAAAATTCTAAAAAATAAAAAGTTATAAATATCATAATATCATCAAGAAAGCCTAAAACGTTAAAAATAAATTAATATCATGAAAATATATTTTTTAAATATATTTTGGTTTTTAGTTGTTAATTAAATAAATTTTTATCTATGTGGATACAAAAGGGAGGTTACAGTCAAGGAAAGTGATTCTTTGTGTATTTCATTGGTTAAAATATTATCCATGTCATTTTCATGAACAAGATTCATTTAAAGGGCATAATATAAATAATTATCTATTAATGGTAGAATTTAAGTATTCCAATATAATTTTTTCTTTTTTAAGGTCAATTTATAATCTTTATAATTTTATTTTTAACAAAATTATCTAATTTACCTTTTACTGGGGTGAAGAAATTTACCATGGTTACTATTCATATTTGCAAAAATATACGGGGCCTACTTACAAGATTTTGACCATATTAATCCAAATTTGACATTTATGTATTGAAAATTCAAATCACAAATATTTTATAATTAAATTTCAAATAAAAACATTAAAATGTTATGAAAAATAGTTTTCAGAAAATATCCCTTTTAAAACATAAATTGTTTTTACAAAAAAAAAATTCAAACAATAATTTTTAAAAACCACAATTGTATTAATTTAAATCAAAATGTACAAAATAAAATTGAATCTAATCTGGAATATAATTTGACCATATAAAATATAACACAATTTTAAATAAAACGTGCATTTCTACAATTCCTTTAAAATAAATGTTTTCATAAAATAATATATTTTTATTGAGTTGAATTATTTATAAGTTATTTATTAATAATTAGTCACAAAAAAATTAATATAAGGTTGTAATGTACATTTTTATACTAATCGTGTCTCATGGTTTGTTTAAACTCATGATTGCATGAAATGCAAGCTATTGAAAAAAAATATAACTATTTAAAGATAAATACTTATTTAATTATCAGGAAGTTACAATTTCTCTATTTATAGAATATTATAATGCAAAAAAATTATATTCTCCAAATGTGGTGTTAAATAATATATCTCAATAATAAATTATGATGAATTTATAGGATATACTCTGGAATGAGAGTCTATGTTTTTGTCTGAAAATTTTCATGAGATTGATTTTAATTTAATAAGAAAAAAGGGGATGGGATTATTTTCCCAATGAAAGAAAATATATATAAATTGAATTAGGTTTACCCTATGGGTGGATTTTTCAAATGTATTCATGTGTTCCTTTAATGATGAAATTTTGATAAAAAGATATTAAAAATATATTACTATCAGAAATAATTTCACATTTGATGCTAGTCTATGTGTTAATAGAATATATATTTTCTTGCATAGGTTTATAACATTACTTTATTAAAAATGTTTGAATAGAATAAACACAAGCCTCATAGAAGAATATAATGGAATCTAATAAAATATTTTAGGATCTTCCTACTATTTAAAAATATGGATTAATTGATGAAAAATTTAGGTCCTTATATAATAACTAGATGTAAAAATTGAATTAGAATCTAATAAAGAAATTTAAATACAAAGACTTGTTATAATTGAAAACCAAAAGTGGAGGAAATATATATTTTATAGAAATTCACCTCATGAACTCCTTCTACCACCCTCATTAAAATGTCATGAACCTATTCAATATCAATTAATTAAAATATTATATTACTCAGAATCATCTACTAATTTTTTTTAAAAACCCTCATCTATTATTCGTGTATAAAATGGTTGAATTTTTATCCATAAAATATGGAAACATTTCTCATGAGAAAATTTATTTAAAAATAATGGGTTTTTGTATATTCTCTATATCTCATGAAGGCTTCATGTTTGTTTCATTAAGAAGTTTTTCTTAATAATTTCATTCAACATCATCAAAATATAATGAATCATCAAAATTTGAAACTACAATCTCTAAATATATTGTAACAGACTCATAATATTATTTTACAGATGTTGAAATGGAATATACAGTAGAAGAAATAGGATATTCTAAATGTGATGATTATAAATATTCATAATCACACTCATCGAATAAATTTTCTATCACGAATTTAACATTATCAAAAACAAAACTCGTCCAAAAAATTATAATATAGTTGAATAACAATCATTAAGAAAATTTCTTCATGAAATAGACACTGGAGTGAAATAACATAATAATATATATAATTTATCCTTAATCAGTCTGTGAGGACACGTAAAATCATATAGACCATTTAAAATATTTATCCTTATAAGAATAAAATGAATGATAGTATCAATGAAATTCAGACATCATTAACCATAATACCAAACCTTATTCAGTAAGAATAATTTAAATTCATTTAAAAATAAAAATATTTATAAAATACAATATTTTCATCATATAAATCTTATAATTTAATACAAATTCAACATTAGTTAAATATAGATTTCCATGAGTTATTAGAAAAAATTCAACATAAATTATTTAATCCCTTAAAATATGAACGAATCATTCACTGAATATATAATGATAACCAAAAATTATCAATGCATATAAAATTTTATAATACATAAACCAAAACATCTAACATGTTTCCATTATGTAAATATTTATTTCAAATCAAACATAACAAAATAAAATTCGAAAAAAGGAATATCAACCACTTAAAATGACTAAGAAACCAAAATAATTACCTTGTATCCAAAGTGTATCAATTTCAATCAATTAAAAAAACCATATACAAACAATTTAAATTTATAAAAAGTGGTATTAATTTTATGGGATCAATATATATTATTGACATTTACTAATTACACAACGACTTTGATAATATTAACCCCAATATATCTTGTGGTCCTAATATGGAAAAATATTAATCAAATTTATATAAAACTAAATTTTCCAAATAAAAAATTAATTTTCTATTTATAGCTCCTAATAGTAATCGTTATCATAAATTTTTTTACTACTAACCAACCAAAATTTAATAATTTATAAATAGATTAGCTGGTTTGAATGTATTTACCAAAAAATTAGATTTTAAATTTTTTAACAAGTTTCAAAATAATTCATTTTTTTTTAAAACAAATTTTCCTTAAAAAGACATTTTAAAAAACAACCATTCTACATTAAAAATTTCATAGTAATTATTTTATGACATCCATTATATAATTTTCATTGCTATCCCAAACAACCTACTCATTTTTAAATGAAATATTTGAAAATAATTTTCATCATTTTAGAAAAAAAGAATTAGTTTTAATAAAATAATCATGAGTTATGTAAACATTTCACATCAACATGAACTATAAACAATAAATATCTTTCTTAGAAAAACACATCAAGATAGTGTTTCTATTTGTCAAGTAATAAAATGGGTATCTTATATAAGAAAAAAACCCTAATCAGATCATAAGTGGCATGTTTATACAATTAGAATTATTTTTTATTATTAAATCACCAAACAATGAATAAGTTTCATTTTAAAAAATCAATTAATATATATTCTTTATAATATATGAAGAAATATATATTAAATGAACAATCATAATATAAAAATATATTTATATCACTTTAATAAATTATATGGGGACTAAAATGGTTTATAGGAACACCCTATTTTATTATTGTCGATTAATTAATTAATTAAGGCCATTCCATTATTTTGATTAAAGAAATAAACATTAAATATTATTATCCTAGTATCCTACCAAACAATATGATTCATGGAATGGTGTAAGGAAAGACTCTCATCCAATCCTTATAACCACTATCTAAAATCATCAAAAATTGATTTTTAGATACTTGTAATAGTACCTCATCATAAATTAATATTCCTCCATTAAATACCAAAAACCCTTAAAAAATCTAGTTTACCGCATAATTATACTTAAAATAAATACATGTACATCATGTTTTATGCGTTCATTGCTCTCTATCGTGGATACTCTCAATCCTATACCAATAAACCATTAATTTTAATCTGATACCATTTTTATAACATCTAAAATTGGAATGCATGGTCTATAAGTAGATTATATCATTAAAATACCACAATAACATCTCTAAATCATTATAGTTTAGCATAGACACATAGAGTCATTTAACATACTTGTGGGAGATGGTTTCACCCCATGCAAATGAAAAAAATATGATAAGTTTTTAATCATAAACTCCCACATAACCCTTAGGGTCATTAAACATGTTAACCAAAAATACTATTACCCATAATTAATTTAACTTCTTATCAATTGATATGGGTAATAATTTAGGATATAGCCATAATATATATATATATATATATATCAAATTAATCTAAAAAATAACACATTTTTTATAAAATTTTTAAAAATAATATTCCCAATTATGGACTTTTATGTAAAAAACAAACATAGAAAAAAGGAATAAAAAGTATAATTTCCATAAGGGAAAATCCCAAGAGAATATATCTAGATATCCTATAAAGAAACACTTTATATTACAAGTAAAAACTCCAAAACCTTCCACCTATCCTCTTGAATCCATGATGATCTCTCTCAATTAAGTCATAATAAAATTATATCCCTGAACATGTCACTAAAAATGAGGTACATGAAATAGTAAACATATAACTGCATGTCCACCAAGGGTTCCAGGTGGTGGTTGAGTATATTAATACTCAATAGAGAGAACAAATTGTGCCTCAACAATAAAATTTATAACAAGATATATGTATAAACAAGTATACTGATTTAAAAAATATAAAATAAAATGTTTTTGTATAAAATCCTCAATCCAAATATAAAATAATAACAAAAATGTAGTCATAAAAATATATATATATATTA
Source organism: Viscum album (assembly GCA_963277665.1). NCBI lineage: Eukaryota > Viridiplantae > Streptophyta > Magnoliopsida > Santalales > Viscaceae > Viscum > Viscum album. The sequence goes on along the minus strand of OY728131.1, from coordinate 1,725,998,319 downwards.
TTTAACACCCCATGTAAGTAGGGTCCATACATGTACTCACCTTCTTCAAGTCTAGCTTGTGGTCAAAAATATGATAGGGGAAAGTGAAATAATTAAATCCATTCCCTATAAAATATATCATATACTGGTTTCAAGGAATAAGTTATCCACATTTAAGAATAGAGATAGTTGTATAAAATATTCATAGTGTGATAAAAGTCAATATAAGCACATTATATAATAGTTTTTCATACAGTCTTATACTTTATATCACGATAATATACATATATACCCCTTATATCAATCGAATGAACATAAAAAGTAATAATCATGACCCAGATTTATGTTATTTATAACTATTGTCATGTTTATTAACATTGAATGATGGTAATGTTTTCTATACTGAAACAATTTTCATATTGACACATCACAATATAAAGATCATATAGAAATGATGTATAACATGTAAAATTTATGGGTATTATGTCCTAGAATCCAGAAAATTATATTTGGAAAAGGAAACAAATATAACGACTTATGAAATAACATTTTCATCTATGTTTTTAGTATCATGAATAAATATGTGTATGATATGGAGTTGATGCCTTCAATGTTTCATAACATACTCACCAAAAAATATGTAGAGCATTGTAAAGGTTGTCATAATAAGGCGCTGAAAATAAACCACATCATATAGTAAGTATTTTATTTGTTATATCATATACATACTCATTATAACATGAATTCATAATAAAATTTGATATATAAAATAGTTTAAAATATAAATTTTTAAAAAATGTTCTCTTGAAGATAATTTTTCCATATTTTAAAATCAAACTAAAAGGTATAATCACATTATTGAGATATATTATTCATGAATAATGGTTTTATTTTTCATACACTTCCATATAAAATGGATTAATGTTTTTAATGAAATTCATTTATAATTGACAAAACCTCCAACCCCAACAATTTAATTTAGAAATAGAGTTATCATTAACTTCCATTAAAATTGTTATGTGGATTATGCTGGAGAAGTTTTAGGATTAAAAATTGAAATTGTGTGTGTGATACAAATTTTTTTTTTGTAAATTATTTTAAAAAATACATAAAAATAACTTATAATGTTACGACCTCGTTTTTTTAACAAACATTGAAATATTTGATTATATTTTTTCAAATCTAGCCACTGAAGCAGTGTTTCGTTTGGAGGCCTTTTTTCCGAGAGATAATTTGATAACAATATTAAATATATTATATATTGTGCACACACAAATTTTATAGAAACCAAGATAACTATAAAATAAAAGCTTAGATAAGAAATCTGAAACAACATTTGAGTCTGAAATGTAGTGTTTACCCTAAGTGAGACCTAAAATAGGTCAGTGTGGGGTGTTCAGATAAATAATCCATTTAATGTTGCTTTATTATAAAAGAAATAAATAATTTTATTTATTTTATTAAATGTACTAGACCCATCATTTTCTATAAATAAGATGTTAATCTCGATTTCCAAGGTTATATGCATAACCCTAGGACCATTGAGAGGAGTTTTATTCCACCATTCGTTGGTGAACCGATATCCTATGAAAACAAAAAACTGGATCAAGATGAATCGAAGTGCTTAGAACATAAGAGATATCCACCTGTTTTGGAGAGCATCACATTATTCCTTAAAAAATGATTCAATCTCACTGTAGGAAATTTGAATTGTATGGATTTATATTGATTTTGTTTTACCTGTGATAGTCGTGAACCAATCTTCCAAAAAAAAATCCTGTTTGATCATTGGTTACGAGTATTATTAATTGAAATTAAAAACATTTATTATCGATTAGATAACTCAGTTATGTTGATTTCGTCAATTATGTAAAAAAATGCCCATTAATTGAATTTATTCCAACTTTTTGTTTACTTTTCTTATCCTTCTCTCTTGGCAATACCACCACCAAACATTGATTTGGCCGAAGGTTTCACTAAGTATGGATCATCTCATGAAATTGAAACCTTGAATGGGGTTGATGAAGAAGGATGCTTAGTTGGGAAGAAACATATTGAAGTGATCGATGATGTCTGTGTGGATCAAAGGCATGACTGGTCTTGAAGATGGTTGGCTCATTGGGCTCATCCAGTCAAGGAGGAGGTGTGGTGGCTCACAGGATAGACTGCGGGGCGTTGCGATCCGGATGACATTTATAGGCATCTTAGTATTCAGTGACGGAGTCATGTGCTGCAAATGAGGTAGCGGGAATCCACCATGGGTTATTCCTTTTTTTATTTTTAATATATAAATATTATTAAAATAAAAATATTTACATTATTATTATTATTATTATTATTATGAAAATATTGTTTCGAACATAAGTCCCTTGTATGATGTCTTTTTGTGAACAATATATGGAAGTGCTACGTAGAATTTGAGATGGACATTTTATGACCAATGTTGGATACTTAATTTTAGCTTGTGTCTCAGTTGCACAAAATAATTAAGAATAATAATAACATTGTTATGGTTATTATTGTTTTTAATATTATATCTGACATATTATCTCCATACAAATTCTGTTTTATGAACCATTAGTGGAATCGTTATCCTGATTTTGTAACGTACATTTTGAGACCAATATTGGGTATTTAATTTATACTAATGGGTGGGGTCCATGAAGTGCCTTTTGTGAGTTATATGGTAAAATTTTTATTTCTAGCTGAGAATCTGAATTGGGAATGTAAATAGTCTATCGTGAGTATTTTTTCACCAAGAATGTGATGGTGTACCCATAGTGTACCTAGAGAGATGATTCACAATTTTTCAATTGGGACACTCCTTTTTTCAATTATTGATGATGACAATGATTGTAAGATATCATCAGTGCCTTGATAGAGAAGGTACTCCTTGGAGGAACTAGGGAGTTGGTCCTCTATTCATGGACATGGCTCTATACTATCATTTCCGCATGTGGGTCCTCTATAATTTTATTCATGGATACTGTACTATGCTATTATATCAGTGTGTGGGTCCACCATAATTTTACTCAGGGAGAGTACTCTGTTTTCATCACAGCATGTGGGTCCTACATACTTCTTATCAAGGATATGGTAGTTCCAGGTCGTACCAGGTTTCGATTCCTTTATTCTCATGATTAAGATGGGGACAATACTCCCCTATCATGCTAGGGTATGGGTACTCCATAAGAATTCTTTATATTGAAATGTGAGATGCTAAGCATTGTTTATATACTTTTTTAACTGTTGTATACCGTTCTTCTTGGGTCAGGTTGTGAGATAGAGATCCCCTTACACTGTTAAGCCATTTGTATTTGGACGAGGTTACATCCACACTTCGTTTGGGATGAGTTATTATAATTTATTGTAAATTGCATCTACTTTCTTTCTACCTCTTATTTTATCTCTTATTTCTCCCCCTCAACTTTCAAGGAATTCTCCTAGGTATGTATATACTCACCCCCGCATGGGTTATGCTTACATGTGTCATGTATTATGTAGATGACAAATAGTTCGACCGTGACTTCATAGGATGTTAGAGATATATGGTTTCGTGGACCTTATATGGTGGTAATAGCTTTGGATTTTTGAGTTGGGTTCTCTGATTAATTTAGTTTTCTATTTTTTTCCAGTTGGGACAGTTTTCGGATTTTGAATGAATTATTTCCCTTTACATTCAGTTTTTAACTTCATAATCTTGTGCACCCTAGAGGTTAGGCTTGTTTGCTTTACATTATAGTTTAATTTCATCTTTAACACTTTTTAATTGTACATTATCATTGTGATGGAACTTTCTGTGTGTATACCTGAATGGCCCGAAGACCTTCATTTTTATTGATTTTTGATAACCCCTCTTTCAAGGGATGAGGGGGAACCCTTACAAGGCCCGTAGGCTTAGAGATTACATGGCCCGTAGGCTTAGAAGATTACATGACCTGAAGGTCTTAGGGAATTTAACCAAACTATCTACAAGGAACTGACCCTCTCTATCATATGCATCTTGGTAGTAGCTCTCCACCTTTGTATGATCGTCTGGCTAGGCTTCCCGTGCAAGCACAGGCTGGTACAGATGACATAGTCATACCCTCTCATTCTGACAATCCATTTGGCTTTGCTCTGGTGAGTGCACCTGCTCTGAATCCTCATCTGGGGCTGCTCCTTTTTTGTGGTGTGATTGAGGCATGCATTCATGTGGCTCGAAGGCCTTGGGGTGGCCCAAAGGCCTTAAGGTGGCCCGAAATCTTTGATAATCAACTGGCCCGAAGGCCTTGGGTGGCCCGAAAGCCTTGCAGGACTTGAGGACCAAACCTGGTGGCCCGAATGCCCAGATGGATGAATAGTTTCGGCTGCTACAGTACCAAACAGTGCCTCCTACAGTACTGCTAGAGTACCCCAGAAATATGCCTCCACTCGGATTTGATCTCAGGTCTTTTGGATGCACCTAGCCAGTCCTCACCAACTAGGCTGAGGCGCTTGTGCATTTTTTTGTGTATAGGTAATTAGAAAAAAATCATCCTCAAGTTAGTTGTGACATTGATGCATGTTGCCACCCTGTGGACTATGGAGATTGGCTAGTGGTATTGTGGCTTGAGCCCTTCAATGGGTCAGGTCGTGGTTGATTTATCTCATAAAATATACATTCCTTGTGATGTTGTTCAGTGTTGTCCCCTTACGAGGATTGGGTTGGGATTTATGGAAATGGTGTCAAAGTGTCTCGAGTGACACTCTCAGCCAAGGAATCTAGTTATGGTGCACGTGGTCGATATATCCATTCACTAAGACCATTACTACCTTCATGTCATCTAGAAATACTGAGACTTCAGTTGCAGTGATTAAATGATACATACAACATATAGAATTGTGTCTTTGATTTTCCTTTTGTGTCATCTAACCAATGTTATATATAAATATGATCATATTATATTGGTATGCATTTATTGAATTTCTAGGATGCCTCAGTGATGAAAGTAATCCAGGATACTGGTTCAAGATTGTAATGATGATTTGATGAGCGACGAGGCCTCAATTCATGGTCCAACCCATAATATACTTCTTCCGTGTAGATAGTTTACTGCGGATCTATCTGTTAAGTAGTATATCATACTAGCAGGGAAGGTGGAGCATGCATGTCGGCTTATATCACTTTGTGAGTTCGAGTTCTAGATGTCGTTGAGGTTCCATGATGAGCCATATCCCAAGGTAGCATAGGATTTGATGGAGTTGGTGGTCCATGTATTTAGGCTCATCTAGACACCAACATATCATATGGCTGCATTGGTATCCAGTATTTTACATGGAGAAAGAGGGTTCGGGTGGAATCGAGATACACATATGTATGGTGCTCTGCTGTAGGCTTTGGGCGGTTGCCCCCCTGCGGCTATTTCTCCTCCCGCTCTCAAGAAATCCTTCATGGAGGTGCTGTCTGGTGAGCCTCCATCCACTCTGGCTGGTCATCCTTTTCGGGCTCCGGCGATCAGTGTTGTGAAGTGCCCTTCTTCGTTAGTCGACAGCTTTCCGGTGGCGGATCGGTCTACAATGAAGTTGAAGGAGGTGGATTCCGTCCCTAATCTAGCTTTGGTGGCTCGCTTTGGTAGAAAAAAACCTTACCTTGGGTTCTCCAAAGCTGTTCTGGATTCTTGGGGGCTGCTACATCCCACGGCGGTGTCGGAGATTTCCAGTTCCACCTTTTGCATCCATTTCTCCTACAGGGAGGAAATTGTGCGGGCTTGGGCTAGTCCAGGGAGACGGTGTGGCTCGTGGGGGTTTTCTCTCTCATGTTGGTCTTGGGACAACCACTTTGTCAGGGACTCCAGCTCAGCGGCTGTCTGGATCAGGATGCCAGATCTCCCCTTACCGCATCAAAATCATTTGATCCTCCGCTCTGTGGGAGATTCTCTGGGTTCGTTTCTTTGTGTTGATGATAGAGCGGTGGGTCTCCTAGAGATATTTGGCACTACCTGGACTCCCTTCAACTGGGAACCTCCCCAAGGCTTGTTGGAGTGGATTTTAACTAGATTGGTGCTTTGCCAATATTCAAGGTCTCTGACTCTTTACCTCAATATTTAGTCACGCACCCGACTCGCTCCCTCTCAGATCATGTTTCTCTATTGGTGGAGCTACGGAATGGGGATTGGGTGAACCCCCTGCTATTCTAGTTCCTGTCATGCCAGGCTTCCTTCAAATGGTGAAGAATTCCTGGGATGGAGTGGAGGGGGAGGGAACTTGGGCCGGCCTTTCCAGGCATCCCAGGTGTCTGAAAAAGGACGTTGGGGAAGGGGTGAGCTCTACCTCGGTGGAGGACTCCTACTTGGAATGCTTACAGTAGGCCGTTGACAAATTGGAAGAGGATCTGCAGCAGTACTGTTATGATGTTAGGTTCATCAACCTCTATGATAAGCCCTCCCAGTTGGCTAAGAAACTCTTAGAAATTGAGAAATCTTGTACGATTAAATCCATAACTTGGTGGTTAAAGGATGGATACTGGAACACGAGGTTCTTTCAAGATTGTTTGATGTAAATGGAGCATCATAGGAGAATCAACGTGAGGATGGAAGATGGATCGTATACATATACCTCTAATGTGCAGGTGGCAAGGAACATAGCGCTCAGTCATTTCCAAAAGCTACTTTCTGGTTTTAAGCGGCGTGGTAATTCAGAGGAAAGGAACTCTAGTGAAGAAGAATGTTTTATGGCTTCCCTTCCCAGGAAGGTGTATAATGCTAACACTAATTTTCTGATAGATATTTCTTTAATGGGAGAGATTAAAACCACTATCTTAAGCATGAACCAGGATAGTGCGCCGGGTCCTGACAGCTTCTCTAGAGCCTTCTATGTCTTTGCTTGGGATTGTATTAAAACCCAAGTTGTTGATTCTATACAGGACTACATCAGAGGGGCCCCCTCACCAGGACTGTGTGCGCCTCTAGAGTTGTGTTGATTCCCAAGGTTAAGGACCCAGTTAACGTTAACCAATTCAGACCCATTTGTCTCTATAACTTCTCTTACAAAATCCTTGCTTCCCTCATCGCCAGGAGACTCAAGAGTCTTATTCCATGCCTTATTTTTAGAGAACAACATGACTTCATCAAGGAAAGTCTTATCCTTGGGGCCATTGGCATTACTAATGAATTGGTTGGTGACATCAACAATCCTGTAGTGGGTTCAAATGTGGGAATTCATATTGACATTGACAAAGCTTATGATAAGTTGGAATGGGGCTTCATTATCCTTGTTATGAGAAAGATTGGATCCAGCGAATGGTTTTGTGATCTTTGCTTTAGATGCATCTCTTCTCCTTGGATTAGCATTTCGCTGTGGGGAAAGGCTTTGGCTTCTTCAAAAGCTCCCGAGGTGTGCGCCAAGGGGACCCGTTATCACCTTCTCTCTTCATTATGGCGCATGAAGATCTCTCTCAGAACATCACTAGTAGAATGCAAAGTGGAAGTATTCGGCCCTACTACAATATGTCTGGGAATGTTTCCCTTTCCCATTTAATGTTTGCAAACGATATCCTTATCTTCTTGAATGGACGTCGCATGTCTCTCAATGGGTTCATGCGACTTATGTCTACTTATGGGAAGCTGAGTGGTCAGTTCATCAATCACTCAAAAAGCATGGTCTTCATATCCAAGAGATGCTCGAGCAGATGCAGTAGGGACATACAAGAGATCCTTGGGGTGTAGAGATAACATCTACCCTTGAGTTACCTCATTGCACCGATCTCAAAAGGGCGAATCAAAAAAGAGTTACTCAATGGCATTATCAACAGTATTTCAGGGAGAATCTCTAATTGGAAGCACATGTTGGCTATACAAGCCGGAAAAATAAAAATAAAAATGGAACAATAAACACAACAAGGCTTTCAAGCTTTTTGTATTGCACACACTCTACCAACGGATTACATATGCACCCATATTTATAGGGTATGAAAAATACACTAAAATAGACAACCCATGCATTTAATAAAAGGAACAAAAAACAAGGCAATAATTAATGCTTGCTTGGAATTAAACAAATGCATGGATAAATGAAGAGGCACATAGAAAATAGGGGTTTCATGGGGAAGATCTGGAACTCAACAGACAGCTTTTATTTTGGTTTGCAATTTCCAACACTCCCCTTCAAACCAAAACAGACTTCATTTCGAGCATCATTCTATGCCATTTGAATACATCTGTTGGTAGTGCCTTTGTGAAAAGATCTTCCACCTGTTCCGTAGTATGGAAATATTCCAATTTAATCGTTTTTTGTTTCTCATGTTCCCTGTGGAAATGAAAACGAGTATCAATGTGTTTGCTTCTCCCATGCTGCACCGGATTTTTGGCTAGTTCAATAGCCGACTTGTTATCCACATATATCACCATGGATCCATCCTGTGGATGCTTCATATCCTTCAACAAATCTCTCAACCATATTCCCTCACAAATAGTAGAGGATGCTTCCACATACTCTGATTCACATGTGGATAAAGCAACCACATTTTGCTTCCTTGAATTCCAGGTGAAAGCAGGAGATCCAAGAAAAAATACATACCCAGTGGTGCTCTTCCTTTCATCTTGGTCACCTCCCCAATCACTATCTGAGTATCCATACAACTTTTCTTCTTCATTGTATGGATAAAAGAGACCGAAATCCACCATTCCTTTAACGTACTTGAGGATACGTTTTGCTGCAAGCCAGTGTGACTCTTTCGGTGCCTCCATATACCTGCTTAGAAGTCCAACACTATCGACAATATCTTTCCTTGTGATTGTGAGGTACCTCAGGCTTCCAATCAAACTCTTGAACAAAGTCGAATCAACGCTTCTTCCTTCTCCATCTTTTGTCAGTTTCAAGCTCGTTGCAACCGGTGTGTTTACAGCATTGTAATTTGCCATCTTGAATTTTTCAAGCAACTCCTTAACATACCTCTTCTGAGATATGTATATGCCTCCATGTTGTTGTTTCACTTTAATGCCCAGAAAGAAAGACATGAGACCCCCATCGGTCATCTCGAACTCCTTGAACATGGCTTTCTTGAAATCATCGAACATTGGTCGACAATTCCCTGTAAACAACAAATCATCAACATCTAAGCATGCAATAAGAATATCACCGCAATCATTCTTCTTGATGTAGATCGCATGCTCATATGGACATTGGGTGAAGCCATTGTTTCGAAGATAACTGTCGATGCGTGCATTCCAAGCATGAGGAGCTTGCTTCGACCCATAAAGTGCTTTCTTCAATCGATACACTTTGTCTTCCTCCCCTTGTATGACAAAGCCTTCAGGCTGGTCAACATAGACCTCTTCTTCCAAAAATCCATTTAGGAACGCAGACTTCACATCCTGTTGGTAGATCATCCAACTGTGATGGACAACAAGGGATATAATCATTCTTACATTGTCAAGGTGAGAAACATGAGAAAAGACTTCTTCGTAGTCCACCCCGTATTTCTGTTTGTACCCCTTTTCTACGAGCCTTGCATTGTATCGATCGATATCGCCATCATCATTTCTCTTTATTTTGTACACCCATTTTACACTAATGCTCTTCTGGATTTTTGGGAGTGTAGTCAACTCCCCTGTGTCATTTCTCTCTATGGCAAAAATTTATTCTTCCATAGTCATTCTCCAGCTTTCTTCCCTCATGGATTCCTAAAAGGTCAAAGGCTCAGGATCTGCATACAAGCAAAAAAGAATTACCTCTTCGGTCTGCTCATAAATGTCACTCAAATTTTTCATCTTCATAGGAGCCATAGGCGAGGATGAGATGACCAAATTTTGATATGATAGAGTGCTTTGAGGAGTGAGGAAATGTACTCCTGGACTTCATCCAACTGATGATGAACCTGAGGAAGGTGTTGTGGGCGTCTTCTTCTGATGATCATGTATTTCTTCAGAATCTTCAGTTTCGACTACAACATCCTTGTTTGGTTCTTCATCATCCCATTTCCACACTTCATCCTCACTAATGACCACATCTCTACTAACCACTAATTTATTGGTTAGTGGATTGTAAAGCATGTAGGCTTTAGAGGCTTCACAATAGCCGATGAAAATGCATTTCTCGCCACGATCATCTAGATTCCTTCTTCTTGCTTCTGGAACTTGAGCATAGGCGACACACCCAAAGATTCTTAGGTGCGCCACACTCGGTTTGTAGCTGCTCCATGCCTCTTGTGGTGTAAAGTTCTTGACGCTCTTCATTGGACACCGATTGATCAAGTAGGCTGTACATGCCACTGCCTCTGCCCAAAAACTCTTTGGCAGCCCTTTCTCCTTCAACATGGTCCTCATCATGTCGAGGATAGTGCGATTATTCCTTTCTGTAATTCCATTCTTTTGTGGCGTATAGGCTGCAGTATATTGTTGTTTTATACAATATTCCCTGCAGAAGTCTTGGAATTCATTTGAGATGTATTCTCCACCTCTATCAGTTCTGAGTACTTTGATTTTGTGGCCACTTTCAGTTTCAACACGTGCTTTGAAAGTTTTAAAGATAGTGAAGGCAGCTGATTTTTCTTTGATGCAATATACCCACAACTTTCTACTGAAATCATCAATAAAGGTAATTAAAAACCTATTACCTCCAAGTGATGGTGTTTCCAGTGGTCTGCAGATATCAATGTGAACCAACTGAAGTGGTTCTGTTTCTCTTTTGGACACTCCACTTGGGAAGGAGTTCCTTTGTTGCTTGCCGAGTGTACACGCCTCACACATGTGATTTGGAGATTCAATCGTCGGAAAGCCACACACAATTCTTGATGAGGATAGAAGTTTAAGGCCACTGAAATGGAGATTCCCAAAGCGCAGATGCCATCTTCATGAGTCGTTCATCATGAGCCCAAACAAACATTGCTCAGCCTTCGTGTTGATATGCAGCGGAAACATGCGATTCTTCGCCATTTGAACTTGAGAAATCAGTCTCCTATGAGCATCTCTTATTGACAATGAAGAATTCTCCAAGTGTATAACATACCCCTTCTCAAGGAGTTGGACGTGACTTATGATATTATTTTTCATGCTTGGTACGTAATACACATTGGAAGTGTAATTCGACTCACCATTCTTTAGATAGATTTTGATTTTACCTTTGCCAAACACGGGTACCTTGGATGAGTCTCCAAAACTTACGTCTCCTCGAACTTCTTCGGTGAGTTCCTCGAACAGCTGTTTGTTACCACTCATGTGGTTACTTGCTCCCGTGTCCAAATACCATACATCGGGCGTTCACATGCTTTTTCTTGTGTGAGGAGGAGTGTGGTACCTTCTTCTTCATGATGGGATGCTTCAGCATAGTTGGATCATTCATCATGATCCACCTTCTTCCAACAATCAGATGAAAAATGGCCGAATTTCTTATAGTTGTAGCATTGGACGTTCATTGTATTTCCACGACCACGCGTGAATCGACCTCCACCGTTTCCTCTTCCATGAAAGTTGGTAAAGTTATATTTCTTTTGTTGATTGCTTGGAGGATGTCCACGCCCTCTTCCTCTTCCACGATAACCGCCTCGTTGTGCTTAGCCATTCTTGGGTTCTTGAAGAATCAACTTGGACTCTAGGAAATGCTCTATTGTTGAACCTGCATTTTTTTGCATTCGCTGCTCATGTACTTGCAATGACCCCATCAACTCTTCAATAGATAATTTTTTCAAATCATTCGATTCTTCGATTGCCACAACCACATGCTTGAACTTGGTTGTGAGCGATTGAATTGCTTTCTCAATTACTCGAATATCCTCCATTTTTTCATCATTTCTTTTCAAATTGTTAATAATGAGAATTAGGCGTGAGTAGTAATCCGAGATACTCTCACCTTCCTTCATTCGCGACGCTTCGAACACTGCTCGTAATGTTTGAAAACGGGCCTACTTCACACGATCAACTCCTTTGAAAATGGTGGCAAGTGTATCCCAAGCTTGTTTGCTCGATGTTGCTTCGGCAATTTTTTTAACGTCGATTCATCCAACCCTTGATAGAGAAGGAACAACGCCATGTTGTCTATCTTCCTTTTATTTTTGACGGTCGTCTTTTCTTCATTTGTGAAGACCTCTTCTTCCTCTGCAGTGGGTACTACATACCCGTCAGTGACGATCTCCCATAATTCTTGCGACCCAAACAATGCATTAATTTGAATGCACCACCGCTGATAGTTGTCCTTAGAAAGTTTCGGAACATGCGGTTGGATTGCGGTTGCCATCTTCGGAAATTGGAGGATGCTTTGGTACTACCCTCTGATACCAGTTTGTTGGCTATACAAGCCGGAAAAATAAAAATAAAAATGGAACAATAAACACAACAAGGCTTTCAAACTTTTTGTATTGCACACACTCTACCAACGGATTACATATGCACCCATATTTATAGGGTATGTAAAATACACTAAAATGGACAGCCCATTCATTTAATAAAAGGAACAAAAAACAAGGAAATAATTAATGCTTGCTTGGAATTAAACAAATGCATAGATAAATGAAGAGGCACATATAAAATAGTCGTTGCTTGGGGAAGACCCAGAACTCAACGGACAACTTTTATTTTCGTTTTCAATTTCCAAAAACAAAATTTCCTCTAATTTGGAGGTAGAGTCACTCTTATCAATAGTGTTCTAACGTCAATACTGATGCATATTATCTCTATCATTAAACTCCCAATGGATCCATTATATGTATAGAGAAGACACTCACTAGCTTCTTATAGGATGCGAATTGTTCTGGGAATTTCAATTGGGCCTCCTAGATGAGACTGTCTGGTCCAATTGTGGAAGGCGGGGTTGACATCTGGTATATTTATGAAATGATGCGATCCATGCAGGCCAGACTTGCATGGGATTTTCAGGAAGGCAATTACTTATGGGCTGATTTCCTCAAGGCTATATACGACCAATTCTGGGAATATTGGGGGACTGGAAGGCGCATGCTCTTGAGTCTTACTAGATGTATGTGCATGAATTTGTACGATCTAGAGGGAACTACGAGATGGGTTGTGGGTCAAGAAAATATTAACCTATGGCATGATAACTGGGAAAGTGAGAAGCTATTCTTTCATGGGTTCCTGGGTCCTGAATTATCTTTCAAGGAGGCCATCCAACACCCTTACCTCCTGAAAGTAATCCTGAGCAGCGAGTTGAAGTCAGTGTTTGATAATATAATCATCGGTGAGAAGAAATTCAAGTGCGTTTTTACAGGCTTGAGCTCTGGTAGGTTTCCTGGAAAAGACTTTAGGGCCATGATGCATATGGACATCGCTCGGGAGGCTTGGTCGTAGGTCCTATGGTGAAAGGAGATCCCTAATAAGATGGAATTTCTGGTGTGGAGAATGAGAAATCACGCTATTCCTATTGAAGAAAATATTTAGAAGAGGGGCATCGTCCTGGTGTCGAGATGCTGGTGTTGCGAGTAGTTGAGGAGTGAATCTGTTTTGGATGTATTTTTCAAGAAAGATTGGGCAAGTGGTCTCTTGTATAGAATGAATCGGAGATCTAGCTTTATTTCTGAGGGTGATTCCTTGTAGGAGGCGATCAACTATTTGTTCCTGGGAGCGGAACAGGGGGAGAAGGAAAGGAAAATCTGTAGCATCATCACTTCTTCAGTTTGTTGGACCACCTGGTATGCAAGGAATCAGGCCTGTTCAGGTGTACGACATTCCATTATCTTCTTACACATTTCTATGAGATCCAAGGTGAGGGTGCGTTGATCCTTAATCAAGGGGGGTTCGGCTTCCCTAGTTATTTTTAGCTTTTTCAGCTATCTAATAGATGTCCCTCACCTCGAGGTTCGGTGGGTGAGTTGGTCCCCACCTCGCAATGGTATTAGGATCAATGTTGACTACTCTTCCCTTAATGGCCTAATGAAGGGTGGTGGTCTGGTCAGAGATTGTCGCGGGGCAATCATTCTTTCATTTAGTGAGGCTTTTGGACAAGAGAATTCATTGGGGCAGAAGCAAGAGCTATGCATGCTGGGCTAGCTTTGTGCAAAAAGACTCTCAATTCAAATAAAATAGGTGGAATCAGACTTAGAGGTGTTGGTGAATATGCTGCAGGGGAAGGTGGTGGCTCTTTGGGACCACCTTTATCTCATATGGTGGTGCAACATGGACAGTGCCCTGGGGTTTTTGTGAGGTATATATGGAGGGAGATGAATTTCGTAGCTAGTGGTCTGACGATAAGAGGTTGTGAAGGTGACCCTTTAATCATTTATTCTTATTTTGGTTATCTTTCGACTCATTGTAATAGAAATATTTTAGGGGATTCCCTTGGACTTTACCATTTTAGGACCCCACTAGATGCCCTTAGGGACAAGTTCTCCCATCCATCCCCATTTATTCATTCACATTTAATAAAAATATTCAAATTTCAGTCTGTCTAGATTGTTATTGAGAGTGCTACTGATGGAGATTTTCTTATTTGTGTAACTTTGTATAGTCGGGGTCATTACTAAGAACGAAATAAGCATACACATGACTGGACATAGGCATGTGGACAAGCAGTATAGGGACCACACAGAAGACTAGGGCTGACCAGATAGGGGAGGTGCTATGCTTTTGATGTTCTAGGACACATGGAGCAAGATTTCTCAACTAGACGCGTTTCAAGTAGTACATGAAGATGGCTAACATACTAGTACAACAGAGGCATCGCCTTAATTACGGACCTCCTAGGAGGGGATAAGGTGTTCCCCAGGATCCAAGGATTTTTGAGGATAATGAAGAGTTATGGGAGGTGGATGCCACTATGAGATCCTTCCACCACCACCACCAAGAAGCACACCTCATGCTTTAGGAGATAGCAGTCAGGGATACATACAACTTTATGCTTTAAAGGATTATGACCCCGCAGCGTATGATATGATCTGAGGTATGCTATGTGTCTTTTAGAATAATGTTTCATTATTGATAGAAAAAGGTTCTAGTCATTCCTTTATCTCTATACTCTTTATGTGAGTGTTGGTACTCCTACATGATGAACTAGCCCAACAGATTCATATAGAGGTTCCTAAATGGAACACTAATTTTGTATCTTTCATCTTCCAGTAGTGCGATCGATCTCTTTTTGGACATAGGTTGACAAGGTTTCTTTTCTTAAACATGATGGAACCCTATGAAGCCATATTTTTTATGGTTATCTTGTCCATGGACCAAGCCCATATTGACTATCACTACAAACAAGTTAGATTCTTATGCACTGATGGGATGTGATTCTATTTTTCTAGAGGGATAGATCTCATGTCATGGAAAGTAGATTCTAAGATAATGAATCCATAGACCATCACCCCTCAGTTAGAGACTGCGGGTCTTGGTGTAGTATACTATTTAGATGATGGGATTCCATCATTCAAATAATATTATATTTATTTCTTTTCCAAGGATGATCTAGGACTACCTCTTAGGTGGGGGATAGTGTTTTTCATCAACTTGCATCTTGGGAAGGCTATGATATCTTCTACGGCATACCGAATGGACCATACCGAGCTCTAGGGGAAAGGGTTGTAGTTGGCGGGCATTCAGAAGAAGGGTTTCACTAGACCAAGTGTTTCCCCCATAGCAGCTCCAATATTGTTCTGAAAAATGGCCGGCGGGAGCTCGCTATTTTTGGTGGATTATCATCGCCTGAATCAAGAAATGATAAAAAAACAAGTTCCCATTTACAAGGATTGATGACCATGTTGACCAGTTATGAGGTGATGTATTTTTCTTGAAGATCAATCTGAGGTCTAGCTATAACCATTTGAGGGTTTCTGAGGTTGATATTTCAAATCATTCATTCTGATGTTGTTATAGAACATAGTTGTTCCTAGTGACGCCCTTTGGTGTGATGAATTCCTACACTGCTTTTATGGATTTGATGATCCAGATCATCAATCCCTACTTGGACAAGATTTTAGTTTTCTTTATCAAATAAAAACTCATATACTATTCCCTAGAAGAGAAGGGTGGAATGAACATGAGGTTGGTTATAGAATTTTTTTGAGATCAACAGCTTTAAATAAATCTCTCGAAGATATAGTTCGAGATACACATGTTTTACTTTCTAGTTCATGGAATTTCTGAGCAAGGTTTAGCCATGGACCTCGCAAAGATCAATGCATTGCAAGCTTTGGGAGCCACCCAAGAAAATATCAGAGGTGCATATCTTTCTTGGATTGGTAGGGTAATACATGAGGTTTTTTGAAGTATGTAAATGTGTTAGAGAGTTCCTAAAATAGGTATATCCAGATGCAAGATCAGTATCGAATGTTTTTTTAGTTTTTCATTTTGGAGAAGAAAATGTTGAAGTAGGTGATGAAATAAATACATAGGTTTTCTCTTAAAAAGATTTGAAATATTTCTTTATATATTTCTATATATAGGAACTCGTACAAGATGCGATTATGAGGCCCAGTGTTCCCAGAATTAATTTTATAAAAATAGTAAATATATTTTATATTTCATGTGCACATATTTTTAAAAGAAATCATGATAACTATTAAATTTAAACTCATATCATAAATTCAAGACTGTGGTTGAGTCTATTACATAGTGTTTACCCTGGAAATGACTTAAAATAGGTCGACATGGGGCATTTAAATAAAACAACCCTTAATAGAAGCATTTAATGAAAAATAATAATTTTATTTATTTCATTAAATGAGACAAACCAATCATTCTCTATAGATATGAAATTTATCTAAATCACTATGGTTAGATGCATAACCATGGGTATCTGATGGGACTTTTCATTTACCCTTGATTGGTGAATCAAGATCAAGTGACAACAAACAATTGGATCAAGATAAATCAAAACATAGAGAATTCAATGGATCTCTTCATAAATTAGCATGTGCATTATTATTCTGAAAATGATTCAATTTTAAGGTAGGACATTCTATTTATTTGGATTTATCATGATTTTATTTCAAATACAATTATTGTGAACCTATATTCCAACAAATTGGTTCATGGTTTGATCATTGTTTATGAGTATTGTTAATTGAAATTAAAAACATTTATAATTGGTTATATAACTCTGTTATTTGGTTTACATAAATGATGGAAAAAATAACATGTAAATCGATTGATTTTATTCCATCGATTACTATATGTTTTATCTTTCCTTCTTTTTAGCACCACCGAAAATCGATTTTTTCGAAGGTTCGACCATGTTTATTCTCAGGAAATTTATACCTTGAATGGGGTCGACAACAAATGATAATGATTCAGAACAAAACATCATTATGTGATCGATGATGTCCTTGTGGGTCAATGTTGTGAAAGGTCCAATGGATGGTTAACTCATCGAGATGATCTAGTTATGGAGAAGGTGTGGAGGCTAACCGAAGAGGTTGTGGGCCAGTGTGATCTGGGTTCCATTTATAGGCATCATAGTATTTGGTTATAGGTTCATGCACTCCACAGTAGGAAGGGTGGAATCCAAAATGGTTTCTTCATTTTATTTTATTTTTAATATATAAATATTGTTACGAAAATGTTGTTTCCGACATAATTCCTCTGTATGACGTCCATTTGACAACCCGTCCACTACAACATCACCCTGACTTATAGATGGTAATTATAATATTGATTTTGGATACCAAATTCAGGATAATGGATTAGGTGCATGAAATTACTAAGAATAATTATAATATTTTTATCATTATTATTGTTGTGTAATATTTTATCTGATATATCTTCTATTTATGACGTTTATATGACAAACCGTGAGTGACATTGTGACCCTGATTTTGTGATGGAAATTTTGATACAAATATTGGGTATTTAATTCGGACTTTTGGGTGGTTTCCATTAAGTGTTTTGTGTGTTATCAGGTGAAACATTCCTTTCTCACCAATCATCAGAATTAGGTAAGTAAATAGTTTATCCTGATTGTTTTATGACATAAATTCCAATGGAGAAATCTGTAGTGGCCTTTGATATTCGATGCGAGATGTTTTGAGTGTTTTACAACTTTAGGAGATGCATGATGATGATACTATTTAAATGATATCATCAACATCCAGATTGAGGTGGTACTCCCCTATTGAAATAGGTAACATGTCCTATTTTCATAGAGATAACACTCTATTTTCGTATCAGTGTTTTTGTCCTCTATACTTTTATTCATGGAGATGGCACTCCATATTCGTATAAGCATGTTGGTCCTCCATACTTATATTCTTGGAGAAGGTTCTCCAATTTTTTATTAGCATGCAATTTCTCCATACTTTCAATCATGGATATTGCACACCCCTACCATACCAGGGTGCGGGTCCTCCATGATCATGATTTTAAGGGAGATGGTTCTCCCCAATCACACCAGGAAGTGGGTACTCTATATGAATACTTTAGAAAGACGAGTCATGATTATAGGAATTGTTTATAGACTTTTGGAATTATTGGCTACACTAATACATGGGATGGTCTATGAGGTTGGGATACCCTTACATTCTCATTTGGGTTTCTTTAAACTGATATATATATATATATATATTCTTCTTTATCAACACATTGGACTTGGTTACTCTCCTTCCATGAGAGGTGATGAAGCACGGTGTATGACACATGTGTTCCTAGTTTAGCTTCTCATGGTGAGATACGTCTACTCTCCAACTATATGGGGTGAAAACACAATGTGTAGTTCATATAATTACCATGTCGATCCCCTTGTGTTTGGATGAGGTTACTTCTACTAATGGTGTGGGTTCATATATTATATTTGACTACATCATTCATCTACAATCTTTATACTTCTTATTGTATCTGTTATTTCTCCCCCCTCAACATTCATGGTTTTCTACTGGGTATGCGTATACTCACCACTGCATGGGCTATTCCTACACATTTCATGATTATGAAGATGATAGATAGGTCAAATGTGATTTCAGAGCATATTAGGGATTCCGAGTGCTTTGGACTACGCACGATGACCATATATGGGATTTATGAGCTAAACTCTCTCAGAAGTTGCCTTTTCTAGTTTTTCATTTTAGGGAACTTTTCTCATTTGTTGCATATTTTCCCTTTTTCTTTTTAGTTTTTACTTTCATACTATTAAGAAATAAATAGGTAATGCATGTTTGGTCTACATTATAACTCTATTGTATCTTTTACTCTTTCCCTCTACACATCTACATTAATATGTCTATGTGTGTGTACATGAACATAGGCAAAGGCCTACCCAATTTAGTTATGCCTTTGGTGTTTTTCTCCAAACCCTATCCTATAGAGGCATGCTTGGGATAGTTGCATTTGGAGCTCCTACTTCGGTTGGGGGCGTGAAAAATAAAACGTAATATTTTTTATTTTTTATATTCATTAGGTTATATTTGGATGAAAATAATGTTTAAAAATACAAATAGTGTTAGAATCACAACATTTTTTACTTACCATGCCCCATTACCAAATCAACACCAATAAAAGTATTAATCAAGTTTAATTTTTTATCATTGACTTATAAAAAATATATGTTATTGAGGGATGAAATTATAACTCCAGTAAAACATGAATGAGGAATGGATGGTTAAGGCTAGGTAAAACCTTGAAAGAATACTCATGCTATAAGGTATATAATCACCTCATTAATAAGTGTTAATATCATAAAACATAATATAAAAGGAACCATTTATGTCATTCCACATATTTTGAATTTCATAATATTTCTAAGCATGTACATGAATAATGATATCAGAATATGATGTAAAAAATATAAAATATTTCTGAATTCAAAAAATATATGAATATTGTAATATATAAGTTATAAAAAACATAATAAATTAATTTTAAATAAATAATTCCTTGGAGACAAGTGAGT
This sequence comes from Viscum album, assembly GCA_963277665.1. Classification (NCBI taxonomy): domain Eukaryota; kingdom Viridiplantae; phylum Streptophyta; class Magnoliopsida; order Santalales; family Viscaceae; genus Viscum; species Viscum album. The sequence goes on along the minus strand of OY728131.1, from coordinate 1,725,978,567 downwards.
ATCTAATAAATAAGAATTTACCATAGCCAAATTAATGTGACTTTTGAAACAATATTTCAAATTTAAATGATTATGTATAAAAATTGTATAAAATTTTACACATAAATACATTTTAAAACTCATAGAAAATGTTGAATAATAATTATTATAATTAAAAACTTTTCATATTTAACTTCCATAGATATTTTTTAGCATTTATTTCTACGTTATTAAGTGTTAGTAGTAGTTTTTTCCATTCCATTGCATAAAAATTGACCAATCACCTAACAACATTCTACTTTTTTTAGTGGGTTTCCCTAATTTAATAATCTCAAATAAGTAACCCAATGACATCAAAAAACTTCTAAACAACTATTATGAAATTACCATAAGAGATGAATAAAAATAATTAAATGACTACAATCTCATTTGAATAAACAACAATGGATCCCTAGTTTGAATACATCCACAATCAATTAAGTACCATTGTAACCTAGAAATAGAATTAACCTAAACTAATCATCCTATATTTAAATATTTTATCAATATAGTACCAAGGTTCAATAATAGAATAATTATCATGTAATGTAACATTGATAGATATAAGGGAAACAACTTAATGTGGCTACTTTTAAAAAAAGAGGGGGATCCCTATGAGTATTTTTTATTTCAAAATGTAATTGGAAAAAAACCCAACAAAAAAATATATAATATATGATAATAAAGAGAAGAGAGGGAATGGATTACCTTTTATCTGTCTTAAAAAAGTAAATTTAACCCCTTGATTGAGGGTTATTGAATCTAATGATCAATTCACCCATGGAATAAATATAGTGAGGCCTTTCAATGTTTTGAGAAATAATTAATTCAACTGAACCCATTTTAGGTGTTAAATAATGGAAAAAATATAAACAAATATCCATTCATTGAAGATATATTCAGAAAAGGTATACCAATTTACTTATATAGATCCACTGGTCACCTGATTTTCCTTCTATATGACCCCAACATATTCTATCCAAATGGGGTACCTAATACCCCACATATATACCCATGATAACATGTAATTTTATTACATAGGAAGTACCGAATATTGACTAAAACATAACATATACACCACTTATGAAATCATAAAACACATTTAGAAACAACCTTATTTCAATCATTAAACTTCACAATTCATGAATTATTCCCAATCTAATAAAAACCTTCTCATTCAAAACTAAAAATTTAAACAAGCCCATGTATTCATAAAATAATTATAATAATAAAATATAGACTCATTCTAAATTAATCCCCTAGGAAGTGGGTCTTTTGAGGAATACTTTTTTCAATAGATAAGATGTATTTAACATTTTTAATTTTTAAAAAAACTAGAACTAAATTAATAGCTATCCTAATGGAATATTTGTAGCCTCTATAGTTTCGTTATTAAAAAAACTTACTTTATATTATGTATATTTAACTTTATAAATAATTATAACTAAAATAAAAAAAGTTTGTATGATTTTAAATTCATCAAATCTTCATAAAAATCTTCCATAAATAATTATCAAGTAAAATAATGTAATTTAAAGAAGCTATGATGAATGTGGCCACCCATAGATCTTAGATGGGGAATGATTAAATCTTTTAAAATAGTGGTGTAATATATTGTATTTCATTCTTATGAAATATAATAATAAATTTGTTTTGAGTTTTTCATCAATTACTATATTATTATAGAAATTTTGAAGGCCGAATTTTTAAGTGAAGTAGAAAAAATGTTCTTGTAGTCAATAAAATGGTGAAATAAGGTATTTTGAAAAAGATGACCAAACCATTTCTTGTCATAAGGTATTTTAGATGGTGTAGTTTCAAAATGATACAATTATAAGGAAATTTTTTCTAATATATAAAATCCATAGATAACACATTTAATTGTTTGGATAATAACCCATGGTAAATTAATTTGTGTCATTGTTTTAGGAATTTTGGTGAAAATAATTTTTCAAAGAAACTATCTGAAATGGAATGTGTATTAAAAACTGACAGCTAGTTGATCACAGTGGAATATAAAATATTTTAAGTACATTATCGAAAATAACATGTGATGATATAATTTTCATTGTAACATCCATATAAGAAAATAATTACACAATATATTTCAAAAATAAATTATAATGATAAACACATAATTTCACATCCACACTGCGGAGGATGATCCAAAGAAAAAATAATAACCTGTGACAGAAATCACATAGTTATCATTGGATATTGAGACAACATAATTGACTTTGGAAAACCATATCAAGGTAAAATAAAACTACACCATAGTGATGATATGGTAGAAAATCAAAGAAGAAGAAAACATCTTATATTTTTTGAGTAGAGGAGATTGATTCTATAGATTTAAGATAAAATATTCAAAAAGAACTCATATTGTAGTAGTATAGTGACACACCATTATTGTTCAGAAATTCATATAATCAAATAAATTGTATCATGGAAAGACTACAAAATATTAATTATGATATTTTTAGATTTTTTTCTTATTATATTATATGATATATTAATTATTTCATTTTTGATTTATGGAATTTAATACTAATGAATATAATCTAGTTAATGTGGATAAATTTTAAATAGAATTAATATTGAATAAATTATACACTAATAAAATAAAAAATATATAAATATTTTGCATGATAATTAAATAATATTTACAATTGTAGAGATAATAACCTCATATAGATAATATAATGTTCAATATCCTGATATTATATACTTAACTGGTGATCCAAATTTCATGTGGAGGTGAACATGATGTTTTTGTAGTAGAAGATAAGAATCGATTATAGATTTTTGTATTGGTAACTTTTACTTGCTGAATTTAATTCCAAGAGAACCAATCACATGAATAATTTTTTTTAAAATAGTTTATAGAGATATTTGAATATATTTTATTCCTTGGAAATGATATGGGACTATTATAAAACATTATAATAGAAAATCATTTATTTATTGTTGTTCTCTTACACAGAAACCCTTTTATATGTATACTCGTTGGATGTATCACATTTTGTAGAAATAATTACAAGAAACATATGATTGTAATTAATTTATATTTTCTGAAAAATATTATAAAATTATTGTATAAGGTAGATAATTCAAATCAAAATAAAATGAGAAAAATTTATATGTAGTGAGAAATGATCACCCACATATCCATCACCACCGATAACCCCTAATGGTTTCACAAACCAATAGGATTATTAAAATTTTAATTGGAGTTTATAAGATTTATAGGGAAGAAATTTATTGATTAAGAAATATAAAGGAATGTTGTTTCAATATAAAAGTATGTATTGTCACTAATAAAGTCAAACAAATAATCTATAAAAACCAAATGAGTTATCACAAATGACTATTCATCTTAGATGTACTATTTATTTCAATTCAAGTGATTAAAACTAATGATACAAAGGTGATTTCAATGAATTCAACTATTGTGAAGCTAATAAATTAAAATACAATAGATCAAAAAAATATCAAGAGAACCACTAATCATATATTTATATATTCTACGATTATAAGGTTATTTTATAAAATAATATGGAATAGATTGTTCCATATTTATAAAGGATATAACTAGTTAAATGAGGTCATGCTTCATGATTTATAATATATGTATTAATTAAGGAAAATAAATACCATTGAAGGATATAATTGCCCCTATAATTAAATCATTGACATATTTAGACTAATTAGAGGTGAAAAGGGGGGCAAATACATAAAAATAATGTAAAATTCAATGAGTATAATAATACCATTGTATAAAAAATAGTATCTATAAAAGAAATACTTTTATTTTACTAATATGTCACTTGATCTTATATTATGTGTATTGGTCGTATATTTGATTTGGGAGAATCTAGAATGAATGAAATGTTACTCAACATAGTAGACATATTTCAATAATACTAAGATATTTGAGTTAAAACATGGGGTTAAAAATTATTAAAACATTAGAAATGAATTTTTATTACTATACTCAATAATTATTGAGAAACAAAATGTGTAGGATTAAGGGATAACAACTTTTACCATTATTAAATTATTCCATAATTAGTAACATTAATGATAAATGACCTTCAGTATATGGTAAATAATAAGTTTCAATATCCTTATCACAAAAAATACTAATGAAGTTTTTAATAATTCATTTGAAATAATGAATTAATAAAATATTGTAAAGAATGCTCAGATGGAGTTATTCATGAAAATATAAAGAAGATAATGAATAACTTATTGAAAAATGATTAATAATATCAAATATAACATGAAATATGTAATAATAGAAATGGCCATGATGTTCAAATAGGAAAATAAAATTCAAAAAAAGCCAAAAAATGTCCTTGAATTATAACAATTTCGTGAACTAATGGTTCTTGAAATTGCGTGAAAAAAGTGAAAAATTATTAAAGGAATATCAAAGGGAACAATTTAATGAAACTAAAAAAATCAAATAATAATCTAAATACATAGAAAATATTGAATTTGAAATATTTGTTTCCCATTTAATTTTAAAAGTTGTTATTGAATTTAAGATAAAAATAGAAGAGTTTGTTGAGAAAATCAATGAGAATAATAATAGCATAGTGGAAAAACGTAGGTTGATTAGATTCATATGAATAAGTGGTGGTTACAATGAAAATATATATAAAATGATATGAAATACATGAAATCCTTGAATGAATTTAAATTTGGGAGCCATAATTGTTAAGTTATTACTATAAAGAAGCCTAGTGAAAGCTTTTGGAGTTCATGAGAATGAAATGGTGCTATATTATTGGAAATACTGTACGTGGAAACAAAGGTGAGTCATCTAGGGGAAATTAGGGATGATAATTATTATAATCTATATTATACAAAAAGTTATTTTATCAAATTCTCTTTATATAAATACATTGCCAAATATGCTTTTTCCCAGAAAAAACTGAACTAAAATGAATCAATATACATTTTATTTTGATAAAAAGAAAAAAAAATTACATGAATTCCCATATTACTACCATGAATGATTAAATCTATTAAAATAAAAGATATAAAAATAGAAAAATTAAGGTAAATATATAATATCATTAAAACATAGATAGATTCAAGACAATCAAAACCTTTGATAACCACCATTAGTAGAATGAAAGATGCAATGGTAAACATATCATGAGAGGGGAAATAATTAACTGTAATAAAGAATCAGAAGAGTGACATAAGGTGTGAGGATGGAATGAATGATTTTAGTAATTCATGATATAAGAATGAAATATGACTACTATAAATTTGGTCGGTTCGAATATTGTTATTGAAAATATTTTCATTGGTGATTCTCCACTTTATATATATATATATATCCAATTGGTATAATAATATTATGCATTGATAGTATCAAATATTAAATGATATATTTCACAAACAATAAATATTGAAAAAAAAATAAAATATTTAACTTATAAATTTTATTATAAATATGTATTAAAGAGTTAAAATTTTATCATTAAATAATGATATTATAGGATTTAATGAAATGTATAAATATCAATTGATTGATAAAATTAAATAATATGTATAAAAAATATTTAATTTCATTTTTGTTAAGATCAATTAAAAAATGGATATTTTTTAATTAACTAATTTTCTTAAGGTATTGATTATTTTTTAAAGGTTGAGGACAAAGACCTCTATAACTGGGTAGAGGGAGACCCATTACATAGCCTGTCGACCCAGTGAGTATTTATCCCATTACATAGTCTGTAGGCCCAAATTTTAGGCCCAATACCCATTCTATGAATTGTACTACTATAGTACCCGCGTTGCTACATCACCCGCCGCCGCTACAGTTCCCTTGCTGCCGCTACAGTGTCGCAATTGCAACAATACCTCGGCTACTACAGTATCACTACAGTGCTGCTAGAGTACCCTGCGCCCCATGGGTTTTGAACCCCAATTTTTCATGTAGACTTATGGGGTTCTTACCACTAAGTCAGACCCCAACTATGAATGTATTGAGTATTTTAATCATATTAAAATTAGTCAAAAAAGGATTACATAAAATATTATTGATAAAATACACAAAGAAATAAATTAAAATTAATCCCACATTTATGACTTGGCACAAATTAAGAGTTAATTCAATTTTAATTTAGAAATAAAAATTTTTCTAATTTTTTTTGTTATCATAAATTATTTAAAAATTATTTTTATTAATTTTTAAAGTTGTATTAAATAAAACATATTAAATATTAAGGTTCAAAAATTTCAAATTAGGTTATAACAGAGAATTGATTAAAATTTATAAAAGTAACATATTAAGGTTGATAATAATTCAATGGATTGATAAAAAGAGTTATTTTGGAACGAATTATTTTAACAAGTTTTTTTATAATTATTATATTTGTAGATAAATTTTATCTTTTTTTAATAATGACTAGAATCTAATATATATATACAAATATATTAAAAATCATTTAATTGATTATTGATATGAAAATATACTATGTTCACTTAATATTTTAAAACATTTTTTATAGACTTTGTTTTTTCTTTAAAAGACATTAAATAAACAATGAAACATTTTTAGAGTCTGACATTGTGATGGTGGGTGGTTTCAAGACCCGGTGAGCCCAAAAAAAATTTATAAAATTTTTAGATATATTTTATATCACACACAAAATGTTTTTATGAAATAAAGAAATATATCTATAATAGATCCGTAGATCAAAAAGTAGATACCATGTTTGAATTTATATCATGTAGTTAACCTTAGGTGAGACATAAAGTTGGTCGGCGTTGGATGGTCAGATGAGGAAACTGTTGGTGAGTCCGTTAAGTGAATTAATTAATTCCTTAATTTAACACCCAAAACCATTTTCCATTATAAATATTATATAAAATAAAAACTCAGGGGTTATCCACAAAACCCTGGAATCTTAGATAATATGATTCTAATGTCCATCAATGGAGAATCTAGATCATACGAGGACTGACAACTAGATCAAGGGGAATCAAGGATCCAAAAACACAATGGACCCTCCCCATCATTAGAAGGTTCAATATTCACTAAAGATTAATCCAAATCGAGGTAGGGCTCACAAATTTTTTTGACCATTTTTGTTAAATATTTAAATAATGGATTATATATACTTTGTATTATTCATTTTTCCAGCCATCACATAATCCCAATTGTGAAATAATTTTTTATTCAATTTTTATATTTATATAACCTTGTTTCAACCCAATTATCCCCATATAAAAAATTATTGTCTAATATATCATGACTAATGATTGATGAAACCTTGTTCTTGTGATTTCTTCTTTTCATCCTTTGTCATTGGACAACAGGGCCACCGTTCGACTTTACTGGATGGGTTCGAGTGTGATCAAAACCCCGAAATGATGGATGATTTAGGAGCGATGAACAGATTGGTGAATTAATGAGGAATTATTATAGATCTTGGAATACTGGAAATGAATCACATAGATCATGGATATGGTACTGACCAAAAGCAATGGATGGTGTGACGGGTGGCATGTGGGAAGCGATTTTTATTTTCTGTTAATAAAGGGTTTAAATTGATGGATGAAGGTGGTTTCCACTATTTCTAGATGGTGAAAATATTTATTTGGAAGTAGGTGATCCATATCTTAAGACACCTGAAGAAACTATCTTTTCTATGAAAAAAACTGACTACATGATGTGTAGTTCAAGGAACAAAAATTGTGTATTCAAGATCCTGACCATTTCTATATAGGTTTGAGACATGTTTATAAGTAATCTTTTAATTTTTTTAGTTACTTTTAATGGTTTTACATTGATCAATTTTTGTGTAAAATTGAAGGATTTTTTTAGGGAAGAGCGGTAGTGCATGGTTGGCACATGGTTTTCCCAAAAAATACGGATGGACCACCAATCTTTGTAAACCCATATTGAGGGTATTTACAAGAATAGTGAATGGATTCTCAAATAATCCTCCATCCAAGGAATAATTATGTGACACCACTATATGAAGTGAATTTTTAGAGAGCATGGTAAGAGGAAATCGTGTACCCTGTAAAGAAAACCATGCATGCATGAATTTAATATGGTAAAAATTATATTAAAAATAACCAAATACTCATTATTCACCCCAAATCAACTCTATCTTGACCTTAAATTAATTACCTCAATATTTTAGGATCTTAAATTAATTCTAAGGCCTTATTACCAAGGACATGGCTAGGGCAGGATGGGTTGATGCTTCTCCTGCACCTCCTACAATTGGTGTGAAATTGGGTGGTGAGGGGAAGCTGCACGATGAAGCTCCCAAAGATGATTCTTAGTTCCATATGGACTCAGTGCTGGAACATAGAGATTTACTCTTGCATTAAGATGAATAAATGGTTGAAGCTACTTTGGATATTAAGGAACTGAAAAAGATGAGACCGATCCAGGTGGCCACTACAAAGGAGCAAGGCGAGTGGGCTGATAAGCTGGCTCGCATCCTGCATAGAGGCCTCAACATGAATAAGATTAGCATGGAGGAATAAAAGAAAGCTTGGGATAACTTGGAACTTCATTTTGAGGGAACCTTGAAAGATCCCCCTGACACTCAGGTGAATTCTATTCCATGTGTTTTGTTTAGGGAAAATGTTTCCAAACAACTCACTATCTTCTTTAAAAATTCTGTTGTGTCCTTTGGTCCTGAACCTATTGAATTGTGAGGGTTCCCACTTTCCCCCATAAAAGTGATTTTGTGTTTAATAAAAAGTTAATATTCGATGGATCTATTTGATCATTGCATTATGTTTTGATCTAGATCATGTTCTTCACTGTGATCATTATTGTATCACAACAATTAGGAATTTCCATTGGTTAATCGTTCATCAGCAATGATGATGAAGGTGGTATAAATTAAATTCCCATAATTTCAAATTACTATTGAGAGTATGTGTTGTAAAATTTAAATTGGAACAACTGACAATTGAATCATTAATTTAACAATTTAATTGATTGATTAATTTAAGGAATCATGTTTTTAATTGATCGGATATTGGGATTGTGAAATTGGATTAATTAAAATGACAAATAATTAATGGGATATTGAGATAATGGAATTGGATTAATTAATTAGAGAATTAATTAATGAGAAAATATAATTTAGGAATTGAATTAATCAATTGGTTAATTAACTAATGAGATATTGTGATTGTGGAATCGAATTAATTAATTTGTGAATTAATAGTGGGATATTGAGATTGATGAAATGTACTAATTAATTTGTGAATTAATTAATGATCTATAGGTATTATTGAAATGGATTAATTAATTGGTGAATTAATTAATGGGATATTGTGATTGTGAAATTAATGGAAAATTGGGATGGTGTAATTAGTCCATTATTTTGAATATAAATTAATATACAATGGAAATTGTGTGATATTTGACATGTCCATTAATGTATTAATGGGTTATAAGATTGAATATTGAAAAATGGTTTAATTTTGAATTTAAAATTTTTTTCCATGTCATTAGAGTATTAAACCATTATTTGTTTTGATAGTGGAAATGGTATATCATGATGTGAAATTTAATGATGCTGATTAACCTTTATTTAGGTGATATATGTGATATATGTGTGGTTGTTTATATACTAGAATGGTACACAGATAGAGTCTCTAAATACCCATATTTTATAAATGAGTTTGGGATATACATTGAGGCTCAAAATACACATATGTGATATTGATGTTTTGGACAAGGACTAAGGATCCAAATACCCATATGTGATAGCAGATGTGGTGTAATGTCCCAGAATTTGTGCGTAGTTTTGTTTATATGGAATTATTTTGAGACCTTAAAATTACACGGAACGTGATTCCGTGGGCTAGAGTGCTCGGAATGATCCATCAAAAAATTCTTATCTTTAAATAGAACCTTTGGACGTTTTTTTTGAAAAAGAGTAATAACTCCAAAACGGGTTCCCAGATCATAAATCCAAGGGAACCGATATGGTCAAGATGGCAGGTATACCTTAGGGATGACTTAATTTTTATTGGCATAGGCCTCCAGTAGAAAACAAAAAAAATGGCAGAATTGTAAATAAAATAATTAAATAAAATTATTTTATTTTTCAAATAATTATAACTCATAAACGGTGACTCAGATTAAAACTCTAAGACCAAATCTGAATTTGTGACAATATTCTTTACTTAGGTAGAACAAAATATTGGCTAGCATATGCCAACAATGGTATTTGGTTTTGGCAGTGAATAAAAAAATTAAGTAACAATTAATTTAAATATAATATATTTATAACTCTTAAACGGTATCTCAAATTGAAAATCCGAGAGTACTGTTGAACTCATGGGGGGGGGGGGTGTTCCCCTTAGGTGGAGCCTAACCTTGACTATCACAGGTTGAGGGTAAAAGTTAAATTTTTTTATCTTTTTTAAGGTATGTTCAGTAAACATGCGAGGGTGATTTTTTATATTTTGAACAGATGCTCAGATTAATAATCTAAGGGAACTGTTGAGTTTTGAATGTCGGGATTTGCCTAAATATTACTAAACTTCAGCTGGTAAGGGCCGAGCAAAAATGTTATTTTTCGTAATTTTTTAGAAAAATAATAAAATAATTTTAATGATTTATTTTAATATCTTTCTCACTTTTGAGAGGTGGATGATGACATTGTAGGTAAGTAATGAGGAGGAGATGTAGCACATTATTGAGGCTCATTAATGGCTTGTTAAACTCACAGTGTAACGATGCTTTATTGATGCATAATGATGATTCAATTTCTTAAATAAAAGAGTATAACAATGCGACGTCGTATCATAATTGGAAAGCTGCGACATGCTCCTTTTTATAGTTCGATGTCGTGGGGACATATGGAATTGAAATTCAGAGGATTTTCTGGTCAACCTCTGATGGAATTCTACCCCAGTGAAAAATAACGAATGACGGCAAAACATCATCATCTTCGACACCTTTCGATGATCGAATCCAGGAATCTGGGTCACTATCTTAATCCCTCGAGGACAAACGTAGCGACATCAGATGTCATAAGAGGCGTGGGTTTTTTATCTGATGTTCTCACTCATACTTTTCTAAAAACAACAAACACAGATCAACCCATGAATTGGTTGATCCACAATTTGTGCTTTATGTGGGGGGTTGTTTTATTCTTGGGGTTATTATTTTTATTCGCAGTCCATTCCTTTGCATGTAATGTTTGAATGGATACTCTTCGATCCTCCACCATCTTTAAACATCAAATGCAGAGGCCTCGGGCTGACACAAACAAATCCGGAGTGCCTTCACATGTGTGTTCTTGGGGTCTGTACACTCAAAAAGATGGCAAGGCAGTTTTGGGATCATCACGATGAAGAGGGTGCACTCTAGTGTCCATAGACGTAGACAACTCAAAGAACAAACCACCAGAGCGCGTTTGGTGGACCACTAAACATGCTGTCGGTGCGCAAGCGAAAACTGCATGGAGAAGGTGGCCCGCACTGGTGGGAATCATTGACATGGAAGTCATGGCTCATCAGCCACAATGCTGCGTTGGAGGACGCGGTGCCAGGTGGGGCTCTGCATGGAGGGACGACCCATGTCTGGGCCATCCGAACGAGATGGCAGTCGTTGTCCATGACGACGGTAGCCTGAGGAGACCCACACATCTACGGGGTAGGCAGGAGTCTGCAGCCCATCAGCCGTGGTAGGTCCTGGACGCAATGCTAGGTGGGCACCGCCCAGGAGGTGGGGCCCGCCTCATGCGGGTCGCATTCAAACAGGGAGGGGATGCGGCTGGATGCCGTGTCCCAAGTGCTCATTCCAGCCACATAGTGTGGCATGTCTCTAGCCGGTGGGCTGAGCCCCTAGGGGTTTGGATAGGCCCCCCTACCCAAAGGGCTGGACCCACGTCAGCAAACCGGACCCGAGCACCCTTTGGGTTGGGTCGTAATAGACCGGGTTGGCGGGCTACCCTGCGGTCTTGACCCTCAACCCATCGGGCCGGTTCTAGCAAGGCCTATTGGACCTGGCCCACTAGCCAGGCTCAACCGGACTGACCTCAATGAGTACCTGGTTGGGTTTATTATGTCTTAATGAATTGGGGTATGTGGGACCCCCCGGGCCGGGTTGGTTGGGTCGGTCTGATCGGTTCAGACATGCCCCCCTCATAACCGACCCCTAATTACTAAAATGCATGTATCTTGCAAACTGTGCATCTGATTGACGAGCCACATGTGGCGTTGGGACCCCCTCAACGAGGTGAATCTTTTGGCCTAATATATGGAGACTTTCGTGATATTTAACATGTGAATAAGGGATTGAGGAGGGTTTCTCTCCAGTATACTACGTACATAACCCTACGACTGGCTAAGAAATGAAGACTGGTCACTTTTATCCAAGTGGAAAGCATCTCTACGTGACCTGGCAGGCACACAGTGCAAAGCACCTCTCTGTGACTTTGAAATCCCATGGTACTCAATTAAAATGAGTACCTCAGTTGGACATGAATAGTGGGATGAACCTCTCCAAGACTTTGTAGGACCATGATATGCGATGGGGGAAGAGTACCAAAGAAGTCCAAGGTTGGTGGGAAGGCCCTATTTTTCACTTTGTAGGCCCACTGTACTCACTATATGAAGAAGTTTTCCAAAAAATGAGGTGCTCGACGATTAAACTAATGCTTCTATTGTTACTAACCTAGTATATACCTAGTGTGAGTTGTCTTGTGGTTTATGATCTACCTTGAGGAATTGTTGTGTTGTCTTTCCTTTTGGTTTTGGGGTCCCTACTGAGTACAATGTCAGTCACCCCTACATGATCTTTTCCCACACGTTTTGTGTCTAGTGCAGATGACTGACATTTCGACAGAGGTGCTCATGGAGAGGGAACTAATAGACACTATGACAGTGGACTTGGTGGCACTATACCAGGCGGGGTCCTGTAGGACTAGGCAGACATGAAATACTACTTCAGCTTCCAGTTTCTTCACTACTCACACAAACATGTTGTTTTTTTGTGGATGGCCATTAGAGTTCCATTTTGTGTTTTTCTCTTTTTATTTGTTGTTGGGTTGGTATTTGAGACAACTTTCTTTTAGATGTACTTGCACTCTACTTTGTTTTACTGGATTTCGTTTTCCCCCTTTTGGTGTGATCGGATGTGGTTGGGGGTGTATGTGCATACATGTACTCATGAAAAAGCCTCCCACTTGCAGGTTGACACCTTCGATGCTAGTCGCCAGCCCCTGTCATTTAGGAGGTGGGCTAGGGGTAGTCACAACATGGGCCTCGAGGGACAGGACATGAAAAAGTGATGTTAGTGTGTGGTCGGTCATATCACAATGACCTAGAGTCTGTTGTTTTTGTTTTGGGGAAACAGTGTTAAGTTTTGTGAGTTCAACTTTCAGATTTAGGGAGTCCACTATTTGTTCAGCGGTCGACATATCCATACAACAAGACCTTGAAATCTATTTTAGGCGCAACACATGAAAACACGGGTTATATAAGTGTCTTTTTATTTTGAATAAGAGTCAGCTCACCAGGTATTGACTTCTAATCGAGGTAAATCTTGATCTATCTTAGGATTCCTCCCCATAGATAACAATCTTCGATGCAGATACGAGGTCGTCAATACCGTCTGCCTAGGGACAAGGCATCTATTTAGGGACCAGTGCTTGAGATGTCCCTCCTAGGTGGTATATAGGTGTTACCACCACCCTTTGATCAGCAATTAGGCCCACCTCCTATGGTTCAGGTGGATGGAGCTTTCCAGACTGAGTCATGGATGACTTTTTCGGCACTTAGAAATGAGGAACAGGGTAGAATGTGTGTCACCGTCATCTGAAGAATTGATCACCTTAGATTAAGTATCAATAGGACCCATAAATTAAAGGTGTGAAAAGTAAACCATTTAACCAGAGGGTTCATAGGAGGAAACATGCTAGATTCCAGAAGGGCATGCTTTATTATGCTTGTTGTGAAAAGGGACATCTCGTGCGATATTTTCACACCATTCATGTTGCAGTGTAGGAGAGGAGAAATTTTCAAACTATCGAGGTTTATGACATCATGACTCTGGGGATGAATCAATGTATGATTCATGTCTTTCTACTTTATTTTTAATATTAATAGACACTTGTACTAGTGAATTCCCTTTCCTACCACTTCTTCTTGTTTGATACCAAGAGGTTCTGGTTAAGACTGTTGAATTGAACCACACATTTAGAGACAAAAATTGGAGGAGACCTAGTGACTACACACCGGTGCCGATAGTGTTCCATGAATCTTAGAGGTGAGATAATCAGTTGGGAACTCTTGGTAGTAGCATCGAGGCATTACAACCTCATTCTTGGTGTGGACTAGAACCGTTCATGTCAGGATTGATTGTATTAGGAAAATAATGTAGTTCATTTGCGGATATGGAACCGGATTTTCCTTTATTAGTAGTGGATAAATCCTTGCAACTCATGATGTACTTAGGCAGAGGAGGGTATAGAAAAAACATATTCAGTTGGATAGTTTGACCCTCAGTTCTCTGAATGTAATGTGTCATCGAGTTCCTTAGTGATAGTAGAGTGTAAGGACGTCTCCCTTGAAGATGTTCCATGATTACATCTCCGTTGAGAGTTAAACTTCTTCCTTAATTTTCACCCTGGGAAGAAACTGAAATCCCCACCAGAATATCTAATGGCTCCCACAGAACTTCTTAGATTGAGGGTACAACTGGAGGAAAGGGGAAGTAGCTACTTAGGGTTAATGTGTATGACCCTAGGGCTCTATGAATGATTCGAGGTATGGTCTGTGTTTACTAATTGATTTTGTATTAATAGACACATGTGATAATTATTCCTTCTTGTCAAGAATATTGTTCAAAACTTAGAGTTTCTGGTTAAACCGTTGAATTGATCCTTACATCTATATACACCTATGGGAGAAGACTCAATAATCACACTTTTGTCGATAGTTTTATTTGAACCTTGAGGTGGGTGTTTCAGTTAGAACCTCTTGGTGACTGCGTCGAGGCCTAACAATGTTTGTTTGGATATAGACATTCATCCACTTTTCATGCTTAGATTTACTGTTTTAGTAAAAAATGATGAGGTATATCTGCATCGTTTCAATGGGGTTTTCCTTGGTCGGTGAAAAATAGGAAACCCAGGAAGCACAAGATAAACTAATGAAATAGAGGGTGCAACCAATCACTCTTGAGTCAGCCGGACTTACCCTCATGGAAGTAGATGTTTTGAGTTTTCAGTTCCCAACAGTAGACGCGGAGAGCGGGAACATCCCTCCAAAATATGCTTCCAGGGTTACCTCCCCATTGGGGGGGGGACTTCTGTATCATTCTACACGCCAAGATGACACTAATATCATCATAAGTATATTTTAGGGATTTCGTAGAGCTTTGTATGTTGGGGTGTAGGTGGTGGACTTGTAGAGGAAGGTATTAGTAAGACCCACTATTCATAGTATACATGGATGACCATAACATTAATCAAGTTGTCGCGGAAAACTAGTACCCACTACCAAAGGGTTTATGGGCACATCAATCAGTTAAAAAGGGTATCCATTCGCATGGATGGAAATGTTCTTATAGGCTTTTCAGCAGTTGTGATAGCAGTGATGGATAAAGTTTCTTCCAGACTATGACTTTGTGATAGTCTATACTCTTGGGAATAGGAATGTGTTGGCAGACACGCTCAGTTGGAAGTCTGGTTTATAGCTGCTGGGTGAGGTAACTAAGAAGATATTCAGGAATAAGATATCCTTCCTTGATGATGATGGAGCAGCCTACCTTTAGTCAATTATTGTCACTCCCCCACTATTGTAGCGAGTCAAGGAGCCACAATTCGTGGTTGTTGACTCTGAGGCCTAACATGGTCAGTTATCCTCATGAAAACTCTTGATGTATTTTCAATGGGTGGGGAGCATGCCACCCATTTTCAAGGACACATCATTGTAATAATGACCTTACAGGGGGATGTGTTTATGGAATTCTATACATCCCATTTGTTGGTACATCTTACTATGGCAATGATATATCAAGACCTCCGACGTCGGTTTTGGTGTCCATGAGATGGACACCCTTGGAGTTTTGTGAGGGAGACCATGTTTTCATTTGTGTCACACCACTATGGGGATTGAGGAGATTTGGATGGGGAGGAAACGTATCTCTGAGGTTCATAGGACCTTTCCAGGTCATGAGCAGAGTTCTTGAGGTTGCGTACCTCCATGCTCTTCCCCAAAAAATGCACCGGGTGCTTGATGTTTTCCACATGTCATAGCTGAGGAAGTACGTGCATGATCCAACACACATCATCGATAGAGGTGAGAAGGTCATTGATGAAGGGATGATGCTTGCGGAGTTCTTGTGGGAGATAGAGGATCGACTGGATCAGGTCTAATGGGGGTGGTCGATTCTTCTGGTGTGCGCTCGGTGGAACAATGAGAATCTCCAGGACATCACATGACTGTGGGAGGCTCATATTCATGCTCAATACCCCAATCTGTTTGACTAGTTTTGTTTTGGATTTCGGGGACATAAATCCCTTAGGTGTGGAGACTGTAATGTCCTAGAACATCCGAGTAATTTTTTTATATGGAATTATTTCAATACAGAAAAATTTGATGGCATGTGATTCTTGGCCTGGAGTGCTCAGAATGATTTTTCGAAAAGTGTGTAGCATTAAATAGCACTCATATACAATTTTCTTGAAAAAGTTTAATAACTTTTAAACTTATTCCCAGGTTATAAATCTAAGGGAACTGTTTTGTTCAAGATGGTGGGTTTACCCTAAGAGAGACTTAAGTGTAGTCGGCACAGGCCTCCAGTAATAAAATCTAAAAATATAATAACTGTAAATAAAATAATTAAATAAAACTATTTTATTTTTTAAATGATTATAACTCACAAAAGGTGACTTAGATTTAAAATATGAGACCACCTTTGAAATCGTGACGGTATTATTTCTTTAGGTAGACCATAATATCAGTTGGTGCAGGCCAATAGTGGAAGTTAATTGTTGGATGTAAATAAAATAATTAATTAACAATTATTTTATTTTCAAATCATTATAAATCCTAAACAATAACTTGGATTAAAAATTTGATAGTACTATTGAACTCATGGGAGAGTGATCCCCTTAAGAAGATCATATCCTTGATCGGCATGTGTTGAGGGTGAATGTTATATTTTTTGAACATTTTTTAAAGTACGTTCAGTAAACGTACAAGAGGAATTTTCTATCTTTTGAACAAATGCCTGAATTAAAATATGAGGGCAGCGTTGAATTTAGAATGCCAAGATTTGAATAGAAATTACTTTACTTCGGATGGCAAGGTCTGAGAGAAAAAGTTATTTTTAGTACTTTTCAAGAAAAATAATAACATTATTTATTTTATTTATTTTATTTTATCTATAAATTTTGAGTGGTGGATGGAGATGCTACGGGGCATTGATGAGGAAGCGATGAAGTGAATTAATGAGGATCATAAATGGATCGTTAAACTCGTAACGAACGACTCTTTAATGAAGTGTAACAACAATGTTGTTCCTTAAATAAAACAGTGTAATTATATGACATCACATCATAATGGGAATGCTGCAATGTGGTCTTATTTATAGATCGAAATGCTTGGGAAATATGGATTAAAAATTTGGAGGATTCTTTGGAGATCATGTGATGTACTTCCACCGAAAAGAAGAACGAAGACTGTCGGCGGAACATCATCATCTTCGATGATTTTTGAAGATCATAGTTGGGAAGCGGTGTCGACGTCTTAATCCCTCGAGGACGAACGCAGTGACATCCAATGTCATAAGAGGTAATGGATTTTGATTTAATGTTATCCCCTGTCCTTTTCTAAAAATGAAGAACACATATCAACCCATGAAGAGGTTGATCCTTGGTTCTTGTGTTATCCGGGAGGGTGTTTTATTCTTGGGGTTATACTTTTTATTTTGGGTCAAAACATTGACGTGGAATTTGTGAAAGGAAAAACCTTGAACCGCCCCTTCTTTAAACATCTAACACAAAGTCCCATTATCGACTTGAACAAATCATGAGGGCCACCACATGCACCTTCATGGGGTTTATACCCTCGAAACAACAGCAAGGCATGTATGGGATTCTCACAGTGAAGTGATTTCTCCCTAGAGGCCACATACACATATAGCTCGAGGAACGGACCACCAGAGCACGTATGGTGGCTGACAAAATATCCTACTGGTGTGCCAATGATGGAGGCAGTAGTAGTGACGACCATCCTCACCATCCACATGGAGGAGGTTCCTCGCACCAGTGGGCCACGCTGATTAGGAAGTTGCAGCTTGTCAGCTGCGGTGGCGAACCGTGTGGTTGGATGGCCCACGTTTTGGTCATCCGGAGGAGCAGGCAGCCGCGGTGCATGACTGTGGTAGGCTGAGGTGCCTTGTGCATCTGCAGGGTAGGTGGGAGGATGCGATTGGCTGGCCATGGTAGGAGCTGGATGCAATGCCCGGTGGGTTCATTGCAAGGGGTGTGGTCTACCTCTTATGTGTTGTGTTTAGATAGGGGCTGCCGTAGGTTTCTGCGTCCCAGGAGCTCACGCCGGTCGCATCGTGTGACCGATCGCTTCTGGTGGGACGATCTCCTAGAGGGGAGGGCCGGTATCACTTCCCCATAGGCCGGACCCAGGCACAGTAGGTCAGACCGCACCAAAGGGCTGGACCCATGCCCACTTCGGGTCGGTCCTGACTAGACTAGGTCGTCGGGCATCCCAGTGGGTAGGACCCACAACCAACCGAGCCAGGTCCGGTGAGGCCTATTGGGGATGACCTACTGGCCAGGATGGACCAAAACGACCTCGACCAACACGAGGTCGGGTCGAGTCTGTCCTAATGAACCGGGGTATGTGGGACCCTCGGGCCGGGTTGGTTGGGTCAGTCTGACTGGGTGAGACTGGGCCCCTGGTTACTAAAACCCATGTATCTTCCAAACCACACATTCAATTGATGAGTTTTTTATGGTTTTGGGACACTCTCGATAAAGACGATTTTTAGCATCCTATATAGTGAATTTATTTATATTTGAGATGAAATGAAGGTCTTGAGGAGCGGTTCTACCAAGCTCACTATGTACAGAACCCTGGGACTGGCTGAGACCTGAAAATTGCTGACTTTTGGCCCAATGGAAAGTACCTGTCTATGAATTGGTAGGCCCACAGTTGGAAGAACCTCTCTGTGACTTAGGAGGCCCACGATATGAAATTAGGATGAGTACCAAAATTGGACATGACTAGTGGGAAGCACCACTTTGTGACTTTTCAAGCCCATTTTATGCGATGGGGGAGGAGTACCTAAGCTGTCCAAGGCTAGTGGAAAGCACCTCTTCATGACTTGGCTAGCCCACTATACTCACAATATGAGGATTTATACACCAGTCGAGGTGTTCGATGATGTGACTGATGATGCTACTATTAGTACCATAGAATATACATGTTGTGAGATATGTTGTGGTTTTTGATTTAACTTGAGGAATTGTTGTTTGGTCTTTCATTTTTCTTTTGGGGTCCCTACTGAGTACTGTGTTACTCAATCCTGCACGAGCTTCTCCCACACGTGTTGTGTCTGGTGATGATGACTGACATTTCAATAGAGGTGCTAATGAAAATGGGACTAATAGACACTAAAAAGGTGGACTTGGTGTCTTAGTACCAATGGGCCCTAGTAGGACTAGGTGGACATGACATACTATTTCGAATTCTAGTATCTTCACTACTCTCAAGATCTGGTGGGGTTTTTTTGTAGATTCCCATCAGTGTTCCCTTTTGTATTTTTCAGTTTTCAGTTCTTATTGGGTTTGTATCCTTGATCACTTAATTTCAGATGTTCTTTCACTCATCTTTGTTTTAGAGGTTTTCTTTTCCTCCCATTTGATGTTTTGGGATGTGGTTGGGAATGTTTGTGTGTAAAGGTACTCAAAAAAATTCCTCCAACATGCAGGTTGACACCTTCAGCGCCAGTTTTCAGCCCTAGGTCTTCGAGAGGCGGGCTTGGGGTTGTCACAACATCGGCCCTGAGAGACATGTCGTGACATGTGGAATAGGGACTGAGGATCCAAATCCCCATGTTACATTGAGGTGTGTGATAGGGACATAGGATCCAAATACCCATAGGGTGTTAGACATTACATTTTATGCCCATGAGTTGAAATGGTAATCATGTTCCAATTGGTCGAGATATAATTTGAAATGAAATGAAAAATGATAACTATGGTATTGTGATACGGTTCAGACTTTTCCATGAACTGAAGAATTTATTTAGGGTTTTGGAGTCCATAGGAACCCACTGTTTTTTGTGGCCAGTGAGATAATAATGAAATGTGACAATTTTTTATTTTAGGCATTATAAATTATTCATTATACAATTGTATACATTTTCAATGACTGGGAATGTTTTTATACACTGTTGGTGGTGGCCTTCTCAGATGTACTCACACCCTACTCAGGATGCCTAATTGGTACTTAAATTGACTTCATGTTTTTAGGGCACGATAATGAAAAGATCCCCTTATTTGATGACTGATTTGGGATAGACCATGGATATGGGAACCAAAAATGATTCTTGACCCTCTTGGGAAATTTTAGTGTTGTTACATATTTTTTTATTTTCATATTGATACATGAAACATATTTGATATGAAATATATACTGTTCCATTTTGGTTATTATATATCTTTTTTTGTCATCATGTGATTCTGGGTTTGTTTAGTTATTAGTTATATCGTTTAGTTGTTGTTTACATTCTATCCTATTGTACTACTTTTATAAAGATGGTATAGGGTCTTCATGATCGATTCTAGAATCTTTCTGCTAGTAGGTAGTCTCTAGCATATAGGGAGGTGCTCTTAAGGTCATGTGCCCAACCAGTTTGTGGTACAGGTGTGAGGCACAAAGTTCAAGACATTATAGTGTAGCCCCACACATCAGTGGTAAAAAGGATTTTAGATAATATAATGATCAATAGATATGTTATTGAGACACATGTATTGTGAAAATCCTTATGATTCCAGAACATTTTCCATGAACATACACCTAAGACCCCATGGGGGAGGACATGTCGTGTACTTTTGGAGTACAAGGACATATTCATGAGAGGGTAGACAAGCCTATGGTGGCTACGGCACACTTTTTAGTACTCATACATTCTATGCAGTACTACGTGGCTTGAAATATATGTGCTATTGAGGACACAACCAAGATGATGGTTGGGTCCACACACAATGTGAACACTATACATGTCATATAATTCTTAAAAATATTCTACCTCTTGTATCTCTTTTGTGTTGACTTGGATTTTTGGATCACAAGTGGCCTATCCTGTGTGTTTTTTCACATATAATGTGATAGAAAACTTAATATTAGATTTATATATTTGATGTCAGATGTTCGGAGCATGATTCATATTATGTTGGTGCTCTATTACAATAATAATAAGGAATGATCTTCAGAGACATGGCAGGGCTGGGAATCCCCATTTCTTTCTGTGGTGAGGATCCTCCAAGCACCTCTAACTATCTAATTAGTGGTACCCCCTGATGGAATGAGGCATGGGTCCTTGATCACCCAATTGGTACCCCCATAAACTTTGTTAGGATTCCAAAATCTATAATGGGGTACCCCATGAAAGGCTAGGGTGTGGTTCCTCTATCTATCAAGGGGTACCCACTAATGGACTGGGGTGTGGGTCCTCTCCCCACCGAGTTTTACCAACCTTTTGGACTAGGGTGTGAGCCCTCTACCTACTGATGGGTACCCCTAATAGACTTGGGATAAGGTCCTCTATCTACCATGTGGTACCCCAAGATAGACAAGATTGTGGTTCCTCTATCTACTGAGTAGTACCGTTTGACATAATAGGGCATGAGTTATTTCTATCGAGTGGTCCCCCTAACAAACTAATGTGTGATCCCTCTATATATTGAGTGGTACCCCATGATTCAATTTTGTATAATGACCCATGATATGAATTAATTATATTAAATGTTATTTAGAATATTATTTATTATATTACACAATCACAAGTCCGATGAACCTAATATTTTAGTGACTTTTGAACCATAGAAAAAAATATATATTATGATGAAAGCTCTTGAAAATCTCCCACAGAGATCATCCCCTTTAGGAACCCTACATAAAACCATTCTTCATAATAGGGGGGGAAGGAAACATAAGAATGGGTCATCTTAGAATCTTGTTAAGGGTAATCATAAGGGATAAATAATCATTACATGAAAATAGGGTAGGAGAACTTGTACCTAACGTTTGATAACAATAACCTGCATAACACATATCATAATATTGATTCATTGAATAAGGATTGGAAGCTCATAAGACATTAATAATTAGAATAAAATATCATCACTACTCAACCATGAATCATAAATTTAGGTATAAAATATGAGTGACATAATCATATGTATATAAAACCATTTCATATGTCAAGGTTATCTACCAAGACTCTTATATCAATGTCACATCACTTTCATTTGATAACGAATCACATATATTGAATTATTTCTCATAATAGAGCATGCACATCATATATTTTCACATAATTAATCAAGAACATCAACTCGATTCTAAAAATAATCATATAGGATATAATTCAATTACAAATTCATTGGATGAAGATATAGGTCCCACCCATCAAATAATAAAAACCATAAATATATGTTCCACAATAATATTAATCAATCATCATAGAAAACCCCATGAAATGTATTGGGTTTCATAAAAATTATTCCAAAAATAACCCTTGAAAAATGAAGACATTTTAAAAATATCATGCCATCTGAATCATAAACCATTTGGTGAATGATTGAGAATGGTATCCTTGGATAATATCTTTATTAAGTTGTGAGCAACACCAATAGAAGTAGTTGGATTCCTAAATGAATGTAGTGCAGCCCTACGGGTCATGGTTGCTAGGTGAAGGGGCCCCGTCCCACATCAATGACTGCAAGGGTGCTTAGAATTATTTAGAATCCCCATACCTAGTTATAACATCACAAAGACTTTTAAGAAGGTGGATGGTAGTATGAACCCTTATTGGGAAGAGAGCCTCACTGATGAACAAAACCATGCGGTAGTTAACCAAATAGGAATTTATTGTGATGTTGGGTCTTGTTACCCCAATGAAGATCATACACTCGGTATCAGTGTGGGTAGGAAATAATAAAATTCATAAAAATGCACTAGGGGAGAATGTTGAAATCCCAAATGAATGTAGTGCAGCTTTGGGGTTCAAGGATGTGGGGTGTAGTTTCCCTATCCAACATTAGAGACTGGAGTGGTATTGGGAAACATATATAATCCACATACATCCCCTCCAATTACAAGTCTTTTTTAGTAGGGGGTTGGATATTAGTAGCCCTGGTGGTAGGTTAGACCTGATGAAGAACTAACCCATTAGGGAGTGAACCAATCCAAAAAATATTGTGATGTAGGGTCTCACATCGTCAATGTAGATATTATGAAAGTAAGCTTATATGGATTTTTTTTAATTTTTTTTAATTTTTTTTACGAATGTATGATTTTCCCATTGATTTTTTTAAATAATAAAAAATTTAGAAAACATTATTCATTGATATTATCTTTGAAAACATATAATAGAATCTTTAAACACAATTTCAAACATATTTGAAATATTTTTCTATGAAAATTCATAAAATTTCAATTTTTTAAACATTTATAGAAAAAATGGTTTTCAATAAAAGAAATTTCCAAAAAAAAAAGAATAACATTACATGAAACTTATAATATCATTAATAGTAGGATTTTCATGATACAACATGTAAAAGAGTTGTATATACTCATCATAAATGAATATTGGTTCATAACATAAAAAGTGTATCAAAGAATGAAAATTGATATAAAATTAACTTATAGATTTGGTAACTTTTTACAGATAAACCCCTTGATAGATACATAATGAAATGGATATTTGAATATTAATTGAATTTTGTAGAATAATCATTAAATACATTTGGGGTAGTATATACAGAATATAAAAAAATTAGAGTGGAATATGACATAACTCTCGTTGAAAGGAAAATGAGACTAGAAATCACCACACCTCATGTATTGAATTAATTTGTTACATAGAATCCACCTTTATAATACTTATGAAAATATTATACATGTATTTCATGGCAATACTTTAATAATACCATGTATTATTTATTTATAACATATTATCACCTTTCAAATAATAATTTTTCTAAATCATTGTAATGAGTGATACCTACCTCATTACCTAAGCATGTTTTGGTTTGGTAGTCTCGGTACTTTTACATTGATGATGGTACCATAATTTACAGGATGTTAATTATAATTTAAAAACCATATATATTAATTATAATCATTTTTATAATAAATTATAAAAATTATAGATAGAATAAGTAATTATATCATTCTTGGAGATGGTAGGTTATACGCATGCATGAATATTGTTTTTGTTTTCTTATGCAATTAAAATTAATGAAAATTATATTCTATATTATCATTAAAAAATAATATAAATTTCATATATATCACATAATATGTTACATTTAAATTGTGATTGAACCACAATGCTTACGGAGGCCGTAGTCCTCATTACACATGACCAACATTATAGTATTCCCACAAAATAGAAAGCATGAAGTTATGTCAGATATTACTCTTATAGAATCATAATAACATCATAAAAATAAAATATAAAATATATAAAGATTAAATGAATCATATTTACAAACCATTAATGCAGATAATGAAAAAACAAACGACATCGGTTCACAAGGCCGTAGTTCTCCATATACACAAACGATGATTGTCAATCACATTTGATGGAACTGTGTGAAGTTGTAGGTATTACGTTTGACATAAAAACTTCAGAGTATATTTAATATACTTATGTTATTTTGTAAAACTGTAATAAAATAATATAATGGGATTGAGGAAGAAAAAAAAACATTCATTGATCAACGTTAACTATTCTTTGGGTATCTTTTTTTGGTTTCCACCAAAGGACATCCGTGGTTAGATTTATGTCTAGAAGAAATATTCTAAGATGAAGTTTCAAAACATTGGAGGATATTTGAATAGTTTTTGGCCGCAAATAATATGTTTTTATATGTGAATAAAATAATATAATAGGTTCTCATTTATAATTGTTTTGAGGAGTATTTTTCCATTTAATAAAATATTAAATTATAGTATACTCAATTTCTATAAAAATACAGCCAAATTTCTAGGGATTCTAAGATAAGATATGTTAAGGTTGTAATCTCAAAAATCAAACTATTTTATAAAATTTTAGGTATTATTTCACTCATTATCAATTCGATTAATCCTTAGTTAACTAATTTCAATTTTAACTACGATAATTTTTTTAAAAAAATTAAACAAATTGAATTTATTTATATGGTGTAAATTGTTGTTAAATGGTAAATTAATGAAATTTTATAATTTATCATAAATATTTTTGTAAAAATATATTTTCATGATTTTTAAGTAAGTTTATCAAATATTATTTTCATAAAATATCATTAGTGTAATTTTTGACACTATTCATTACATTGATTTTATAAAAATAAATAACGTAAGATGACTTCTAAAAAATAATTTAGTAAAAAAATAATATTTAATTATAAAATATAATTTTTTTGGATCCCTATACCTAATAAAATTTATATTTATTTTAATATTTATAATATCATTTAATTAAATTTTTATTTGATTAAATAATTATGGCAACTTTATTTGTGTAATTATATAGCGTAATTATTTGTTCACTAAAATTTTAAAATAAAAAACAATGATTTAATTAAATATTTTATATTATATAATATTATTTATGGTTTAATATTTCCTCCGGATAAAAACATATTAATAATATTATACTTATTAAAATTATGTGTTTTTCAATTAGTCACTCTCATTGATTTTAATAAAATCTATGTTATTTTCAAGGAAGCTTTTTAATTAAATAAATAAATATAGAAAGTTAAGTGTCAGTTTTCAATTTCAATTCATCCAAAGAAATTTGGGCAACTAGTAGAATCATTTTAGATTCCTTATTCACATTATTGTTAACCTAAATTATCAAATTTACCCTTTACATTGGTAACAAAAATTTGCAATGTTACTATTCATATGGACCAAAAATAAAAGAAAAATATTAACCAAATTTGGAAATTTTGATTCCAGACATGTGATAATTTTTTAAAAATTAAAAAAAAAATTTTAAATTAAAATTAATCTCATTGATGGGATGAGAATGCAGGGTCTTATATTGAAGATGTTAAAAAGTTTGAAAAATTTTATATTAAAATTCTATATGAAAAAGACTGAAATGAAATTAATTGGATAAATAGATGTAAAATTTATCTAATTTAACATTTAAATCTATTTAAAATATAAATTAACAATATAAATTATTTAGATGATACATCATTTTTTAATTAAAATGTAGTATTTTTCACAGTTCATAATAATGAAACTTATAAGAAAAATATCAAAAATTTTGAAAAATTAAATTTTGAAAATAAAAATTACAAAATAAGCTTATTTTGTCAAAAAAAATTTAAGAATGTGTTAAAATTTAGTTTTTAATCATGTCTTTAATTAAATTTCATTAAAACTGCATTTTATAAAAATAAAACATTTTATGGATAAAAATTTATTTATTTTATATATTATTCCAATAAACATTATCAGTTGAACATAAAAATCTTTAATTTAATATATAAAATATCAATTACACTGTTATCATTCACTAATAATGATTATTTAAATTTAATAATATAATGTTCCTTTGGGGGAAAAATATTTTATCATGAAAAACACATATTTTATTTTAATTTATTTTTTCTATATTAATTTATAATTAATTAGTAAGAGAATAATTAATTATATATATTTGTGTGTAAATAGAATTTTCATAATTTAGTTAATCATACTCATTCCCATTGTTTTAATAGCTATGTTATAATTATTATAACAATAAAATGATGTTTTATAGATACTCAGTGTTGTGTGTAACACAATATAAGTTGGTGTTATGTGTAGTAAAAGATTAACTAAGTGTATCATGCAATGAAATACATAATATACTTTTATCTTACTCTAAAAAAATGTATCATGAAAAATTAGGGTGTTTCATTCTACCCCCCCCCCCCCTTAAAATGAATATCTTCCAAAATATGCATCACTGTAATAGAAACAATTGAGGATAATTCTACCTCATAATATCTATAAGTTCCCATACAAAATCTTCAAACTTTTGGTTTCACCAAAACACATTGAAAATTTGTGTGGCTTTATTTACTAGAACAATCTCTATACAATTCATTATTTTTAGTAGTTTTTCTTCATAAGAATGTTCTAGATCCAATTGAATGAGCTCTGTGTTTAGTACATGTGAATGGTCAGGTATGTACTTAGTCTGAAAAGATATATGGAACACCTCATGAACTTTTTATAGATTTTGAGGAAGCATCAATCGATAAGATACCATCCTCATACGATAAGGAATCTAAAAAAATACATCATCCCAATTTAAAATTTCACTTCAAAAATCAAAGGTGGACATTTGAAAATTCATTTATGGAATACCCACATCATACAATGGATCAATAAAACATCATCTTAAAAAGATGAAAAGTAAAATATTAAGGTCACCATCATATTATGATTTTTAATAGTGGAATATTAGTGGAATGTGAAAACATGTACATGGAAGAGAATTATAACTACCAATTTCTAATGGACAATGATAGAGAATATTGTCATTAGAAGGACAATGACCATAATATAAGAGACCAAATAGTTCTATAAAAAGTTCATTGATATCATCATATATGATGATAATAGGAAAACAATTTATTTTAAAAATAATGTTACATGATATAATTACTTGATTTTATCTTATAAGTACAATTTCACTTTTATGTTTGGCCTTGATCAATTTTCTCTTCATATATCATTCCAAGAAATGAAGTTGAAGTTGTTATGCTGTATAACTAGTGTATCATAATATCCATAATGGGAGGAAAATCCATTACCTCATAATAATGATGGTTATCACATTTTATTAAATATTAAAAAATCATCATATTGATAAATAATAAATTAATATATAAAACCACTTCCAAAATTCAACTTAAATAATTTCATAAATGGGTACCCTTATGAACCTTCAAAATGATTTTAATCCAAAACATTCAATAGAAGGATGCTAAATTTTAAAAATCAATTTATAATATATCCACCAATAATTTTTGGGAAACTCTTATTTGTCACACACCAAACATATGAAGATCATAATCATGTATTATCTTAAATAATTTAACAACATGAATTAACATAACTTCTTAGTGAAATGATGCATTCTCTAAAAACATTACACTTTATTTATACAATGAATCCAAAAATTCAATAAATTTAATCTATAAACTACATTTTCATCATGTTACTATTCATTTCTATAGACATCAATACTATCCCATAGAAAAACATATATTTATATCATTTTTTCCCAACATCATATACATATTAAGAGTTATTTTTACCTTAATCAAGTGTTCTATAGAAATATATACATATTAATAAATTAGTTTTCCATTCCATCATCATCATACTATATATCCTTTAAAATCGTTATTTAAAAACAGATAATAAAAAATAATAATATATTTCATGATTCATATATCATAATATTTTAATTCCATCATAGAAATACTTTAGTCATATTACTTCTCATACAATTAACTGTACTTTATCATCTTAGTCTTTAATACATGTTTTCCCCTGTCATTTGTAGTCTCAATATAACCATTACATAAACCACATTGATATTTTTTCAAAAAATTCCCCCCAATGACATATATTTTCATAGTTCCCATACATTCAACATTCAAGGCATTCATCTATTGTTAATACCTAAGGGATACCAATATTCCCATTAATTGTGTTAACTGAAAAATTCATTTTTCCTTTATAGGTACTTGTTTTGTGTCCATATTTGACATATTCAAAACATCATGCAATTCCTATAAGACATTATATTGTATTTTTTCCACATTTTAAACACATATGAAACTAAATATTCATTCTTACATGGTCTTAATTACCTTAACTCTTAGTGAAAATTTTCATTCTCTTATTTGGTGCCTCTGTGGGGTAGTTATGGTATAAATTGTTCACAATGTTACCTAAAAACAAATTTTGTATAATCACAATATTATTAACTCAAGTAATTATACAATTTTATTTCTCATTATAAATTTTGTTATCACATTCATCAATAACACATTTCTTTCTATTTCCCGCCATTGACCAGAACTAGAATGTATAGTGTTTGAAAACATATTATAGTGGAAAACAACATAATCCAGAGAAATTTTTTAGAATCATTTATTATATAATTCTTTAGGTTTCAGTATAGGATATTGATGATCGATAAAAAATATCAATGATTATAATATAGATGTACACATAGGAATGTTAATAAGGATTTATTATCATACTTTCTGATGGTTGAAAAAACCATTCCTCTGTTACAAACTATAATAACACCGACTTTTCATACATGGATATTAAATCTTTTTTAAGATAAATATTCATTCCATTACATAATCACATACCTGAGTACCATAATATTTTTGTGAATTTGGAATCATATAACATAAACTTATAGTCTAGTGAATGATATTTAATATCTCTCAAAATGACCTTCCCCTTTAGTACCCCTACTTAAAAACTTTTTAAATAAATTGGGTAAAGGAAACATAAGAAAGGGTGAACTAAAATGATCAGTAAGGGTAAAAATAAGATATACATAATAACAACATGAAAATATGGATCTGAGAAGATGTCCATAACACTTGATAACTATACCCTACATAGCATTGATCATAATCATGATTCATGGCATAAAGATTGGTAGTTCACTAGACATTAATCATACCTATTAAAATTCACACACATATGAATTATAAAACATAAGTTCATATAATAAATGTGTTTGGAATAATAATAAATATATAAAACCATTTAATATGTAGAGGTTAATTAAAAAGAATATAAAATCAGTCCCTATCACCTGTTTCACATAATAGATCGAGTGTATCAATGTGTTTTCCATAACGGATGAAGCACATCAACGGGTGTCCCATAATTGATCAATCACAATGAGTTTTTTCCAATGAATATCTCATGTTATATAATTCATCACTAAATTAATTGGAAAGAGATATATGTACTCGCCCCCACATAATGAAATATATATATATATATATGTGTGTGTGTGTACTACAATAACAAAATTCATTCATCATAACAAAGCCCATGAAAATAAACTAGTTTTTTAAACATTTCATCAAAACATAACCCAAGAAAAAGAAATAGGTTTCATAAATATCATTCCCTAATAAAATAAATTTATTTATTGAAATAATAAAAATTTTATACATGGATCATATCCATAGTAAAGCATGGATAACACAAGCAGAAGTAATTTTAGATGGGATTTAATTTGAAAAAATCTTTTCAAAACATTTTGGAGAAGAATATCATTTCCACTTCGAAAAAAATAATTTTTAAATAAAAAAATTTAGAAAACAATTTTTATTGATAATAACATATAGAAAATATAAATTATTGTTTGATATTAATTTTAATTATATTTGAAATCCTGTACCATGAAAATTCGTAAAAGATCATTTTAAAAACATATTTAGAAAAAATAGTTTTTGATTATTAATAATTTATATCTGAGGGGAGAATAAAAAAAAATTAAACTATAATATCATTAAAATAATGAGATTAATAATAAAAAATTTCAATGGGTGTTACTTAAATCCCATAAAATAATATATGTTCATAACATAACATGTGTTTGGATGAAGGAAAATTGATACAAAATTACCATACCGATTTGGTAACATTTGAGATGAAAACCCCATAAAGGGAATATCATAAAATGGATATGTAAAAATCCATGGAATTAATGATATGTATCCTAGAATAAATTCATTTTAATTATATAAACCATGCAAATGAAATTATTGGTGAATATGCAATAAGTCTTACAGAAATAAAAGAGGCAAGATATCTGCTTACTGTAATTCTTGAATATATTTTTTCACATTTAAAACTCTAGTATAATAAAAATGAATTTATTATAATTTTATTATACAACCATAATTTTAAAATACCATTTATTATTTATTTATAAAAACTTATCACCCATTTATTAATAATTTTATATTAAAATCACTATTTTGAGTGACAACTGCCTCATTTTCCAAGAATCTTTCAGTTTGGTAGTCCCCTTACTTCTATTTTGATCAAGTTATCATATTTTTAAAAAAATTAATTAATTTTTTAAATACATATATATTCATTTTATACATAATTATTATCATTCATAAAAATATGATATATAAAAATGAATTAAACAGTTCATGGAGAGGGTAGGTTGTACGTATACATAAATGCCTTTTTCATTTCTTTTAGTATTAAAAGACAAAAAATTATATGAAATATTTTAAATATAAAATCATTTTATGTTATATATATCATATAATTTTACTAAAATCATTTTTAATACATTTTTGGTAATGTGTGAATGAATCACATCACTTCGTGAGGCGATAGTTTGCCGTACACAAGAAGGACATTACCATATTCCAACAAAATGGAATGCAAGGAGGTGTCTATGATATAAAAATTATAGAATAATAATATAATCATAAAAATAATATGCATAATATATAAAAAATAAATACATCATTATTCACATCCATTAAAGGTGGTAATTGATGAACGACAACAACAGTTTGGGAGTCATTAGTCTTTCGTACACACGAAAGTTGATAATTCACCCCATTTGATATAAGTGTGTTATAATTGAGATTTTATACTCAATATATCAACTATAATTAAATTTATGATACTTATTTTACATTATAATCTTGATATAATAATAATTTAAGGGTATTAAATAAAAAATAAGACAAAAACAATTGTTGATGAACATTACCTCAAATTAGGGTATATTGTTTTGGTTTGGATCAAAGGACTTCCTTGGTAGGATTTCTTCCTGAAATAAAACTTCTAGGATTAGGGAATGGAATTTTTGAGTATATTTGGTCTATTTTTCACTGAACAAAATAATTTTTTATGTGTGATGAAAAGTGAAGAAGAGGATTCCTTTTATAATTGAGGTGTGGGGAACCGTCAAAATTTCCCAAATAATAAGTTATAATAAATTAATTTTCTATAAAAATATAACCAAAGGGCCATAGATTCGACGATAAGAGAATATACGAGTGGAATATCATTAATAAATATATTTTAGGAATTAATTGTTAATATTTTCAATATTATAATTTCAGTTAACCATTATTTAACATATTTTAATTTTAACTTTTTTTTAAAAAAATGATATTATTAAATGAATTGTAATTTTTTATTATATGGAATCAATTTTTCTTAAATAGTAAATTATTGAAATTTTAAAACTTATTATAATGACTATTTATTTATCAAAATATTTCCAGTATTTTAAGAAATCAAATAAAATATTATTTTTTCTAAGATATCATTAATATCAATTTTGAAACTATTATTTACATTGACATTAATAAAATAAAAAAAGAAATAAAATTTCTAACCATATCATTTATTAGACCCCTAATATGTCCTAATAACCTAAAAAATTCGTGTATAACCTTAATTAATTAAATTAGTATTTCTTTTACTACTTTTAATGTCACATAATTTGTATCATTAATTCAATAATTAGTTAATCATCATTGTCTAATTTTTTCTTGTAAATTTTTATTCACTAAAAATATAAAATAAAAAACCATTATGTAGATATATATTTTATATTTATTATTAATATTTATAGTCTAATATAAATTCTGAATTAGGCTATTTTAAAGACATTATACTTTGTAAAAGTAAGAGTGTGGTGTTTTTTCACTCTATTTGATTTTAATAATATCTAAGTCATTATCATGGAAATGTTTCAAGTAAATAATTAAAATAATAAATTAATGTGTTAATTTTGTAATCATATTCATCAAAAAAATTTAAGGTATGAATTATGGATTTTTTGTGTCCTTATTACATTATTTTTAACCTAATTTACTCAACTTAACCATTATTGTGGTAACAAAAATTAATCATTTTACTATTTATATTGGTAAAAAAAGGTACACATTTTATAAACATGGAAAATATGATTCAAAATATTGATTAATAATTCAAAATTCAATATGCACAAATGGCTAAAATTAATTTAAAATGAACCACATTTACAAGGTGAGAAAGAGGGTTTTTAATGTAAAAATGATTAGAAGTTTAAAATGTTTTTCTATTAATATTTTAAATCATAAATAATACAATTAAATTATATATATTAATAGTTATATAATTGATCTAATTTTACATTTAAACCAATTTAAATTATAATTAACTTTTTAAATTGTTTAGATGAAAATTTACTTTTCAATTAAATTGCATAATTTTCAATTATTCATCAAAAAATAAAACTTCTTAGAAAAATACCAAAAACTAGACTGAAGTATATTTTCATATTATTAAATAAATTATGAAATTTATTTTTTTAAATAAAATTTACATGTGTTCCATGTTATTTTTAATACAAGACTGCCCCAAAATATGGAAAAACTGCCTTTTTGAAGAATACAAATTTTTATGCCAAAGAACAGACTTCTTATTATTGAATTTCTATAAAACTTATTTGATAAATTTTGATAAAATAAATAAATATTTAGGATTTTAAATCAATTAATATCATTCATTAATTGTTATTAATTTTATTTACTAAGATAATATTTCTTTGGGGGAATAAAAATATTTTTTTATGAGAAACACATCCTTTATTTTCAAATGATTTATATATCCATTTATAATTAATTTAATACCAAATAATTCATTAAATATAAAAAAAATTTAAACCAGATGTTAATTATTTAGTTATTCTTTCTCATATTTTCTATACTAGTTGCTAGGTTATAATAATTATAATAATAAAATGTTGTTTTGTAGAAAATCATTTTTGTTTGTAACACAAGCTAAGCCGGTGTTGCGTATAGCGCACAATTAAAATGGTGTAGCATGAAATGAAATACATATAAAGATTATAATTAATTCTAGAAAAAAATTCATAAAAACTTGTGGTGTTACTCTAGGGAGTGGTCCCTCTACATAGAGATTATTCCCCCTATGCTATGTGACAATGTAGCGATGTGTGGGTTATCCACGTTGTTTGTTAATCTGAAAGACAAGTTAGATGTCAGAAACCAATGATAAACCATTTTGAACTACTGGAAGACTCATAACCTAGGTATGGGTTAGGATATAAAGATAAACATTCACTCTAATATTGGTTTCATATATCTATATATATGTCTTTATTGTTATGTTTTGTTTCCCTCTTGATTTGGGTTGAGATGACTACTTTTATGATGTTTCTTATTCCACCCTCCATTTCTCAAGGCATCCTATTGGATATGTATATAATCTCCCCTATATGTACTTGTCCAACAAGAGTCATGTATAATGTAGATATCAGATGGGTTGGTGGGGATTTCATAGATGGAAAAGGATACTCAGGTGAATTTGATCACTTACGATGGTCAAGTCTTAGAGATCTAGAGCCAAACTCTCTCAAAATACATTTTCCAATTGTTTCAAGGATGATACTAGTATTCTAGATGAGGGTTTATTTTTTTATTTTCATTTAGTTTGATTCACTAATTTGAATTCACCATATTTTGTTACATGAATGTTTTTACTCTAGAGGTTATATTATTTGATTATTTTTCCTATACCCTTCTATATAGAGATTTTTGGGTGCATGCATACAAGTACACTATGAAAATTCCTCCCTTTTATGGATTTCTGCTCTTGTTTCCAACCCTTAACCTATGGAGTTGGTCTTGGGGTAGTTTTGGCTCAGCCTTCTGCTATCTTGTTGGGACCTATTGGGTTGGGTCATGAACTATTGCTATCAAATGCCAGTTCTACCATAGGATGGTGTTTGGATTATTTCTTCCTTATGAGGTTTTCTTGGTAATTTTGGGAAATGATGTAAAAGTATACCAAGTTCATATTTCAGGCTAGGTAACCTAATGTAAGTTTACCAACCAACATATCTGTACCATAGGAATTTGATTACCTATTTTTCTTCTCACAATATCTAAACATTAGTTATAGGTACCATTGGTCTATGCATTATATAATATTTATTCCATTGAATATCCTTTTTTAGATAGCTTCTGATAAATATATATATTCTCTTTGGGCGTGGTATTTCTTTATAACATTCAATATGACTATATAATATCATCTATCTATGACTCTGAGATAATTCATGATAATAATTTGATAAGCAATGAGGCCTCAGTTTATTAACCCACCCATTAGTTGTTTCTCCAGGAAGGCACTGAGTAGTGCTACCACTTATTATATAATACATGGATTCCTCAATGGATTTTTAATATGATCATTTATTTGGGGAGTAGTTGATATCTCCATCATGGCATGATGTTGGAATGTGGAGGCATAACATGATATGCGAGTCCCAACAATGGAGACCATTTATGTTCCACAATGAGACATACCCTTAAGAATTAGATGTCTGACTCGAGGATGTTGTCTAGGTTTTTCTAATATGTGAGGACCTGATCGATAATATGGTTTCATTAGAAATCATTCTTCTCTATAGAGTAGATTTTGGGATCCATCTGTATTGAATGTAGATCCAATTATGTTGAGTGTGCATACTGGGTTTTAGATATAAAGATCACTGAAATTCAATTTTTATACAGGCTTTCCATTCTCATGTGGTGAATGCTAGCCCACCTATATTAAATACCTCTAGAGGTTGGGTGAATAAGGGTATGAAAAATGAAAACTATTTCATATTTTGGATCTTTTTATATTGGTAAACAAAATAGTTTTCTCTCTCTTTCCAGCAGTATTGTACGAACTGAAATTAATGCATGCCTGAGATAGAGAAATTTTATTGGTTCACCCTCACTGAGGTATGTACAAGGAGGATACAATGACAATGTATCAATGTAAAATATAACCTAAAATCGAACTATTCTTTATAAATTTTATAGTAGGACCACTATCCCTCTTTATTTATAACCATTTACGAAATTAAAGCTCAATAATCTCTCAACTGAAGTATGGTCACTTCTTATTTAGAAGACTATCCTTTTAT
The DNA here is from genome assembly GCA_963277665.1 of Viscum album. NCBI lineage: Eukaryota > Viridiplantae > Streptophyta > Magnoliopsida > Santalales > Viscaceae > Viscum > Viscum album. The sequence continues at coordinate 1,725,942,269 of OY728131.1, read as the reverse complement.
TTATTGAATAAACATTATTTACTACTCATTTAGTGTATCATTATGCTCCACTTTCATCTACACGATTAATACCACTTTACCATAGGTCTACAAGGTATTTCCTTTTACAAATGTTTTGCACTTGTCACTACATTCATGAAGCTCCCCTTTCGTGAAGCTCAACTAGCCTTTGTGGAGTTCCTTACAGTTCAAAATTCTCAAGTACCTTTGTGAAGAACACAAATTTTGTTCGTATTTTTTTAGCCATCATGAAATCCCTTACTTTCATGATGCTAAAAAAATTCTGTTTCATGGTATAGCCTTCACGAACTATTTCGTTTGAACCACATTTGCAAACTTCCTTCGTGAAATCAGAGATTGAAAATTTTCATCGAGTTTCTCTTTTCCTTTAAAGTGGAAGAAACTTATTTATCATAATTTCCTATAATTCTTGAATATTCCTTCAAAATCATCACTATTTTTTAGAGCCATCCAATTTCATTCATGATTATCCCTATCTCAAGATGCATTAGAAAAATTTATTATTTGAAAATCTTGTCATTTTCATAGAGATCATCTTCAACTTCTATTGAACCTTAAAAAATCCACCATCATGAATAATATTCTTTGAAAACTCATAAATTTTCCATATTTTTATTATAAATCAATGGAAGTCCTCTTTCTCAATACTATATAAACTCCAAATATTGGATGCCCAACATTTAGAAAATAATATTAAATGGTATCACCATGTGTACACAATTTTCTATATTGATTCAAGGGAATGAATTCCTTTATATTGTATCTTTTTAAACATACCATGTTAAAATAATTGTAGAAATGAATAACTTTTCATGGAAGCCCTCTTTTTTTTTTTAATAAACATAATCAACCAAAAAATACAAAAATTTTACCTTGAGGGATTTTTTCCCAACAGTTTAGGACTGGGACATTCTTGTGCTGTGTATTCACTGCTTAGTAGGACACCTACTGATAGTCATCTTGGTAGAGAAACTTATCGAAGGTGAAGTGCCATGTCGATAGAGCCCTGTGTTGGTAATGTTCGACATGGATTTAGACATTAAAGAATGTGTGAAACTTCCTCCAATGATACATGTATTTATGAAATGATTAAAAATGTATGGGTGAGTTGGTCCTGCCCTATGTTGATTGTTTCATGGAGCAGAAGAAGAGTTCCATTGTCTTGTACATTTGACATTATATTGATTTGATAAGGTTTTGAAGTGGGAACTTGTTGTGGAGAGCATGTGATAATGATAATGGACTGATTCAGGCAATAAGTGCATGTGGCTCAGGGGCCTTGAGTATGGTTCGTGGAATGACATGTGTCTCCACTATTATAGTAATAGTTACAGAACCGATTTGTATTCCATATTTAATTGAATATTTCCCCTATTTAAGACCTAGAAGTACCATTAAGGGACTTTTTTGTGGACACCTATGCAAAAGGATTCTGTATAGAGGATCAGCGATCACACATTACTATCAATAGTGCGACTTAATTAAATAAGGAGATATATCCTCACATAAAATATTTCCATAATAAATGTATAATACCACAATGTTTTTATGAAAACCATACTCTTTATTACTAAATAATTCAAGATTAATTTCCTATTTTTACACATAATAAGACCCAAAATATCAACGATTCTAGTGTAGATTGAATTAAGATTCATTACATAACAACTTTAAATAAATAATTCATTATATTTATTGAAAACTTACATAATATTCTCATATTATTCCTTCATACTTAAAAATACATGGGATAACCTAGGAACATACATAAAAAGGGGTGATCTATAAATCATTATACGGAAATAAACATGGATGTAAATTAAGAACATAATACATGTTATACAATAGTCATGTTAATATGGGTATAAAAGGAGTGATAATCATAAACATGAACTATTAGGTATGATATAGCATAATAATCATTAATCTAGCAAGGGAAATGCAAAAACTTCTTCAATCACTGAATAATAAACAAAGGTGAAGGATAAAATCTAATAAATATTGATTGAAAAATTCCAATGATGGGTTTGGATCACTACCTAATCTATTTAATGAAATCTCATGAGACTAAAATATTACCCAACACAATGGAGTACTATATAATTCTAGGCACACCCCACGTTTATTTCATTCTAATTCATAAGTATGCCACATAGATCATAAAAATGGATTCATTCATCATCATAGTTTTGTAAAAGATCGAGGTGTGAGAAAAAAATATTTATAACTATCCAATCAAAAAGTATTATTGTATAAAGATAATTCCCTTAATACTAAATTGGTATAGGTATTCACTACACAATTGTTTGCAACAGAAAATCACAGTGAAATTTTAGAAGCATAAAGGGTGTGCATAAATATTAATGGGAGGTCTTAATGATAGTGAAATGAGTATTTAATCATTTATACCTGCAATTTAATGTATGGGGTATGTACGAATATATCAAAACATTAGGAAATTATGAAAAAAAGAGACAATATAAAGAAGATACTTGATTAATGGAGAGAAGTAGAGGATCCCTTGACTTGAGATTCTGAGTGAGAATCCCTGGAATGAGATTTATTAATGCTTTGGGGATCCTAGGGAGGACTATAGAGTGGGTTGTAAAGAGTATGGATATGATCCAATTATTTTTAGTGTAGAAAAATTGGAGATTGATTGGGTTTATATAGTAAAAGACGGGGGGGATTCCTTACAATTTCCCAAAGCTAGGTTTTGGATTATATATAATAAAATAACTAAAAAAATCATCAATTAGTTTCTTCAGAGGGTTTATTCCAATGATGGTTTTTTGTATATTTTATTAGTTCAATGTCCTAACATATTAAAATATTACCCTTGGTTATGTGGAGGCGAGTCATTCTATTAAAGAAGTGATTTTAAATCCTTAAAATATAATATAGGTTTTGGTGGATTCATAATGTCTTTATAAAAATAATACAATAATAATAATTTTTTTAATGGAATGAAAATATTTGGTTAGGGATACAGTTTATTTTATTTATTACATCACTTCTAGGACATTATAATGTCATGATACACACTATATATTCGTATGAACTTTACATTTAAAAAAAATTAGAATGTATCAGAAAAAATTGAAAAATTCACCATTCTATAATTTTAAATTTATGATACAAAATATATATTTATTTTATCAAAATAATTTTAAAAATTTGTGTATTTTTACTTTTAAAATAATAATTGACATTTTTTAAAAAATGATGGGTTTTTTTACAACAATAGATTTTTCAACACCTATAAAATTACATTTAACATCATAAGAATTACATGTTGATTTAAATTTAATAAAAATTGTTTGATTATAATATTTAACAAAAATATAATTTAACTAAATAATCCATTAATTCATTAAAATAAATGTCTTAATTGAAATTAAATATTAATTAAAAAGACACTTTATGTTTTGTTGTATCAAAATCATAAATCATTAATTTGGCTTCCATAAAAAAATGGAAGTATATTACTGATTCTCTATAGTATAAATATTAATATTATTATTTTATTTAAAAATATCCCATTAATACACCATAAACTCTATAAGAGTATGTTTCATGATAGTGATACTTTCTTGGGGTGGTTTGGTGTCCATGGTTTGGACCGTGACATTGATGAACTTGAACTTCTCCCATAAATGGTAATGGTCATGCTATAGTAGTTGGATCTCAACTTGGGATTGATCAAAAGAATAAACTAGTTATTCTATATCCATAAACAACTATGATAATTGGGCATTATAGGGTATTATCTGATAGGTTGAGGTCATCTCTTCCTTTGTGTCAATTTTCATTGTTAAAACTAAATATATATACCAATCATATGATCACTATTAAAATAAAATATTATCAAAGGTAATTATTCTTAAAAATATTTTAAATATTATTTGATTTAATGAAAAAATATGTGCATGTTTTTTCTAAATCCATAATATTTAATAGTTAATTTAATTAAATAAAAATAGTAATTTCATTTATTATAGTTTGGGTCATTAAAATATCACCCCTTCAGAAATTTTACTTTCTAAATATTTATTTACCAACCTATAATCTAAGAGAGAAGATATATTTCACCATCTCATCCTATTTCCACATCACTTATCCCATATTTTTTCTTCACCATGGCACTTTGACTAGGTGAATTGTCTTATTTAATTGACCATTTTCTATTTAATATAAGATCCTCCCAAGTTGCTCCTCATATGAGAGATCATTCTCCAATAATACCACATCTGGATTCTGTACATGTTAGGGTTCTGGTATGTTCTTCCTCATGAGTTATACATGTAACACATCATGTACCTATGATGGTTTTGGTGGGATTGTCAGTCAATTGATCACCAATCCAATTCAACAAAGGATCTGAAATGGTCCAATGAATAATGTAATAAGCTTTAATGTATTCTAAAATCTAAATAATTTCTTACATTGGAGATATTAGTAAGAATTACATATCTCTGGCATCAAACTCTAGGTCTCAGCATCAATTTTAAACATAGTTCTTCAGTCAACTCCGAGAAACCTTGGTGGGCTGCTGAATAGTCATAACATTTTTCATCAATTAATTGACCATATTAGGACCGAACAGCTTTAATTCCCCAACATTATACCAACATGTAGGTGTTCTAAACCTCTTACCATAAAGGATTATATAAGTATACATTTGTATTATTTAGTGGAAACTATTATCATGGGGGATCTCAAAATGAGGAATATTTTTCTGTCAGCCTCCTTTGAAGTCAATTGAGATTTCTCTCAAATTTTACTCAACTGTATAGATAGTCTGCATATATTTTCCTTTATATTGAGGGTGATAAACCATATTGATGTTGAACATAGTATTTATAACATACAGTGGAACATGGATCATGATTGGATACAATCAATTGTGGTATTCTATATACCCTCACAACTTCTCTAATGTATATTTTTGCATGTTGATTGATTTATAATTCCTCTCAACTAGAAATGATGTGTGAAAAATTTATAATATGATCCACCACAATCCATATTTCATTATTTATTATTAGTTTCATCATTAGAATAGTGAAAACATCCATGGTGATGCCTGACCACTCCCATGTAGTTATGGGTAACAGTTACATAATCCCATTAAATTTTTCCCTCTCCTGCTTGACTTGCTGACATACATGACATCTTGATGTATATTCTGTGATCTCACTCTTCATATTGTCCCAAAAATAGTTCTCTCAAAGATCTCAATACATATTTGTGCTTCATTGATGGGTTTAGAATGTTGAACTATGTTCATTATTCAATATCCCATTCTTTAACATAGGATTTGATGGTACACACAATCATCACCAAAATATTACAACAACTTATTCATTAACATTGAACTCTAAGTAATTCTCATTTCTTATAGATTAAAATTTATATTGAATTCAAATGTCATATCTTTGAGTGTACATTTTATTTAATAAATGATACGATTAACCAATAATTTGTGAAAGGATTGATGATGTTCCTTTCATTATGATTGCCTTATTCATTACCTCTATGTCTAATAATATTAGATCCATATCAATGATCATCAATGATAAAATTTCAAGATCTTTTATACATATATCATTCTCACTTTATTTTATTTTTATGAATGGAAATGGATTGAGAATTCATAGTTCTTGATTATCTCTATCTATCATCACTAGAAGATATTTATCTCTTTCTTTTTGAATATATACATGGGGATCTTGTGATCCGTATATATTTTACACTTCTGCCCAAAGAAATAATGCTTGAATATTTTCAAAGAAAATATCATAGTAGAAAACTCCAGATCTTATATTGGTTAGTTTTGTTGGTGAAATTTCTATTTTCATGAGGCATAGTTTATTATATTGCAATTAATCATTAACAAACATATCAATCCATTCTTATATGAATCGATTATTACCTTGAAAATTTATCCACTTTGGGGCAGTGTAAGTACACTTTCATTGATAAGACCCTTTTTAAACTCATTGATTATGTCTACACATTCATAATTCCAAAACAATTTAACTCTCTTTTGGGTTAGCTTGGTTAGAGGTTTTTAAAATAGTGATAATTTTCTCAGAAATCAATGATAATAACTAGTTATCATAAGAAAAATATGGATTTATATCATAAAATTCGACTTAGATAATTCTTTATTTTCTTATTTTATTAATGGGTCCACAGTTATCCCATTAGTTATGATAATATTACCCAAGAATGATACTTCCTCCAACCAGAAATAAATACTATATTTCAAAAATCTTCTCCTTTCATATGGTGTTTTTCACAATTCTCAGATACTCCTCATGCTCCTACTTTATTTCAGAGTATATTATAATATTATTTACAAAAACTACCAAATATTAATTGAGGTAACCTTTAAAGACTCTATTTATTATGTAAATGAATATTTTTGGAGAATTTTTGATTTATAATAGATTTATAATTAACTCATAGTGCCTCTAACATGTATGAAGAGAATTATAGGGGATATCATCCTTCTTCAACAAAAAATGGTAATACTCTAACTGAATATCCACATTTGAGAAGTATTTTTCTCTACATATCTAATCAAACAACTCATTAATCTATGGTAGAATATACATGTACTTTATCGTTATCTTCTTTATCTAATGGAAATCAAAGAAAAGGCACAGTAACTCATCCTTCTTCTAGATGAATATCACGGGTTCACCCCATGGTGTAAAACTTGGGTGTATGAACCTTTTATCCATATTCTCATATAGTTTTTTCTTCATCTACTCATGTTCCACAATAACCATTCATTACATATTCTTAGATAATATAAATTCACCATGTATAGTATTGATTAAAAATTCAATTTCCAAGATAGGATGAAGATATTTAGATTCTTTAAAAAATACTTCAGTGTATTCCCTCACAGTGGGTATTTCATAAAGGATGATCCATTACATAAACAAAATCATTTGATATTTGTATGATTACTTCTAATAAAATAATATCAATTCATGAGATGTTGTTAGAAAATGTGTTTCATCCAAATCCATTCATTTGAATATAATCAATGGACTATTCACAATACAGAGGGTGATTTCCATCTCACAATAATTTATGTTGGATATATATGGGGAAATCCAATCCATACACATAATTGCATAAAATTACATTGAAGGGAGTATCACAAGGTTCTTTATAAAGTTCTGAAAAATAAATTCTAAATAGGAGGAGTTATATACATGGGGTGAAATAATTTCCCATTTTCCATTTTCATCAACATTTCAACTTCTAGAATTAGTGTTGGTGTTTGAGTAGTTCTACTAAACATTTAAGATATAAATGAATGTGTATAACTATGGATGATAACCCTACCTTTCAAATTTTTATACTAGTTCTAACCATTTACGTTAAACAATATAGACATTGATATGAGTATATTTAAGATATTGAACACATGAATGATAATACAATGACTATAAAGAGATAACATTTAAGTGAAGTTTATACCATTTCTTATAAATATATAGGCTTCAATATTTGTTATCCGTTATCTATTTTATATGATAGAAAATTATGGGAGTTTCTTATGTTAATTAGATTTTTTAATGAGATTTTAAATTTCCAAATCATATCCCATGGGAGTGTAAAACCAAATTTGCAGCAAGGCTTGTGTCATGCACCAGTTCCTAGTTGTGACTTGCTCAATGTGATGTTTTTGGGGTTTGCCCCTATGTATATCTCTACTAGAGCCACATCCACATGTAGTAACCATATTGTGATATATTTTCATGATAACCCACATACAAGTTACTTTAATAAAATATAGGTATTGTTTCTTATAATTTGATTTAACAACATGGCTTTCGCAAAATTTTTCTATTCCTAACCCCAAAATAAACTAAACTTTTATTTTATACCAACTTTGACAACCATACTAATTATTACACATTAATTAATTAGTTTTTACATAATTTTACAAATAATACAACACAGATTAAATATATGTATAGAGTTTTTGGAAATTAGGTACATTAAATTGCTACATAAAACAAAGAATATATCATCTTTATTGAAAACATAATTAACATGCTCTTATTATTCCTACGTACTTAACATATTTTGGGGTAACCTAGGGATATACATAAGAAAGTGGTATGACATAAATAAAATAAAGGTAATAAACATGGAATAATATGAATATATTAATAAATGTTATAAAATATTCAAATCTATTGTGAAATATTTGTAAAAATCATAAAGATGAATAATGTGGCATGATATAGCACGATAATCATAATTGTAGCAAGGAAATGTGTAAACTTATTCAAACATTTAATAATAATCATAGATCAAGGATAACTTCCAATACATCACTATGGGTTAGGTTCACTCCCTATTCTCTTGAATTATGTCTCTTGACACTAAAACATTACTCAATTCATTGGAGTGCAGTATAATTTTGGGCACACAAATAACTTTCATTTCACTCTCCTGATTATGTGTTCCACATATATCCCGAAACACATATTCATTAATTATAATACCTTATACCATGAATGAGGAGTGTTTAAAACATATATATAATTACCCAATTAAAAATAACATGTTCATAAATTTTGACCCCCTTGAAAAAAAATGGGTAAGAAAATTTACTATACAATTGTTTGGCTTGGAAACACGTGTTGAAATTTTGACAGCATAACGAGGGAGTATGAATTTTCATTGGATTGATTAATGAGAGTGAAATGGGAATATAATAATATATATGCTAAATATATAGTAATGGTGTTTAGAAGAACATATCATTACATTATGAAATTATAATAAATGACATAAGACAAAGAAGGTATCGAAATAGTGAGGAGGATGAGAGGATTCCTTACCATGGAATAGTTATTCCAAATGTTTGAGAGGATATTCCTGAGATCATGGGGGATCTATGAGGGGAATATATAGAGGGAATTTAAAATTAATTATTTTATCTAAGGATTTTTAGTTCAAATAAATGGGAGCATGGGTTGGTTAATTTATGAAAATATGGGGGAATTCATTATTATTTCCCAAACTGAGGTTTTGAAACTTATATACTATAATATCCAAACCAAAAAATATGACTATTGTTTTTTCCAATGGTTGTTGAAAAATAGGTTCAGTAGTTATTATTTTAGTCACCCAAAGTCCTAACTTATTAAAATGTTACCCTTGGTGATGTGGAGATGGGTCATGCATGCTCTTAAAGAAAGGATTGTAAACCCATAAAATATCTTAATGGTTCAGAATGATTCATAATGTCTTTATGAAATCAATTAGATTAATATAAAATCATATTATTTTAGAGGGAAAACATATTATTGGTCTTGGGAACCATTTATAGTTTTTATTACATCACTGTTTGGTCATTATAATTTCATAATACATTGCATATTTTTATAAGGTATTTAATTTTTACATGAATATTTAACTATTTTAGAAAATTATAAAAAATTAACTTGTGTATAATTTCAATGAATATATTCAAAAAATAATATTCATTTTATCAAAATAAATTTCTAAATATGTATATATTTTCATTTAAATTTATGATTTAAATTTATTAAGAAATATTTTTTTTGACAATAATAATTTTTGGACCCTTATAAAAATTACATTTGAATTTATAAAAATTATAAGATCATTTTTATTAATAAATATTATTTAATTATAATATTTTAATAAAATATAATATATTTCAATAACATATTTTTTACAAAAAATATATCTTAATAGAAATTTCATATTAATTTTAAAAAAACTTTGTGTTTTATTGTATCAAAATCAGAAATAATTTATAATTTAACAATAATAAAATGAATGTATATTAATTATTATATATATATATATATATTAATATTATTATAGGTTTTTTAGATATAACTTTAATATTATATAAAACACACTAAGAGTAAGGTGCATGATCGTTAGACTTTCCTATAGAGGTTCGACATACACTATTTTGGATGTGATCTCGATGAGATTGAAATTCTCCCATTAATAGTTTCACTCATGCTTAATTTGATATGTATTAGCTTGAGATTGATCATTGTCAATCCTAGTGATTCTATATCCCTTAAAATATTTTATAAATGAGATTCATATGGAATGATCTAGTTGGTTGAGTCCATCACATCATTTTTCCGTGTTAATTATATTTGTAAAAACCCTATATTTATAATAATCATATGATCATTGTTCAACGGATATATTATCAATGGTAATTATTATTAAACGTTATTTAAATCTTATATAATTTAATGAAACCAATTATATTTATGTGTTTTTATATCCTTAATATATATTAATAAATTTAACTAAATCATAGAGGGAAATTTGTTTATAATAGTTTGGGTTGTTACAGTTTTTCTCAATATGAGATATACTTTTACCATCCATGCTCAAATGATGTATACCAGTGAGTTTTATAGTGATTATAGTTTTATGGGATTTAGTTTTCCCCTTTTTTCTTGGATTTATCACTTAAAAGGGCATGATGTGCTCATTCTTATGAGGTTATAACTGCTTCTTTAACAGTTATCTTGTATTACCCATGGAGTAGCAGACAATTTGAAATATCAGTTTCCTATGATTTTGGAACAGTATGAGGGAATCCATATTAAAGAAATATTTGGTTTACATCTACATATAGAGTTTCTTTTCTATATATAATTTCACCAGGGCTGACCCAACATCTAGGAAACAAATGGGATGGCCCCTACTAAGCTTTGGGGGTTGAGGTGTAGTTGGAGGACCTTTGAGAGTTGGGTTTTCTCATACACAGTGTGTCTCATTTAGAAGCTCTATTTTTGTCCATGAAAATGTTTGATGGTATCTTATACAATTATTTTTATTATCATCGCACGAACCATGCCTCGAAAAAGAGTTCCACTTGTCGTGGATTGATGATCTCATTGATTAGTTACAAGGCATGATATTGTTCTCGAATATCAATATCAGGTCTAACTACTACTAGTTGATGGTTTTTGAGGATGATATTATGAACATGTAATTATGATGTATCTGTTAAGACTATGTATTTTTATTCCTCTTATTGTAAAAAATATATTTAATTATGTTTATGGCTTTGATGAATCATATTTTCAATCAATATATAGACCAATATATTGTTTCCTTCACTAATGATAAAATCATATAGTCTATGATATATGTGGAACAATCATAGCACTTGAGGATAGTCCTAGAATTATAATGTGAGAACCAAATATATGGTATGATCTCACATTTATAGTTATGGATTTTAGATATTCACTTTCAAGAGTATTTCATTTATAATAATGGAATAGCTATGAACCTAGAAACTATTGATGCAGTGATTACCTCCGAGCCACCCAATAGTGTTTTTGTTGTGTACAGTCTTCTTATCATTATGGAGGTACCAAAAATTGTTCTAGGAGGAATTATCCGGGATTTAAACCCCTTTGGACAACATAATGTAGAAATTTATGTTTTTTAACTAGACTGAGATGTGCTAGAGAGTTTTTGAATAGTTGAGCCTGAGATGAAAAGGTGCTCTTTTATTTTGGAATATTGGATGAGGGAGTGGAGCATATAATGTATTTTAATTACTTTTAAGATGATCATGAATATGATTTGATATAGATTTAGGCAGTGATCATATATGGGTTGAGGTAGTTGAGACCTCATGACCTATAGAAGGTAGCAGTAGTCTTCACTATGAAGATGTAGAGGCACTATCTACTAGAAGAGTGATTTTTTGTTTATCAAACCATCATAGTCTCCTATATTTTTTCTATAAGAGATATCTGAACATGAGACAGAGTAATTGGTTGAAGGTCCTATACTCAAATGACTTTGATATTGTGTATACTCCATGGAAGGGAAATGTAGTGGAAAATTACCATAGTTGTATGCCTCATTCTCTATTTATGGACGAGGCATTTGAGTTTTTGGATTCATTGTATCTGACTCTAGTTGAGGGGGGTTCACATTTTATCTTTAATTGAGGGTGTTGAATCATATGGTTCTTCATTGTACGAGGGAGGCTCATTTAGGGTACATCGACTGTGAGGCCCTACATGACCATATATACTCAAGATATTCTCTATATATATTATCTATAGAATTGAATAACGAAATCCTTTTTTAGGGATGGATTGTGGTTCAGGTGACATTATCAGAGGAGGTGATAAGGGAGTTTCACATTCTTCCTCTGGTTGTACATCTCGATGTAAGAAATATCTATAGGGGCCTTTATTATATGTTTTTTTGTGATGGCATGAGGTACATCATGGATGAGTTCATCTATTAGTGTCTTACATGTTAGTAGACGAAGGATGATAACCATGATATGGCAGGGTTTTTTTTAGCCTCTTGAGATCCTGGAGTTGAAATGAGATTTCATATATGTGGAATTTGTAATTTGACTTCCCTAGGATTTGTGGGTCCACGATTCTATCTGGTTTATTGATGACCAACGTACCATGAAACAACACTTCATTTCTATTATGGATCCATGTTTGTTTTATATTTTGGCAATGTTTTATCTATGGGGGATAATACACCTCCATGGGGTACCCTCAATGATTATCTTTGATCAGTATGAGTGATTCACATCATGCTTATGGAGAGGCCTATAAGATAAATTTTAGATCTAGTTGAGGATGAGTATATATTTTTACCCATAGACAAATGGGCTGACCGATTGAACTATCCATGCACTGGAGAACTAACTTAGAGCTTGTACATTATACTTAAGCTAGAGCTAGTCAGACCACATACCATTAGTTGTTTTTTCATATAATTATATCTATCACTCACCTATTGACATCTTAAATTTTAAGGAAATGTTTGTGAGACCTTATAGGTCACCGTTATAATTTACTGAGATCGGTGATGCATTTTTTAAAGATAAATATAATGAGGGTGATGATAAAGAAGATCCAAGGGATCCATTAGTGGATGATGAAAACATTGAACTGGATAAAATATTTTTCAAATCGATATCATAGGTCCTTGTAGATCGAGGTGGGAGTCCAAAATTTACAAATATTATCCTCATTATGATGATTGAGAATATTTTTCTAGGGAGGAAAGTTATCCTTGAGGTTCATCATGCCATTTGAGATCTTTTAAAAGGTTCGCGAGGTTTCTTACTGCCTTGTTATACAACCACATTTGGAGTGGGTGCATGTTGTTTTCCATGTGTCATAGTCAATGAGATATGTTCATGGTCCTACACACATTATTGACCTAGGATAGTTGTATATAAATAAAGGAGATAAATTTTTGTAACTGCAAGTGGAAATTGAGGATCAGTAGGAGAGGATCATATATTGATGGACCATTTCCTTGTTTCATGAGTTATAGGAGTATGAGAGAATGCATGATAGCTCCTAGAAGAAGGAGAGAAATATTTGAGATTATAATCGCCACATGTTTTTAGTTTTAGCTTCTTTTTCATAAAAACATTATAGGATGGAATTGGTTAGAGACACTATTTTGGATTATAATACTTTGAAATATATTACCAACTATTTTAAGATCCATGCACTATGATAGTGTGGGATTCTGAGGCCTAGTGATCCCATAATAAGTTTTATAAAAATATAAATTATATAACACATCACACACACATGTTTTATCATAAAAACAAAATATGTCTTGAAAAGAGTCCCATATCATAAATATGACCTCAGTGTTTAATACAGAGTGTAGGGTTTACATTAGGGATAACCTAATGTTATTCATCACTATAAATTCATATGAATTATTCATTTTCAGGTATGTTAAGATAAATAAATATTTAAATATTTTTATTCTTACATTTAATTCCAAAAAACATTTTCCTCTATATATATATTCATATCAAATATCATGGGATAGTATAGTAACCTCGAGATAATTGCTATAAAGATTACATCGTCATTTATTGAAGATTAATGATCAAATGACCACCGAAAACAATCACAAAGTGAATCGTGGTACAATGAATGTAGTGGGTCCTCTCCATAATTGGAACCCAGATTCTTCACTAAATATTGATTTAAATAATGGTTATATCAATGAATTGTAGATTTATATCCCTTCATATTAAATATTTCAAACATGTATTGTTTCTGCTATGGATTATGCATTTCCACACCCATTGCATGATCCCCAAAGGGGAATATTTTGTTATATATTTTTTATCTTATCATTCCTTGGTTTCACCGTAATTATCCATTATTATTAAATATTTAGACAACAATGCTTGGATGATGATTTATATATCTCCATTCTTGTAATTTTCCCCCATTATTCTTCATGTTATTCATCATCAGCATATGGGGCCATGTTTCACCTTTCCTTTATAGGTTTATGAATCATCAAATACCTAGATACTTGGAAGATTTGTGTATGATGAAAAATATTGGAGATTTTAGGATGGATCATTATAGATAATGGAATGAGAGTGATTAAAAATGAAGATCTCATATCATGGACTAAGAAGAAGTGATGGGTGCCATGTAGGATACATGCAGATCAATAGGTTTAGAATTTATATCAAATAATGACTAGAATAAATGGATAGAGGTGGTTACCAACATTTTTAGGTGCCCAAATGATTGATTTGGTGGTTCTAGAGTTGGATCTAGTGACGCATCAAGAAACTAATGTTTCTATGAAAAAAAAATAACTTGATAAAATATTCCAAAAGAATTTTTTCTTAGCCCAACCCATTCATGTATTATTGGATTTGGGGGAAGATAAGGATCATAATAACTATGAATGGGACACACTCTCTATGACCCTCCTCAAGAGTCTAGTCCATGTACATAGGGAACACACCTTGGAACCCATTTGGGAGGACATGTTGTGTGATCAGGGAGTAAATAGACATGTCCAAAAGAGCAAGAAAATTTCATAAGTTACCGAGACATATATCATAGTACACATTCACATAATATTGTACTATATGTCCATTAATTTATTTTCTATAGAGGACACAGCTAGGAAGTGGAGTGGTTTCATGGGATGTATGGACTCCTAACACAAAGGGTACTTCATTAAATTATTCAACATCTTTTATATCATTTTATACTATAATTTTGTCCTAAGAATACCCTATCTATAATTTTTCCATGTATAATGTGATTGTGTACTTCATAGTGGATTTTGAGATTTGATGTGAGATGTTTCGAACATGAACCTTATTTATGTGGCATATGCTGATGATATATACTAGAGAGTATGACCAGAGAGAGTATGAGGATGGAAATACTACTATCATACTAGGTCTAGTGTTACCCATATACCTTTATCTATGTACTAAGTGGTACCCCCACCATAAAGTACTAAGGCATGGGTACTCTATCTACTAAGTGTTACCCCATGATTGACTAGGTAGAGGGTCATCTATCTATTGAGGGGTAACCTATTACAGAATAGGGTGTAGTTCCACTATCTACATAGTGGTAACCTATGAAAAATTAGAGGGTGAGTCCTTTATCTACCAATTGTTACCCCCATATAGGAATAGGGTGTAGGTCATCTATCTACCAAGTAGTACCCACAGACATTCTATGGTGTGATGCTCACCGACCCTCTATATATTGATTCGTACCCCTTGATGTACTTGAGATAGGGTCATAAACATATAGATTATTCCCCACGTACTATGAAGCATAGTGGTGAGGTTTGTGTTCTCAATTGGTTTGTTTCTTCATAAAAACACACAATTTATGGGGCATCGATGATTGAACTTTCAGAACAACTATTACACTCATCATCATATGTTGGATATGAGATAGAGATCCCCTTTGTCTCTCATATGGGTTTCATAAATGAGCTTATATGTCTTTTTTCTTGGGATTTATTTCATTCTTACTTTGGGTTGAGTAGACTACTTCTATAATTTGTCCTATTACTCCCCCTCCAGGTTTTATAGTGTCCTAATAGGTATGTATATAATGAAACCATCATTGAAATTTACCACATGTTTATGTCTACAAGGGAGAGGTCATGAATTATTTCATAGGGGCATAGGGATACTCTGGTACATTTGACCACGTATGGTGCTCATGGCTTGGAGATCTATATCTAGTCACTCATGGACTTTCTTTTCCAATTGTTTTCAGGTTGGGGAATATTTTATGGGACGATATTTATTTTTTCACATTGATTTTTATTTTGAACTCTTTTTTATTCCCAATAAATTATTACATGTTCACTCTATAGATTACTATCTTTTATTATTATTCATATAAACTTATGAGTGGAGATGATTGGTTGTGAGCGTATTGACACGTTATTAAAGGACACCCATTTTATTTTTTTCCTTTCAACACATATCATCGTCCCCTGTATGATGATGGTAGGATTAGGGAAGTTTTTCCTTGGCCTTATGATAGCCAGTTAGGCACTAGTGGGTTGGATAATGACATTTTTCTATACCAATTATTTTTATTTTTATTCTATATTTTAATTCCAAATATAATTTCTCCATATATATAAATTTAATTAGTTTATATTTATTGAAAAATCATAATAATAATAACAAAAAAATTTTGTAATATATTTTATTATATATGTTTTTTGTAAAAAATAATTTACTAGTATAAAATATATTCATGGTTTATAAGGTTCAAAAAGGGTCATTTTTGGGGAATAATTTTTTAGTTTACATGATGTATAACCCTTATAGAATACGTTTTTTGGTCCGAGATACATAATCAGATTCATAACCTATAATTTCCCACCTAACATGTCTGACTATCAAGCAATTAAATTCTTATCACTTATATAACATTAATTTCTAAGGAAAAATCCATTTTCACCAGTAAAAGTATTATACATCCACTCACTCCAACACACACCCCTTATTCAAATAAATATTTAATATATACCCATTTTATATTTTCCATGAGCCTTGTTACTCCATTAAATTTACTATTTTTCAATTGAGAACCCCCTAATTCTCAATTCCCATGGTTTCCTCCAATAGAAGTTTTAAGTTCTCAATAAGAGTACTCTCATCTCATTAAAAATTTGTATTCTCTATATTCCTCCTAAAAATAAATTTTACCAAATATAAAATAATTACATCATTATAATAATAGTAAATTTTTTTAATGTTAAATGGATATTAATTTAACATTTTTTCCCAACCATGGGAAAAATTAATACGTTAATGACCCATACATCTACACTACTTCCTCCATAAATGGTGTATTTCATTTTTCATCACTACACCACATGAATTTTAATAATATTTATTTAATGAATATATATTATATTTATGATATAATTATTATTATATATAGATACATTATTCATTTTATTAATAATATCAATCATCAGAAAATGAAATCATCACTCATACGTTATTCTGGACTACCACATCTATTGATAGCGTGATTTATTTTCATCAGTTCCTTAAATATATTTTTATAAAATATATTTGATGAATATATATAATATTATGGAGTTATATATATCATGAAAATGGTTTTTAATGGGTGGAATAAGTGTTTTCAATCATCATAATGTAATTTTTTGATATTAATAAATTACACAAAACCAACTCATTGTTGATCTAATTTTCTCACACCATACCTATAGTTTCCATAAACTTAAATTGAGTATATATAAATTAATGAAAAAATTGATTTAATATTATTTACTAATCTACTAATGATGAAGATCATATCAATAAATAGGGTTTTATGTCATCATTATCAATCAAATGTGATACAATTTAAATGACTAACACTCAATGATGTTGACAAGTGATAAGTAACTATAGAATTCATAATGAATGATTAAAATTAAATAGTATTAAAGGTTATAGATATTTATAAAGTTAACAAATTGTCTATTAATGTATTTATTTTTATTATAATGGATTTTAAAGAGGTTTCATGTCTGTCAGAAGTAACATGGTATGCGTTTCTCATGTAAATCACATTTTGTATTTAAGATTGATATAAATAAATTTCAATATAGTGAATTAAGTAATATTTATATATAAAAAATATTAAAATTATAATAAACTATTAATTAACAAGGATTACATGTTGTCCAACAATTTCGATTTTCATTTGGTACATAATTCACTCAATATTATACTTTTTTGTAAAACATGCCTTACCACTTTTTTGGTCAAGAACATTATCCTGTATATTCAATATTTTGTTTGAGAGATGTTATTACATCCAATGATATATTTTAAGAAGTAATTTTTTATAATTTAAATTACTTTATTTATAAAATAAATCTTCTTACAATATTTTCAAAATGGTCTTTTTCCTCCAACAATTAATTTTTAGAAAATGTTAATGAAATCTTCTCTTCATCAGGTTAGTAACCCCATTGTATTTTACCAAACCCTTTACCAGATATCTATATAAAACATCCTCTACACTTTATAATTATTTTATAAATAAACTTCAAATCCACTATTTCATAAATAGTTTCTCAAAAGAGATTAAAAATATAAAAAATGATTCTTCTTCATTCCCCTGTAATGTAAATGAGATATTATAATTTTTTTACATTTATATCTAAAAAAATTAATATTTCTCAGGGAATTAATATATAATGATACCATAAAACTTATTTCAATTGATATATCTTGAAGTTTCATTATGAAAAATTCATCAAACACATCTCTTTTCCACTTATAAATATAGTGGTGGTTGAAATATAATTGTTTTCAGGTTCTATTAGAACACATATTTATAATTAATCATTATTTAATGGGAGAGACCTATTTATACATAAAATATATTAGATAATGTTTAATATCTAATAATATAAATATGGAAGATAGAGATGTGAATTCTTGATCCACTATGTTACATGATACATGGACATAAATTCCAGAAAAACTATGTTATAGGAGAGAGAGATATGAATTCTTGAACCACTATGTTCTGATTTTCATTATTTTAGTTGTGATATATTTATATGTTTTCAAAATTAGAATGTTATGATTATTTTTTTATTAGGTTATTATATGATCTATTTCCATAGATTTATTATTTATATATATTTTTAAGACTTTATTTCTAGATGTAATGTTCATGGATCATGATTAATATCTCATACTCAGATAATGTTATTATAATAGATTAATATCATCAATATATTATATTATAATTACATTCATTGAGCATTTGAGATCACTCATTTCTTTTTTTCCATTACCTTTGTAATGAGAAAATAACAACTTATGAGATTTTTGGAAGCGGATATGATGGGGAAATATTATGAATTAAAGATCAAAATTGGTTTAAAATAAGTTATTTAAATTGAAAACCTTCAATGGGCATACTATTTTTTATCTAGGTTATGTACAACTATTTCTGAGATGGAATGATTATTAATGTGAAATAACTAAATAAACATGTTTTTTAACATGGGTCACCTAAACTGGTATCAGGGTTGGGTTTAGTTTTCATTTTTGTTTAGTTTATTTATATTTGGTTATTGGGAGTATAGAATATTATTTATAACTCTATATAGACTCACAATCTAGGTTATGCATGTCATATGTGATATCCAAGACCATGATGCCACTTGAGAGGTGTGTCGAGCCCGGTGGGTGACATAGCCTCAAGCACATCTCCCAGAATTCCATAGGTTACCGGCTTGTAGTGAGGTTTTTGGGTGAGTAAATGGGGAGACTATGCCCTCATTACTAAAGTGTTTCACCAAGGATGGATTTAGACATATGTAAATAGGGGAAGAAATATAATTAAATAGAAGGCACCAACGAAAATCGAGACACCAATAATAATAACTAAAACCACTTGAAAAACATTTAACATTAGATTATGATATGTTGTGTACTAGAAATCTAGAATACATTGATATAGACAACATGCATTACATTTTACAAAATGTATAAAAGCAATCAAAGACTATGCCAAGAATCTTGAGCTCTAACATAATCCTTTACTATAAAGATCCATCTTAAGCCACAATAAATCATGAGTTTGAAGCCTTATACTTCCCTTTGTCAACACCTGCAGCCATGTAATCTACTCTGAGTACTAAATGGATCCTAGAGAGGGTGTGAGATAAATCATAGTGGGCCACCACCAATGTTGTCTATAAAATATGACATGTGTAATGGAAATGTAATAGTGTGAAAGCATTCATATATAATGTAAATCATTACATTGTATCTAAATACACATCAACCTACTTCATCCCTTGGACGATTCTTGAAAATTTCTATATTTAATTATTTTATTATTACCAGTTTCTAAATAGGTCACATATTAAAAATAGTGAACGTTCGAAGATGTAACAAGGAAAGCTGAAATGTTATTTACAAGTGAAGTACCACGGTAATAACAATTGATACGTAGAGCATAAGTGTTTCCAACTCAGTTATAACTGTATCCTTCCCTTGGTAAGAGTGTAGTCCAAGGAGCAAGTTCCAATGCATTCCATAATAA
The DNA here is from genome assembly GCA_963277665.1 of Viscum album. NCBI lineage: Eukaryota > Viridiplantae > Streptophyta > Magnoliopsida > Santalales > Viscaceae > Viscum > Viscum album. The sequence continues at coordinate 1,725,921,792 of OY728131.1, read as the reverse complement.
GGTCCCTAATGAATCCATGGTTACCATCCTAGGTAAAATGTTTCTAAGTAGAGATAGATACCTATAGGATGTAACCATGGAACCTACATGTCAATTTTGGATTCCAAGTATAGTATCCATGGTATCCTATATTGATAATGAAAGGATAGTACATTGTCATACCGAGCATCCAGGAACAAATATGGATTGGGATCAAGGTGGGTCTCAACCTAAAGAAGACATATCAATGAATTGAAATGGGGTTCCCACATTTTCATGGAATTCTATAATTCGAATCCAAGGAAAAATCCATTCAAGACATTACTAATTTATTATAATTTCATGTAATATCTCCATTGGTTCAATCCTTGGCTTTCATTAGTGTGATACGTTCAAGTAGCATTCAACCTTTTTATCAATTGATTTTGTTCAATAATTTCCTTTCATTAGTGTAACAAGGACAAGTAGCATGAAACTATATAATCAATTTATGTAATATTCCATATTCAAGGATCATTCTTTTACCATCCATTTATGTGGTTAGTGTCTCTATAGAGAGGTAACCTACTATTCATTTACATTGAAGGCGAAGTCATATACTCATTATAACTGCCAATTCAAATTTTAAATTTAATTATCAATTGAATAACTTACCATAGGTCAGTCATGTTCTGAGAATTCATTGTAATTTAAATTATTCCATCAAAAATATAATCCAATCTATTTAGTATATAAAATATTACCCTTAGAATTTTCATGCCAAGGCACACCGAAATGGTAGAGAAAACGTGTCAAAACACTAAATAACAATTATTGAATAACCTTTTCCATAAAAGGGATGGACTTGTGGTCATAACAACCATAAATTAATCAAATATATGGAAATATAATATCTATTTAGTTCTAAAAAGTATAATAATTCCATATTTATTCTATAAACAACAGCTGATGAAATCGGGGGGCCCTACACTACAAATCCGAAATCAATAACCTTTAAGGATGAGTTATATATCACCTAACTTAGGCTTGTACGATCATGATCCTTTGAAATTGTCCCTTTATTTTTCCTGTATTTTTGTAGATATATAAAAATGATAAAAATATACATACCATGATAACACGGTCAAGGACAAAAGAGAAGCAGGTTGGTTCCAGAGGACTCGAGTACGTACTATTTCGCATCCAACGTGATGAACGAAAGCATGATCGGATCTCATATGTATGAGATATCTAGATCCCAAGTTTAGGTCTTAAAAAAGACCTATATTTATTGGGAAAAGGGTTAATGACATAATTTTATAGATTAGGGAATAAGAGGATGGTTAATTTCATCATTATGGGAAGAAATAAATTTACCTAGAAAAATGGAATGTTCTTAGTTTATCTGCATGGATTGAAAAACCCGTGTGTGAAATGTGAAAGGTTTTCTAGGTATAAGGGACACATTTAACCATTAGGCCTTACAACCAAAATGTTTTGTGCAAACCATGTGAATTGGTTTGGGCCAGAGATTTCAATCTACACAGTTTGCAAAACAGTGCGCCAATAGGGCGCTAACCGTGTGACCTGACTAGTTTTCCAAAAATGATGGGTTCTATGCTCTGAACATTCCCTAGACACCCCTAAGACCATTACTATCTATTATGAAATCCATATTAGGACCAAATTAACTATTTATTCCAAATTTAAGGGACCCATGCCAGAGTGAAAACATAAGTTCTTATAGTCTTTACCCCTTAAAAGAACTCATCCCCAAGTTCACCTTCCATGGGTGTTGAAACACGGTCTGAGAACCATTCTGGCCATTTAGTATGTATGTTGTCTTCCCTCTCCCATGTCTCATCTAATACATGGCCATGCTTCCATAGAACTTGTACTAAAGGAAAATAGCGACATCAGAGAACCTTCATGCTCAAGTCAATGATGTGTAGTGGACGCTACTCAAAGATATAACATCCATCTTACTCAACATATTCATGATCAAATGTATGAGAATGGCTGCCATGATACTGGTAATGCTGTGAAATATAAAAGATTTCATGCATGGAACAGTACCTATGAGGTAGTAACAACCGATATGCTACTTGTCTAACACTTTTTTAGGATCTCAGAAAAACCTATATAATGAGTCGACAACATCCATTGTTTATGTGACCATCAAGGTCCTATATTGGGAAATAACTGAAGGAAAACTCAATCCCCTTAATCCAAATCTGCAGTTTGTCAATGATGATCAACATTTTATTTTTATCTAGATAGTTTAGTAGTTATTTACTTTCAGAATAGCTGAATAAGCCTTGAAATCTCCTAAATACTATGAGGTCCTATTAGGGTTCTGTCACCTACCTCTAGCTAGTATAGGGGTGAACAGAATGGCCTACCATATAAGGCCTCAAAAAGAGAAATATGAATTGGTTATTGAAAGCGATTATTATAGGCAATGTCATTAAGTGGGATATGCTTCTTCCAATAACCACTGAAATCAAGGAAACATTCTTGGATAATATCCTATAGAATCTATATTGTCTATTCTGATATTCCATTATTATAAGGGTGATGTTATGTTCTTTGAAGAAAATATGTTTCTCTACCCTTTTGCAATCTTTCCCAGAACATTGCCATGAAACGAGAATCCTAAAATGAAACGATACTATGAGGGACGCTGTAGAGTCGTATGATATAAAAAACATACTATTTTTCTATCTCGTAAACTGAGAATGTCTCTCAAATATGTATTAAGTGGGACTATTTCATTAGTCAGTCAAGGACTATCCATAGAGCATCGCTTCCCCATGATGAACTTGGTACGAAACAACAAAATCCAGAGAAAAATTTTCCCATTTCCATTCCTGGATTGGAAGCAGCTTTAGCAATCTTATAGGTCTATGATGCTCCACTATTACCTACTGATAGGTGTAAGACCAAGTGATAAAGCCTACAATATGACATTTCATCCTAGGACACTAATACTAGAATCACATATCTCAATACATCTTCCAAATTCAGGGATAAACATCACACTGAGTGGCCTGGGAATCATGAAACAACTCCTCTCTCATGTCTGTTGTAACCCAAAAAAATCCCAATAGATGTAGGTGGTAGTCTCTATCTAAAGAACAATCTAGAGTATGGTTATCTTTTGACATTATCATACAGAGAACCAATCCTTTAGGATCTAAAAACTGTGTACTTTTCACCTTCTCATGGATAGAAGAAGTAACTGTCAATGATGAGAGATAATACTTAGCATAACTATCATCAAAATCTAGTTTTATCTCAAAAAATTGTGTCATTAACTTCCATTCATCACTGGATTCCCACATGAAATATTCCAATGTTTTCAAACTCACTACATCTCCAACCACGTTGCCCTTTCCAAGAATATTGGCAAGATAAAAATCAAAGGATTGTAGATATTCAACCCATATCTATTGTATGAGGATTTTGTCACACTGTGAAAAGACATATTTGAGGATCTTGTTTTCCGTGCACACCACAAAGCACTCACCCAAAAGATAGTGTCTCCAAAAATGTATGGAGGGGAAAAATACTACTTCTAAAGGTTTGGGGTTGGGTAATTTCTATCATGATACCTCAACTACCGAGATCCATATTAAATATCTCTTTCTTAAAAAATTAGTACTAATCCAAGGCTAATTCAAGATTCATTACCGAAGATGGTATAATCCATAATCGGCTTGGGAAGAATAAGAATAGGTGTTGATACAAGCCTCCCCTTCATCTTCTGATTGGATTTCTCACATGATATTACTATATGAACATGATAATATTCTTTGTAAGGATATTAAGAGGTGATGAAAGATGTGAAAAGTCTTGTATGAATATCCTATAATATCTTTCCATCCCCAAGAAACTCTTTATATATAACATGTTAGGGGGTGCTCCCAAGAAACTACAATAGCCACCTTTTCTGGGTCAACACATACTCTCTAGTCTTATATTATATGTCCCAAGAAGTGGACTTTTTTTTATCTAGAAGTGGCACTAATAAATCTTGGCACAAAGGCGATGCTCTCTTAATTTACTCAAAATGATCTCAACATGTTTGGAATGGTAAATATGAGTGTGAAAATACACCAATATGTCATCCACAAAGAACACAACAAAAGAATCCAAAGAGGGATATAAAACCCTATTCATCAGATCCATAAAAATAATAGGAACATTCCTAAGACCAAACGACATAATGAGGTACTCATATAGACTATACCTACTAAAGAATGAAATGTGAGGTATGTTTGATGGTTTTACTAATACCTAATGAAAAACGTATCTCAGTTTGATCTAAGAGAATATCTTTCCTCTTTTGATTTGGTCAAATAGATCATCTATTCGAGACAGTTGATATTGGTTCTTGACCATAAGTTGGTTCATCCTTATGTGATCAATGAATATAGGTAAGGTTCCATATGCTTTCTTGTAAAAAACATGGGTGAACCCCAAGAGGATGTACTGGGCCATATAAACAATTTGGCCACTAAATCCTTTAACTTCCACTTGATCTCTGGAAGCTTTGTAATTTCTATCCTGTATGAAGGAATGGACAATATATCTACTCTTAGAACATGCTCAATTGTATCCTCTACTTCTCTCTTAGGAGGTGATCCAAAAAAATCCTTGGGAAAGACATCCCTGAAATGATCCACTACTTGAGGGAAATCAACTTGGTCTAAATACTAATCATCAATTAAGCGATTTTCGAAATGGGTGTTCACTCTACAAATTCCATGATGAAGTCTTCTTGATCAACCAACATGAACATCACAATAACCCTTATGTAGATAACTATTTCCCTTTGGTGATGTAAACAATACATTGTAGTGATAGAAGTATACAAAATCATGATAGTGAACTAACCAGCCCATTCCTATAATGACATCAAAGACAATCATCTCAAGAACCAATATTTTCTATATGAATGGGTAACTAACTACCTCAAGAAGATAGTAACTACACTAGCGTATGCCCTCTATTTTAATCCCTAACAACATATCTAGGGTTATTACACTATAGTAACACTATATCTTTAGTCCGATACTTTCTTCGATAGATACACAATTAAATTTGTTTGAATCACTTTTATAAAATAGTGAAGATACAATAGTAGAGGATACTAGAATAGTACCTCATAATGTAAAAGGTCTTGAAGCCTGATCATTAGGTATTGGATATAGTGCATACAACTGGCCTAATCCACAGACCTATGCGATAGATGGACTATCAAGATCCTAACTACTTTGTTTGTGCCATTAGTGATTAGGGTTCTACCTACCAAGGCCATTCCCTCATCCTTATGCAGGCCTACCAGTGCTATTCCATCTCCCCTCTTAATGTGGTGTAAAAGAACCTCCTATTGAAGGTGGAGTTGGCATAGATCCATTTAAAGTCGAGGCTGGTGGAAAGGTCCTGTATAATCATGAAAAATTCCACATATAGCCACAAGCCCAACACTCCATTAGGTCTCCATAAAATTAAGGCTTATTGTTCCCCCATCAACAACACTGATTACAATCTATAGAGCTATCAAAATAGGCACTATGTTTGTCACTTACCTAACAAGAAACCTCGAGGGAACGTTTCATTCCATCGGAAGAACTACTGTCATGATGTGGCACTAATACCTTACACCTGGTACTATTTTCTTCCCTTAGAAATGATCAGTAATAAGATCCTAGATGACTTTAGAAGAAATTTTAGGAATGAGAAATACATTGACCTATGTTCAGATGGCATACACAAGCCCATCCTCAAAGCATCTAGCATGAAAATGCTCATAATCTTCTATAAGATGTGCTATGCGCTTAAACTTTGTGAAAAGTGCTGAATATTACATAACTAACATATAACCCTACTCACAATGCATGAAATATTTGGATCTATTAGCTCTTAGCATCTGATGAGAGAACTAATCATAGAAGGATGTTTGGAAATCAGCACATAACATTCCCTGATGAAAACAAGATTGGTTAATCACATCCCAACAGTGCTTGGAAAAATCCCAAATCATGTTTTTAACATGAATAACTCTCCATTAATGAGGCGTTTCTAGATGCTCAAATATAGATAGGGTAGACTATATCAAATACTCATAAGCATACTAAAAAAGTAGAAAGATGTTACTGTTGGAAGTCAAGAGTTAGATCATCCATTGTAGATGCAAGACATGGAGAACCATAAATAGACTTCATGGGACATAGGAAACTATCACAAAACAAGGAATCAATTACTATATCAGCTATAGTAGTTGGTTCTTCAAGTGGAACTCCTAGAGGTTAAACTAGAGGCTCAGGGGCCACCATATCTGGAGCATGATCATCACCACTTTCCTGGAATATGAAAATAGGATGTCGTGGAAGCATTGTTCTAAAAATGAAATTAACACACCTCAGAACATGATTAAGAGGAATGATAGAATCACTAGAAGAATTTGAATGTAATAAATCTCACTACCCATGTTATACTACCCAACTGTCCCACTTAGACAACCAGATATGTGTACATTCTCATGTATAATTCTCATTTAATTTTTCATTTAATTTTTAGGTTCAATCATTATCCTGTCATAAACATGACCTGGTGGGATAATTATTTGAAACAATTTTATTATAGATTTAATGATTCAAATTTTACGGGATTTCCATTTCTGTTGAATCAGTTCCCATACACCTATCACAGGAAATGAAACCCATTTATTTATATCAAAATGTAAGGACTTGGTAAATTACTCATCCCACCCATGAGGGTGCATACAATTCTTGAATTGAAATATGAAATCACTCAATCACAACCAAGAGTAATACATGTACAAGAAGCTGTCACAACATAACTCAAAAATCACAAGCATATCAAGTATTTCTAAGCAGTTAAATAAACCAATATAGCATTGAAATATGCATGAAAGATGAATTATAGGTTTCTATAATATTACATATAACAATGCCCCTTTCCCTCATATCATCGGTATAAGGATGATAGAAAATCATCAAACAGATTAATAATCAACAACAACGCAAAACATGTGCATCAACCAATGGTTATATAATGTCAATTGTAATAGAAAAAATAGAAACAAAATTATATTTTAGGTAACTTGGATTTTACCGAGAATATGGGTTCACAATGCCTATGCACAACATATGATTATGTACCAAGATTTCCTAATCTCCAATATATTGTCTAAAACTATTAAGGCATGAAATGAAAACCTCATATGATACCACTTTGATACGTCTTGGACAAAGATTCCACTTTATAGGAACCCCGATACAAATAGGCCCCATGGCCTCAAGCGCATCTCCCCAGATTCCAGAGGCTACCAAAAGGTAGCAAGGGATTAGGGTGTGTCCATGGGGGTATTATTCCCTCGCTACCAAATTGTAATATAGTATATGGTTGTAATACTGGGTAAATAGTAGAAGAAATATAAGTAAACAGAAGGCACAATAGAAAATAGAGACAACAACAATAATAATAGAAAACAACTAAAATACAATTTAACCACATAAGAAGATATGTCATGTCCTAGAAATCTAGAAATCATTGATAAAAAAATAAGAATAACATGTTTCACAATGTAAAAAGGGAATAAAAAACTATACCAGGAATCCTAAGATCCAAATCTATCATCTGTTATTAATCTCCATCCTAAACAAAAAACAATTAAGAGTTCAATAATTTATGCATCCCTTTATCAACACCAATAATGATGTAATATACTCTGGGTACCAAACAATGTCTAGAGAGGGTGTGAGATACATTTTACGAGGCCACCACCAACAGTGTCTATAACACCCATCTTGTGTAATGGAAATGTAATTGTGTGAGTGCAGGAATATATAAAGTAATGTAGTACAATGTGACTAAATAACCGTATACCTGCTCTAGCCCTCATCTGGTGTCTGAAAATGTTAGAAATTCATTATTTTATTATTACTAGTTTGTAAATAAGTCACATATTAATAATAGAGAAGGTTCCAATATGTAATAAGAAAACTTGTAGTGATATTTAATAGTGACATCCCAAGGTAATAACCAAGGCGATGTAGACCTCACTAGTCTCCAACATTGTAATAATTATAGAATGGAATGGGTAAGAGTTTAATAGAGTGATCATGCTCCATGTCATTCCTAACTAAGGTGACTACAGAATCCAAGGTGATTGTCCAAGGTAAAATGAGGCTAAGAAGGGACAGTGGTCTCTGCGCAGAAACCATGGAACCAACATGTCAATTTTGGATCCAAGGAGTGTGTCCAAGGCATATAGTAATGATAATGAAAGGGAACTACAGTGTTATACCAGGCATATAGGTACATATAAGGATCGAGATATAGGTGGGTCTCAACATAATAAAGCTAGATCCTTGAATCAGAATGGGGTTCCTGAGTGATCTTTGAATTATTTGGTCATAATCCAAGTAAAACTCATGTCAGACCATTACTATTTAATTTTGAAGTCATGTAAAATCTCTTTATGTTGATGTGTTTCATTTTATTATTATGATAAGGTCAATTATCATGAAAACTTTTTATCAAGTGGTTTGGTTGAATCCGTTCTATTCATTATTGTGATAAGGACAAGTAGTATGCAACTATTTAATCCATTTATGGCATATACCACATTCAAGGTTCATTCAGCTACCTTTTATTAATGTGTTAAGTGGTGTTATAGATATAAAACCTACTATTAATTAGAATTTATGTCCAATTCATATACTTGGTATAGTTTCTAATTCACATTTTTCATTTAATTTTTAATTGAATCACTTACCTTAGGTGGGTCATGTGGTGATCATACAAGTTACATTCCATTATTTCGATCACAATATAAATCAATCTAATTAATATAGAATCTCTTACCCTTATAATGGTCAATCCAAGGAACAGTCGAACGGTGGAATAAATGTGTCAAAACACTAAACAATAATTTTGGTGTAACCTTGAACGAGGGAGGGAGTTGTGGTCATAAACACCAACAATTAATCACATATATGGAAAGAGATTCTCTATATGGTTCTAACATTTATAAGCATGAAATATTAGTTCTATAAATGGCACTCGATGTAATCGGTGGGCCCCAAACCACAAATAAAAAATAAAAAACATTAGGGATGATTCATAGAACAACGACATTAGGAATGAGTAATCCTTATCCTTTGATATTTTCCATTGATTTTTCTCAGATTTTAGTAGGTCTACGAAAAGGCGAAAAACAGTCATACCCTGATAACTCGGTCGAGAGAAAAATATAAGGAGATCTGTTCAAGATGACTTGAGTACATACCATTAAACATACACAGTTACAAAAAAAATCTAGATCAGATACCATAGGAAATAGATCTCTTGATCCCATGTTTAGATCATCAGAAAGCTCTGAATTGATAGAAAAATGGTTAATACCACTAGTTTATGGATAAAGTAAAATTATAAGGGTTAATTAGATCATTAAGGAAAAAATTGTCAATTTACATTGAAAAATGGGATATGCACAGTTTGTCTGTGTATTTTGAAAAACCATACACAAATTGTGTGAGGTTTTCTAGGTATAAGGGAAAAATTTAATTATTAGGTAGCATTGACATGTGAAAACTCGGGAAAGTGGTATCAAGAAATGTCAATCTGTCTAGTTATCCATACTGTGCGTCAAACATTCACTAACCATGCATCCTATCAAGTTATCCCAAAAATATGGGTTTCAGACTTTGAACATTCCTTAGATACCCCTGATACCGTTACTATCAAAAAAGGAATCCATATTGGGTCCAATGTAATTATTTAAATTGAAATTTAAGAGATCCATTCCAAAATGATGATCTGGGTCCCTACATCATATATGAGTTTCAATTATTTTATTCATTATTCTACATTTTTATGAATTTATGAATTTCTTATAATTTGAATATCCTTTATTTATAGTAATGGATGATTCCCAGTGTATTTAAGAAAACAATGGGTTCTATGAAATATGAGGTTATTATTGTGAGAAACAAAACAATTGTATTATATATGATGTAAGAAATGTTGTCCTTATTCATTACTAGTTATCTCGAGTAATTATCAACCATTTGAGCCGATTTGAACTTATAAAAAACCAAATATGTGAAAAATGAGGTTCCATTAATGTTATTTGATCTGAAAAATATAGAAAAAAATATCCATGGAAATACATCTAATAAATTCTCTATAAGAAAAAATATTCAATTTAGAAAGTGTCAAAAAAAATTGATAAAAAATACAGGTTATTCTCTAAAATGAATAATAAAATTTTTCATATGTGGGAGAAAAAATAACCATGATTATAAATGATGTGATGTGATGAAAAGGATAAATAATATAATGTAATATGAGACATTCTCAACTAATTCTCCACCCACACTTTAATGATTATAATGTAAGGTGTTTGGGAATTACACAAATTATTTTCCTAACTAGAGGGATAACAAGGATAATATGAATCAATAACCACTAAAATTAAGGTAATATGGAAGATAACATGAAATAAATAACATTGGGGGGATCATGATAAATATGGTAGAATTTTTCCAATACTACAAATTTATGGATGTCATATGGGATTCCACATCTGGATACTCTAATATATCAAGAATGTTGTATATGATAATCGAATCACAATCCCAATTATTTGATATTGAATTATCTTGGAAAACTGCAATTATATTGTCTCACAATGTTGTGGTGTGGGAGAATTTTCTTTTGTAAAATCTTATCATTAATTTGTTGAATGAATATTATATCATTTAGTTAATTGATTAGTTTCCTCCACACATACTTCATAAAAATACCAAAATTGGGATATTATTTTCAATATTCCAAAAAATAATATGATAAAAAATAATATAAATAATAACTATAAAATCTTTTTGAAAAATTTATTCCTTCACAATAAATAATCATGAGGGGTATTTAATATAAATGTCTGGGGAGAAAACTCAATTATTGGGATAGATATATTATGAGGGAAATATGGTTTTTATATACTTTACTAATATAATGAGGATGATATATCAAAAGAGAATATATTTGGATTATTTTTCATCATAAAGATAATCATAGATATTTAGTTTTTTAAAGACAATTAAAATTTCAATGAAACAATTTATTTAAGGAAGAGAATATAATACCCCAAGATTATAGTATCAACAACCAAATAAATAAACAATATGTTTTATATCATTTTTCTCCTAAAACACTAAAAACCATGATTTATTTTATTAAGATAATATATTAAAATATATATATGAATCAATGTATTACATAACACGGTTTTTTACATTAATTAAAAAGGAAAAAAATTAAATGGATAAAATAAATATAAACGACTAATAACATTTAAACTAAGAGTTCCCATTGATCACATTCACCACTCGGAATAATTATCAGCATAACTAAAAATATAGTTTGAAATATAAACATTAAATGAGAATGAATAATACCTAATATGTTTTGAAAATTAAGAATTCGTAATTAAGATTGGAATGAATAATTATACGACGTCTATATATTAGAATGAAATCTGATCATTATAAATGTGTTCAATGGAATTTTTTTCATTTGAAATATTTTTATTGGTGAATATTAAATGGTGATATGGTAATTTTATATATATTAATTCAATATGAATAATTAAATAAGGCATTTTTAGTAAAATCTAAAAAATAATTGAATTCATAAACAATAAATTACAAAATAAAAATATAATATCATTAAAAACATGATATTATGAAATAATTTCAATGGGTTTAGGTATTTTAGTGAAAATAAAATATGGTAAAATTAAATGAAATAATTAAATTGAAAATGATGGTTAAAATTAAAGGATTATCATATAAATAATTAAATTTTATTTTATTTGGGATAAGATAATTTTGAAATTAGATATTTTTCAAAGAAAAATTACTCTGTAAATGTTTTCTATTTTTATCTTTATAATGATAATGACCACTAAAAGTAATTTTTAATAAACTAATTGATAATATAGACAATTAAATTAATAAAAAATTATCCCATATTTATTATTAGTTGTGTTGTAGGAAAAAATTATTATTAGATGAAAAAATACAGTTTTTCTAAAAATTATTTTATATGTGGTTATTTATAAATCAATTTTTATCAATTTTTAAATTTTAGTTAATTAAAATGTATTGAAAATTTTTAAAAATAAAATAAAAATTTAATATCTTATTTATTTTTTTATACATAAAAAAATTTATCGATGTTCATGTTAATTACTATGATAATGACAAAAGGGTTATTTTCAAAATAATTGTTTTTAAATGTCTTTGCATTATTATTTTCTATATAAATTATGTTGATATAATTTAGGTAATGAATATAATATAATTTTTTTGTATATATATGATGAGAAATTAAAAATTACATACTTAGTCATTGATATGATATTAGACCAAGAACACTTACTATTTTTAAAACACATTTTTTATAAAACATGTTTGTAATAATATTAAATATCTTAGTTTAAAGGATAATTTTAACATAATTTGATTTTTAATTATATTAAATGAATTAAATATTTATATTCATAAATAGAAAATTTAGTATGTGGGTATATATTATATTTTTAGATTAATGTAATTACCATGGTAAAAATTTGATTGGGGTTAATGAGGGAAAAAATGGTTAAACTATGGTTGTTCAAATTCAATTATGTTTACATGAAATATACACATTATGAAAGTATATTTTTTATTATAAATCAATACCACATTAATCACCAATATTTTCTTACAAAACAATAATGAAAATATTTCAATCCCATTTTTCCACATGCATGACATTAACATCCATAGAGAATTCCACCTTTTAGTTTTAAATAGAGTACACTTATACACAATCCAAAAAATATATAAAAATATTAATTCCATTTAAGAAATTGTTTTTTCTTAAATAGTCATATTACATGTATAGATACCCCTTTTCTAATTGTAGGCCACAAATCATCAATTTATAGTAGGCCCCCCAAGAGAATGTTTGAATTCTCAATGTGAGTACTATCAATTCCTTATGCATTTTCATTATCTACCATCCTTCTCCAAGTATATTCAATAGATTATAAAACAATTACAATAGTATATTATGTAATCAGAAATTTAATTAGTTTAATTTAAAAATCATCATATAGCTTCATGGAAACCATTCAAAAATTTATAATTTGTTTATTCTTACATTAAAACTATATTCTATATAAATGAAATATTTAATTTTGTATCACAAACTAACCTGGTCGGTATTAAAAATCTTTTTAATGAATAAATATTATATTTATGATATAATTTTAAAATTATATGTAAATTTTTTATAATATGTTAATAATATCATTCAATATAAAATGAAAAATGTCGATGATGTGTACTTATAGACTACCACATCCACAAATGATGCCTTTTTTTAAACCCAACCTTAAATGGATGGTTCTAAAATATAATTGATTAATATATATGAAAAAAATAGTCACATATATCCTTAAATATGGTTCTAAAATTTCAATTAGAAAATTTATGACAAATATAAATTAATTTGTTGATATTTGTATATTACCCCAAAAAATCTCATCATGGATCCAATTCATTGAAAAAATTCTTATAATTTCCATCACATGAACATTGAGATATATAAAAATAGAAAAACAATTATTTCAAAAACATTCTTAATAAATTAAAGGTTATATTAGTATAAATTAACTATATTCTATGTCTATATTACAAAATATATGTGAGAATATCTAAATTAAAAACATATTATTGTGTAAATAAATGATTACTAACTATTAAATTCATAATTAATTATTAAAAATGAAGATAATAAATAGTTATTGAGATGAATATGGTTATGAGGTATGTTATTATGATGGTCATGTTTATTATTGTATAGTTTAAAGAGCTTTCATAGAAGTTTGAAGTTAAATTGTAATTGTTTTCATTCCATTCTCATTATAGATTTGAGATTTACATGAATAAATATACGACTAGAGAATTTAATTATACATCCCTCTAAAAAAACATATTTTTATATTCTATATATAATCATGTTTACTACTTGTTGTCTTATATTTTCACTTCCCATTTTGTACATAATTATCTAAATGTGATGTTTTAAAAAAATACCAATCTTACAAAATTTTTTGGTTGATATACTTGTCTTCCATATTTTTTATTTTATATGATATATTTTTTTATCTACATTTATATATTTAATAATTTCTTATTAGTGAATATGACATCACATATAAATTTGATACTCTTTTAATGTCATTTTATGGTTTATTTTTTTTAAAATTTTATTTTTTACAAAATAGGAAGGATTTTTTAATTTATCCATAATTTCATATTTTCCAACCACCTTTTAGGAATTTAATTAAGATAACTAATCTCCATTTATCATTTAAAATAACATAATTTCTATAATTTTATAAATATTTATTTAAAATACATCAAAAACATGAAAAAAAAATTTCTTAAAAAAATAAATCTATTATAAATTGTATTTATTCAATGATAATAACATTTAATGTTTCTATTAGTAGTAATATATAAATACACCATCATAATTATCTCTCCATATTTATGATTAAATTTTATATGGGAATTTTCGTAATACTCATCTCCTTCCCATAGGTTAATTAATTTGTTTTGAAATATAATTATTTTCATGTTCCCTTAGCACTCATATATTTAGATAATCATTATGTGACTGGTGGTACCAGTATATCCCTAAAATATATTTGGTAAAATATTATATATCGTGAGATAATTATGGAATATAGATATCGTAATTTCTCACCAACTTTATTATTGTAGGTGGGGATGTTATTTCCTGAGCCATAACGTTAATGGAGATGGGGATGTGAATTCATTATAAAATTTGCTCTGGGAGACATGGATATGAATTATTTAATAATTATGTTATGAATTTTAAAATTATTTTTTCAATATTATTATGTTTTTAAATATTATAATGTTATGATGACTCATGTATTATGATATACTCAGATCAGTATACGATTATTTACTATTTATGATGAATTTTTGTTAAGTATGATTTCTTCATGTTATTTCCATGTACCTTGACTATGGTCCCCTACTGACATACTTATCATATGGTCAATTATGATAATCAATTTTTATCTCTTAGGTTTACCCTAATTGAACATCTGAAGTCACCCCTTATGTTTCCATTATCTATTTTGGTAAATATGATAATAAATTTTGATAATTGTATAAGAGTGTATAAAAGGGGAATAATTATGGAGTAATGTATAAATGAATTATAAAATAATTTATATATGTAGGTGGTTTATAAATACACTAAAACTTTTTGTTTTGGGGGTTTTATGAATATTATTTAGAGAAATGATATTTCATTTAAAATAATGGAATGTGAGTATTGATTTATCTTGTGTCACAACATGCATAATGGTGAATAGAATGATAAATATTGTAGAATACTATTAAATATTATCACATAGTGTTTAAAAAAATTAGAACCATTATGAATGATTGTTTATGTATTCGTAATGAGAATTAGAAAATCTATAAGGGAATAAATACCCCATGTTTGGGTATTATTTTCTTTTCCAAACAATGGAAGAGAAGGTATCCAAAATACTTAGATCATGTAACCATCAAAAGTAAATGGGATTTCATGACCATCTTATGGTTATGCGAATAGGTCATGTGAGGTGAATGATATGTTTGGAATCACATGAATACCCTTTAAAATTCCTCCTATTTTTTAGAAGGCATTCAAATGAATATTGGTGGTTAAGAAAGAGATAATAAGAAAGATCATATGTGTTATGTGACTTGTCAACCGATAGGTTCTTAACAGTCATCCAAAACCATTGGAAAATAAAGGATGAACATTTAAAGAGGGTGGGGTGATATGTGGTTGTTGATATTCATTAGATTCTATCAATTGATTTGAGAGACACTACGAATACCTGGTGATATGTCCACCTTATCAAGAAAGAGCCTACTGGCATGTCACGTTCATCAAACAAAATCTCTCAGAAAAGTCCATGTGATCCTACTCCTACTCTATGGCTTCATAGAAATTAATAGGGTTTATCCACAATGATGTTAACACATCATTAAAAACCCATTATTGGCCAGGTAAAACCACATAGGAAAAGATAATGATTATATTTGAAGACACTGATACAAATTCATGATATCCCTATACATTGTAAAATAAAGAAGAAAATAAATAAGGGAATGAAATAAGATTATCATAATGAAGATATTTGTTGACCATCATAAGAAATGTTTTCTTCACTCTGGTCAATCACCATTGATCCAATGAGGCACCCTCTAAAATTATCTCACAAATTCCATTAGACATATCAATCAGATCTAATGGTGGTCTCCTTAACAAGATACCACTTTCTCATGAGATACACAAGATTAATTGTATTTGATCATGTAAAAGCCTCTCTGCAAGAATCCTAATATCCTGGAGACCCCTAGACATGTGGGCATGACAATGTGGAAACACCTTATCATTCCAACATGGTATTATGAACCCCCTTGGATCAGCCTTTGTCTAATAAAAATGGAAGTGGAGGGAATCTATCATAGTTAATAAATATATAGTGGCTAAAAAAAGTCACACAATAAGATCATGCAATGTGTCTGAAACCAAAATCGTACACTAAATCTAGCTTAAATATATGAGATATGTTCCACACAAATCGTCATATAAATGGGGTGGTAAGGCCTTTATATACCTACCCTCAGTATAAAATATCATCCATGGTCAATCTTTCATGGGTACATAGAAACAAACTTATCAAAGAATCCAATTACATTATCAAAAGGTATTAATGATTATAATATTCATTGAAAAACTGAAGAAATCACCCTAAATGAGTAAACTATTTTCATGATCACTCATAGATCACGTGAAGTACTTCAATCATGTTAGTCGATTAATGCAGAGGATGTCCCACATGTTGGTTTGTTTTCATGAAACCGAAAATAAGAAAATGTTGGAAAATGATAAAAATAAAAAATAAATGATTGAGTATAATACAATAAACAATTGGACACTTAGGAAACGATATATTCACTAATTTTCATATGATTCACATGACCAATGTGGATCAAGAGACAACACTAATAATTGTCATCTAAGTCATGTGACACTCCCTTGACATACCATTTGGATTATAAAATGTCCCTTGGAAATGTCAATAATTTCACGTAATGCCCTGTAGGCATGGCCCCCATGTATTGAGAATTCCTCCGGTCATTCCATCTAAATAATGAAATTCCCCCAAAATTTCTCCCATGTTCTGCGTCAAAAATAGTACATCTCATCTATATCTCTAGATTCCACAAGGACATGTCAAATAATTCATGAAATGTCACCATGACATGTCACCCATGTTACATAATAACACAAAGAAATGTGGTCCTGATCATACGACACATTCCATACATGTCATCCTATATCCCATGTAGTCTTCTGGACAGACCAACCAAATCACGCAACACCCTCTCTCCGTCTCATCCTTGACCATGTGATTTCCTCTAGATAGGCCATTTAGATTACTCAATGTATTTTATACATGTCAACAAGATCATGTGATTTCCTTTTTTACATGTCCTCTAGACAAGTATAACATATCTAGACATCCTCATACATGTGTGGTAGATAATAAAAACATTATAGGTTGACAATTAGGTTATCTAAACTAGATTTCCCGGGACATGATATATTTGTCCATTGCATATATATATATTATGTAAACCATGGTGTGTAATCCATATTCTAATTTAATGTAGATAACTATGATTAATTATATAAAAAATATGTGTACGAAACCATCCTAGTGCCTGATATCAAATGGGAATCCACTTTAGTGTATTTCCCTCTACATCTCTAACATTTCAATCATCAGGACTGTAACACCCCAGGTAAATAAAGAATATGAAATTTTTATATTTATCCATATTTGTGAATAAAATATTTATATTACTTTAAAGGGGACG
This sequence comes from Viscum album, assembly GCA_963277665.1. Classification (NCBI taxonomy): domain Eukaryota; kingdom Viridiplantae; phylum Streptophyta; class Magnoliopsida; order Santalales; family Viscaceae; genus Viscum; species Viscum album. Next base: position 1,725,903,766 of record OY728131.1, on the reverse strand, counting down.
CTATGCTCTATGGCGTACCCAATACGCAACAACGAGTTTCTTGTGAATCTTACGTTGCACTCTAATAATAAAATAATATTATTTTAAATGGTAGTTAACGCCTAGTCGTTGTAATGGCGGAAATGAACAGAACAAAATAAAAAATTATTATATATGTTTCTCAAATATTTTTACTTTTTACAATAATTGTTAGAGGATTAAAAATGCGAATGAATCCAATTTTAAGCGTAAACATTCTAACATTCTTTAAAGGGTCGATTAACCGCCTTTTGATGGTGAACCTTTTTTAAATAAACTTTTTGAAAATTTTATGTGTTATATTTGAAAAAAATAATATTCTTCTTTAGAATCATGACATCAAAATTTACTTTGTGCAAATTTTTTGTATTTTTCCGATAAAATTCATTTTTAATGAATAGTGAAAACTGTTGTATTTTAAATCAAAACCCCTTTTTAATATAATTTATTTATATGATTTGATTATTTTTTTAATTGTTTTTAAAGTGAAATTTGAATATATTTTTACCATTTAATTCAATAGTGGTCATTGGAATTAATTTCACTTTGAAATTAAACTTTAAAAATTGTCAATCTTTTAATAGATATTGTTTCTTAAAAACACGCTATTTGTTTTGACATCGGGAATTAATTAATAAATTTATTAATTCAACTTATATGTTTTGAATTTTTTAAAATAGAGATCATTTGTAAATTCGGAATATCAAATATAGCTTAGGGTGAATTTTTGGTATTTTACTGAAAAACTTCAATTTTAGATGAATAGTGAAAACACTAAGTGGTAGTTAAAGAAACTGATTTTTTGTTTAAATAAAACTTTTCCACTTCTGTGATTTGATTTTCAAAAATCAGACATACATGGTTGTCATTAAGAAGTATAATGTGGTTCAATGAGATTAAAATTATTTTTTGTGAATAGTATCTTTTAAGTTTTATTAATCGCGATTAAAGGTAATTAGTGTAATTTAAGGTAAAAATAATGTTTTGATAATATGAAATAACCTAGAAACATGTCCTAATCTCATTGGATGTTTCATGTCCGACCAAGACAATCCATGGGTCAACTTGGGGACCCCATGGAGCCACTTTGGAAGGAAAATGACATAAATAACTTTTTATTTAGAGTTAAAATAAAAATGTCACAAAGATGAGTTGTTTTAGTAAAAAAAAATTAAATGGGGTTATAAAAGTCATATTTTTCACTATAAATATTAATTAGGAATATAAAAATATTTTCTACATCGTGATATTTTTTTATAATTTGTAGACATTAAATAAATTAATTTATTTATGACACTGTGATGATGCTGTGATTACCTCATAAATGAACGATTTAAATAAAATGAGAAGATAGGGTGAAATATAAGTCTTACACTTGTCAAAAACCTATTGGATGGGTGGATTTAGAAACCTCATCATCTTATCCTCAAATTATATTCTTTTGGGACCATTAAAACCCGAAAATTATTTTATAATAAAGTAATATTTTATAACTTTCCAAGAGTGCCCCTCCTCTCCTCTTATAAAAGGCCCCCACCTCTACCACCTTACACACACCTCTCAAGCCTTTGGCTCTGCCAACCCCTGCCCATGTCATCTCTACATATCCCTCTCTTCATCATTTAAGCCTCACTTTAGGAATAATCATTTCCATGGAAGCCTTTGAGCTCAAATCAAAGAGAGTTACCCAATTTAAAGGTAATGTCTTCGCTTGTGTTCTTTTGTTTTATTTTGCTTCTCCAAACCCCTAAACTATTTTTATTACTTTTGTTTTTGTAACAACACCAGTATCTTAAATATACTAGGATGTTTTTATAAGAAGGATTCGAGCTACACTTTCAAACACCTCCATCTAATGGTTAAAGAACATACTGTTTCTGTGGATGGAGAATTACTGCCTCACGAAACGATGATTGTTCAATATTTTTTTAACACCTTCAAAGGTGGACATTAAGATGTAACTATATTTATATATGATATATAATATGTCTATGTTTTCCTTAATCTTCTGTATTTTTCATTTATGGCATACCTTTATGGTTTCCATTATAGGTAAACGTGATATCTTTATTTCAGGAAGTGCGGACTACCGCCCCCTCAAAGTGATTTGATTCGTTAATGCCATATGTGGGACGTATAAAGGATGTAATTAATGGTATTACATATGATATCCTACTGGAATTATAATATACCTTTATATCATTCCATTGAATACAAAAAAAAAGAAATGAATGTAGCGTTCATGCGTACATACGGCTTACCGTCTCCATGAACGGTACATTTCATTTCTTATCTCCAAATGTAATGTACTATTATAAGTACATATATATAATGAATATATATGTAATATATTACATCTAAATGATAGATATTATTCTTGAATTATAATATATATATCTCTCATTTTGTTTTAATTCCATTAATATGAAAAAAATGAAAGTAGTGTTCATGCGTACGTACAGCCTACCGTCTCCATGAATGGTGCTTTTAATTTTTTATCTCCAAATGCTATGGAATAGTATAAAATGAATATATAATGGATATATATGATATTTAAAACATCAATACTATTATGGATATGATTTACCTATAACTACATGGAAAATTCTTTTCCAACAAGTTCAATTTTTACTCATGTACCGAACATCGACAAAAATGCCTGATATGAGCTCACTTTAATAACCAATTACTATAACATTATAATATGTGATATAAACTGAATAATAATATTTAAAGGAGGTCCTTATGAAATTATAAATTGACCAAATTTTATTATTCAGGAGATTAATGAACAATCGAGTCATGTCGGACACGAGGTAAGGGATCCTTCCCCTTTCTTTCTTTTTAAGTACACTCTTTTATGTCATTCCTTTTAAGCTCATATTTATTATGATTGGGATGTTATTTTATATTAATATTACTGTAATTTTTTTATTTTAATAGGATGATAGACCTTATTTTCTCTCATCAATCCATTTTGGATGTTTTGAGTGGCGCCGTTAGGCTGCTGAATTTTCATAAGAGATCCAACCTCTCTCTTTCTTTTTAAGTACTCTTCATTATGTCAATTATTTTATGCTCCTCTTTGTTATGTTGGGGGATGTTATTATATATTCCTCTTTCATTAAATTTTATTTTAATATTATTAGATAACCTATTTGATCTCATCAATCCATTTTTGGAAGTTTTAAGTGGCGTCGTTAGGCTGCCGAGTTTTCGTAAGGGCTTTTTCATCTCACTTTTATTCCCATGAGATTTATGATACATTTGACACCATTTCCATTGATTGGTATATGTACTTACAATTATTATACTCTTTGTGTAATATACTTTCGTTTATGAGTATTTACATCAATGTTGTACTGTCCTTCTTTCATGGGGTGTATGTTTCAAAAGATACCCAAGTCGGTAAGGAAACCTTTCACTCTCCTCTTTTTAAAAGACTTATTTTGTTGGGTCTTTTAATTTACATATTTTAATGTTGGGATATGTTCTTATATATCCTTATTGATGTAAATTTTATGTCCAAGTGATGAGATAACCTTTTTATCTCTCATCAACTCATTTTCTGAATTTTGTAGTCACGTCGTTAGGCTGCCAAATTTTTGCAAGGGAACTTCTTAACCTAATTTTGATTCATTGGGATAAACTTATACTCCTTGAATATGTCATTCTATGAATATTTGTGAATAACCTAGGATTGTTTTACACTTAATATCCACTTATATTTGGTGTATTTGTTTGTCACACATAATTATGTAATTGATTTATCCTTAATCCAAGGATATCGTCTTTGTATGGGACTTCGTCTCAATCTCCATTCATTGAGGAATATTTTGTTTTATACATAACTTTATTTTATACGGTGTATAAACCCCTTTGAATTTTATGATTATTCAAAAGGAATATTTTTTTTATACGAAGATTTTTATTAAACGACAAAAGGAATGTTTTTTTGTCATACGTATGTGGCGACAACGACTTCTCTTCCACCGTGACCATTATTTGAGTTTAGGCTTCCTCTACAAGCCATAACGTTTTTTTGAATGAAAAATAAATACGATGATTTACTTTTATTTTATTTTGGTGTTGAAAATGGTTTTCATAATTTTTTTATATCAATGTGTTGTATTGATATCTTGTGATTGAAAAGTGGAAATGTTATGTTTCCTTTATGCATGTTTTATGTGATACGATTATGTTATGGTTCATGGGAATTGTTATGAAGACGGGTGGTTCTGTGATAAACTAAGGTCGGGTGAGCCCGATATAGCTCTCCAATGCATTGGGTAATGTGAAGGGGTTAAACGTTATGGTTTCTCCGAAGAGATTTAGGGAATATACTGTGATGGGTATTCCAAACGTAACCAAGAGGGTTACTCCCTACGTAAGAATGTTATGAATGCCTCATGTTACCTTTATTCCTTATGATTTCTATGATTTATTCATTATTTGATGAGGTATGTTAAAATTATTATGTTTTATGAGTAAATTAAGATTTCATAAATGGACTAATGTTTTCTTTTCGTACTTTTATATCCCTTAATGATCTTTTTATGCTCATCCCAAGTTTTTGAAATGTTTTTCACAGGTCAAAGGGAAAGTTTCATGCTATGATGATAGGTTCAAGGATGTTTCAAGAAATAATCCATGTTTTATTTTAAATATGTTTCCGTTGATGGGAAAAACACATACTCTCTTTTATGTAACCACTTTGTTTAAATGTGGAATGTAATTCATGATTTATGATCTAGTTCTCTAAAACTCTAAACCAGAAAAGATCCTCAATGTGAATTATTCATTTAATTCAATATTAAGTAAGGTTTAAGGTCGGGGCCTTATATTTGGTATCAGAGGTCAGTTTAGATAACTTTAGAGGTTAGGGTATTCTCTAAGCATAAGTGACATTACCATAATGGTTAGGATTTCAGAAAAAGTAATAGTTTTAGATAAAGTGAATGAGTAAGTATATATTTTTGTTTATCTTCCTCATTAGTACATGATGGTTTTGTTGATATAATCACAATGACATTTTGGTTTTTAGTGAATGGATGGATCTAGCAGGCACTAAAGTGCCAATAGGTTTGAAGGAAACTGTGGTGGTTCTCTGATTAAGAGACTGGATGAAATGGGGGATTCAATGAGGAAACTCATGGTTTTTCTAAACCAACTATCAAGGAGTCATGATCAACCACTTGAACCTTGGTATTTTCTATAATTCATCATGTACGAGATGACCAATCTATGTGGAAGTTTAGGTAATAATTATAAAGGTATCCATTAGAGTTTATATGATCCTTACTTTTGAGGTAATTGTGGGTTATTATATGTTATGATGGAAAATGAAAGGCATGAGATAAAATTGAGGTTATAATATGTAATGATTATTTTTGAGGATTTTATCTCATTTTGGGGAATGTTTTAAGAATTATATAGTTTTGGAAAAAGGACAACACACAGACCATGTGACAACTCGTCGCGTCGGACAAAGCTACGAGAATCGAACCCAAAACCAAAGTGCGACCGGTATTTATCACCTACCACTGGACTACGTGAAGTCCCTGGTTTGTTTGATTAATTCTTTTTAGTTAGATGATTTTAGGAATCAAGAGTAAGTTTATTTTTTATTATCTATGGAAATGATTAACCTATCATGGAGGATATGTGATTAGGTTAATTACTTTTCAATATGAGAATTTAAGAGCAACTGATGTTATTTGGAGATAAAAGTTAATTTGTACCTTGGAAGACTATGTGATTAAATCCTTTAAATATTTGGGTTTCAATCTTAGTTTTTTTTACTTTGAAGAATTTTATGGACAATTGTTTATCAAATGGTCTTCGTTGAACTTTGGGTTTTTTGACAAAATTTGGAGATTAAGAATAGATTTTCTTTTTATAAAGGATTATCCTTTTGTGGATTATCTAATCTCATACTAACAATTTTGGTTTTGGTTTTTGTCTAAAGGCATTGGAAATATATAGTTCTCTTTTTTGTATTAGGTGATTCTCAAGAAGTTGATTATAATACTCTTAATGCGAACAAGTCTTCCTAAATACTCGTCTTTTGGAGAAAATATGAGTTTGATTAAGGAATCTAGTAAAAGTTGAAAGTATATGTGATAAGTAAGTATGTTTCATTATGATTTAGTTAAGATAAAAAATAAATTCCTCAATGAAGAGTAAATTAAAACAAAAATGTTGTCTATTAACTTTTCCTACTGGGGAATCAAATACCTTTTAACCCATCACAAGTTTGTGATTTTCTTATGGTTAACTTTCTACTAGACATGTTTACTATCACTCTCCCTAAGAACATGACCCTTTGTTTTTTCTCCATATCCATGTTTTCCTACATGGAATCCTAGTATGGGTTTACTCGGGTGATCTCTGTACTTCCCTTTCTTTATTTTAAAGTGAATGTTTTACTGACTCTTGTTCCGATGTGGGATTTTAAATGAAGTTTCCAAGCCCAATTTTTTTTATTACGAGGACACAATTACCAAAAGAGGGGAAGGATGTAACACCCCAGGTAAATAAAGAATATAAAATTTTCATATTTATCCATATTTGTGAATAAAATATTAATATTACTTAAATGAGAAGCTATGCTCGATGACATACCCAATACACAACAACGAGTTTTTTGGGAATCTTACGTTGCACTCTAATAATAAAATAATATTATTTTAAATGGTAGTTAACGCCTAGCCTTTTTAATGGAGGGAATGAACAGAACTAACTACAAAATGATTATATATGTTTGTCAAATATTTTTACTTTTTACAGTAAATGTTAGAGGATTAAAAATGCGAATGAAGCCAATTGTAAGCGTAAACATTCTAACATTCATTAAAGGGTCGATTAACCGCCTTTTGATGGCGAACCACTTTTAAATCCACTTTTTGACAATTTTATGTGTTATATTTGACAAAATAAAATTCTTCTTTAGAAACATGTCATAAAAATTTACTTTGTGTAAACTTTTGGTATTTTTCCGATAAAGTTCATTTTTTAATGAATAGTGAAAAATGTTGTATTTTAAATCAAAACCTACTTTTAATCTAATTTATTTACATTATTTGATTATATTTTGAATTTTTTTTAATGTGAAATTAGAATATATTTTTACCATTTAATCCAATAGTGGTCATTGGAATTAATTTCACTTTGAAATTAAACTTAAACTACTGTCAATCTTTTAATAGATACTGTTTCTTAAAAACACGCTATTTGTTTTGAGAGCGGAAATTAATTATTAAATTAATTAATTCAACTTATATTTTTTGAATTTTGTAAAATAGACACCATTTTTTAATTTGGAATATCAAATATAGCATAGGGTGAATTTTTGGAATTTTTCTGAAAAACATCAATTTTAGATGAATAGTGAAACCACTAAGTGGTTGTTATAGAAACTGATTTTTCATTTAAATGAAACTTTTCCACTTCTGTGCTTTGATTTTCAAAAATCAGACATACATGGTTGTTATTAATAATTAAAATGTGGTTCAATGAGATTAAAATAATTTTTGGTGAATAGTAACTTTTATGTTTTATTAATCACGCTTATAGGTAATTAGTGTAATTTTAGGTAAAAATAATGTTTTAATAATATGATATGACCTAGAAACATGTCCTAACTTCATTGGATGTGTCATGGACGACCACTAAAATACATGGGTCAACTTGGGGACCCCATGAAGCCACTTTGGTTGGAAAGTGACAAAAATTACTTTTTATTTAATGTTAAAATAAAAATGTCACAAACATGAGTTGTTTTACTAAAACAATTTTTAAATGGGGTTATACACGTCATATTTTTGAATATAAATATTCATTAGAAATCTATAATTATTTCCTACATCATTATTTTTTTATATCATTTTTAGACATTAAATTAATTAATTTATTTATGACACCGTGATGATCCAGTGATTACCTCATAAATGAACGATTTAAATAAAATGGGAAGATAGGGTAAAATATAAGTCTTAAACTTGTCACAAACCTATTTTATGGGTGTATTTAGAAACCTTATCACATTATCCTCGAAATATATCCTTTTCGGACCTTTAAAATCTGAAAATCATTTTATAATAATGTAATATTTTATAACTTTCCAAGAGTGCCCCTCCTCCCCTCTTATAAAAGGCTCCCACCTCTACCACATTACACACACCTCTCAAGCCTTTGGATCGGCCAAACCCTGCCAATTTCATCTCTCCATATCCCTATATTCATCATTGAAGCCTCACATTGGGCATAATCCTTTCCAAGGAAGCCTTTGATCTCAAATCAAAGAGAGCTACCCGATTTAAAGGTAATGTCTTCCCTTGTGTTCTTTTGTTTTATATTGCTTCTCCAAACCCCTAAAATATTTTTATTAATTTTCTTTGTAACAACAAAAGTATCTTAAATATACTAGGATGTTGTTATAAGAAGGATTCGAGCTACAATTTCACACACATCCGTCTAATGGTTAAAGAACATATTGTTTCTGTGGATGGCGAATTACTGCCTCATGAAACGATGATTGTTCAATACTATTTTAACACCTTCAAAGGTGGACATTAAGATGTCACTATATTTATATATGGTATATAATATGTTTATGTTTTCTATAATCTTCTGTATTTTTCATTTATGGCATACCTTTATGGTTTCCATTATGGGTAAACGCGATATCTTCATTGTAGGAAGTGTGGACTACCGCCACCTCAAAGTGATTTGATTCGTTAATGCCATATGTGGGAAGTATAAAGGATGTAATTAATGGTATTACATATTATATACTACTGGAATTATAATATACCTTTATATCATTCCATTGAATACAAAAAAAAAGAAATGAAAGTAGCGTTCATGCGTACGTACGGCTTACCGTCTCCATGAACAGTACATTTCATTTCTTATCTCCAAATGTTATGTACTATAATAAGTACATATATATAATGTATATATATGTAATATATTACATCTAAATGATGGATATAATTCTAGAATTATAATATATATATATCTCATTTTGTTTTAATTCAATTAAGATGGCAAAAAAATGAAAGTAGCATTCATGCGTACGTACGGCCTACCGTCTCCATGAACGATGCTTTTAATTTTTTATCTCCAAATGCTATGGAATAGTATAAAATGAATATATACTGGATATATATGATATTTAAAACATCAATACTATTCTGGATATGATGTACCTATAACTACAGGGAAAATTCTTTTCCAACATGTTCAATTTTTACTCATGTACCGAATATCAACAAAAACCCCTGATAAGAACTCACTTTATTAACCAATTATTATAACATTATAATATGTGATATGAACTGAATAATAATCTTTAAAGGAGTTCCTTAATAAATTATAAATTGACCAAATTTTATTATTCAGGAGATTAAAGAACGATCGAGTCATGTTGGACACGAGGTAAGGGATCCTACCCCTCTCTTTCTTTTTAAGTACACTCCTTTATGTCATTCCTTTTAAGCTCATAATTATTATGATTGGGATGTTCTTTTATATTAATATTACTGTTATTTTTTTATGTTCATATGATGAGAGACCCTATTTTCTCTCATCAATCCATTTTGGATGTTTTGAGTGGTGCCGTTAGGCAGCTGAATTTTCGTAAAAGATCCAACCTCTCTCTTTCTTTTTAAGTACTTTTCTTTATCTCACTTCTTTTAAGATCCACTCTGTTATGTTTGGGGATGTTATTTTATATTCCTGTTTCTTTAAAATTTATGTTAATATAATGAGATACCCTATTTGATCTCATCAATCCATTTTAGGATGTGTCAAGTGGCACCGTTAGGCTGCCGAGTTTTCATAAGGGATTTTTCATCTCACTTTTATTCCCGTGATATTTATGCTACATTTTCCACCATTTCCTTTGAGTGGTATATGTACTGCCCATTATTATACTCTTTGTGTAATATAATTTCGTTTATGAGTATTCACATCAATTTTGTATTGTCTTTCTTTCATGGGGTGTATGTTTCGAAAGATACCCAAGTCGGTATGAGAACCTTTCACCCTCTTCTTTTTAAAAGACTTCTTTTGTTGGGTCTTTTAATTTACATATTATAATGTTGGGATATGTTCTTATATATCCTTATTGATGTAAATTTTATGTCCAAGTGATGAGATATCCTTTTTATCTCTCATCAACTCATTTTCTGAATTTTTTAGTGACGTCGTTAGGCTGTCAAATTTTTGCAAGGGAACTTCTTAACCCAATTTTGATTCTTTGGGATAAACTTGTACTCTTTGAATATGTCATTCTATGAATATGTGTGAATAACCTCGGATTGTTTTACACTTAATATCCACTTATATTTTCTGTATTCATTTGTCACACATAATTATGTAATTTATTTATCCTTAATCCAAGGATACCATCTTTGTATGGGACATCATATCAATCTCCATTCGTTGAAGTATATTTTGATTTATACACAACATTCTTTTATAAAGTGTATACTCCCCTTTGACTTTTACGCTTATTGAAAAGGAATATTTTTTTATACGAAGCATTTTAATAAATGAAAAAAGGAATGTTTTTTTGTCGTACTTATGTGGCGACAACAACTTCTCCGCCACTGTGACCATTATTTGAGTTTCGGCTTCCTCTACAAGCCATAAATTTTTTTGAATGAAAAATAAATACCATGTTTTAATTTTCTTTTATTTTGGTGTTGAAAATGGTTTTTATAATGTTTTTATATCAATGTGTTGTATTGATATCTCGTGATTGAAAAGTGGAAATGTTATATTTCCTTTAGGCATGTTTTATGTGATACGATTATGTTATGGTTCTTGGGAATTGTTATGAATACGGGTGGTTCCGTGATAAACTAAGGGCGGGTGAGCCAGATATAGCTCTCCAATGCATTGTGTAACGCGAAGAGGTTAAACATTAAGGTTTCTATGAAGAGATTTAGGGAATATACTATGATGGGTATTCCAAACGTAACAAAGAGGGTTACTCCCTACATAAGAATGTTATGAATGCCTGAAGTTAGCTTTATGTCTTATTATTTCAATGAATTATTCATGATTTGATGAGGTATGTTAAAATGCTTTTGTTTAATGAGTAAATTATGATTTCATACATGGACTAATGTTTTCGTTTCGTACTTTTATATCCCTTACTAAGATTTTTATGCTCATCCCAAGTTTTTGAAATGTTTTTCACATGTCAAATGGAAAGGTGCATGATATGATGATAGGGTCAAGGAAGTGTCAAGAAAGAATCCATGTTTTATTTTAAATATGTTTCTGTTGATGGGAAAAAACGAATACTATCTTTTATGTAACCACTTTGTTTAAATGTGGAATGCAATTCATGATTTTTGATATAATTATCTAAAACTCTAAACCTGAAAAGATCCTCAATGTGAATTATTCATTTAATTCAATATTAAGTATGGTTTAAGGACGAGGCCTTATAAGGACCCAATATATACCATTATATTATCATTCTTCTTTAACCACAGGTGGATTGAGAGGATAAGTGAACTATGATAATACTAATTCCTACTGTAACTATGATTCATAGGATGCTTTCTAAAGTCTCGAGATAAATGGGAATCTAATTTGATATAGGTCCCCCCATTTTCACTGAAATTTCAACCAATAATACACAATCTCTCCTAGGAGATTATTATTCATCCTTATCCATGTAACTCCCCAACCCCAGTTACCCAGAGTCGGTGCATTATTTTAATACATTGGCATGATTACAGAGAATCAAGTCTCGAAGTACCGATCGATTTAGCAATCTTGGAAAATCGATTACATACATGAATGTTACATTACACTTTATAACAAAACAAAATAAATAATACATTATGAACATTATTATTACCTTAGATTAACCTTGCATATCAATCACAATACACTTCTTCGAATCTTGGAAAAAATAAAACATAGAAAGGGGTGAGCTCAGATGCTCAGTAAGGATAACAATATAGAGAAAACTTTCTTAAATAAACATAAACATTTCAGGAAATGTATAACTAAAATAAAATCCTATTAAACTTGAACTTCAGCATAATATGGGGAAAAAATGAAATAATGCCTTTTACTTATTCATATGTATATTATAGTTGTCGAATAATCACATGGAATAAGAATAAAAACTTTCATAATGATGGAATGCATAATTCCAGACTATCATAACCACGTAGCCAAGGCCTCGTGGTAAGACTAAAAAAAATATTTTGTCAAGGCCTTGTGCCAAGACACTAGTTTGTCTAATGAGAACTGCCGATGCATCGAAGAGATATAGCAGGCTCCACATGTCACTTACTAAGTCCAATGCATTCTTCATTTGAAAAGGTCTAAACATAACATAAACATTCGTATTAAAACTAGCATACAAAATGTTAATAATTTACTCAGAAACAATGAATGGTATAAAAATAACACATCCATAGTCAAACATATCACAAAACCTTCAACACAATATAGAAGATTTAGATCATGATAAATCTACTTCAAAACAAGTTTAAAATCCATTAAAGTATTTTGATGTTGAAGAAAACGATTTGTAAAACTCTTTGAGAGAAATACCCCTTTTTCATGAAAGCATTTAAAATTCAAAAAATTTGGAAAAGGAGTCATTTAAAGACAGTTTTGAATTAAAGTGTCCTATACCATTTTGAAACTTTTGAACGGAATTAACATTTTACAAACATTCATGTCCATATAAATAAATCCTTAAAAACCATTTTAAAGACATATATATTAATGAGAAAGATTTAGAATAATAAATATTTAAAACATTTGAAATGTTGTTTTAGTAAAAATTACATTAAAATAATCCCTTTGAAAACTCTCTCATAAAACATAGACATAGATAATAAATATGTCACAGTAGATACTTACGTAAAAACAACCTCGGATAATAAAGAGATTGCGAAATTAACCCTTACCAATTTGGTAACATACAAAACATACACCCCAAGAAAGAGGTATCATACAATGAATATGTAAATACCCACAAATTAAAGTGTATTAAATAAATAACACAATTATGGGCATTATATACACCACACAAAAGGTAGTAGTGGCAATATGACATGAATCTCACGGAAATAAGGAGTGAGATGAAAACCCCTTACCTTGCACTTTCTGTTAGTTGAGGGTACATTTAGCCGCTTGTATGAAAACTATAGTATGTTAATAAATTATACCAGAATCATATTAATATTTATGATATCATACATTATTCATTTAGGACTTTATACTACCCATTTAATAATAATTTCAATGTTATATTAATATTTTAGGTTATAATCGCTTTCTTTATCGTACGTGTTTTAACTTATTACTCTTGATTGTATCACATAGATCATGATTTAAATACTTAAAAAGTATAAATAATTATTTATTTATCATATATATTTATACTGTAAAAATTTATAATAGACATATATATGAAATGGAAAATACCGTTTATGGAGACGGTAGTCCGTACGTACGCATAAACGGTGTTTCCGTTTTTATATAGTATTGAACGGAAGTAATTTAATAAGATATATGTAAGTACATAAATACTTATATATATAAATATATATATATATATATCATGTAGAATTATTATGTCATATATTACATACTTATTAGTAATATATATTTTTTATAATTGTCGATGAATAGTGAACTTGGAAATGAATCTCATCGCGACGTGGAGACGGTAATCCGTACGTACGCACGAGTGAAAATATCATTCTTATAATATTAATATAATATATAATTGGGTGGTATATAATATATACAGAATCATTATCAGGTTATAAACATCATTATTATACCCATCCAAATAATAATGTATTGAATAACCATTACACCACGATGTTGAGACGGTAAGCCGTACGTAGGCACGTATGGTGACATGTCATTCATAGTGTGGATAGAATAATGAATTTTGTTGTACCATAATTATAATAACATAACATTATATATAATATACTGGATTTGTTATTTTATAATGAAAATAACAAAAAAAAGGAAGTGGAAGAAGAAAGGAACTTGAAAGAGGGTGGTGAAATCATTACCTCTTCTTCGGGTTCTTCCTTTTGATTTGATCAAAAGGGCTCCTTAGGATGGATTTCTGATCGAACTATGGCCTCTAGGTTTAAGGGAGGACAGTTTAGAGGGTATTTGAGTAGGGTTTGGCTGAGCCAAATGGCTTAGAAGGTGTGAATTAGAGAGAAGGGGGAGTGCCCTTTTATAAGAGGGGTGAGGGGCACCTTAGGAAAAACTTAAAATATTATTTTATAATAAATTTATATTCGGTTTCTAATGGCTCCAAAGTTGATTATTTAAAGTCTAAAGTGGGGATAGGTCGAAACAAACTCAACCAATAGGTTTTAGACAGGTTTATGTTACCATTTTAACCTTATCATTTAGATTTAACTCTGTAAAATAATTTAACTTTTACCGTATCTTCTTGTATTCTTACACTATATGGTTAATAATCTTACTATATACTACCAATAGAACCCCAATTGGTTAATTAATATCATATATATTATAATATAAGTCTTTTGGCCGAACCTTAGATTTTTATGGCCATTATATCAATTAATAATATAATATTTTTTTTAAAAACCATTTTATGTCAATTTTGACAATATTTGGTATTTGTTTTTTGTTAAAATAATAACAACATGATTACCTCATAAAAACAATACATTGAATCTATCCTAACATTTCATATTCTCCTAGAAAATGCTTGTATGTCATAAAAACTATGAAATTATATTTATTTTAATATTTATAATACCATTTATTTAATTCTTTCATGAATAAGGTAATTTCTGTATCATCATTGTGTCACAAATAATTTTATTTATTAAATGTATAAAAATTATAAAAAAATACAATGATGTAGGAAATATTTGTATCATTCTAATTAATATTTATAATGGAATTTATCTTAGGAAAACCCCAATATTAAAAATGTTTTAGTTATTAATCATTGATTTTAACTCTTTTAACTCTTCTTTGAATTAAATAATAATAAATGTCCTAATCTAATCGAAGTGGACCAAAATGATAATATTTTATTCGTAATGTTGTTTTTGGTCGATATAAAATTGTCCAATATAATTAGGAAATGTTTGAGGGTAATATTAATATCCTTTTTACGCTTAATTACCCTATTTACTTTTAACCGTGGTAAATTAAAGTAAAAAAGTTAATATTCACCAAAAATTATTTTAATCTCATTGAACCACATTTAAATCATTTATATCAACCGTGTCTCTTGGATTTTAGAAATTCAACTCACAGAAGCAGTAAAATTATGTTTTATGAGAATTTTCAAATTCTCCAAGGAGGTGGGTAAAAGATGATGAAAACGTCAATAAAATTTTTATATATCTAAAATTATTATAAACTAACTCCAATGAATAAAAATGATCTTATATAGGTAATATGTATATATTTTGACATAAATTAATTTAAATAAAATAATTAATTATTTAAATAAAATAATCGGTTTTTACTAATAACTCAGTGTTTTTCACTATTCATCAAAAATTGATGTTTCTCAGAAAAATACCAAAAATTCGGCCTATGCTATATTTGATATTATGAATTAAAAAATGATGTATATTTTAACAAATTCAAAACATATAAGTTGCATGAATTAATTTAAATTAATTCCTGTTTTCAAAATAAATAGCGCGTTTTTAAGAAATAATAACTATCAAAAGATTGACACTTACTTATGTGCAGTTTAAATGTGAAATTATGTCCAATGACCAAAATTGTGTTAAATGGTAAAAATATATTCTATATATACTTTAAAACCACTAAAATTCATAATTTATCACTGTTAATTATTTCGATTAAAAAAATTTAATTAAAATTTAGTAATTTTCACTATTTATCAAATTATGAAAGTTATTCGAAAAGTACCAAAATTTCACCCTAAGCTAATTTCAATATTCAGAATCCAAAAATGAAGTTCATTTTGAAAGATAAAATGTATACAATTTCAAAAAGTGGGTATTACTATTCTTAATGGCTAGTATGATTGGTTGTGGTGTGTTAGAACTCGAAGTTGCGTATAACACATGCTATTGTATTATTCAAAGAGAAGTGTGTCGTAAAAGCTTGGGGTGTTACATTCTCCTCTCCTTCAATAAATTGTGTCCTCACAATTTATGCTTGGTATTGGAAACTTGGGGTTGACAATTGAAAATATCATAGATGAAATCCCACATTGAAAAATGTATTAATGATGCCTCTATTTAAAATAAAGAGTGGTAAGTATGAAGGTTAACGAAAATAACACATACTAGGGTTCCATGTAGAAAAATATGGATGTGGAAGAGAAATATAACCATCAATATTTGATGGAGAGTGGTAGAGAACATGGCTATGAAAAGGTCAAAAATCCCAAAGCCATAAATTTGTGATGATCTAAGGTACCATCTAGGACAACATTTTTGTTCTAAGTTCCTTTTCTAAATGTTGAGGAATTTATTTATGAGATTGGCTATGATCATAAGGAGATATACTTAATTTATAATTATAGTTTTATACATTAATAAATTTCTACCACAAACTCATCCTTCCCCCAAAAACATAATACAAATCAAAAATACTCTAGTTATCCTAATCGTATAGGGTTCCAAATATAATAAATTTATAAATCACATATCAGACCATTTAAAAAAATGAATTATACCATCCAGGAACTTCACGTATTCCAGTGGTAGGTGATAAATCCCAATTGCACTATGGTTGTGTGTTCGATTCCCACAGCTTTGTCTGACGCGACGGGTCGTCACACGGTCTGTGTGTTGTCCTTTTATAAAAATCAAAAAATAACCTTTCAAACTAAATCCATTCCAACCATTAGACTTATCCAAAATACTTCTGTAAACTCTGAGTCCAAAATTAATATAAAAGTTAAACATAATGTAGATCCTTTTTACCCCGTAATATCATGTGAATACATCCATCATATATTCTTTTAAAACACTGAAAAATCTTGAATTACCATAAAACATTATTGATTACAATCATGCCCCCTTATTTATTATAGAATACTGGATATAATTCATCCATACTACAATGTTGTAAACTCCAAAAATGATGGAATATACAAATCATTAATCAGTTTCAAGACAGTCAAGAATATCTAATATAATTTACCCATATCAACCATATCGTATTCCAAAATCAGTACCTCAATATTAAGACCATATTAAAGTTTATGTTTACTTCAACCATGTCATTTCCAAAAAGTTTAAATCACTGTACAGTCACTTTTCTTAGTACCATAAAATCTCAATTCCTCAATGAAATATTTCTACATTACAATCCTTATTTATTTCCAGTACATCATTGACACAACACTTCAATGAAATAATTATAAAATAACAACATAAGAACACTAGTCATTCCTCTTCATCTGTGGTAGTATCATAACATGATTATTATCTAATAGCATCATTTGGGGAATAATCTGATGATTTGAACACTAGTTTGCATAGTGTCCCAACTTCTTACAGATGAATCATGGTACATTTGAAACCATTTTATTACCATTGTAGTCACGTACTTGGTGTCCTTTTTCTCCACACTTATAACAAACTCACATTCCCTTCAGGCAAGTTCCGGGGTGTTTCTTCCCACAGTTATCACATATGGGAAAATTCTTCTTTTCCCTATTCCCTTTATCCATAATTCTCTCTTCCATCCCTTTCTTCTCTTTCTTCCCTTCAAAGCCATAGGACTCAGAAAATTTTTTACTTATCTTATTAACACATGATACTATTTATTTATATGTTGAGAAAACATGAGAGACTATTTCCCTTCTAAATGTTTGCTTAATACCGTGGAAGATATAATCCTTCTTACTCTTGGGATCATATGTATTTCTTGAGTACACATTCCTTCTACTGGGCACCATCTCTATACAACGACATACACTTGGTTAGTTTATGAATTGAAATTAATAATTCCAAACTTGTAAAATACCTAATGTAAATTGAACAATTTATGGATATAATCCATAATAAGAAAAATTTTCTTTGAGTAAGTACATACTTGTAAGCCCTTCATAATGGTTTGTAAAGAAAATTAGAATTATCCTAAGCACATCCCCCGAGTGTGTCGTAACCAAGAGTGAAACAAGGCCCATTGTCGTGCACCAGTTCCCGTTCGAGTTTATCTCAAAGAGGTGTTTTCGGGTTTTACACCTAGGTACATCTGTGCCAGAGCTGCCTCTACCTGCTCGTATCTAGATAGATATTTATTGCTCGGAAAACTCAGAAAATATCTACAATACCAAAATTATAAGAAGTTATTCTATACTAATCCTCAAAGTCTATCTTAGGGTTATGTTCTCTAATCATAGTTTATCTAAATCTACTTTACAAGGTTATCGCTAAACTTCCCCTGATACCAACTATAACACCACGAAACCAGTTATCCAGAGTTGGTGCATTATTTTAATACATTGGCATGATTACAAGGAATCGAGTCCCGAAGGACCGATCGGTTTAGCGGTCTTAGAAAATAGATGACATACATGAATGTTACATTACACTTTATAACAAAACAACATAAATAATCCTTTATGAATTCCATTATTCCCTTGACTTAACCCTGCATATCAATCACAATACACTTCTTGGAATCCTAGGAAAAATAAAACATAGATAGGGGTGAGCTGAGATGCTCAGTAAGGATAACAATATAGTGGAAACATTAATAAATAAGCATAAACATTTAAGGGAATGTATAATTAAAATAAAATCATTTTAAACTTGAGCTTCATTAAAATATGGAAAAAATAAAATGAAATAATTCCATTTACTTATTTACATGGATATTCTACTAGTCGAATAATCACATGCAATATCAATAACAACTTTTATAACTATGGAATGCATAATGCCAGACTATCATAACCACGTAGCCAAGGCCTCATGCCAAGACTACAAATAAGATTTTGTAAAGGAATTGTTCCAAGACACTAGTTTGTCTCAT
Source organism: Viscum album (assembly GCA_963277665.1). Taxonomy (NCBI): domain Eukaryota; kingdom Viridiplantae; phylum Streptophyta; class Magnoliopsida; order Santalales; family Viscaceae; genus Viscum; species Viscum album. The sequence continues at coordinate 1,725,884,713 of OY728131.1, read as the reverse complement.
GAGACCTACCAATGCATCGAGGAGCTATAGCGGGATCCACCCGTCACTTACTAAGTCCAATGCATTCCTTATATGAAAAGATCTAAACATAACATAAAAATTTGTATTAAAACTGGCATACGAAATGTCAATACATTACCCATAAACCATGAATGGTATAAAAATAACACATCCACAGTCAAGAATATCACAAAACCTTAAACACAATATGAAAGATTTGTATAATGATAAATCAACATCAAAACAAGTTTAAAATCCATTAAAGGATTTTGACGTTGATGAAAATGATTTGTAAAAGTCATTGAGAGAAATACCCCTTTTTCATGAAAACATTTAAAAGTCACACAATTTGGAAAAGAAGTCATTTAAAGACCTTTTTGAATCAAATTGTCCCATACCACTTTGAATCTTTTGAAAGGAATTAAAATTTTAAAAACATTCATGTACATATAAATAAATCCTTAAACACCATTTTGAAGACATGGACATTAATGAGAAAGATTTAGAAGAATAAATATTTAAAACATTTGAAATGATGTTTCAGTAAAATTCCCCTGAAAATAATCCCTTTGAAAACTCTTTCACAAAACACGGACATGGATAATAAATATGTCCCAGTAGATACTTATGTAAAAACAACCTCAGATAATAATGAGATTGTGAAATTAACCCTTACCAATTTGGTAACTTACGAAACATACACCCCATGAAAGAGGTATCATACAATGAATATGTAAATACACATAAATTAAAGTGTATTACATAATGAATAAAATTATGGGTAGTACATACACTACACAAAAGTTAATAGTGGAAATATGGCATGAATCTCACGGGAATAAGGAGTGAGATGAAAACCCCTTACCTTGCAATTTCCTTTAGTCGAGGGTAAGTTTAGCCTACTATATGAAGAATATAGTATGTTATTAAATTATAATAGAACCATATTAATATTTATGATATCATACATTATTCATATATGACTTCATACTACCCATTTAATAATAATTTCCATCTTATATAAATATTTCGGGTAATAATCGCTTTCTTTATCGTACGTGTTTTAACTTGTTACTCTTGATTGTATCACTAAAATCATGATTTAAATACTTCCAGAATATAAAACATGATTTAGTTATCATATATATTTATAATATAAAAATTTATAATAGATGTATATATGAAATAGAAAACACCGTTTATAGAGACGGTAGTCCGTACGTACGCATAAACGCTGTTTCCGTTTTAATATAATATTGAATGGAAGTAAGTGAATAAGATATAAGTAAGTACATAAAAACATATATATATATATATAAATATATATATATCTTCAGTAGAATTATTATGTCATATATTACATAATTATTAGTAATATATATTTTTATAATTATCAAGGAATGGTGAACATGGAAATGAATCTCATCGCGTCGTGGAGACGGTAATCCGTACGTACACACGAGTGAAAATATCATTATTTTGATATTAATATAATATATAATTAGATGGTATATAATATATACCGATTAATTATCATTTTATACACATCATTGTTATAACCATCCAAATAATAATGTATTGAATAACAATTACACGACGACGTGGAGACGGTAAGCCGTACGTACGCATGTATGGTGACATGCCATTCAAAGGGTGGATAGAATAATGAATTTTGTTGTACCACAATTATAATAACATCACAATATATATAATATACTGGATTTATTATTTTAGAATGGAAACAACAAAGAAAAAGGAAGTGGAAGAAGAAAGGGACTTGAAAGAGGGTGGTGAAATCATTACCTCTTATTCGGGTTCTTCCTTTTGATTTGATCAAAAGGGATCCTTAGGATGACTTTATGATCAAACTAAGGCCTCGAGGTTGAAGTTAGTATAGTTTAGAGGGTATTTTGGCAGGGTTCGGCCGAGCCAAATGGCTTAGAAGGCGTGAATTAGAGAGATGGGGGAGTGCCCTTTTATAAGAGGGGTGAGGGGCACCTTAGGAAAAATTTAAAATATTATTTTATAATAAATTCATATTCTGTTTCTAATGGATCAAAAGATTTTTATTTAATGTCTAAGGTGGGTATAGGTCGAAAACAACTCAAACAATAGTCTTTAGACAGTTTTAGTTTACCATTTTAACCTTATCATTTAGATTTAACTCTAAGTTAAATTATTTTACTTTTACCGTGTCTTCTTGTATTCTTACAATATAAGGTTAATAAACATACTATATACTTCCAATAGAACCACAATTTGTTCATTAATGTCATATATATTATTATATAAGTCTTTTGACTTAAAATTATATTTTTAGGACCATTATATCAATTAATAATATAATATTTGTTTTAAAAACAATTCTATGTCAATTTTGACATTATTTGGAATTTGTTTTTTGATAAAATAATAACAACATGAATGCTTTATAAAATATACTTTTAATATATCCTAACATGTAATATTCCCCTAGAAAATTCTTGGATGTCATAAAAACTTTGAAATTATATTTATTTTAAAATTTTTAATAGCATTTATTTGATTCTTTGATGAATAAGGTAATTACTGTATCATTATTGTGTCCTAAATAAATTTATTTATTTATTGTCTAATAATTTTAAATAAAATACCATGATGTAGGAAATATTTTTATCTTTGTAATGAATATTTATAATCGAATTTATCTTATGTAAAACCCTATATTAAAATTGTTTTAGTTATTAAACTTTGATATTAACTCTTTTAACTCTTCTTTGAATTAAATAATAATAAATGTCCTAATCTAATACAAGTGGACCTAAATGATAATATATTATTCCTAATGTTGTTTTTAGTCGATATAAACTTTTCAAATAGAATTAGGACATGTGTGAGGGTAATATTAATATCATTTTTACCCTTAATTATCCTATTTACTTTTAACCATGGTAAATAAAAGTAAAAAGTTACTATTCACCGAAAATCATTTTAATCTCATTGAACAAAATTTTACACCTTGATATTAACTGTGTCTCTCAGATTTTATAAATTCAACTCACAGAAGTGGTAAAATTTAGTTTTATGAGAATTTTCAAATTCTCCTAGGAGGTGGGTAAAAGACGGTGAAAAGTTCAGTAAAATTTTTATATATCTAAAATTATTATAAACTGAATCCAATGAATTAAAATGATCTTTTATAAGTATTATGTATCTATTTTTACATAAATTAATTTAAATAAAATAAATAATTATTTAAATAAAAAATCAGTTTTAACCAATAACTCAGTGTTTTTCACTATTCATCAAAAATTGATGTCTCTCAGAAAAATACAAAAATTCGACCTAAACTATATTTGATATTATGAATTATAAAATGATGTATATTTTACCAAATTCAAAACATATAATTTTCATTAATTAATTTATATTAATTTCCATTGTCAAAGAAAATAGCGTGTTTTTAAGAAATAATACACTACTGGAAATGCTGTTTTTCCCAACGGGTGTTTACCAACGGTTTGCTAAAACCGTTGGGCTTGAAGGATTAAGAAAGCCTTTCCCAACGGTTCGCTGGAACCGTTGGGAAAAGCCACCCTTTTCCAACGGTTTCTTCAAACCGTTGGTAAAGGGGTGTGTTAATCACCCTTTTGCCAACGGTTCTGTTGAACCGTTGGGAAAGGGTCACCCCTTTGCCAGCGGTTTCCTCAAACCGTTGGTAAAGGGGTCCTCCAGCTGCGGGGCTGCTCTCCCCCATTCACACAGAAACCTAATTTCATCCGCTCCACCGCTCTCCTCTCACGAAATCCCTTATCTGAAGAGGTGAAAACCATCAGAAATCAGGTATCTTTTCATTTATACAAATATACTTCCTTATTTTTATTGTTATTGCTTTAGTATTTTAGTTTTAAGTTATCAATCCACCTCCAGCTCTCTGCTACTCTCCAAATCCCCCATCCGAATAGGTCGAAACCCATTTGAATCATCTCAAATCAAGTAATTTTTTGTTTATACACATATGGTCCCTTGTCTTTATTATTTTTATTGTTATTGCTCTAGTATTTTAGTTTTAAGTTATCAATCCAACTGCAGCTCTCTGCTACTCTCAAACTCCCCCATAGGAAAAGGTGAAAACCCATCTGAATCGTCTCAAATCAGGTAATTTTTTCTTTATACACATATGGTACCTTGTTTTTATTGTTATTGATCTAATATTTTAGTTTTAAGTTTGGATTTTGATGTGATTTCACCGTGTAAAATAGGGAAATGAATAAATATTTTGTTAATTAATTAGTTTCCCCTGGAATATCAGTTGTGTTATAATGTCCATGCTAAATAAAGGGGTAATGTAATAAAAGACCTTGAATAAATAAATTGTGGAAGTTGGGGTATGTTGCCTCTATGAGAGGTTTTTTATTGTGTTTCATTGTATGTTGTAGGCTGTTTTATGGGGATTGAGGTGGCCAGTTGGGCTTTGTGATATGTGGGGTTGTAATGTGATGGTTAGTGGGCATGGATGTGTCATGTGAAGTTGTATGATAGTGATGATGTGTGGTGGTGTTGTGTCGTGTGGAGGTGTTGTGTGATGAAGTTGTGGTGTATAATGTGGTGAGGAGGTTTTGGTTGTGCGGTGGTTTGTGATGTGCAATATTTTTATTATGATATGTGGTTGTTTTGGTGAGATGGTTGGTCGATGTAACATGGTGTCGATGGTTATTGTGAGATGGTGAGTTGTTGTGTGGTGGTTTTATTAGTTTCCTGGTTATCTATGGAATAAATTATGCTGTTAAAAAAAACAAGATATTAAATTAATGAGATGGAATAGAAATGGATGTGTGGTAAATGGATTTAATTAATTTAACATTAAATGAATGGACAATGTAAGTGTGAATGAAGTGGCTTATAAATGAATGTGAGAAATGCTATGCATCTTGTGTGGTGGTGGTGTGGTTTATGTGTTTTATGGTAGTAGTGAAGTGTGTGATTATGTAGTTAATGTTAACCCATAGGTTGAGTATTTTGTGATATCTATATATCATGTATTTTTATGTTATTTCTACACATTCCAGGGGGGTGGTATGTCTAGCTGGTGGTGGTGGGGTTGCAGGGGAGGGGGGTGTGGGCTATTTGGGAGGGTGGGCGGGGCTATCTAGGGGGGGTACGGGGTGTCCAGGGGGGTACGGGGGTGGGCGGGCTGTCCCCAAGGGTGGGCGGGCTATCCACGGGGGTGACCGGGCTGTCAAGGAGGGGTGGGCGGGCTGTCCAGGGGGGGTGGGTGGGCTGGCCACGGGGGGTAGGGGTGTCCAGGGGGGTGGGTGGGCTATCCAAGGGGGTGGGGGGCTGTCCATAGGGAGAAGCGGTGTCAGGGGGGGGTGGGCTGTCCACGGGGGTGGTTGGGCTGTCTAAGGGGTAGGGGGTGTCCACGGGGGTGGGTGGGTTGTCCACGGGGGTAGGAGGGGCTGTCCACGGGGGTGGGAAAGGCTGTCCACGGGGGTGGGAGGGGCTGTCCAGGGGGTGTGGGCTGTCCTGGGGGTCTGGGTGGGGTGTCCTGGTGGGGGAGGGGTGTGTGGGGTGTCCAGGGGGGTGGTATGTCTAGGTGGTGGTGGTGGGGTTGCAGGGGAGGGGGGTGTAGGCTATTTAGGAGGGTGGGCGGGGCTATCTCGGGGGGGTACAGGGTGTCCAGGGGGTACGGTGGATTGTCTGATGTTTCTCTAATGATCAAGGACAGAATGTTTGGAGGACATCACAAGTCCTCACTGGCTGATCCTAGAAGCAATTTCATGATCATGGATGTAATGCCTATAGGGAATCTCTTGATTTTGGTGACCTTCTCCATTTTCATCAAAAGTCATGTTTGACACACTGGGAGGGAAACTCTAGAGTCAGTGTGACATGTCTTGAAGGGTGATTTATGTCCATAGTGACATGATTTGAGGACATCACATGACCTAATTGGTGTGCCTGGAGGGTGTTAAGGGAGCCATCTAACATTCCTGACATTTAATATGAGACTGAGATAATATGTATTGATTCCCCTATATAGAAGGAGATACATATCTATTGGAAAACATGTAGTCTGTATGGTGAGAATTAAAGGCTTTTCATTACAAGGGTGGCATATTCATGGGTGCCATCTGATTTTATTTGACATGTCAAGGGGACATAAAATGATCAAAATAGGTTTCCAATGGAATGTATTGTGAACATGATGAAATTTCCTAGTGCAATAAAATTTCATAGGTGATGCATGTTATGAACATTAGGGTCAACATATATTTCCTTCACCTTAGTCTCCCATATTTTAGTATTTCATCCATCCTTTTATCCCAAATTCCATAGATTTATACATTATTTTATTATACTATGTCTCAAATTATCTAAAATATGTGTTTGATGTTCTTCACGTGACCTATCATAATTCCTTCTCATAATCTATAGTGATCATGGGAAGATCCCATGCATGATTCATGATCACTCAAATTATTCTGCAGATCATACATAATGGAAGCCTTACAGGATGTGAGATGATTATATCTATGAAATCTACTCAGGTACCTAGTGAGGAAGTGCATATTAATTAAAAAAGGTAAATCACATATGAGGATACCCTACTAATATGGTTATGGGATGAGGCATGCTCTGATGTGATAACACATTAAGTTCTTGTTGGTTTTACATTTTTTCAATACCACATTAGTATGTTTTTTTCACATGTGTAGTTGATACCATGATTATTTTCTTCCTTTATCGTTTACTTAAATGTATTTTCTATTAAAGTTCAATCCTATTGAATTGTTTATGAAAAAATGACTTATATGATTTCTTTTTACAGAATGGACAGAAGTTGGATGTATGAAACCGATCGTATCTCAAGCGATTTTCAAAACAATTTGGAGAGCTTTATAGATTTTCCATTTCACAATGCTTCAGATAGTGGTCGCATACACTGCCCATGTTCCAATTGTGTTGGTAGACCTTGGTTGAGTCGTGAAGAAGTCAGCTACCAAATAACCAAAAATGGTTTTCAAGCAAACTACTTTGTGTGGTATCACAATGGGGAGAAAATGAAATCTCAAATTGGTGATGATCAAAATGAAAGGACTTGAATGGAGAATTTGTTAGATGATCGGTTTCCGTTTATTCGTCATCATGAAAAAGAAAGGATTTCGACTCAAGAAGACGTCGATATGAGGACAACTGATGCATCCAGTGAAAATGATGATATTGATAGCGTGAAAAAATTGAATGATGCTGCCATGACTCCAGTATATCAACAATGCGATAAAATGAAAAAGATGGAATTTTTAATCCGATTGTTTCATGGAAAAACTATGTATGGGATTTCTAATACAGCAATCGATTACATTCTTACCCTCTTGAAGGATTTACTTCCAGATGATGCAGATATTCCCTCAAACCACTATATGGCATGGAAGTTAGTTGAAGAACTTGGATTTTCTAGAAACAAAATTCATGCTTGCCCGAAAGATTGCAGTTTATTCTGGGAAGAAACCGCTGAACGAAATGAATGTATAAAATGTGGCACATCCCGTTGGAAGTCAAAATATGATGGAACACCATCCCGCGTTCCACAGAAAGTAATGTGGCACTTTCCATTGATCCCCAGACTCCAGAATCTTTTTATGTCTGATGACATATCAATAAAAATGAGATGGCATGATACCGAGAGAAAGAAGACTAATGATGAGTTGGTTCATCCTGCAGATTGATTTTCATGGCAGAGATTTGATGCTCGACATCCTGATTTTGCAGTTGACGTGCATAATGTGAGGCTGGGTCTTTCATGCGACGGGTTTAATTCGTTTGGTCAGATGCTTACTTTGCACAACACATGGCCAGTTTTTATACACATTTATAATCTTCCCCCATGGTTGTGTATGAAAAAATCTTTCACTTTCATGAGTATACTCATATCTGGTCCTTCTGATCCCGGCATTGATATTGATGTATACATGCAACCTTTAATAAAAGAGTTGAAACTTCTTTGGGATGTGGGTGTGCGCACATACGATGCATGTTCGAAAGACATATTTCAGATGCATGCTGCGCTTATGTGGATGATCAATGATTTTCTGGCTTATGCAATGATTTCTGGAAGGAGCACGAAGGGAAAACTGTCATGTCCAGTTTGTATGAAGAATACACGATCCAGAAGACTGAAACATCGTTGTAGTTTCAGTTTTATGGGACATCGATGATTTTTGCCAAAGGATCATCCATATAGAATGAATCGTCGAAGATTTGATAATACTATAGAGACCGATGATCCACCTCAGCATATGTCTGGAACTGATGTGCTTAATGAATTGAAAGATTTCAGTTTTTCATTCGGGAAGGGTCAAATGAAATCTGGAAAGAGAAAGAATGTTTCCACAGAAACCTGTTACAATTGGAGGAAGAGGAGTATCTTTTTTGATTTGCCTTATTGGTCAACCAATTTGCTACGTCATTGCTTAGATGTAATGCATATTGAAAAGAATATATGTGAAATGTTGCTTTCAATTCTTCTAAATGTCAAGGGGAAGACAAAAGATGATTTACGATCTCGACGTGACTTGGTGGATTGGGGCATCAGACCAGAATTGAATCCTGTGCGTATCAGTGAAAATAAATGGAAACTTCCATGTGCTTCTTATGTGATGACACCTACTGAAAAAAAAACAATTTTTGGAAGTATTAGAGACTATTAGAGTTCCTGATGGCTATTCAAGCAACATATCTAAACCGGTCAACAGAAGAGAGTTGAAGCTAAAATCTTTATGACACCAGAACTGCGTTGTCGGTCACCGCGAGCACAAGGCACGTCCGATTGATGTGCCGTCTGCTCGACCACTTCATAAATCACTCACCCGTATTTGTCGTCTGATTTAAGGCCATTCCGAAATCGTTCGGCCCGTTTGGACCCCCCTCACGCGCGTTTACGAAGCGCGCGCATCACTTAAAACACGAATATTGAGCCGTACCACGCAAAACGCATGTCTGATTGACGTTCTGTCTACGCGTACACGTCACAGATAATAATTAGAATGTTGCACGGTGGTTTCAGGTCAATCCGAGGTCGTCCGCTATGAATTTGACCGTTGGACGCCCGTTTTGGCCGTTTATGACACCAGAACTGCGTTGTCGGTCACCGCGGGCACACAGCACGTCCGATTGACGTGCCGTCTGCTCGACCACTTCATAAATCACTCACCCGTATTTTTCGTCTGATTTCATGCCATTCCGAAATCGTTCGGCCCGTTTGGACCACCCTCACGCGCGTTTACGAAGCGCGCGCATCACTTAAAACATGAATATTGAGCCGTACCGCGCAAACCGTACGTCCGATTGACGTGCCGTCTGCGCGTACACGTCACGAATAATAATTAGAATGTTTAACGGTGGTTTCAGCTCAATCCGAGGTCGTCCGCTATGAATTTGACCGTTTGACGCCCGTTTTGGCCGTTTATGACACTAGAACTGCGTTGTTGGTCACCGCGGGCACATGGCACGTCCAATTGACGTGCCGTCTGCTCGACCACTTCAGAAATAACTCACCTGTATTTTTTCGTCTGATTTCAGGCCATTCCGACTTTGTTCGGTCCATTTGGACCCCCCTCACGCGCGTTTACGAAGCGCGCGCATCTCTTAAAATACGAATATTGAGTCGTACCGTGCACACCGCACATCCGATTGACGTGCCGTCTGTGCGTACACGTCACGAATAATAATTAGAATGTTGCACAGTGGTTTCAGCTCAATCTGAGGTAGTCCGCTATGAATTTGACCGTTGGACGCCCGTTTTGGCCGTTTATGACACCAGAACTGCGTTGTTGGTCACCGCGGGCACACGGCACATCCGATTGACGTGCCGTCTGCTCGACCACTTCATAAATCAGTCTCCCATATTTTTCGTCTGATTTCAGGCCATTACGACTTCGCTCGGCCCGTTTGGACCCCCCTCACGCGCGTTTACGAAGCGCGCAATCACTTAAAACACGAATATTGAGTCGTACCGCGCAAACCGCACATCTGATTGACGTGACGTCTGCGCGTACACATCACGAATAATAATTAGAATGTTTCACGGTGGTTTCAGCTCAATCTGGAGACGTGGTGTGGCCGGCACCACTCAAAGTGTCCGTCTTTTGTTTCAAAAGGACGTCATTTTAAGTGAAAAGCATCAACTGACATACGGAAAACCGTCCAAACACATTCCGAATCTGTTGATAATTTATCCCAACAATCCATGGGTCATATGTGATGTGTATGAGCCATCCCGGGATGATTCTGAGTCGCAGTGTGGCCAGGATAAGTCTAAGTGACTCTCTTTTATTTAAAATGGACACCATTTTAAGTACATACGGAAAAACGACCAAACGGATTCGATTTCCGTTGAAACTTTAGGATAACGATCCATGGGTCATATGTGACGTGTACGAATCATCCCCGCCTCAATCCGACATGCGGTGCGGCTGAAACCACTCAAAGTGTCCGTCTTTTGTTTCAAAAGGACGTCATTTTAAGTGAAAGGCATCAACTGCCATACGGAAGAACGACCAAATGCATTAGGATTCTATCGATACTTTAGAACAACGATCCATGAGTCATATGTGACGTGTACAAGTCAACCCCGTCTTAATCCGAGACACGGTGTGGCCAACACTGCTCTAACTCTTTCTCTTTTGTTTAAAATGGACATGATTATAAATGATAAGAACAACTGGCATACGCAAAACCGACCAAACACATTCGTAATCTTTTGATAATTTATCACAACGATCCATGGGTCATATGTGACATGTACGAGCCAACCCGAGATGAATCTGAGTCACGGTGTGGTAAGGATTAGTCTAAGTGTCACTCTTTCGTTTAAAATGGACAACATTTTAAGTACACACGGAAAACCGACCAAACGCATTCGGTTTCCATTTAAACATTAGGAGAACGATCCATGGGTCATATGTGACGTGTACGAATCAACCCCGCCTCAATTGGAGACGCGGTGTGGTTGGCACCACTCATAGTGTCCGTCTTTTGTTTCAAAATGATGTCATTTTAAGTGAAAAATATCAACTGGGATACGGAAAACCGACCAAACGCATTCAGATTGTGTCGATACTTTAGAACAACGATCCATGGGTCAAATGTGATGTGTACGAGTCAACCCAGCCTCAATCTGAGGTGCGGTGTGGCCGGTATCACTTCAGGTGTATGTATTTTGTTTAAAATGGACATCATTTGAGGTAAAAATATATGGTATAGAAAAAACCGATCAAATTATGAACTGAATTTCGGATTCCACATATAATTGTCATCTAAATTTTAAATTGAATTCTATATGAATTATGTACGTTTATAATTACATTATGAATTCTAATTTAATTGTCATCTAAGTGTGGTCGGGACCACTCTAAGTGACTTTCTGTTGTTTAAAATGGACAACATTTTAAGTACATACGGAAAACTGACCAAACGCATTCGGTTTCCATTAAAACTTTAGGAGAACGATCCATGGGTTATATGTGATGTGTACGAGTCAACGCCACCTCAATCCGAGGCGTGGTGTGGCCGGAACAACTCAAAGTGTATGTCTTTTGTTTCAAAAGGACATCATTTTAAGTGAAAAACATCAACTGGCATACGGAAAACCGGCCAAACGCATTCGGATTGTGTTGATACTTTAGAAAAATGATCCATGGGTCATTTGAGACGTGTAAGAGTCAACCCCATCTAAATCCGAGACGCGGTGTGGCGGATACCACTCTGACTGTGTCTCTTTTGTTTAAAATGAACAAGATTATAAGTGAAATAAACAACTGACATATGAAAAACTGACCAAACGCATTCGGAATCTGTTGAAAATTTAGTACAACGATTCATCGGTCATATGTTACGTGTACGAGTCAACCAAGCCTCAATCCGAGTCGCGGTTTGGACGAGACCACTCTAAGTGTATCTCTTTTCTTTAAAATGGACTACATTTTAAATTAATACGAAAACCCAACCAAACGCATTCTGATTGTGTTTATATTTTAGCACAACAATCCATGGGTCATTTGTGATGTGTACGATTAACCCCGCCTCAATTCGAGGCATGGTGTGGCCGACGCCATTCAAAGTGTCTCTCTTTTATTTAAAAAACACTTCATTTTAAGTTAAAACAACAACTAACATACGAAAAACCGACCAAACAATTTCGGAATATGTTGATACTTTAGGACAACGATCAATGAGTCATTTGTGACGTGTATGAGTTAACCTCGCCTCAATCCGAGGCACGGTGTGACCGGTATCATTCCAGATGTATGTATTTTGTTTAAAATGGATATCATTTCTATTAAAAATATATGGTATATGAAAAACAAATCAAATTATGAATTGAATTCTGGATTCCACATATGATTGTCATCTAAATTTTAAAATAATTTCTAAATGAATTATGTATGTTTATAATTATTTTATGAATTCTACTTTATTTATGGATGTGTATATTTTTAGGATGCATTATATGTGTTGGTTGATTGGTTTGCATTATTTGTATGTGTTGGTTTGTTCTCTATATGTATGCATTATATGTGTTACAGGTACAATAATTGGATTGAAAAATGAATTGAAAACGAGGGCATAATTGGATTGAAAATTGAATTGAAACCGAGGGTGAATTCCCCAAAACCAGACCTGCTGTGCAAATTGCAGGCTGCTGTGCAATTTGCACAGCAAATCCTATGCCAACAGTTTGAAAACCGTTGGCATAGGCTCTATGTAGCTGTTTTTACCAACGGTTCAAGGAACCGTTGGTAAAAACATTCTATCCCAACGGTTTGAAACAGTTGGTAAAAACCTTTACCAACGGTTTGTAAACCGTTGGGAAAGAAAATTATCTGTTTATTTCCCAACGGGCCAAACCATTGGGAAAGGCCTTTCCCAACGGTTTGGCAGAACCATTGGGATAGGTTGATTTTTTCTAACCTACCCCAACGGTTCTCTGTAAATCGTTGGGAAAAGCCTTTCCCAACGTCTTACATCACCACAGTTTGTAGAACCATTGGTATAACATATACCAACGGTTCTGCAGCCTTTCCCAACGGTTCTAAACCGTTGGGAAATGCTGGATTTCCAGTAGTGATAACTATCAAAAGATTGACACTTACTTATGTCCAGTTTAAATGTGAAATTATGTCCAATGACCAACATTGTGTTAAATGGTAAAAATATATTCTAATTTTACATTAAAACCACTCAAATTCATAATTTATCACAATTAATTATTTTGATTAAAAAAGTGGTTTTTAATTAAAATTTAGTAATTTTCACTATTCATCATAATATGAAAGTTATCCAAAAAGTACCAAAATTTCACTCTAAGCTAATTTCAATATTTTGAATCCAAAAACGAATTTCATTTTTAAAGATAAAATGTATAAAATTTCAAAAAGTGGGTATTACTATTCTTAACGGCTAGTCTGATTGGTTGTGGTGTGTTAGAACTCGAAGATGTGTTTTACACATGCTATTGTATTATTCAAAGAGAAGCGTACCGTGAAAGCTTGGGGTGTTACAATCTACCAGTGGATTAAGATTAAAAATTAACTACCATAACTATAATACCATTTATACCTCAGTTAATTAAGATTCCTTATTAAGTCCCTAGATCCACATAAAACACACAATACGAGTTTCCCAAGACCATTAGCCCCTCATATATATGATGTGAGACTGATTATATGATATCAATTATTTCCCACACTGATCTTGCGGACATGGTATTAGTGATTTTAAATGATCATATCATTTTCATTATTAATATCCACTATCGAGGGAAACCTCATAATTTAATACCCTCTCAGTTACATGATATGACTTCCCCCAAACAAGGGAATCCAAAATCGGGTATGTCCCAACGGTGTGATCGAACTGTGATGAAATCGATTCCTTTTATAACCAGGATACAATATAAGTCTCTCTTAGGTCTGATCTTAATACTAGAAACCAATATTCCCCAATATATTTACATTCTCTACGAAATTAAACATCATGGTTTTGACAAACAATGTGGCTTTTATTTCCTTATATAATAATGAAACATGTGACTCCTCATAAAGGTTCAATCCCATCCTCAAAATATTAATTACCTCCTTTGATTACTGAAAATTATAGAGTTATTTATTATATGGTCTCAATATATAAGTGCATACTAGTTAAAGGTAAATGGATAAAGAACCTAATAAATAGACACTCTAAAATACCACCAAATACACAAAGTATGATTCAACACTTGATCATTTTGATAGCTTAATCGATCCCATATCGGGATTAGGAAGAGATTTGAGAACATATCTTAAATCAATAAGAGAGTCCCATTGCCATAAAATCCCCCTGAAAAGGGTATGATGAGCTTGAACTCCCATCCTCTTGACCAATGTGAATTCATATGTTCTATTGGGTCTGATGTTCCAATTAACATCGTACATTTGTATTATAGGTCTATACTCACTTATTAATGTGGGAATCATTGGGAGTTTTGGTTAAGAAAAAATGGGGACCCTAACATGAATGATTATAAAATACATTGATCACCTAGCAATCAACCATTGAAATAAACATAACGCACTATAGTTGTATCATTTCCCAATAATCAAAAATTCTAAGCCTGACATTAATCAATCAATTAAGAAAATTAACGGTTTACCATGAGTCAAACTATTTTGTTTTCATATCCTTTGAAAAAAAGTCATGAATATGACTTGAAAATTTCAAATAAAAAATTATTGTATATTACTATATTTCCTAGGATCTCATTAAATAAATATATCCTTATTGTGAAATTTCCACACAAGAATAATTATCAGATCGGGAATAAAAAAAGAATAATAATGTTACCCATACATATCATATTGAGAATGTGTCATGAAAATAATGATGGACTGATCTATGAACGTTTTCCTTGTTGTCATTGTGAATAAAGATACTACATTCCAAAAACAAACTCGAACTGAGAACATGTCCATATCCAATGACCATTAAGGAAAACAATCATTGGATAAAACCACTATGAGTTATAGAACAATCTTACCAACTGAAAATCTTCATCATCAGGTGGTGAATATTGTGTCTCAAAAATCCCACTAACATGGTAAAATCTCAACCCTTTAGGAAATCTGAAAGACTACATAAACATTGAAACCAAATATTCTACATTTTCTAATGAAGATGAGGTAAATCAAGTGGTTCTCATTACCACAACCAAATTCTTCTGATACATATCTTTAGAGCATGAAAATAACCCCAATTAGTATAGGATTATGGTTGATCAAGGAGTCTTCTATGGATCCATTATGTTTTAGGAGCTTCCAAGGTGGTATCCTATCAACCATCATCACCAGATCTACCCTATATATCCACCTCATTCCCCTTATGAGGGCACCTCTAGAAACATTTCCACCTCTGACACCCATTAATGGTTAACGTGGATGAGATATTAGGAAATGAAAGATCTATATAATGAGATGTGGGATCATATATCCACATCCACTTATAAAACCCACGAGCATATTTTAGTGATAGCCAACAAGAAAGGTCATATCCATTATCACATAGAGAATCTATGAGGGAATATCCCTATAAGAAGAATGGTGGAGGCACATACCCCTACCTCCTCATGAATCCCATCAACATATATCTACATAACAATGAGGACTAATGTGGGATCATATCCTTTCATTAATTGAAGATATATTCCCTTATTTAGTAGAGATAGAAAATGTGTGGGTCTTAATTCATGCACACACTTTGATAAAATGTTACCACATCTTTGAAGCATTTGAGGAAATCCATTAGAATATTCCAGTATTATCATATATTTTGGGATAAATAAATATTACTATCCCTATAGTTAGTCCATTACATTACATTTATCATCATGTACAAGTGGTTTCTTTAGAGTAAACACACATTCCTACTCCCATCCATAAGGATTATCAACATATTCCATAAAAGGAAGTGGAACAAAAATGGGGTCATATTCGAGTTCGAACCAAGGATCACCAAGTGAGAGTAAAATATTTTTCACGATATGTAAATATTACTATTAAAATAGATGTTCATCATGCTCCAAAGGTTCGAGATCTGGCACATAACCCCATTCTGACATGTTCCCTCAAATGAGAGAGCCCCATTCCTTAGGACATGCTCATTTTCTTTTTGAAAAAGATCAATGGTATACTCCAAAGGTTAGGGATCAAGATCATATTCCCATTATAATCAAATATCACCAAGTGAGGGTAGAACATGCCTCGAGGCAGGCTTATATTCCTATATCTGAAGCTACATGTCATATTCCAGTAGCTCAAGGAATCCAGGTTCATACCTCTACATCTATTGATGAATGAATACGTCAACGTCATTCAAATCTAATAAAGGAGGAGTCTGATATGGTTTATACTATTTTAGAGGTACTAGTACATATTATAATGATGAATTAATATTTTAATTGGGCTAATATACCCGCTTCATCCATGGTTAACCATAATATTTTGGCAACCAACCACTAGCAGGATCATCTTCCAATTGAAAATGAAGAAGCTCATTAGAATACTCCTGCAATATCACTATAGTGGGATCATAATAAAAAATAATCATATGAGTATCAATATATTCCAAGAACTATAATACAATATGATCACATCCCTACACAATCCCAAAAGTTAGGTAATAATATTTCATTCATGTTGTATATTTAAGATAATACATCTAATATGCCCAATTATAGTGTCCTTTAGGATTCTTGAGAGACATTATCAACACCCCAAGGCTTCACTTACACATCCATTGAAGTAGAAGCCAATCATTACTGTGATAGTCTTCTTCATGGTATTATGGAGATGGATAGCATGGGACTCTACTCCTGGCATCTTCTGTGGTCAAACAACTCATGATGATATGTCCCAAAAGAATAGTAAATCCTCTCATTTCTCAGAAAAATCCATATTGTGAGGTAGTCAAAAATAAGATGCCACCATATAGATAGGTTCTCAAAACATCATGTTCAATAGTATATATTTTCCCATCAACTAGAAGAAACATATCACCATAGTAATTATCTGACACTAAAAGGTAACAAATGTGGTCTAACCAAGTATAGGTAGGTAGGTCTGATGAAGTGGAATCTTATGTTTATATATATAGAGTTATTTGGAAACAACCTCCCTACGATATTCTAGAACCTTACCACCTCTAACTATGATATTCCAACTGAGATAAGAATAGAGTGAGTTCTATATCTACATCAAAATTCTGGAAAAATCATTAGAGATGTAAGGATAGACATATAACTTTTCCAGAATATGAGTATCAACATCAGAACATCAATACACTCTGTTTTCATCTAGATATGTCCACCTTTTCCATAACCAAAAAACTCGAAGTAGAAGAGAATGAAAAATTCCTATATAGGTTTTTCATCATATAATGAAAACTATTTAGTCACTAATTTATAGAGTATCATTAGAAATTCATATAAAAGGATGGGTGAAATATAGAGTGTTACCATTCACTATACCCCATTAATAGTATGACTCTCAAAATATGGTGTCTTGTAATATCATATTCTCTGATGAAATTAAGTGACCAGGTAATGCATAATCCAATTGGTCACTACAAAAGAATTTCACCTACTTTTATGATTACAAAACATCAATAATGTAAGGATATGATTACCATTATATATTTTAATTAGGCCCCTCAAAAAATAGGTTTTCATTTTAGACATGAAACATGAATTTGTTCTAAATATTAGAACTTATTTTAGAAAATGTATCTAGTCAGGCACATTGATTACAACTAGCTCATATAAAATCATAATTGTGTCAAATCAAATATGTTTCAATAGGAGCTAACATAGTGTCTTTCCATGATCAAACATGGAAATTTCGGCTAGGGGAATTCATATCATCGCCTTTACCCCTCGTATCACCAATCCCTAAGAGGATTCATGACATATCATAAAAACGAAAAATCTACCATATACCCCTATGCTGGTGGAATTTTTATGTCAACGGCCATCACTAGGATTAACAACCCCAAGAGGGACCTTGAAAAATAAGTGGTGGTTCAATATCAACCTCAAATTAATAGGGTATGGGTATTCATATCTCAATTCATATCCCAATATTCAACAAAATTCTTGACTAGAATCATCAGATCCTCAAACATGGAATCACAGATAGTTATTTGTGGCCCCAAATAGTCCCCATTCCACAACATTGTAGGAATTTTCATAATCATCATTATCATCACCATAGGGGGAATTTTTATTCTTTTGGTTTGGAGGTAAATCTATATTCATCTTAGTCATACTACAAAAAGGATTAATATGATGAAGAGATTGAAAATTGGCACTGATTTTGGAATCCCAAAATAACCATATTGCATTGAGGGTAATGTGATGAACAGTATTTCATGATATAACTCTATGAATTTCATCACCATAAATATAATAATTAATTTGGATCAAGGCTCAAATGTTGTGTAAGTCAATATGTAATATATACCTTGAGAGGGAGGTGATATGGATTCACCCAATGAGGAGGCACATATCTGGAATGAAATAAGAATCATAAACCTAGTACATGTAAATATTGGGTTTCTACCTCTATGAAAAAATAGTACAAAAGATAAAGGGAGAGGATTGGATAAATCCCCATCATCACCTAGGAGATTTGAAATTACATCCATGAGTGAGCATTTGGAAGAATATGTTATGGAGATAAAAACTATCATACAACTCAACAAGGATCTATATAGGGGAAATATTTCCACCTGGTTTTGTCTCTACGATGAGATGAATATTCTCCTCCCATACATCAAGAAACATCTAATGTTTGTGCAATAGAACATCTGACCATCAAACCATCTTTGGATCTTGGATTTCAGTCTGCATAAATGAGGAAGTATATGATGATCATGAAATCCCTCCATTGTTGTGACATCCTATCCCTTTCTAGAGTGACCATTATTTATTAGAATTGATTGATTATTCGTGGGAAATGAAAAAATGTATTCTTTATCAATACCTACTAGATAGTTGAAAATGAGAGGCTACTGAGACTATAGACCCTCTAGAACTACTCAACACCTTTGGGTTCTTAGATTCTCAAATTGAAGCCATAGATGGGAGAAATTAATATGTAATACATAATAAAAAGATATATCTTGAATTGGTGGATGTCATGTTACCCACAATCAATTTCACCAATCGAAATATCTCATACATTGAGGCAATATGAGACCAAAAAATAGTATATCATTCACTTCATGTTTTAATTCAGTCAAATGATGGTCCCTTGTTATCAGTAGTAGGCAATAGAAATTATGTATTTTATAGAGACATTGATAAGACCATCCTTTTATAGGTATAGAAGCCTCCATGTAGGATCTTTTGAAGGATGGGAAGGCCTTCATCATTAATCCCATTATAATTTCAACTCTATAATAAGGATGATAATATTTTCTCTCTAAAAATTTCATGTAATAAAAAAATTGTAGGGTGTCTGACATTGTAACCATATGTAAGGGTATGACCTATTTAATCTGCATCCCTCTCACAGATGAACAATTAATATAACATTATGATGAAAATCCCAATGATGAGATTCATACACCCCTAATTATAAGGAAGTAACCCATAGGACATTGTGAGTTATAAAAAATGGATCAACATCTAGAATATTTCATTCAACAGATTCAACATTAATCTAATCTCATTCATTTAGCATGGTCGAACGACTTTGTATAGAATGAACACTCTTTATTACCCTCAAACTAGTCGTAGATCCTAATAAAAAACCTTGGAAGGGTCCAAATTTCCTAATGTCTCTTATCAAGAGGAACAAACAACTAAATCTCCATCTTCCAAAAAAAGTATATATTAGGGTCTCTCGAGAGTTTTTGAATATAAAGAAAAAGAATACTCCTTATGGAATGATAATTTCCTAGTTTATTTCATTTTATTCAAAAAAATGACCTTATCAAGATTCCATACCCCATGAATCCCAAAAATTTAAACCTAACTGATCCTCCAGACTACTTCCTTTTACTCAGTAGTTTGGGTCACAACATCAAGGATTGTACTATCTAACATGATGTCCTAATAACCATAGATGATTCTGGACATGTGATGCTAGAAAATTCCCTAGTGTAAGTAACCTGTGTTAATGTTTCCCATTTAAGGGAATAAGATGATTGAAAAAAAGTTCTACCCATAGATGGGATAATTATTGACAATTGGATGAATTGAATGACTATTTATCGTGATCTTTCCTCCAAAAGAGAATATATTATCAAACCCATAATGGCCTCATCTCCTAGGTTTTTGACCTTAAACATGTATTCTTGATGAGAACACATCCATCCTACATAGGAATAGATAGAAGTGGAAGAGTCATATTCAGCTCTGATATAATCATGTAATTCTAGATATTTCATCCCTATAACATCTGAAAGGCATGTACTACACCATCAGATATAAAATAATCATATGAAGAGCTCAATTTTGGTTCTTTTAATGTGATACAATTGTCAAAACCAATCTCCAATGAATAATACTCCTCAGAATATGAGTTCCCCTTATTTGACTGGGGAGCTGGAGTTTGAAGGCTGAACGCAACGGATCCAATTATATAGTGGACATAACAGATGTGATTAGACACAATATCTTGGAAAAATACCCAAAAACGACATATGTTTAAATAGACCCATAAAAAAGAACTCCATAAATCCCAAATGCAACATGTAGGTGACTGAGAATACTTCCATGGTTTTCCACACAATTTCATCTTACAAGACTATCTAGCTGGGGTATGACTGGTAGATCTTCGTAGATAATAGGGAATGAAAATATACCCCATTACTTGTGGAATAAAATTCTCCCACCACTTCGACATAATCACTAGTCTCATGCACCTCATATACAAAAGCTACAGAACCACATAATATGGAGAAACCTAACAATTGAAAGCACTAACCTCTACAACAAAAGAAGAACATTCTAAAATAGTTGGTAATTTTGTCTTCTAATATTTCAATCCTAGATGCAGTCTATCTTTTAAAATATATAATAGAGGATGTTTTATAATCTCTCTATAGTCCACTAGAATTATAGATAGAATTATCTATGGAAAATTATTTTCAATTGGAGACAATTCCATCATAAATCCATTTTTTTATTTCTTTCACAGTCCAGGATCATGAAGAGGCCATTTATGGATTCATCCAAGCCCTATATGTTTCAGTCTGACAAGAAGATGTCTAAATACAGTGGGAACTTATTTAATATTGTTTTTGGATCATTCTCATCCTAATCCATACCCTTCTACTCATGGTATATAGTGAGAGAATTTTTTCTCCTACAAAGCTCACAATTTAAGTGTATGAAAAGAGAGTGCTAATACTTATTGAGAAGATCCAGCTCAAAAATTAGTATAGGGATCTCAAATCTAATGTTGAGTTCATTTGTATCCCACAAGACACAACATATAATTCCAACATGGAATAATCAGGGTCCACATCCCCGTGGCGGTACCTGAAAATTTCATCAATGCCTGAAATACCACCATCGATTGGAAGGTATGCATACTAAAAAGTGATAGTTACCCATTTTACTCTTGTGAAGCCACATATGATAAGGAAGTATTATATAAAATGAATAGAAAAAAATAGAGGATTAAAATATATAGGTTTCATCCCCCAATGGCTTGGGAACCACACTTAAGGTTCCCGAGAGTAACCTTGGTAGAGATTTTTTTTACCCATACATATAATTGAGGCAGTAGACCTAATATCATATTTTCATGCTCCCCTATGGAATGATAGAAATTAATTAATTCCAAAATATCTTTGAAATGACTATGTTAGAAGAGAATGATAATTTTTATTCCCATGTCCTCTCTAACACTAACATTGATAGGAATTCCCCTATATATCCTACATCCTGCAAAAATTACTCCACATAATTAGAGGTGGAAGAAGATGATGATGACCTTAGGAACACCACTCCGAAATTTGAATAAGGGGTCTCCACCACCCTCGATGAGGTTGAGTGGATATATCACATAACATAAGAAGAACCACAGTATACATTGTTATGTTCCACCATGGCCTACATGGAGAAATAGATTTATGTTGAATTTCAAAGGATCATTGATATGTGTTATCTTTTAATTATATAGAAATCCCTAGACTAAATTCATATGTGGCTACCCACCATATCAGAAGGCCTGATGACAATCACAGATTCATACAGACATCTAAGAGGATGCACCCCTTTCAACCCACTAATGTATAGGTAGAAGTTGAAAAATTGATCGAAGCCATTTTTTTCGAGAAGTTCAATACCCATGATGGATCTCCAACATTGTCCCCACCAAAGAAAATAATTGGAAAATTTGTATATAAATTTATTTAAAGGCCCATAAAAAAACATTTCTTGAAGCATTATTTCCCATTGTTGATTAAACAAATCTCTATTGACTCCACTAATGGCTTATAATCTATTCTTTAATTGGTGGTTACTCAGGGTACAATTTGATAAAAAATTCTGATAAAAATGAGGAAGAAATTCCCATTAGAACACCCCAAGGGATATTCTCATATCTAGAAATTCCCTTTGGATTAAAGAATGATGATTTTACATATGAAAATACCATGAATACTGAGACAAATATCTAAATGTTATGTCTTTGACATGGAGGTAAAATATCAATAGCAATGTGATCACTTCACAAATCATCAAAAATTATTCAAAAAGTTATAAAAATACATTCAAAATATGAATCCACATAAATGAGTTTTTGGGGGTACCATTTGGGAACTTCCTTTTCATTATGGTATGCCACCGTTTCATTGATGTAGAAACATATAAGACTAGTGGAATTCTAGAATTGTCACCCCCTTTGAATCTTACATAATTGAGGGTGATCCATTGTCACCATCCCTACATTCAATATTTCATAGACAACCTAGATGAAAAATATCTCCCATCACCATGATAATGAAGAAGTAAATATTCAATCAATGAGAATAGAACTATAGTGAATCCTTCATGAGTCTCTATAATTACCTACTACACTCACTGGTCTTCGTGTCACCAGTGGAGGGAAAGCCACTCACAATATGTGTTGATTCCATGGAATGATCACTTGGTTATCTCTTGAGACAAAAAAATGATGTGGGTTATTAGAATATTCTCTACTATCTCAACTTAATTACGCTATTAACTAAGACCTGATTTTCCGATGTCGAGAAGAGCTGCCTCATGCTCATCTTTGAAGTGAAAAATCCAAGGCATTACTTCCAACACCATAAAGATCACTTTGTTTCTCATATTAATATTCTCAAGTATACCATTGGTTAACATATGTTAAATTGGAGTTTGTATTAGTGGATAGTTATTCTATAATATTCTAAAATCCATTTAATTTCACAGATTTCAGTGAAAGGGAAGGCCTTTTCGGATTTCTTCAAGGCACATCCCACCCTAGAAAATGTACAAATGATCATATAACATTCCTAAGAAGGGGTTTTCTATGCCCATTCAATCCTAAGAAATGAGAGATATATTTTGATATTTCCACATGAAGACCTATTAAAAATAGACAAGATACCTAAAACTCAATCAAGTCAGTTTATAGATTGTATTTGTTTCCCTAGATAAATAATTGTTTCCACAAACATTCTCACTATTTTAATGACAATCTAAAAATGTGTTAGAGTATCAAGACCTCGTTACTAGCTGGGAACTAGTCCTATTATATCAAATATCCTATGTAAACATAAATGGAGATTAAGATGTACTGATTAAGAAAATCAATGGTAAATATTTCATAAAAAGAAGGAAGAATTTGGCCATTTCCCTAGATTTTTTTGGGACTAATGGTAGAGTTACCTTTTGAAGAAACTTTTCATCATGTCCCATGGACGTAGAGTGATTGATTTGATGCACTGGATAATGAATCTCTAATTATTATGACCCTCATAAGGAGGAACCAATATTCTGCATTATGCATTGAAGGATGGTCTCATCAGTCACCATCTATGAAATAGAGTAAATCCATCTTGTTAACACTAAACTAGAATAGTATGAACGGATATAAACCCCTATAAGGATAGATCCCATAAATTATTATCTCCAATATGGGAATCTCCTGACCTATTGATAAGAAAGGGAATATATTATACATAATGAAGTGAACATTACTGTATGGGATTGTCCAAAGGAGAAAAAATTCATCCATAAATGAGGATTATATGGAATCATCCTCAGAGGCATTAAAGAAACAGAAATTCCCTAAATAATGGAAGATTTCCATGTAGGCTCATGCGTTTCTCATTAGTCTGATACCAGGATCTCCCACCAAATTAAGAGGCAGAGTTACTTCTATAAAACCATGATACATGACTGCATTGAATTCACAGGGAAATACAATCCATTCTAGATTCATGAAAACATCATCCATAAACCCTCACAATTTCTACACATAGTTAGGTATTCCTAGATATTTATCATATGGGAAATGGATATTGTGGTGGAAATATCCCCCAGCCACAGCTATGTATTTTTATTGTGTCCTTACTACTACTGACATATTTTCCAAATAGGCTAAGGAAATACCCATAAAGGGTATATATATGAATAATATCATCAAATTCATGATGTCCAATATTATCACCAGGATTGGAGTCCCTCACATGATATTTAAAGAAACTAGTACCAACATATGTTCTATGTAGTTAAGGAAATTGTACCAAGAGTACAACATTGAGTCTAATCCTTTACTATGATATCATTAAATGGGAAATTGAGAAATTGTGGCCTTCAATAATAATAATATGTCAAATATACTACAGAATAAAGTTATTAAGGACTAGAATTCATTTCCATATAAGATCATACTTGCTTTATGGGCATATCTTACAACAATGTGTACTGCTACACATGACTCTCTGTATTCATTGGTGTATGGAACCAAGGAAGTTTTTCCCATAGAATTACATTTTCCCTAACTACAAATTTTCTTTCTATGTATAAAAATCATATGATGATAAATCAAATAATTATTTTGATGAGTTGGAATGAATCAATTAGAAAAATTGGTGTAAATTTCACAACTTCAAAATCCATCATAATTGGATAACATGGTCCTTCAACAAAAATGTTTTCCTCTTCTAAATCCTTCATTGAGAACTGGTATTGTCTCTTATAACCCAAATGATACATTGAATGAATCCTCTAACAGTAGAACCCAAATGAGAATGGACTTATATCATACATAAGTTCTATCAGAACAGATCTTACGCATTGGTCTTAATAGAGGGGGAATGCGTCATGCCCCTACTAATCTTGGGTTTCTTAAGAAATAATTTGTATAAACACCACCATATCCTCCCATGTCCTAAAAAAATGATGTTAAACTGTGTGAAACAATTTTTGAATAGAATATTTTAAACTATAAAAAATTATTCCTTATAGCATGATGGTAAACTACAAAATGTTATCTTGGACTCATAACATTAAACTACACAATTCCATCCATGTCATATGCCGTTAAACTACACATATATTTCCTGACCAAAAGATGTTAAACTATACAAAAAACATCCTAACCACATAACGTTAAACCATAAGAAATACATACTCATATAAATACATCAAAACGAATGGGAAGAATTATATCATTAATGATTCATAGAAAACAAGATAGATCTATGTGTAAGATAAATGAAGTTACCCTTGTCCTTCTGTGAGATTCAGATCCACGTAAGGAATAGTACATCCAAGAACAATTTTTGGCTTGATTCATGACATCAAATGATACGTAGTGATGGGTATATCTCCAATCAAAGGCCCATACATAATATATTCATCCCATTCACAAGACATCAGACTATACGATAATGGTCAAGCCATCTTTTCCACATCGGGTGATCATTATCTTTACCACATAATGCTAAACCACATGAATGATGTCCCCAACTCATGAAACTAAACTGCATAGTTCCCCAAAACAATATGAGGATTTATTACTACCATCACAAGATAAATAGGGATTCCTAGACCTCCATTCATGGTCCCAACCAAAATATATCTTTTCTTTCAGATTGATTTACTATCATTCTTATCACATGACAATAAACTAGATGATTGATGTCCTCACCTCATGGCACTAAACTACATAGTTTCTCCAAACTATGTATGATTTATTCTCTTAGAATGTGATATGTATGCATTCCAATATCCTATATCTTAGCATGTACACCACATGAGTCAAATTTCCATGATCTTTAATTTAATTTTTTTATACAATGAGGGTAACCTTTTCCATTCCTTGTTTCACACACCGATCATATATCACATGGGCTTAGGAATTTTAGTAAAGTATACCTCACATAATCAAGGAAGATAAGTTTACTACATGATTAGAATGGTCTTGAATGAATAACCTCAAAAAGGCACACCACGTGTCTTCACCACATGAAATTTCAATTCATGGTTGTTTTCTATTACATTACATGAAATCACACATTAACATAGACTTCACCCAACAGGAATGCTACCCACGGTGTTGGTTCCTCACCACACCTCCATTTAAGAACTATGTATGGCTTTATTTCTATCAACATAGGATACATAGTGACACCAGGATCACTAATAGAGGGTCAAAATACAAAAATATATAGAAAAAATACCCCCTTCATATGGTTCAGACCTACCTAGAGTGTCTCCTATTGAATAACTTCTCATTGCATGATTCCTATTATCATATGATACATAGTGATTCCAAGACCATCAATCTTGGGCCCAACCGCCATATACCCTATTCAGTTCAGGGATCCTACTTCATTCCTATATGATGTTAAAATACATGCTTTCTCAATAACTATATATGGATAGGTTCTTACCGTCACATGATACATTGTGATTCCCAAATATCGACTCCTGATCCAAACTACAAAAAAACAATGGAAACAATTCCAGGGGTAAGCTTGAGAGGGTTTTGGAGATGGTGTTTCCCAGATTATGGCGGTAATGGATTCCACACTATTGATGCTCCTTTCCATCACATAGTCTAATGACTGAAAAAGGTAAATAACTTCATACAAAGTGATTCATCCTTTGAAGAAACATCAAAAATTGACAAAGGCTTGAACAATGATATGTTTACACTTGGGTCGAAAAAGTTTCATTATGGCCTGGCAAGTATACTTGTGCGCCACATTTTGGGTGTGCAGGTGACTTGTGCGCCCTAAGTTATTTTCTCCCAAGGTCTTCAAAGGCATATAAATACCCCATGTGGGCCCCCTATTTCAAAAGGATAAAATCCAGAAACTCAGATTGGAGCTCACGGTGCCCTAGTCTCTTCTCAAAGTCTTGTGAACAATTCTAAGGTAATTTCTTACCTATAATGGAAGGTCTAAAGAGGGGAAACGAGGTATAAGTGTTGAAATTCTTCAACACTTGTGCGCCTAAGTGTCTAACCCTTCATGGAATTGAAGACACTTGCGCACCGCCTTATCCCATCAACAGAACTTGTGCGCCACTCCTTTAAAAGTCTTCATGGATAATACTAAGGGCTTGATCCAAGAATCGTCCAAGTATTACCCTAAGGTCTGACCGTCGCGCAAGTACCCATGTGTCACGCAAGCATACTTGCAGGGCCATGACTTGCACGCCCACGCAGGACTTACGCGCCTCTCTCCTTTTGGGTGCCCCTCCTACCTATTCACTTGATTTCTTCAAATACACCTCTCCTCTTCAAGATTTAGCCTTCAGAATACTCTTCGAAGCCATTAATGGCAAGAATCCTTTGTTGGTTTCCTTATCTGAAAAGAATTCTGTGGAACATCTCTCAAAATGTAGTGATTTACATATCTATATGTCATTAAGGTTAGAGATTTCATTCATTCAACCTCTTCCTTTATGACGAGAAGATCTCTAATATGGGCATCATCTTTAGGAGTAAGCCCCAAGTCCCCTATTCCAGGGAATCCTCCTTATGAGTAAGCCCAAAGTCTCCTATTCCTGGGCCTCCTTTTTAGGAGTAATCCCTAGTCATAATTTCCTATTCATGGGCCTCCTTTTCAAGAGTAAGCCCCAGTCATAATTTTCTATTCCTGCACCTTCTTTTCAGTAGTAAGCCCCAGTCCAAGTTCCCAAATATGGGAATCCTCCTTAGAAGTAAGCCCTAAATCCAAAATTCCCTTATCACCGACCTCCTTCTAAGGAGTAAGCCCTAGCTCTGAAGTCCCTTAACCTGGGCCTCTTTCTCAGGAATAATCCCCAGTCATAATTTCTCTTAACCAGTCTTAACTTCTTTTGATTTGGGATTCCTTCTCAGGAATAAAACCCAATCACAAGTCCCCTCCTAATTTGGGCATCCTTCTCAAGAATAAGCCCCAACTTAGAGTATCTAAATCTCCATAAGGTACATATACCTTTATGGACCTTGTTCACGGGCTTCTTCTCTAAAATAAGTCCTGGTCTTTATCTATTTGGGAAATCATACATACATAAGCCCCATATAATTCCTTTTGACTGCAGATTTTGTGTCACATATTGTTAGGTTTACTAATTCCTCTTGTTTCTCACACCGAGCATGACTCACGTAAGCTTAGAGTGTAAAAGTAACCATGAAACATCTCTTTGGGCCGTTAATCATATGTAAGCCCCACAATACCAAATAGAACTACATAGACTTTGATCTCTACCTTAAAAGTAGAGTACGTAGGAAGCCTTTCTGAGGTTCAACCCATCACCCATTAATTCTCATCCGTCACATATGATGTTAAACTATATCTCAATTCCCGAACTATGTGGGTTCTGATTCCTTTTCTAAGCAAGGATACGTCGGTAGCCCATCTGCAGGAACGATCCCAACTCTGAAATACTCTATGTCCTTATAAACAACAATAAACTTCAAGTGCCTCGATGAGTGGATTTAAAACTAGTATGTTTCTCATAATGACCAAGAGATCTTTATATAATGTGTTGAAGGATACCATTGAATAATAATCTCTAAACAAATACAGATGATTCTCTATCAATGAAGAACCTCAAATACATATAAAAGATTCTCTAAATCTCATACATATTAATCATTGATTGTCAGATCTTAAAAAAAGGTCATTTTCATACTTGGTAGTGTAATAAGGATTCACGAACATAACATAAATCTATAAAAAGAGTCCCAGAGTAGACAATAATTCCCCTAAAAAATGTGTGATCAGTCCGACCTCCCATCCTCTTGACCAATCCAAATTCTTAAACCTCATCTGTCCACAACTAATGAGCACCTACATTTGGAAAGTAGGTCCAAATGGATATAAAATCATTGGATGTTTCCGGTTCTACGAACAAAACCGTTAGAAATTGATTGGAATGTTTGAACCTTTAAAAAAAAGATCATCCCCATTTCCAGAGGAAACAAAAAATGGTGAACACAACTTGAATCCTTAAACAAGTTAAAATGATGTTTTACTTATTTGTTAGGCCCCTATTTAAACTCAATGAGAGGGCCAACAAAACAATCAATAACGTATGTGCTCATCCAAAAGATGTAGTGGATGAGATTATCTTTATTATGTCTGTTATATCTAAGGGACTCTTTTCTAATATCTTATGCATTACACAAATGGCTTCTCTTAAGTTTACACCTGTGAATCCCTCTGCTGTGAATACCTTTACTGCTACTCCTGCTAGATCATCGTCTGTTCTAAGGATGACATCACCATCTCAACATCTTCAATGATGGGTATCAAATGCACTGGTTAAAGAATACCATCGACATGGTACCATTCTAACTCTGGAGGCTGCTCGACAAGCCCTCCAAGTAAATAATTCACCCTGGTCGTCCGGAAAGCGACGACCAGTGATCAAGAAGCAGGAGTTGCTAACCACCATCTCCAACTGTTTCAGGTCATTATCCCTGGAACGAAATCACCATTACCTCTCATATTCTGAGGATGTGAATGAGAAGGTCACTCAAGGCCTTAATTCAAGGAAACAAGAGTCCTTCCTGAGGGCTCCACCCATAATCGCCGCTAGACTCGTGCAGTAGTGCGCCCTCAACATGATGAGGGATTCATCTCCAGGAATTTGGCTCAGGTTCCTCAAACCCAAGCAGGCAAGATGAACCACCAGAGGCGACAACCGGTTAATAGTGACCATGTTCTTATCTCTGCCGTTTCTGGAGAAGTCCACCAACCTAACATGGTGGCAAGCAACGAGCGGGCACACACACCCGCCTTTTTTAATTCAGTTGTCCAGCAGACTCGTCTGGCATCAACACGCCATTCCCGCCATGAAATTATGGCGGAGTACTATAGAAAGGAACATAAACCTATTTATAAATCATCATCCAGTCACCAGGCTCATCTGACTATATACGATGATGCCCGCCAACCCAATGTGTTGACAACTGGTAAATAGGCACATACACCTGCTTACACTCATCAAACCCTCCAGCAGCCTCATCTGTTAATATTGATGGAAGTTTATCAACCATGTTCGGTGGAGTGCAATTAGTAGGCACAAAGACCTACTAGTATTGATAAAGCCTACCAATTGTCTCATTTGGTAGCACCCAAAGAAGTAAATTTGAAAGCCCCAATGACAAACAAGAGGTAGACTCAACTCTCTTCCCCCACACACAAGTACTATCAGAACACACTGATAGGAAAATGAGGACAAGAGTAGGAACACAAACCTTCTCCAAGCACGGAATGGACATATATTCCTGTTCTAGAAGCTGAAGTCACCAAGCATATTCTGTAAATGGTGAAAGAGCAGAAGAAAATTCCTGCTCATATTATGGATGCCTGCCAAGATATTATAACAACTTCAGTAGAATCACAGGGAATGAAATGAAAATCTATCCCTACCAGTGGAGTGACACATCAACGGTTCACTCCGAAATAGATACACACCACTATTCAAATCCAAGAGGGTTGTGGGGAGTACTCCCCCATGTCATACGGACAACCAAGTCAAAAACATACACCTGATTTGAGTGGAGATAATCATCCTAACCTGATCCTTTCTTCTGAGCAGGCACATAACCCTGCCCATAATAACCACTTTCTTCAACAAGTGGTTCCCAAAGTGAATAAAAGGCCATCTAAGGTAAAGACCCTTCTAGCACAGTCTAGATATGAAGTGCCAATATGTAATAAGGCCTTGCTTGATGTTGGAGTTCTTGATGCACTCAGACAATTATCTGTTGCAACTCAAGATTCTACTCTCTCAGTTCCCAATAGTGGGAACATTAATTCCGAAGGTATGAATCATAAACTTCCTCCTGAAGGCTTGCATCATAACAGTTTGGTCAATCTCGAAGTATCATCTTAAGATGAGATCCACGATAACCCTCTGCATGGACAGAATATTAAGAAGAAAAAGGTCTCATCTTTTGTTGTAACCCACCTTGGTGGTCCTCCCCATGATGTTGAATCTAGCTGCAAAAGTCCTCTCTGCAGTAACAATTCACATTGCATTGAAAATTCTCCAATGGAAAATGTAGTAACGAGAAAGCCCTCTTATCTTGAGGCGCTTAAAAATGTCAAGCCAGTCATGTCTGATGCTTTACCACTAGCAGGTTAAATACTTTTTCAACTAGAAGATAACCCGGGGTGTAGGTCATTCTCCGAACCAACCCTGATTCATGAGTCTTATAATTTGGTAAATGAATTATCTATTAATATTGTTGAATATGATGAAGCAACAAAAAAGCACCAGCTTTGTTCAAATCAGGTAGAAGAATCTTCATCAAATGATAAGGAGGAATTACTGAATATGAGAAAACAACTGGCGAAAGGTGAAGTTCCAGTCATATTATGGCCTTTGGCGGAATCTCAGTATGAGATTCCAAAGATGTTGATGGAAGATTATTTCAAGATATTCATCTCCAAATGTGGAAAACTCTTTTTCAATTGAAAAAAATATATTATCTTATGATGAATATGAAAATCATGTCAAGATAATAGAAGGGTTACAACACCAAATTGATTTGGAATCTCTCTTAGTTTATCGATATCTGAAGGCTGAAAAGCAGCAGAGATCCCTTTAGCATTCATGCCTTAGCACACTAAGAAGGTTGCTCCAGTGAATTGCTAATGCCCCATCTGGTATTCATATCATGGGATGGGTTGTTAATGGAGAACTTCATTTCACTGTACTCTCTAGTCAAAAAATCCCACCAAAAGTGGTCTCATGCAATGTTATTTCCCACGGCCGGCCACAACCAATTGGTTTTGTTTGTAATCAAAGGCTTTCTCAAGAACATGCGTCAACTAGTTGTTCTTAAAATTAGGAATACAGAGAACAAGTTGTCGAATTAATTTTGCATCGGGAAAACAAGAATATCGAACAGGCTTCTTATTTAGAGCGTGCACATAATCAAGTGATAGAAGTGTCCGAAATCATCCAATGGTCTTTTTAGCCGGGTGATAAGAGTGGATGCAGGTTAATGCATCCAACCAATTTCTGGACTAAAGTTTGTAAGATCAGGAGAGATTTTAAGATGGTCTCAGATATAGCAACTCAATAACCACCCCAGCTTTCTAGACTGGGGAATCTTTTAGCTCAACCCTCATTATCAACAAATTGGATTCGAGGAGTTGAGCAGGAACAACCCCAATCCACATGACTGGGGACTTTTTCAAATCCTCAATCTCTTCCTCGGATAAAATTAATCTTCTATCAATTAGGGAAAAATACCCAAGAGGAACGAAGAACTGAATTATCTGGAGATTCCCTCCAAATTACGGTTCATCAAGATGTTACTGAGGGATCAAATCAGCAAAATCCAGTGTCTCAAAAAGGACATGGAAGAAGAAAATATCGCATAAATGCAGATAGAAGAGATGCAATGTGTTATGCATCAATTAATGTCATCAATGTTGTTGTTGATAATTCCCCAGATGAGGCTCACTCAGAGGGATCAGATGAATATGTTCTTGCTCAAGAGGTTATACACACAGACACAAATAAAGAAGGTGTGCGTACAAGAAATCGAAGGCTTACCCAGAATTCGGGTATTTCATTAAATAACCAACTTCCCCCTCATCGAAAGGTGTCCAAAAAATGAAAAGGGAAGAATAAGGTTATATACCCTTCCTCTGGAGAAGGCCAATCACTCTCACTAGAGAAAATATTCGCACAATAAGAAGAATAGATGAAGGAATTAAGGAGGTGGAATGCAGAACTACTTCAAAGTAGTCTTCCTCTAAAGCATACTAGAGTCAGTCAGCCAATGGAATCTGTTGAGGCTTCTGAGATGGATCAAGAATATCCTCCTTTACCAGTACACCCTCACAGGTCTAATCCTATGGGTTATATGGAACAACAACCGGCAATACTACCATCAGTGGCAGTCCTAGTCGCCACACCTATCCAAGCTCCAGTTTTTGTGCCTGGACAAGTCCAAGCTCAACCGGATGATTCTCAAAAGTTAATGACTACCATTGAGTCATTAATAGCTCGTTGGAATCTATGGAAGGAAATCATGCACCGGTTCAACCGGAGAAGAGATATTACCCTGAATGGGTAGAAGCAATTCCTCCCCCATCAAATTTTTATAGTACCACATTCCCAATATTTAATGGTTCTGGAGACCCATAGCAACACTTAACACATTTTTTTTCTCGTTGTGATCCTATGATGGGAACACCTCAACCACACGAAGTAGTTAATCTTAGGTTTTTTCTATAGTCATTACAAGAGACTACTTTTTTCTGGTATACAAGCTTGCAATCCCGGTCAATTACCAGGTGGGATGATCTTCATCGACAATTCCTTCTTCAATTCAGCTCAACTTTTCCAAAGACACCATTTTTTGATCTTAAAAATGGTATGAAAGGGGAGAATGATAGTGTTTCAGATTTCATTGCTCTCTGGAAGGGATTAGCATATTCCCTAAGCTTAACACTCACTCAAGAAGAGTTGTTTCCAATTTGTGTAGAAAATATGCTTGAAGAATAACGCACGTCGTTGATCCCTGTGAAATAAACAGGAGGGTGTCAAGACCTTACTTCAATCGCTAAACAGATTAAAGAATCTCTTATAAAGACTAAGGATAAATCTCATGTAATTCCATCAGCTCCATGAAGGATAATGGGTAAAGCAAATACTGCTACAGTTATATTTAAACAAGCACCTGTACCTGATTATACTTCAAGGCCTTCATCTTCTCGAAGGGCTCTACCTCCTGAGCATAAACAATAGAGGCTGTTTCGTCAAGATGATCAAAGATATCAAAGACGAAAACAATTTGAGGATCTAAAGAGAAAATTTTACTCTTTCCGAAATTAACATGTTCTTGGTTACTTCATTTCAGCTCCGGAAAATAATTTGGTTCAATTGCTAAGGCCTAAAAGTCCGAACAAGGAAGGAGATGAAGACCGTAACAACTATTTACCATTTCATCAGATGTTGGGGCATCCCATTTAGGAGTGTTTTGTCTTCAATGAACTCCTTCAAAAGATGTTGGACTCGGGACAAGTCAAACTGAAAGGTTCTTCAGCTCAGGTAGCATGTGTTAATGCTACAAATCCTGAGGAAGAAGGCGAGTGGCACGAAGTAAAAAACAAAAATGCGTAGAAATATGATGATTGTATTGTCAGAAAAATGATCAACCAAACTCATTCCATTTTGTGAATGCAATTAAAGAATCTAATTGTGTCTTCTACTATGAATTCCACAGCAAAACCCTCTTCATTAGAGAAAAAATCCTCAAAGAAATGACATAATTCAAAGAAAGAGGAATAATCAGAAGAAAATGATATCGTGTCAAGGCCCATGTTGTCTTTGACTCTGGCAGATTTTATGCCATCTACTTCAAAACCATGAGCACCGCCCCGCCAAACGGTACAGCCTAAACGGGCCAATCAGGTAGAATATTCATCAGATGAAGAATTGATCTTTGGTTCCATTAACATGATTCATTTAATAGATCCTAGTGCCATTCACAGCTTCAATCTTGATGATCATGAGTTCCCTATTTTAAACAGAGGAAATAGAGGGAGTTTTAGAGGTATGGGTTATAGAGGAAGACGTGGATATCCCAGAAAACACTATTCCAATTCTACCCCTACTAGAATTGTGTATGCATCAGAAACACGTGGCAGAGCCCTTCATCGGGCTCAACAAGAACAAGAAAATTCATCCACGCAACGCAGATGCAGTCCTGGTACAGTTATTCTGTAAGATCGATTAGAGGTTCCAACATCTTCCACTCACCAAGTAAATAGACCTATTCAGTCTAATATTCTAAAGCCTAGAGTATTTCCAACTCTTATCCCGATATAAGATGTTTCGACTTCCAAAGAATCAACTTCTAAGGCCCCTGTGAAACCACATGTTCCTGTTGTAAAACACAGACCTTTGGATAAAAAATATGATGTTTTGAAACATTTGGCCCATATAATGGCCATGTTATCAATTCCGGATTCCTTGAACCTATCCTAGGATCTTCAGGAGGCACTCATTGAGGCTTTTTTCAAGTCCCTAAGAGTTTGAAACTGAAATTTCTGAGACTGATGTCTACCATTAGAGAACAATCATGTAGAATCCCATGTAGTGATATCTTTCATAGATGAAGATGAGGATGATGTCATGCACGAACACATTAGACCTTTGTATTTATCTGGAAAGGTCAATGGTTTGGACATCTGAAGAGCTTTCATTGATAATGGTTCATGAGTAAACGTCATCCCCATTCGTACACGTCATTGATTGGGCCTCACAGAATCTGATTTATCCCCTTTTACACTAATTTTTCAAGGATATAATAAAAATGAACAAGAAACACTAAGCGAGATTACACACAGAACTCAGTTTGGAGACCTTGTGTCCAATTCAGATTTCATGGTTATTGATCACGATACAGACTTCAATGTTTTTCTTGGAAGACCTTGGCTACATCAACATGCGGTTATCCTTTCATCATACCATCAATGCCTCAAATATTGTTTTGATGGTCAAATTGAGACATTGTATGGCGATAAGACCCCCTTCAAAACATGTGAATCTCAATATATTGAGGTGAAATTATGTCACATGAAGGGTAAGGAGAAATCCAGAACAATGAATGTTACCAAAGTTAATGCTCCATATGGTTTGGAAAAGATTCCAGTAAACCCATTCAGACATGTGGGTACAGATTATGTGTTTCCTATCAGTCAAATTGGCAGGATAGACCCAAATCCAAATACTCTTATGAAAACTTCCATAATGTCAATTAAGACAATCAAGACAGATAGCATGGGAGAAATTGGTGATTCACCAAGCAATGATGAAAGCTCAAATGGAGATGTCTTCATTTCATCTGCTGAAATCCAGAAAGTCTATACTTCACTGACTAGGCCAAAAGAAGTTACAAAAATATCAGAGGTAAACGATAATGTCGATTATCAATCCATAATTTCCTCTTTATTACCCAAGGAAGAGCATTCATCATCAATAGGGTCAGAAATGAAAGCCTCTTCTTCAAGATGTTCAAATTTTAACATATCTCTTGATCATGGAAATTCTGCTTCATTATCTACTATTAAAGTAGTAATAGAAGAAGTAACACATGTTAAAGAAGAAGAGGAAGATCTCAGGGATTCTCCTCCAGCATTTGAAGAGGGTATCTCTACCACTGTGGATGAACACAGAGAAATAAATCGGGGTAAAAAAGAAGTTCCACACCCTACTTTAATTAGTGCGGCCATGACTTTTGAAGAGAAACAAATGTATATTTCATTTTTAAATCAAAATTGAGATATATTTTCTTGGAACTATACAGAAATTAAAGGGTTGATCCCAATGTTGCCACTCATCATTTGGATTTTTTAGAAGAACATCGAGGATTTAAGCAAGCTGCAAGAAGAACACACCCAACATATGCATCCAAAATTTAAGTTGAAGTGGATAATATTATCAAAGCTAAATTTTTCAGAGAAGTTCAATATCCCAAATGGTTGGATAATATTTTCCATATTAAAATTAAGAATAAACAAATTAGAGTTTTCATTGATTTTAGAGATCATAATCAGCATTGTCCTAAGGATGATTTTCCAGTTCCGATTATAGAATTCTTAATTGATGCAACAGGTGGCTATGAAGCACTTCCCTTCATGGATGGATATTCCGGGTATAATCAAATCCGAATGGATCTATAAGATGATGAATCTATATCCTTCAGATCCCCTCAGGGTGTGTTTTTCTATTGGGTAATGCCCTTTGGCCTAAAGAATGCAGGTGAAACATATTAGTGTGCGATGCATCGTATCTTCAAACCCTTTTTGAGGAATGTTTATTGAATGTTATGTGGAACATTTGGTGGTTAAATCCATACAACATTCTATCCACTTGACTGATTTGGAATTCATATTCCACAAACTTTAACAACATAATTTGAAGATGAATCCATTGAAATGTGCTTTTGGGGTAACCTCGGGAAAATTTCTCAGCTTTTTTGTATTCCATCATGGTATCAAAGTCGATTTTGAGAAGACAAAGTCAATCCTTGGTATGTCACCTCCTCAGAATTTGAAAGAATTGAGAGAAATTCAAGGACACATAGCCTATATTCGGCATTTCATCGCCAATTTGGCAGGCAAAAGTTTACCCTTCACCAAATTGATGAAGAAGGGAGTCACTTACCAGTGGACTGAAGAATGTCAATAAGAATTCAATATTCTCAAGAAATACGTCTTGAGTCCACCGATATTAATGCCACCTGTTGAAGGAAGGCCATTGATTCTTTATGTGACAGCTTTAGAGCAATCATAGGGTGCCTTCCTTGCCCAGAAGAATGATGCTGGGAATAAGAACAACCTCTAATATCTCAGTCTGACTATGGTTGAAGAAGAAACTCGATATTCAAATATTGAGAAGTTCTACCTAGAATTAATCTTTTCATTTCAAAAACTGAGACACTACCTGCAACATCACGAGGTCCAATTGGTATCTCGCAATAACCCGCTCAAGTTCATCCTTAGTCATCCAATGCTTACAGGACGTCTGGCAAGATGGGCAATTATTTTTCAGCAATTTGATATCCAGTATGTGTCTCAAAAGGCAATAAAGGGACAAGCTCTAACTGATTTCCTTGCTGAACACCCTTCAGTGGAAGATACATCTTTAGATATTGAAATTCCTGATGATGAAGTCTTTTCTATTCAAGATAATCTTCAAACCTGGGAAATGTACTTTGATGGTGCTTCTAGATGTCCAACAGGGAAGAAAATGGAAGATACTAAATTCAACAAAGTTGGGTTGGGAAATGTGATTATTTCCTCAGAAAAGGAAGTGCTACCTTATTCCTTCTCATTGTTGTGAAGAGGTACAAATAATGAAGCAGAATATCAAGATCTCATCATAGGATTAGAGTTGGCGCTTCAAGCAAAAGTGAAGCACTTAAAGTTGAAAGGTGATTGAGACCTAGTAAAAAAACAAGTCAATGGGTATTATGCCATCAGAAAAAAAAGAGTTAACCCCTTTATATGATTACATTAGAGATTTAAAAGTATAATTCCCTTCGGAACTGACATTTTCTTATGTCCCGTGATCACAAAATTCTCAAGCTGATGCACTGGCTAATATAGCCACATCTCTAACAGATCCAAATTTGGACGAGACAACCATCAGTATTGCCCACCATCGTAAAATTTCACCTTATGTTCAAACTAGAACATATGAAATCATTGAAATTAGTACCATTCTTGAACCATATGGTCATACTATAGGATGGATGAAACCAATCACAGAATACCTTCAAAATAGAACACTTCCACCTGATAGAGCCAGGAAAGAACAAATCTAGCGACATGTGGTCAATTTTACTCTTTATAATAGCCCGAATCACCTAGAGAAAATTCTCTACAAAATGGGTTTTGATGGAATTCTCTTCTGATGCATTGATGGTGAAGAGACAATGGTTGTCATGAAAGAAGTGCATGCAAGAGTCTGTGGTGCCCACCATTCTAGACATATACTATCTGATCAAATTTGATGGCTTGGATACTTTTGTCCTTCAATGATAAAAGATTGTGTTGATTTCACAAAGAAGTGTCATTCTAGCCAAGTACATGCCAACTTCATTCATCAACCCACAGAGTTTCTTCATACAAATTAATACTCATGGCCATTTTCCACATGGGGAATGGATGTAGTGGGACCTTATCCTTCCACTACATCCAAGAAATTTATGTACATTATTACTGCTACTTACTTATTTTACAAATGTGCAGAGGCAATACCTTGAAAATAAGTTAGTTCTAAAAGCATTTTTAGCTTCATCAAGTCTAACATTATTACCTTATTTGGTGTCCCTCATACCATATTGACGGAAAATGGCATAAACTTCTGTTCATCCGAGGTGATGAAATTGTATCAAGAATACAACATCAAATCCAAACATTCATCTCAGTATCATGCAGAAGCCAATGTCTAGATAGAATCTTTCAACAAGACTCTTTAAAATATACTGAATAAAATGTGGATAATGATAAGAAATACTGGCCTGATAAACTCTTTCATTCTTTATGGGGTTATCAGATCACCACCCACACTGCAATGCGGTCAACTCCATATTCATTAGTATATTGAACAGAAAAAGTTTTCCCATTGAGGTTCAATTACCCTCACTCAGGGTAGCCATTTGTGATCAGTCATCTATAGATGAACAGTCTCAAAAGCGATTGGATGAATTGGAACGATTAGACGAGAAAATTTTATGCACCTTGCACCACTTGGAAGCCTATCAGAATCGAATAGCAAGAGCTTTCAAAAAAAAAGTTCATCTTCATTCATTTATTCTGGGAGAATTGGTATTGGTTCTTAGAACTCCAACGATACCATGAACGAAACCTCCCTAGATGGAGCCAAAATGGGAAGGACCTTATTCAATACATAACGTCTACTGCAATAGAGTTTATTCTTTAATCTCAATGGATGGAGAACTCATCACTACTCCAACCAATGAAAGATTTCTGAAGAAGTATTTTGTATAATACAAAGACATAATCATCGGTCCATACATGTAACCATAAACTATTTGATCTTACGTCCAACATGACGTTAAACTGTGTCATCCTTGGTATATGATGTTAAACTATACAGTCCTTTCTTAAGTACTTACTGCATGAAATTAAACTTCACAATCCCTTCTTCATCCTAGTTACATGACGCTAAATGGTACAGAAGTCCCTTACATCCAGTAAGACATTAAACTGCATAATCACTGGTCCATGCAAATGAATTTAAACTATTCGCACCATCGTCCAACATGACGTTAAACTATGAAAAAATATCCCTAATACGTCCAACATGACATTAAATTGTGTCCTTCTTATGTCCTTACTGCATGACATTAAACTGCACAGTCCCCATTTTGTCCAACATGACATTAATCTGTATTGTCCCCATTGTATTAGCTACAAGATGCTGAACTATACAACACCATTATTGTCGAACATGACGCAAAATTGTGTTCACGTCCAACATGACATTAAATGGTGTCCCTTAATACGTCCTACATGACATTAAAAAGTATTTTTCCCTGCTACATGACACAAAACTGTACAGCACCAACAGTCCTCACTGTAAGACTTTAAACTGCATAGTCCCTTCATATGTCCTACATGAAACTAAACAATGCATCGTTAAGGTTGTTACTACCTCTTGTTTCTCGCACTGAGTATGACTCATGTGAGCTTAGAGTAAACTTCAACCATAACACCCTCTTTGGACTGCTAACCATGTGTAAGTCCCGACACCATTTTTTAGGTCATTGTCCTCATGAACAACTTGATCACCAATTCATTATTTAATTGAACTACGCGGACTTTTATCCTTGCCTTCTAGGCTAGGTACGTAGGCAATCTATTGAGGTTCAAGCCCAAAACTATCTCTTCACATCGGTTCACCTCCATCTCATATGATGTTGATATGTGAGGCAGCCCCA
Source organism: Viscum album (assembly GCA_963277665.1). Lineage (NCBI taxonomy): Eukaryota > Viridiplantae > Streptophyta > Magnoliopsida > Santalales > Viscaceae > Viscum > Viscum album. Next base: position 1,725,843,734 of record OY728131.1, on the reverse strand, counting down.
GAACCAATACTTTTTACATTGGTTCACCATCGTCCTTGCTATATGACGTTAAACTATTCACACTTTTTGTCTTGTACGACAATAAACTAAAACATTATTTGACACCATCACTTGAGAGGGAATAATTATTTATATTTATCTTTAATCATGTTATATTCCAAAGACTACATGCATACATGGGAATTCCCAAATCTTTTATCTTGGGTCAATCCATCATTGCACTAAAGTCCCCCTTTCACCCTTCACTTGTACGAACCAAATTTGTACAAAGTGTATTTCAAGAACTACGTACGGCTTTATTTTCATCATTATGGAATACATAGAAACGTTCATGTATCCCTTGAATCCAACCCCATGTATTTCGGCTAAACCCCAAATTTCACTTTCAGTCCCTTGGCTGAAAAGTCCCCCTTAGTCCGAGCTCTATGACCTTAAACTAAGATTTCTTATACTCTCATCCCAAATGACGTTAAAATGTATTTTTAGAGCTACGTATGGATTGATTCCCATCCATATGGGATACGTAGTGAAGTCCAGTACCTTTGTTCAGGACCCAGATGCAACATAATTATGGTTAGCATTGGTATGTGTATCTCTACATACATTGAACAATTCCAATTTTGATGTGTCATACTCCTAACCTTAAATACTTACAGATATCCATAACCCTTTTCCTGACTCCTAGTCACAAAATGTCTGATACCCGAGAGTTATTTTGCCTAACTATGCAGCATGTTCCCTTAGGCGGCCTTGCATAAACAGTCTACATAACAAACTTGTCAGCCAAAAGATGCTATTATTTGAATATGCAGCCAATGCCCTTAGGCAGCCCTGCATAATTCAACCCCCTAACGAGTTTGTTAAATAATGGTAACATCATTATTGGGAGGAAAACCTCTTTTGTCTTTAGTTTTCTTAATGAAAATATGTAAAGATCTGCAAAAAGTAGCCATCCTTAACATATTTGTCCCAAACTCTTTTTCATGATCTGAAAGTATTCAAGTCTATGGTTTATATTTACCTTCCCTACGTTTGGGTCTAACCTTCGTAGGAGTGACATTCATCCAGTTCTTAGACAATCTTTTTTGGAAATATCTTCTCCATATTCAAGTACCTATATCCATACAGAAAACACTATGCTTCAGAAAATTTGAATCTCCAAAACATTCCACTGGTTTTTTAGCAGTAGAAAAGTAAATTTCTATGAGTTCTTTTTCCTAACTATGCAGCAGGTGCCCTTAGGCAGCCTTGCATAACTAGTCTACATTACAGACCTGTCAGCCAAAAGATGCTATTATTTGACTATGCATCCAATGTCCTTAGGTGGCCCTGCATAATTAAACCCCCTAACGGGTTTTCTAAATAGTGGTAACTTCATTATTGGGAAATAATTATTCTAATGCCTTTTAGCCCTTTTTCATATCATTAATATGATTCAAAATTTCTTAAGTCTTAGTTTACATATTTTTCCCCCATACTTGAATATGGATGTATGTTTTCAGATAAATTATCATAGAATTGAGTCAATTTTAATCCATTCGGTCAGAACTCTTTCGACCTTAAACATTAGACTTTTTTATTTTTGATGTGCATGACTTTAAACAACCCACAAAAGACAAGGAATCTCTAAAAAAAATTCATGTCCGAACTCACTAAACATACATTTTGTATGATTTAGGTAATATTGAGAAATTAAAATATGTAAAATTTGTATGGTTATTTTTTTTTATAATCTTAGCAACAATAAAATTATGCTTACTAGGCCCATTGTCATAAGTAAAAATTTAAAGAAGGTAGAAAAAGAAGGCATGTAAAAATGATTGAAGATGAAAATGTTTTTCATTGATAGACAAGAGTTAGAAGGGCATCCATAGACTGGAGTCTCTTCTCTTTTTCAGGAATTACAAGGGAATTTCAACATAAATCTTCATTTGATTTACGGCATCCCAAGCTTCATCAGCAACCACCTGGAATTCCTCCATTGAACGGGATACAATAAGAGAGGTAGTGATACCATATATTCTTGGAACAATTGTAAAAGAATGTTCTTGAGTTCGGTTTGAAAAAATTTTCTGCTGATCAAACAGTGACTCTGTTTCTGTCCAAGAGACTTGGAAGATGGATACATGGATTTGTGAATGGACCATTGGATGTAAAGAGCCATTTGGAGAGATTACTCTTTTTGGATATTGTTCTAATGTCATGATAGTCTTCTCTCCATCAACTGGCAGCGAGACGAGATATGTCTTCAAGTACTTGGCCAAATCTGGGAGAGTGTTGTCACAAATATCATAATAATCCTGGCCAACAATTATCATCATGTCATCAATCCGCTTGCTTGCCAGTTCATCACCTGTTCTGATTCTTCTAGGAGCCATTGAATCTGCACAAATGTCAAGTAATTCACTCCTATGTGGGTTTATATTTCATAAAATCTGTGAAGAAAAGTGAAAAGATGGATAAGGCATTAAGGCGTGCAAGTCCAATATTGGCGCACAAGAGTAACTGTGTCGCACAAGTTTTGGCGCACATGTATCACCACACAAGTCCAAATACCTTTTCAGAAGCGCGATACCAACATAAGCAATGAAACCTCAGAAAACCAGTCACCTGCGCGACGGGATCATCCTTCACGGTGAGATATCATAAGCGTTCAAACCTGAGTGTTTAGCACGAGAATGAGGTGCATATTTATAGGCCAGACCGCACCCCTATGCGCTGAAGCCTGCGTGGCTCGCACCTACACAATGCCATCTGCGCGCCTCTCACCTGTGCGCTGCTATCCGTGCGCTCAAAACTTGTGCTCCACCCTTCCTTGGTCTTCTTACTTACCTCAGAGTCACATCCTCATTCCCTTTGGATCCAACATTGAGGGTGGATTTTTGTTGACGCTTGTTTCCGTCACAGAGTCTAACGACTGAAAAAGAGAAATACCTTAGTCCAAAGTGATTCATCATTTGAAGAAACATCAAAAATTGAAAAAGGCATGAACAAGGATCTGTTTACACTTAGGTTGTGAAAGTTTCATCGTGGCCACACAAGTATACCTGCGAGCCACATTTTGGGTACGCATGTGACTTGCGCTCCCTAAGTTATTTTCTCCCAAGGTCTTCAAAGGCCTATAAATACCCCCTGTGGTCCCCCCATTTCAAATGGAAAAAAATACAAAAACTCAAATTTGAGCTCCCAGTGCCCTAGTCTCTTCTCAAATCCCTCTGAACACTTCTAAGGTAATTTATTACCTATAATGGAAGGTCTAAAGAGGGGAAATAAGGCCTAAGTGTTAAAAATCATCAACACCTATGCGCCTAAGTGTCTAACCCTATAGGAAATTGAAGACACTTGCGTTCCACCTTATCCCTTCAACAGAACTTGTCTGCCACTCCTTTAAAAGTCTTTAGGGATAATACTAAGGATTTGAGCCAGGCCTCGCCCACGTATTACCCTAAGGGTTGATTGTCATGCATGTACCCATGTGTAGCGCAAGTATACTTGCACGACCATGACTTGCGTGCCCACACAGGACTTGCGCGCCTCTCTTTTTTTGGGTGCCCCTCCTGCCTATTCACTTGATTTCTTCAAATCCACCCCTCCTATTCAAGATTTAGCCTTCAGAATCTTCTTCAAAGCCATTTATGGAATGATTCCTTGGTTGGTTTCCTTATCTGGAAGGAATTCTGTGGAAAATCTCTCAAAACCTAGTGATTTACATATCATTATGTTAGTAAGGTTATAGATTTCATTCATTCAACCTCATTATTTAAGATGAGAAGATCTCTAATATGGGAATATTCCTTAGGAGTAAGCCCCAAGTCCCATATTCTTGGGCATCCTCCTTAAGAGTAAGTCCCAAGTCTCATATTCTAGGGCCTCCTTTTCAGGAGTAATCCCTAGTCATAATTTCATATTCCAGGGCCTCCTTTTCAGGAGTAATCCGCAGTCATAATTTCCTATTCTTGGGCCTCATTTTTAGGAGAAAGCCCCAGTCCATGTTCCCAAATATGGGAATCCTTTTTAAGAGTAAGCCTTGAATCCCAAATTCCCTTAACCTGGGCCTCCTTCTCTGGAGTAATCCCCAGTTATCAGGTCCCTTAACCTAGGCATCCTACATAGGAATAAGCCCCAGTCATAATTTCTCTTCACCAGTCTTAACTTATTTTGATTTGGGCTTCATTCTCAGGAATAAAAACCAATCACACATCCCCTCCTAGTTTGGTCATCCTTCTAGGGAATAAGCCCCAAGTTAGTGTATCCAAATCTCTATAAAGCACATATACCTTTATAGACCATGTGCACAGGCTTCTTCTATAAAATAATTCCTGATCTTTATCTATTTGGGGAATTATACATACATAAGCCCCATATCATTCCTTGTGACTGCATCTTTCGTGGCACAAATTTTCAGGTTTACTAATACCTCTTGTTTCTCACATTGATCATGACTCATGTGAGCTTGGAGTGTAAAAGTAACCACGACACATCTCTTAGGGACTTTAATCATATGTAAGCCCCACAATACCGAACCGAACTACGTGGACTTTGATCTCTACCTTAAAATTAAAGTACATAGGAAGCCTTTCTATGGTTCAAGCCCATCACCCATTACTTCTCATCCATCCCATATGACGTTAAACTATATCTCAATTCCCAAACAATGTGGGTTCTGATTTCTTTTCTACGAAAGATACGTAGGTAGCCCATCTGTGGGTATGATCCCATCTCTGAATTACCTCATGTCCTTCTGAACGACAATAAACTTTAAGTGCCCCACTGAGTGGATTTAAAACTAGTATAGTTATCAAAATCGCGAAGAGATCTTTATATAATGCGATGAAAGATACCATTGACTAAGAATCTATAAACAAATACAGATGATTCTCTATCGATGAAAAACATCAAATACATATAAAAGATTCTCTAAATCTCATACATATTAATCATTGACTGTCAAATCTTAAGAAAAGCTCATTTTCATACTTCGTAGTGTAATAAGGATTCACAAACATAACTTAAATCTATAAAGAGAGACTCAGAGTAGACAATAATTCCCCTAAAAAGGTGTGATGAGTCCGAACTCCCATCCTCTCGACCAATGCAAATAATTAAGCCTCATCGGTCCACAACTAATGAGCACCTACCTTTAGAAATTAGGTCCAAATGGATATAGAATCATTGGATGTTTCCGGTTCTACGAACAAACCCGTTAGAAACCGATTGGAATGTTTGAACCTTAAAAAAACAAGGTCATCCTCATTTCCAGAGGAAACACACACCATTACCTCCCCTAAAAATGTGGGATAGACCTCAGTCATCTTTCAAGGGAACCACTTATCATATTTTCTCCCTTCTCTCCACTATTATTTTCTTCCCTCGTTTCCATAAATCTCATTATTCCTTAAGATCCCTGATCTATTTGGTGGTTTCCCTAAAATGTAGACTTATTCATTAGAGATTAATGAGGATTATTATTTTCACAATCACACATTGGTTTCTCATTTTAAATATCATTTCCCTTTAATGGATGTGTTCGAAAAATGAATTTTCAGAACACAGAGTTCTCAAGATTGAGATACAATTGGTCTGTTTGAAGGGTTGAATGTGATGATCCATTATTCCATAGAGGATGAATTGATAAGGTCTTGGTACATTACCCCCATATTAGTAACAAAAATTGATTTTACTGATTCTGGATTACCTTCTACTTTCACATGTAACATGATACAACAATAGTGGCAGTCCGAGTAGGCTTCCCCGATCACCCATTACTATTTCAAAACCCTGTAATTTTTTCCATGTTAGGGAATCTGGTAGTAAGGTATCTATGCTCGAATAGAAGGTCTTGATATAATTTTAATACTCCGGCTCCACCAATTTACATGGATGTTTATGATTCCATGTTTCCAACCAGTAGGTTTGGATTTGTGTGTGCATGTAGTTTTGATAAAAATAGTTCGTTGAATTTGCGTCATTTTTTGATTTTTGTTCTAGTTATTAGAAAATAGGACATCGTAGAGATAATTTTAGGTGACAATTCAAGATGAATAATATAAGGGGATGGGGGATATGAATGTTAATTGTAAGGGATTAGGGAATTTTGGAGGTCTGGTAGAAAAGTTCCTTCTTGATGCAGGTCTTGTTCTAGAGTTAGACCATGATGTTCATACTTCTTATCAGGAAGGTAACATTTTTGTTCCTAGTGTTTCCAATCTGAAAAAGAAAACATGGGTATTCCTAATATTGCAATGAAAGGTTATTAAAGACATGTAGGCCTTTATATTGATTTTGATGCTAATGTTGGTGTTTTGTACTGTATATATTTAGTGTCCTCAAGGAATGTGACTGGTAATGGTCTTAATCGAAAAGTGGAAACAAGATTGATGGATAAGATGAGTGAAAAGGACAATAAGTCTTCTTTATATGCAGAAGTCATGCTTTTAGGAATTGGAAACAATGGAAGAGTGGATTCATTGGAACCCAAGGCTATTCAAGTGAACATGTCGTGTATGAGAAGTGAGTTACCAACAATTCAGTTGGGTAACAATTTTGAGGGACTGGAAAATCAAGGAAATGATAAGGAGGTATTCTAGGAAGAGAACCTCAATGAAGTTAAAGGATTTCATAAGGATGGTTCTGGTGACGAGTAATCAGGTCTATTCAATGATGAAAATATATAATAATTCCTTGATAAATACCTCTATTGTTCGAGGAGGATGAATGGTCGAAAAGGCAGTAAGAAAGGCCGAAAGGATTATTATTATTTACCACAACCTATCAAGAATAGATCTGCCAATAAATCAAAATCCAAGGTAAAGGATGATGATACCAATTCTGCTAGGATGTCTGTATGAGTGTAGGACATGGATTGCAGGATAGTTTCCCCTAATGGTAACCTATAGGTGACAACTGTGGAAGCTCTTATGGAGCTATTGAAACGTTATGGTAAAGCTATAGAATAGGAATTCCTCATGATAGATTCATCCATAGAAGTTTATGTTAAGATAATTGGAAGGAAAATTCTTGTAAATACTACCTAGGAATAGAGTGATTGGATTTTCAAAGAACATAATTTTAGTAAGAGGATTAAATAATATGAAAATTAAATCAAGATGAGTACAAGAATATGTGGGACAAGCTGGTGATTCACTTTAAAGAACTTATAAACAATGATCCTAAAAAATTGGTGACATATATTTCCAAGAATCTGTTTTGGGTTATGAATTATAATTGGCTCAAGTAACATAGTAACAATAATGTTTTTTCCTTCAGTTCTTGTCCTGTAAGAACCTGTGGATTCTTACTTTTTCAAAAAAAAGTGTTCGATAATAAAAACAATATTGTTTTAGTCAACGAGAACAGTTTCCCCTTCTGTATACGGGTAATAATTTCATAAGGAATTTAATATTATTTAACAACGTCTGTATTGATTTATATCATCATGAAAAAAGTAGTAACACATAGATCTTCAATTCATGGGTCCATCCATCACAAAAAAAAAACAACCCATATGGGATATACCTTTATGTAGAACATTCATGAATGAACTACATGGGACTTGATTCCTATCATCATAGGATACATAGAGACACCCAAACCCCAATCATGGCTGTATTCATAATATATTAAATGATAAAAATTCCCCTAACTATATATGAGCTAACCCTATATGGAAAGAGTCCTTACCACATGATGTTAAATTGCATGGAAAATGTCCTAATCATAGAACATTAAAACTACACACAAAATATGTCCCTACTAAGAGACATTAATATGTGTAGGCCATAACACATAGTGATTCCTTATCAATGGATTGCATGAAACTGGTCTTTGTTCCACCAATGTCTGGGATTCTTTGGGAATTTTTTGATCCCCTTGGCCCATAAATCACACTTCATGATTTGAGTAACTCAAATCACCACCAACATTACAAGCACCTGGGAAAAGAACACCAAACATTATGAGACCCTTTGTTTGAAAATTCATGAATGTCTATTTCTATTTTATATGATCTTATGGTCATCATTTACATGCATCATATCTTTCCATAAGGGTTGTTTGATCCTTTTATGCCCTAATTTCACTATGGCATAACTCAACATCTTATAGTGTTTTGGGCCATCCCAGACATGGTCATTATATATCAATACTCATGACATGATATTCTTGATCCATGGTTCAACAAATTTTCATCTACCTCACATAAGGATGTTACTGTTCTATTGACCTTGGGAATCCTAATTAGGCCCTTATATAACATTACCTCATAGAAGATCCTTATGCATCATGACAATAAACTACATTTTCATTGGTGAAATCAATACAACCTTAACCATTATCCTTTGATGATCTAAATTAAAAGACCTTAAACATCCAATTAAATAGACCTAAACCTTGTTAGTTTAAAATCATTTAAAGGGAATCTTCAGTAAGTGTTGAGTATTTACTTGAAAAAATCTCAATCCCTATAGTTTAAGGAATAATTTGACGAGAAATAAATAAGTAATAAAGATCATAGGTCCCACAATTTAGAAAATGTATAATATAATCCATGATCACAACACTTCCTGGTCTGAGAAAAAGTGACCATAAAAATTGTTCACATCTCCTCGCTAGGAAAACATGTTCAATAGATGGAAAAACCATTAGGATTTTCAAAAACTTCTTGAAAATTATATTATACATAAATTTACCTTCATGATTTGACTAATTAAGATATCCAAAAACACCCCATGGACATTGGAAAAGGATACTCAGCTTTAAGAGACCCTTTGTTTGAATTTTCATGTATGTATATGGATCATATATATGTGTTCATGCTAACCAACCAAATGTATCATACTTTTGAAAAATTGATTTCTAAATCTTGTGAGCCTTGACATCACTGCTATAGAATGAAACACCTTAGGTTGTTTAGGGTCATCCCCAGTAAGATTTTCCCAATATCAATTGCAAGACTCAAGCACTTTGGGAAAACATTTAAAATTCCCACTACTGGAATATTAAAGCGAGTTCGACATCCTCAACATTACAACATTGTGTTTTGCAGCCTTCCTCAAATAAAGAAGGCAATACTTTATTTTTGCTCCTTTTTATGGCCCACATGTTGTGACTTAAAACCACAAGGTGTATGGATAGAGCTTATTAAATAAGTGCTAAAATTCCCTATAGTGTCAAAACCCTTCTTGGAAAGCTTTATCTTCATAACCAAATCTATCATATGGATTTTTGAGTCTTCAAAAAAATTCAGGGACCCTGGAAAAGAGAGGGGACTCCACTATTTGTCCTTGTAATTGACACATAAGGGTTTTTACATGCCAACTAGAGGCTTCTACTACTTATAGTAACTTAACTCTAATCATTGTGAGATTTGGTAACACAGTGGTAAATCCCGATACATTAGGGTGTTTCGATTAATTCCTAGCATGTTTTCCTCATTCAATATTAACTAACTCAATATTTTGGGTTATGATTTACTCAAACCATATTTAAAATAACTTGTTGGACTATGATTTAATATATTTTCTCCATCCACCCATACCATCTCTATAATATTTAGCAACCTTTAAAGAATAGTGGGGACACATCTGTTTGACTATGTTGTCAATGAATAAAAAATATGACCAACCAACTAGTGGAATCTCATCCTTTTAGGAATGGAAGTCCAATCCCTTTGATCCCTGGAAACACCATAAAATAACTCTCTACCTCATGGTGTTTTGGTTCATCCTAATCATGTAATCCTTATATTCCATATTCATCAATCATGTCATGTAATCAAGACTCCAAAATTTATAGCCTATTTAAATCCTCATCGTAGGATGTTAAACTAAATTAAATATGTCCTTATCAAATGATATTAAAATTCATGTAAGATGTCCTTACCTCATGAAATTAAAACTGAATGAAACATGTACTTACCACATAAAATTAAACCACATAGAATATGTCCTTACCAAATTATATTAAACTACATGAAGAATTATTTTTTATGAATGATATATTACAAAAAAAAAACAATGAGCTAAAAACCCTAAACTACATCAATATAAGGTATGATCTAAAAGACCATAAACTACATCAATATAAGTTATGAGATAAAATATCCTAAACTAAAAAATAGAAATGGATTATTTTTCACAAAAAGAAAAATGTAAAAAACATGAATGAGGGAGGATTAATAAAAAATTGAGTTAATTACCATTAAGTTTTCCTATATACAGAGCTTATAAAAAATTAGAGACATATTAATAAAAAATATAATGATATTTTGGTTCCATTATATGGCCCTATAAAAAATCAACCTATGCTCACTAATTCAATTGAATTCATCCAATGATGGATAATTTATTCCTTGGGACATATATTTTAATATAATTACAATTTTTAAATTTGGTAAGATGAAGATAGTAAGAAAATATAAATCAATCAAAAATATCATGTTGGTGGGAATTCATGAGAAATAATAAGTAATAATATTTTTAGTTTTAAACATTCAAATCAAAAAAATATGTTTTTATTGATATTATATAAAGGATAGATATCATTTTTGTTTCATGAAATACTTGATCGATGAATTATTATGCACATCATGATTGAAATAAAAGTAGAAAAACCATATAATGTTTAAAATATATTTTCTTTTATAGAATGAAAAATGAGGGATCTACACATTTTAGAGATTCTTTGAGAATTACATCAAAGGAAAATTCATATAGTAATGATCGACTTATATTACAATTTGACCATATAAGATGGTCAAATTGGTAAGAGTTTGACCAGAAGTAATGATTGAGCATCGAAGAACCTCTCACCCCACTTCTTCCATAACATCCTAATGAAAAAATGTTGGGATTAGATTCGACCTTTTGTTAACAATTTTTTGAGTAGATTCTAATGTATATGATAATGATTAAAGTTCGTACATTGAGAAAATTATGATCTCCTCATGTATTTCTATCTGTGTGGTTAAGGCATCCATTCGGGTATCCATCTTAGATATGATATGATATGATGGCTCTATTCCAACACATTAAAATCATATAGAATTTGTTCAGATAAGGGAGTACCCTTTTTTAAATCCCATAAGATACTCTCACTAGTATCCTAATCCTTTCACATTTTGATTTGTTGTCACGTGGTTTTGAATATGGATAGTGTTCAAAGTAGCCCACCCCCAAAATCATGAAAGAGTGGGAAATGATGTTAATTTTTATGGGATTTTTTCATGGTAGTCTCAGTGACCAAGGTGCGAATATTATAACAAAATATCCTAATGAAACTCTAATAATTTGCATCTTCTATAGTGGATATGTCATAATAGGGAAAAGGTGGATGATCTGATGAAGAAGAAATAGAGGAAGCCCCATATTGTCTTATCAAAAAATATTCTTACTCCATTTCTCATATTTAAGGAATAAATTCACATCAAATTATACCCCACTGATAGGATGATCATTTCTAGGATGAGGACGCTTTCTCAAAGACTCACCCGAATCTTGAATCAACACCATTGCATCTAAAGATAAATGGATCAGGGTGGAACATGGTCTATCTACTTGGCAGAATAGTATTTCCAACACAACACCCAGACATTCTACCATCCATTGTTGGACATAATAATAGTTTATAAACTTAGTGATGAAAAAAATCAATAGGACAATCTTAGTATTGGTATCATTACACCCATATATCAATCAAAATTGGTGGATAATATTGGGACATCATTCTCCCAACACTCTAACCGAGGGAAGAGTAGAAACCCTTTGGAAGTAGTTGAATCATAATGTAAACCATTGTGTTGTATAAAAATAAAAAATTCCCAATTCAACCATCATGATAATGATAAACCCATCTTGAAGGGAGATTATAGAGTACTTTTCATCAAGAGAGCTGCAACCATTATCAGCAATTTTCCCTGCCTGTGTAATATATGGTTTGAAATGTAAGTGATCAGAACTAGTCAACATTTTAGTGACTTTAATATAGCCTAATGACATTTCCTCAGCCCTAGATATGTTTAACATCTATGTGTGGAACAAAGAACTATGGATCATGGTAGTGTTTTGGTATATGCAGTATTGGAAAATATACTATGTCTAGCCAAATGAAAGAAAGACGGGCAACCTATTCTATAAGGGTTGTTTCCATTTCGAAGATAGACTAGAATTTGGTAATTACATGAATGATTATTTTTGGAAAGATTAATAGTTCAACGATTCCCTTACTAAGCTTCCATCACCAACCTGCGAACTCAAATTCCCAAGCAGACATCACCGACCTAGAAAAGCAACACATTCATGAACATGGCCCTGAAACCTACCATCATAAGGCATGGGGATATATAAGGCCTCACATTGTATCTCCATGTAGTATATTATCAGGATTTCAAGACTTCCTAATATGAGATGGTGTTGTGACATACATTGTTGGAAAGATATAGGTTAGGGCATACTCTAGTCGATTGAGTTCTACTCCAATAGATATAAAATTTGATACAACATTTAAAATAGAAGATAAAGAACATATTAAAATTCACACCTAAATTTTATTTCACAATGATTAGCATGTTAATTTAAAAATTTATATTTTGTGTGGGGTCCACCAGATCTCCTCGGTATGGAGAAACTCATAGTACATTTCCCCATGGATGATATCCCTCACAATCGATAGATTTAAAAAAGGTTGATTATTACATTTTTAGGGGATAGATGAATGAAATTCATGCTAGGTATCCAAAAGATAATCAGTTATCTGGGTAGATATGACTTATGATAGATGATGAAGTGAGAAATCCATACATCCTCGTAGAGATAAATAGCGTGAAGCTAGTGAAAATTTTCTTAAAAGATATTTCTAACCTAGAATGGCAATGAAATTTCATAAAAAAAAATCTAAAAATTGATAATTTATTATTTTAATATCCAACCACCACACATATTCCCCAAGGAACATATGATTATTCATGAATAACTTTGTGAAATGGGAGGGTGGTTGAATTCACATCTATCTGGACTGAAAGGGGAGTTCTCCAGCATATTGGAAAACCCCTAGGACCTTAATATGACTAGTTTAATCATTTAAAAACAATCATCTAGATCCATTTGAAGGAAATCAACATCCATTAATATGAATGATTTCAGTTAGGAGAAGGAATGGAAACATCTTCCAATAAACCAAATCTACATAAGCAAGATGGATGATTATTGATGGGATGTTTTGGGAAATTAGTTTTACATGGTAGGAAAATAGTTATTCATTTTTTTGGCACAACCATGTGTTCCCTTGGGTTAAAGAAAATTTTCAATGAATAGTTTGAGAATGCTTCGTCAAACAATATGACATAACTATGAGGTATCTATGGTTTGGAGATATTATAATGTGTTTCATTAGAATTTTTTTAACCGTGTTAAATAACCATTTTACATGAATTAGAGAAAATAATATTATAATTTGTATTTCACCTTAGAAACACTCATATTTCTCATAATTTTCTATGTTCGGAAAATTATCTAATTCCCATGGCCCCTTGGTAGATTCTTGGGACCCCAAATGCATTTTTGATGAATCAAATTGTGTTAGATCTACTAATTTTATTGCATGTCCTTATTATTGAATATTCTCTCTGGATATGATCATATTGTCTCAAACAATTCTCGAACATATATGTAATGAACGTATATGTGATTCATTATGTATATCTTGATGAGATCTTGTTGGATATATTGAACTAAATTAGATTCAATGTCGTATCTGGAGGCTTTAGGTTCATTTTCCATTGTATTCCACCATTGTGAGGTAGTTTCATTCTCCCACATTATACTCAATACTATACATTAATTCCCAATGATTAAATTCATATTTATCTCATTTTTATAGAAAAATCTATTAGTTTTAGAATATAAATAGTTACTTTTTGAATGATGCATACAAGGTGTTTGATAAAATTATTGAAAGAAAATAGTGCACAAAATATATGTTTTTAATGGAACGTGTGTTTGGAGTTTGTTCATTTTCATTGGGATGGATCATGGTCCAAATTACAACCATCAGTATGGAAAATTTTGTATGAGTTGCGATAATAGGTTCCACTATCAATGTGGGTCACCATGTGATGAAAAAGTGACCAGATGACTCACCACTCATATGTATTGGGATATCCATAGTATGGGTGCATGTGTATGTGTGTTCTCATAGATATTGTATAATTATTCGAAGTAAAAAGAGATAGTAATAAACATTGTTTAATGTTCTTCAATTATATATCAGGTCAATTTATTTTTATTAAACTTGTTATCATGATCCAATATATTTTTAAAAGTATAATAACATATATTTTCACTATTTTCCTGTGTTGGTAATTATTTTTGGACTACCAATTTCTTTTTTACTTAACCCATGCAAGGGAACACTAGTGTGTTTGGAAATGTTTTTTACTAGGATATATGAAATATAAATTTATCATACTTATCTAGTGGAGATTCATGATACAAAATCTATAGGTTGATATTTTCATCGTGGGGTTCTATCATTGAGTCTTGAGAGTGATTCCACATTAGTGTTTCTGTATTTATATTAGTTGGGTTTGTTGTATCATATTTTATTAATTTTCAATTGATACTATTTTGTTCTATTTGAGTTATAAAATTTTTACTCATGTATTATATAGCTAGATTTTGTTGTTCTGTTTCCTTACTGATAGGTTATGGATTTTAATTATAGAAAATAATTCCTATTTTATTACATTGACCATGGTTTGGGGTGGTATGTTACATATGGTATCAATCTTGTTCAGTCTATCTAACATTTTTGGATGGAATCAAATATATAAGAAATTCACATATTCGAATATAGAGTGTAAAAAAATATAGATAACATATTTATATTGAACATAATGCTACGAGTGTGTTATGGGTATAAAGGTGTACTAAAAAACATATGGATTTGTAGACATCTCACATTCATGACATTAGTTTATGAGTGTAACTTATCATGAATAATTAGTGAGACTCCCCACATGATCTTTTTTGTTTTTATATTGTTTTTTGTCTTATAGAAATGGTTATAATGGTGAAAATAATTTATTTTTTCAATTTTGGTGGTGACTATTTATGGTAATTGAGATTTATAACTTTGTAACCCTTTAGTTTTAAGTGATTAATTACTATGTTGTGCGTTTCTTTATCAATAGAAATATGGTACGAGGTCAATGATGTTGAAACACCCAAGAAGAGGTTTAAAAATTGTGTTTTCACCTATACCAAAGCTGATATAAATGATTTTATTGAAAATTTTGAGACAATTAAAATTTATTGGAAAATGATATTGAAATCAGAAACCTAAATTTGTTGATCATTACAAATTTCATTCGAAATATAATCAAATAATATTTTAGTGGAATTCATAACTTAAAAAATTTGATGTGTGGCTAACTAGAATGAATGATATTTTTAATTTCCTTAGTACCCTAATAGAACTAAATGTCATGTTAGTGTTGTATATTCATGAGGATATTTCAGTCTAATGGGGGTATTTATATATCCATGATAAACTCAACCATGACTTTTATTGGAGAAATTTTAATAAATATTCAACAGATAATTCTATCCTCATGCATTCAAGATATAATAAAAAATAAATTTATTTAGCCTGATGAAATAGAATCTATAAATGATAGAATATATATCTATGTTTATGAACATTGTCCTTTTTTATATATGTGTAGAGAAAAGTGAGTTCTTGAATCTATACATCTTTGAATTGATATTACATTTGGAGATTCATTATAAGATAATAACCTATTAATTACTAATTATAAATATAAATTTAAGAGTGATACAATGGATAAAATATTATCTTACATGGGAATCCTATGTGATGGAGTATGTTTTTCCCAAAATGAATTGATGGGAACTCTAATGTTTGGAAGAATATAAATAGGGACCCATATTTGAAGGAGGTTTTCCACATCAGACTCAGACCACTGAGTTGGTTAAATTTACAACATGACCCAATATCAAGTATGTACATTCCTAATTTGGTTATTGTTTTCTTTTGAAGCGAAATTTTATGGAACCACCTAGATATTTTCACAATAAAAATCATAGGGGTCATCTATAGTGTTATTTTAATATTTATTCAAAGATTGTTTTTGGAGATACATATCATCTATATTCAAAATCATATTCTATGGCTGGATGAACATTATATAGAAACTAATATCTATATAATCCATTTAGTAGGGGAAATTCTTGGAATATGATGAATTGTTAGTAACTACAATAATAGCAGATAAGAAATGAAAAACGAGGTTCATGTGTGAAATTTTATAGTACTAAGTAGATGGCCTCAGAGGATAAATATGGGTCTTTCACCATGCCAGGCACTGTTCTCTTAAATTCTACTCTAATAAAATAATTTTTATATATAGGCACATACAAATATTTTATTTCCTCCATTATCATTGATCATATAAGATTACATGATGAAATTATCACATTTATTAGCATGTTTTATAACTATCCATAGAGCTAAATATGTTTGGGATTTATCTTTTATTGAGAAGGAAATATTTGACATAGTTTTGGGAATGTATTAGTTAATATCATTCAACACAAATAACAAATATTATTCCTAAAATTCAATTTATCATCATCAAATAGTTTTGAAGATTTCATTAAATGGATTCGGGATGCAAATTCTGGTAGAGAAGTCCCATTGGTACTTGTGGTTGGGAATATATCTTTCAAGTTGGTAGTAGTAAATTTGGAAATTATTGATATAATGAAATGTAGATATTTTAAAAACATTTTGACTAATTTTTATTTGTTTTTCCTGAGGATTTCATTAGTTTTCCACTAATAAAAGAATTTTTATAAATAAAATCAATTATTAGACGTATTACAAATCCATGGGAAGCAACATTTCATTTTACCAAGAAAGCATATGGAACTCTTCAAATATTTTGGGATTATGTAAATCACAAATAGGTTTTAATAAAAAACTGATATCCACATCCATGAATTGAATATATATTTAATAAATTTTTTAGGGTAAAAAGGTTATCTGATAATTATTTAAGGATTGGGTTTCTCCAACTTCAAAAATGGAAAAAGGATATTCTGATGATTGATTTTATAAGTCATTATGGTAATTATGAGTATGTGGTTATGCACTTTGGTCTTATTAATGTGCATCCCATGATTTTGGAAATGATGAATCGTATATTTTGAATGAATCTTTACATCATTATAGTGGTATTAATCTACAATATTATTTTGAAATCTTGGAAAAAGAAATATTATGAAAAATAATTGGGTATAGTGCTGTCTATCTTGTGATGACATTACATTTATGATAATATTTCAATCTGCTATTTAGGGATAAAAGTAGTACATTTCATTTCGAATATAATTTATAAAAGGATATTCTATAGAGACTCTATAATGAATAATATATTATCACATGAAAACCGCTAAAAAATTTATTAATACATTACGAATATTATCCATTGGACAATATTACATTCTCTTTGTTCATGAAATTTCATGGAATTCCTTTTTGTTGAAATATTTAATGTGGAATTATATTCCTTTATAATACAATGGAAACTTCCAAAAACATTCCATTGGCTAATTGTTAGGGTTAATTAGAACCTATCCTTTCTATACCTCAATCATGACAAGGATATGTTAATTATTATAATGGATCAATATCTGGGATGTAATATGTTCTCATAAGGGGAAATCATTTTCAACTCATTGCTCTAAACTATCATAGGTTCATGAGATGAATAACCAGATATATGAATTGGGGTATATTATCATAGCTCAATGATTAATGATATTTTTTCATTATCTTTTTAGTGAAAAATTCAAAGTGTTCATAGATTATATGTTCTTTAAATACATCATCTCATTGCGAGATTTTAATTTTAGGCAATGATGATCGGTATAATATCTTTAGTTTTTTTAATTTTACATGATGTATACATCGAGTAAATGAAATAATTTGGCATATGAATCATATAGAAAATCATATATTTATTTTTCAAAACATGCTTCAAATTATTTTAAAACAATGTCAATATGCACCAAAATTGTATTTCAAAAGATCATTTTAGAATTTTCTTTCTATTTTTCTTTTTTATTTTTTGATTAAACTAGTTAATAATAACCATAAATCTAATCCTAAATATCAATATTTGATTTCAAAACACAATGGTGGGGAGTCAATTGAGTGATATATTCTATATGGTAATTTTTTTATGTTTTGGAGAACATATTATGGTTCTTCGAACATTGGAAGAACAAATTATCTTAGGATATCACCATTCAATACATGTTATTCACCCTAGAATTCATATGGTGTATAAAAAGATATGGACACTGTATTTTTTGGCTAGTATGAAGTGTAATGTAACGGTGTATGTCCCGAGATGCCCCACCAACCTGTAATTCAAGGAATTACAACACTATGAAATTTCTATGTTGAATTATTTACATATTCTGTACTATAAGTGGGATTAGATAGCTATGGATTTTTTTAATGATCTAGAATGAATGTTTTGGAAACACAATTCCATAGGTTTGATTGTAGATTGTATTAAAAATTCATCTCCCATTATACTAAATCGTTATTAAAATATGCTAGAATATCTAAAATAAAATATGTATGGGATGTTGACAGTTTTTATAGTGTACTCATTTGAATTATGACTGCGACCCGAGGTATACAACTTGATTTTAATAACCCTTATAGAAATACCTTGGAACGTAGTTGAACATGTCATTGGATATCATCCTCAAATATATCGTCAATCTGAGTGGATGATCCAAATGTTGAAATACATTCATAGAGAATCATATTATGGATTTTATTAGAGAATGGGAGGATCCAATACCATTAGTAGAGTCATCATACAACAATAGTTATTTGGCCTCGATATATATGTCTCATTTTGAAGAATTTTATGAATATCCTTTTTGTTTCCCACTTTTTTTGGAGTAAATAAGTGTATCATCACTAATATAACCAATACATTTACATTACATAACATTAAATATATATATTGTCATAAATTGTTCAAAGATGGCCCATAATCATTATAAATATTTTTTGTATCATCATCATCATCCATTATCATTATATTATGGGAATCATGTTTTCTTTAGAATATCTTCATGTCTAGAGCATAGTTGGGTTTGTACAAATGGAAAATTACCTCCTTAATAATTAATCCCTTCTGAGATAATAGAACAAAATAATTATGTGGTTTCCTAACTACATTTAATGCCAAAATTATAATCCATACAAATTTTTTTTCATGTATCTCAAGAGAATAAGTTTCATCCCAATCCTAAACATGTAATTAAATGGAAAATATTTTGGTCTTGATGTTCATGCTATATTGATTTATATAATAATATAGTTTTTGGATATATTGGAGAAAATCATATTTGGGAAAAGTATCAGTTTAGTTTATTTCCTATAGAACCATGGTAAAATTCAAAAGGATACATGTGAACATGAAAAATAATTGTTTAGTGGCCTGAGGTGTTCCAATGATACACAAAATCAATACTTCTAAGAATGTAAATAGAAATTGTGGGGATAATGTAACACACCTACATTAAAGTACATCACCATTTTATTTTTTATTTTTATGTTATGTTATTATTAGATTGGGTTTTAAGAGTTTTCTAGGGTTTAGAGTTTTTTTAGAAGGGGGTTAAAGTGTGAGAAGTTTCAAAATGATTTGAAAAAATAGTGCACATTTCATAGGAAACTGTGTGAGATGGAAATTTTTATGATCTTAACTTTGAATGGTTGGTGCAAATTTTTTAAAATTCTGTGGCATAATCATGTGGGTCCTCTAGTTAAAGAAATTATCATCACAATGGTGTTTCATGGTCCACCAAATTGCGTGCGATAACCATGAATGCTCTTGGGTTTGGAAACAGTAGAAAGAAAAAGGTTTAAGCATAGTTTATTAAACTATATATTATGACATTATGAGGGGAATTAAAATATCAAAAAAAATTATTTTAATTCTTATTTTACTAGAAAACACCAATTTTTATCCCATGTTTCAATTCACTAAAACTCTTATTCTTCCCTAGGCTCCCCTGAAAATTTACATTGATCAAAAAGTTACTTCTGATGAATCTATGTGTGTCAGATCACCCTAATCAAAAGTAGGTCATTTTTACATTTTTATCTAGTTATACTCATCTTATCTATCATGGATCCATATATTGAATTTTTAATCAAGAGGTCCATGTTCTATGATGTGTATCTTGTTGAGATCGTTTTATATCTATTTATGGAAACAATATTGTAGGATGAATCTAGAGTTTTCATGTGTCAGTTTATATTTTATTAAACCAAATTATGTTAGGTGGATTCCTTCCCAATTATCTAATCTAGGAACATAATGTATTTATCCTTATATTAATCTCTCTCTCTTTTTTTAAAACACATTGGGTTTTTCTTCCAACGTCCTTGGTTTTGGAGTGATGCACAAATGGTGTTTGATATAATTATTGAAATAATACAATTCTCAAAATTAATGGTTATTTTTAAAAAAGTACCCATTGTTTTTGGAATTTATTCATGTTCATGGGGATAGATCATGGTTGGAAGTTTCAACGTCAATAAGGAAAATATGGTATGGTCACGGTCAAAAGTGTCAATGCCAATGGTAAGCACAATGTTATTACTTGATAACTAGTGGAATCACTACTTACAATTATAGGGAAATCCATGGAATACATGAATGTGTTTATGTGTGAGTGTGAACATTTAATGGGTATTCCATGTGGTAAAAATATTGATAAACTTTTCTTATGTTTTTAATTCATGGAACATAACTATGGATTTATATAAAAATATTTATCTTATTCCCCTATATTTTTTAAAATGTGAAGATATATGGTTTTCATTGTGGAATTCGGTGGGAGTTATTTAGGGATTACAATTTTTTTTATAATCACCCCCTATATTTGAGCTTTGGTTAATTTGTAAATGTTTTTTACTTGGACTCATGAATGGGAGGGTATCATACCTCTCTAGATGTACATAATTATGCTACTTACATAGGTTGATGTTTGGAGATTTGGGTTCTCTATTGGATTATTTATAGGGATTCCACATCAATGTTACTAGTTTGGATACATTTTGGTTATTTTTTTAATTTTTTTTAATTTTTCACTACTACCCTAATTTACCATTTACTTGGGTTTCAATTGATTGGTAACATTTTTAATCCTTACTCATATTGTAGATTTTGGTTATTTTATTTAATTAATGTCACCTTTTTCTGCTTTTAGGGAAAATTTGAGATATTATAGACTGGAACAGAGATGGCCTATGAGATTAGTGATTCACATCATCCCATGGATAATAATAGTGGAGGTATGTCTTTTGGATACCTATTTTGTTATTGTCTCAAGGAATAACTTTTAAATATCTTGTAGTATCAACAATAGTTTATGACACCCATCATATGCAATTATTTATTATATTATGGTTTCACTTATCATGTTTTTTGTTCCTAGTTTTAAGTCTATAACTTGATTAATATACCTTTTATAAGAGTTATGTGATCATTTGAATCCTATATATGGTATAAATTATTTTCCTTATCATTGATTCTTCAAATAATGTTTTTAAACTGAAGAACTATATCCAAAATTATATTATGTTATAAAATAATCATAACAAAGATACAGTGTTACGTTACATGATAACCCTAAATTATGATCAATGACATTTAATTATGTGATAACATATCCAATATTGGTTTTGCAAAAAAAATGTTATATGACAATGTAAACAATATTCGTGTTTATAATTTTACATTATATGAAAATGTAACCTTGGTTGTTGTCCCCCACATTATATTATTTTATAATGTATCTTTTTTGGGGTTACTAACATTGAATTATGTGGGAAAATAATTAGTGTGTGAAATAAAAAAAGAGTATGAAATAACATTACATGTATTAGGGACACAACATATGATATTCAATATCATTGGTAATGACCCTGTATAATTATTCAGTTTTTAGTGTATCAAATCGTACGATATGTTGGGTGTCGTATCATGAAATAAGTCTATTCATAATTACATAACAAATGAAACACATCATAAACATATTTTCAATGGGATTCAAAGGATATGTAATAAAATCATCCAAATATTTATGTTTATAGTGGTTGCTTATCATAAAGGGAAGTAGCCATATGGAACCACATATTCATTTCTATTCCCAATAAATCGCCTACTTCTAATATATATTTTTGAATATGATTCTTATGGAATATTTTTTTTATTAATTTGTTTATTAATTTTATTTTATAATTTATAAGACATTTTTAAATTTTAGGAAAATATTTTTTAGGTAAATATATAATTTTTTAATTGTTATTTTAAATTAAATACCTAAAAAAATATATCATATATTTTAATGTTTTGTAGAAAAATTTATGAAATAAATATCCACAATATTAAAAATTAATATTAAAATAACTTTTTAAAATTTTATTAGATAAAATAAAATATAAATATAAGTTTTTATATGGAAATTTTTTGTTTGAATTATAAAATGATTATAAATTACCTAATAACTATAACATATAAGCTAATTTATATTTGATATTATGAATTTCTATTAGTATTTGTTTTTAATTGATCAAAATTATCGGTTTACTTGGAAAATTAATTAAACCATCTCAAAAAAGACATTTTATTATTCATTTTATCAAGGGTTGTCTTATATGTGAAATATATAATCTAAATATTATTTACATATAAACATAGAAAAATTAAATATTTATATTTTTTATAATATAACATATCCATTTAAATTTTATATGATAAATTACTTAATGAATTTCAATTTATAAATTTATCGATAATATTTATATTCATAATTATGGAATTTCTATAATCAAACTAAAATATAATGTGTTTCTATAATTATTTGATTATTGAATTGTTCCAAGATTTTATTTCTCTGGATAATATATTTTAATTGTTCTTTTATTTAGTTTATACACTTGATTATTATCATGATTATAATTGATATATTATTAATGTATGTGTATGCCCTAGTTTAAAATGTTATATTTTTTTATAGAGTGTAATACATTGATATGCAGAGTATAATTCTAAATATGTAAACTAGATTTAGTTTCCATCTACTTTAACTATGACTTGTGTTGAGATGAGATTGAAATAAAGTAAATAATTATGATTTATACATACAAGTTGTAAGGCTTATGTTCTAAATGGAGTCCCTATTTAGCAATGTATCCCTAGGCAGAGGGACTTCGGTTCAGACTTCTCATTGTTCATTTGGATTATTCTTTTTATACAAAAGCTAGGGTTCACATTATTTAGATCCTAGAATAAAAATAAATGGATTTTTTATTTCATATAGTTATATGAATTTATTTGTAATGTTTTAATATACATATTATAAAAAATAGTTATGGATATATCTATATTTAATTTGATTTTAAATTAGGTTATTAATAGAAGCTATGAGATGTATAAAGACTTACACATCAACATGATTTTAACATTCTAATATGGCGGAAGGAACTAGATAACAATATAACCATTCATGAATATAAAGGGAATAACATGAGATAAGATAGTGATATTAAATTCTGTTTGAATTATATTAAGTGTTAGATTCATTTCAAATCTATCACATATCAATATGTATACTATTAATCTAGGAAAGATATATCAATTATTGTATCTGACCTATTATTTTGTGCTTGACATTGTGAAAATGGTTGGAGAAAAATTTTATATGTACGAGTATCATTACTATGCTTCTATTATAAATATCATGTAAACCCTTAAGAATGATATTGGAGGGATGGTGTCGAGTTGATCTATATAATGTTTTGGAAAAAAGAGTTGTACACTAAACCATCCAATAATTATGTTTGGTATGATTGGGATGATCCCCTATATAAATTATTATCTGTTATGAGAAAATACAATGATGTATTATTCTATAGAGACATATGGATATAGGCCCCCTATTGTATATGATGAGGCTAAAATCAGTCTTATTTTTAAGGGTATAGTATATGATGAATTTCCTTATCAAATGATTGAGAAACATCATACCAATAGAATAATGTATTCTACAATAGATATATAGAATCATGATCATTAAAAATAATATTAATGTTTGTCCTTGAAAAGGGGAGAATTTTTTATGAAACTCCAAATAATGTAACTCAAGAAAGGATCTTAGGTAAGGTAATTTATATGTATTAGTTAAAACCATAAAAAATGAATATACTATAGATATTAATAAAATGTAACATACCACCTTTCACACTAGGTTTTTCATTCTCATCTTCTATTACTGTTCTTTTCGGATTATAGTTTCTCTCTCGAGTTCGGGGTGTGAAGAGGGTTAAATGTTGAGGTGTATCTTTGTTAAGTTTTAACCTCATGATTAATCTTTATTTTATTTAGGAGTTCTTGGGGAAAAGTTGGTTGTTTGGTCTTAATAGTATCATTTTCATAGTTTTCACACAGTTTGGAAAACCATGTGGCACAACCCACATAATAGTGTGGCCGGTGTTGGATTTGAACTGAAGTTATAGCATGTTTTGTGCATGAAATCCAAACTATGTGTTCTATTAATGCATTAAATTCCCTCTTGTGTAGTAGCTACCAAAATTTTTTTGCATAGTGTAGTAAATTGTGCAGCCTAGTTTTATGTGTTTCCAAGAACTAAAATTTTGTGAAATTCGTGCATCCCAAAGGGGACTCTTGCCAAATTTTTTAGGCCTCCAACCTTCTCCCATGGTGAGGATCATGGTTTTCCTCAAGATTTTGGGTTAGATATTCAATTAATTTCTCCTTCTCTCTTCTCCCTCTTCCTCTTTCCTTCATTTTATATGGAGGTTATTTTTCTGTTATTCTCTCTCAGACCAAGGGCACACATCTAACTATGATTTATGTTGTTTTTTTGTTTTTTTTGGGTTCATGTTAACAGATCATGCCTCATTGAACAATAATGGTTCATTTTTTGGTGTGTCTTGATGGAGCACTTCTAGATTGAGGTAGGTTTCCCTTACACATACATTTTTAATTTAAAAATCCTTGATTTAATGATTTCTCACCTTCCATGAATATTAAATTTTGATATTTTTTTCTTATAATAATTTTTGGATGTGGAAAATGGTTTTATATTTAATGTTTTTTTATAAAACGTTTTGTTTTGGTTATATTGTGTACAACAACTGCTTGAGGAAATGACTGATTGGATTTTATGAGTGATTTATTAAAAAAATGGTTTGACATCAAAAATGAATTCATGGTATTTGAAATGATGAGTTTAGTTCCTTGAATGGGTTCTCAAGGGGGTTTGGATTTAAATGGAATGTGTATTTATCATTAAAATTTGGTTTTTTATGTGTTGACAGTTAGTAGACCATTTGGAAATTTGATAAGAATGATTTTGGATTAAAAATGAAATGTGATTACCTTAATGGAATTGTTTTCCACGTGGTTCTGAAATAGAAATTTTTGTTTTTGCCTCTCTGAGAATTTTTTTTGTTTATTTAAAGGTTTACTGTTATGTGATGTAAGAACCCGGATCTTTATTTCAGGTATGTTTTTCCGCTTTTTGGAGTTTTTGGGAAAAATAAAGTTTTTGGAAATTTTTGAAGTACATGCCGTGTACTCTTCTCCGGATCGAAGCTGTGTGATGGCTGTGTCCGAGCCACACACACGGTGTGTAGGGGTGATGTGGAGGCCAATTTTGGCGGAGTACGGAAAGACCTATTACACGATGTGTAGTTTAAAAGTTCACGCCGTATAATTTCTTTTTTTCATTAAACAGACCGGGGTCGCGCCTGACGCACAAAAGCATCTTCTTCTAGGTACCGTTCGTCTGAGAGCACTGAGGATCCGCGAATTTTCGACGAGCTCCTGCCTCTCTATCCGTTCTCCAATTCTAGCATTGTCGATTGTGTTGGAATCACAGCGGTATGTTCTTCCTTCTGCTTGAGCATTGTTTCCCAATTCCTCCTCTTTCTCAGTGTATCTTAGTTTATGTGTTTCAGATGTTTTCCCAGATCTACGACGTTCTAAGGATAATATGTCGTCGTTGTTCACGTATGTCGATCTTATAGGATTGAGGTATGTGGTTTGTGACTTTCTGTAGAATGTCTTTGAGTATCTTGTGCAATTACACCAATTCCCTTGAACGAGAATTGTGCGTTTTTCCTATTTTTCCCTGATTGATTGCCTACTTTCTTGATTTCTATAGTGGAGGTTTATGTTTGTGAATAGATTATTTTTTGTTCTACTCGGTATTCTTTCCATGCTTGTTTTGCTTGTTTTCTGTTTTCCAGTTGCCATGCCTAGTTGTAGGATAGTGGAACTGTTTCTTTGTTATGCTGTTGAGCCTTAGAATGATATCCAAGTAGTTTCAAGGTTTACATGGATGATACATGCGCACTGAGCATGTTTATTTTCACATAGGACTGCGAGAACCTAGTGTAGTAGACCATATGAAGAATGTACGTAAGGGCTTCTCCAAAGTGTCTTTTAATACGACGCGAGACCACATTGGGAATTGGCGATGAGTTCTTCCTCAGAGATTCTGTAGTTCCTCGACACGGGCCACAAGGGGAATGATATGTTGAGTGCTTCCCAAAAGATCCTTTAGTACGATATGAGACTATAAGGGTAATTGACCGTGAGTGCTTCCTCATAAAGTCTACTCTTAGCTGAACCAGAGGGGTGAGACTGTGTGTGCCTCCTAGAGGGTTACTAGTACTTGTAGGTTGAACCATAGGGGTTAGGCTGTGAGAGCTACCCAGAGGGTTACCTGTTTTCCTACTTGTTGTTTGTTGCTAACTTGTGTACTTTATATGCTAGAACTGTGGATTGTAGCTGCTGTGTGCTTTTCTGTTTTCTGCTTCCCGCACTTTTACTTGAATTGAATTCACTGAATGTTAGGAACAGATCTTTAGGTGATTGCCTACTGGGATGGTATCTCAAACCTTTTTTGGGCCATGCTTTTGGGAACAAGTAGGCTATGTTTTTTCACGTATAGATAATGGAAAGTGCCCTTCTACTTCAGGTTTTTGATTTCACTGGAGCTGGAGAGAATGGGACTAAGCCGAGGATTGCGATGCTGAGGAGTTTCTCATCTGTTTTTCTTCTGCAATTGCTTTAGTACATGTGTTTAGTTGTATTTCAGCACGTTGTTGTGTTTGATTCTTTCCTCAGATACTTATACTTGCTGCATCATTATCATCATTGCTATATATTCATTGCTTCCGCTATTTGGATTCAATTGTTCCGTATTGTTTTCTGTTTTCATTATTTATTGTGGTTTTCCTTACCTTGTATACCTTACAAAATGAGGGCATCGTTTCCCCAATAACTTACCAAGGCCCTTGCTACTAGTTGACAGCCTCTGGAATTTGGGGAAATGCGCTTGAGGTCATATGGTGAACTGGGTACGGGGCACCAGTGGAGGGGCTCTGGATTCAAGTCGTTACAAAGTGGTATTAGAGGTGTTTATTTTCTCTTGATTTACGGTTTGGAGCCCTTAGCTAGGGGTAGGATAGATTTGGTACTTGGTATTAAGCTATTCTCAGGATTATCTAACCCGTGTACAGGGAAAATCCATAGTACCTCGTTAATTGCAGTTTGCTGGTTTTGAGATTTTACGGTTGATATGATTTCACCTAGAGTGATTCACATGCTTTGTGTTATTATTGTCTTGACTATTGCAGTTATATTTCTATCGCAACCCAATGAGATGAGGGTTTTCCATCTCATGCATCATATAAGAACTTGTAGAAATCACAAGCCATGCATTTTTTTCATGCCATCTAGGGTGCATTAGCGATTGCATGCTGTTGTGATAGAGTTTGTGTAGATTTTTCATGTTGTTGTGTTAGATGTTTGATAGAATCTATGCTGCTTTGCTAGAGGATTGTTTATACTCAAATTTTCTTAAATGAACACCAAGTTTTTATTCGCGGGGAGTATGTGGCCTCAAGAATCAGAATTTGGAACCTCTTTGACTTGTTTCTGTGTTTTCTGGGCTTCTATGCAGTTTCTGAGATACTGCCCAGAAAAACCCAGAATACATGGCGTGTACTTTTTGACAACACGCAGTGTAGCTTTTCGGCAATGTCACTGACCGTGTGAGTAGGGACACGATGTTGTGGAAGTAACATCAGGAACACGCCATGTACGGTTGGTACACGCCGTGTAGTTCGGAGCTGTGTACTCGACCGTGTCACTAACAACACGGGTCGGGGAAGATCGAGTAGAACACGCCGTGTTGTAAAGGAACACGTCATGTAGTCCCGTACAGGTACTCGACCGTGTCACGAATAACACGGGTCGGCGTCACATTCTATTAGATACGCCGTGTGGTTTTTGGAACACGCCGTGTAGTCTTGTTTAGGTACCCGACCATGTCACGAACAACACGGGACGGTGTCACCTTCACCTATACATGCCGTGTTTGTTTGGAACATACCCTGTAAGGTCCAGCCGTGTAGAGGACCCTGTATTTAACAACACGGGCCGCCAAAGCCTTGGCTAGTACACGCCGTGTTTGTCCAAAACATGCCGTGTAGTCTCAGGTTAAGTTGGACTATGTGGGTTAGCCGTGTAAGGAGACTCGGGCAAGGGAACTGTTTCTAAGTACACACTGTGTGTTGGGTCAACATTCCTGTAGTTTTAGGTGTTACACGACCTGTAGGGTAGGGGAAACGACCATGTTAGTTTCTTAAGAAGACACATCGTGTAGTTTTTATACACATTGTGCAGTCGTGTTTTGTACACTTGTGTGTTTTTCTTCCCCTCTTCCTGTTTTGTACTCTTGTGTTTCCAGCGCATGTTCTACGACTACTTCTACCCAGAGACCCTGAGGGCCGACCGAGCCTGGGAGTTCATGAGATTAGAGAAGGGTACTCTTTATGTTATGGAGTACTCCTCTCGTTTCACCGAGATGCAGCGTTTCACACCCCTTCGGGGTGGGGACTAGATGTTCATAGCAAGTAAGATTGAGGATGGTCTCCGGTGGGAGATTCTCTCGCAGGTGAATCTCTTCCAATTGACTTCCATCACTTTCATCGTCAACCATGCACTGATTGCGGAGCACAATATGAGAGGCTCTGGAGCTGCGAGCAGGGTCGGTTCTGCTTCCAGAGCTAGTTTTCTTCTAGATGACAGTAAGAAGTGCCGTAGGGAGTCTATGCGGGGTGATCCGAGGAAGTGAGATGCATTGTCAGGCAGCCAGGTGGTATGCTAACATTGTGGCCGGTAAGGGCACACAAGGCCGCAGTGCTAGAGAGACCCCATAGAGTGCCGATCTTGCGGAAATATGGTTCACCTTCAGCGTTTCTACCAGGTTTTTTCACCAGCATCTAGTGACCGGGGTTCTTCCATGACTCCTTGTTTAGGAGAAGCACCACCATTTTCTCACTAGTCGGGGAACTGGAGTTCTCCTGGCCATTCGGGCCGAGGTGGGGGTCGAGGCTGTGGTGGTCAGCCACCAGTCCCTCAGCAGCAGCAAGGTGGATTAGCTCAAAGTGGTCAGCAAGGGGTGCATGACCATGGTACAGGTCAGTCTTTCACCGTGGAGCAGACCTATCAGGAGCAGGTCCCGACCCATGTACAGTTTGAGGTATGATTTAAGAGGCCTCTGTTTTATCTTCATCTATCTTTGATACTAGTGCTACACATAGCTTTATCTCTATTGAGGTCGCGGAGAGCCTTGGGCTCTGCATCTTTTCTTCTGCCAACTCATTGACACTAGACACAACTTTGGGGATGAGGACATCTAGGGTACGCCAGTGTAGAGAGTACCCTCTCGAGGTTGCAGGATATCGTTTCTTGTGGGATCTCTACAACCTAGAGATGACAGGCTATGATGTCATTCTCAGGATGGACTGGTTGGTTCCTTTCTAGGCATTCGTCGACTGTTATCGCCGTAGGGAGAGTTTCATTTCACCAAAGGTGAATATTTTCATCATATAAGCGAATGGGATATCCAGGCGAGTCGAACATGACTCGAGCATCATGGGATAGGAAAGGTGACAACCCAAATTACAAGTATTTATCAGGATTACCGGGGGACTTCGCAGTTGGACTTTCCTCCAATAGTGTATCGTTTTAGGGTTGTCTTTCTAGAGGACTTTTCAGGTTTGCCTCCGGATCATGAGGTAGACTTTTTTATTTAGCTTGTTCCAGGATCATCACTGGTGTCAATTCCTCCTTATAGGATGGCTACACCTGAGTTGCAAGAGCTCAAGAAACAGTTAGAGGAGTTGTAGGAAAAGGGTTTCATCCAACCCAATACTTCTCCTTGGGGTTCGCTTTTCCTGTTTGTGAAGAAGGTAGACGGTACCCTTTGGAATTGTGTGGATTATCGAAAGCTGAACCAGTTGATGGTCAAGAACTGATATCCTTTTCCGAGAACCGGTGACCTCTTTGATCAGCTTCGAGGAGCCCGGGTGTTTTCGAAGATCGACTTGAGGTCCAGTTATCATCAGTTGCGCGTTAGACCATCAAATATACCTCTGACAGCTTTTAGGAGCAGGTATGGTCTATGCCAGTATACAGTCATGTCGTTTGGTCTCACGAATGCGCCTTCAGTTTTCATGGCACTAATGAACAGAGTGTTCCATCCTTACTTGGATTCCTTTTGTTGTGGTCTTCGTGGACGATATATTAGTGTACTCTCACACTCGACACGACCATGATACCCATATTGAGATCATATTGAGTACACTGAGAGAGCATAGACTTTAACTAAACTTTTGAAGTGCCACTTTTGAATGGATCAGATTCACTTTTTGGGTCACATCATCTCAGAGAAGGGAGTAACTGTGGACCCAGAGAATGTGAGAGCTGTAGTTTCCTGGGAATAGCCGAAGAAATTTTTTGAGGTATGGAGTTTCCTAGGGCTGGATGGATACTACAAAAGCTTCATTCAGGACTTTTTAGGCCTAGCAGCACCTTTGAAGGGACTAACCAAGAAGGGGGTTAAGTTCTTATGTTCAGATTCTTGTGAGTCAGCCTTTCTAGAGCTGAAGGGAAGATAGACGTCAGCTCCAATACTAGTCTTGCCAGAGCCAGGAAAGAGTTATAATGTTTATTGTGATGATTCTGGTATCGTACTAGTTGTTGTGCTTATACAGGGAGATGGAGTCGTTACGTACGGGTCTCGGCAGTTGAGGCCACATGAGAGGAACTACCCGATGCACAATCTGAAGTTGGCACCTATTGTTCATGGCTTACGCTGTTGGAGACACTATCTTATGGGAGAGAACTTTGTGGTTTTCACCGACCACAAGAGTCTCAAGTATATGTTCACTCAGCGTGATCTGAATCTGATGCAGCGCAGGTGGGTCGAGAATCTTCCGTCATTTGATTTCGAGCTTTCCTATACGCCAGGAAAGGGAAACATAGTGGAAAACATGTTGAGCAGGAGGGATCAGATTCCGGTAGTTCAGGAGGCCAACAGTGAGTGGATGCTTATGGATTTGTTCTCTGAGATGCATCTGGAGGTGTATGACAGACAGGGATGAACTTTTCTGTCTTCTATAGCTGTTACCTCGACACTACTTGATTGGGTGCAGAGGAGGCAGAAATCAGACTCATAATGCTTAGTCCTGCGGGAGAGTGTGTCAGGAGAGGACCCTCTTCCTGGATGGACAGTGGGCGAGGATGAGATCTTGCATTTCCAGGGATGCATATGGGTTCCAGAAGACATACATGAAGAGCTGATGCGGGATTTTCATTCCTCAGTTTGGGAACTTAATCCTGGCGTCACTTTGATGTATCAGGATCTTCATTGCCAGTACTGGTGGCTAGGTATGAAGAGGGATGTTGCTGGTTTTTTCATGCGATGTTCTACTTGTCAGCATGTGAAGGTTGAGCATCAATGACCAGCAGGCCTTTTATACCAATTACCCATTCTGGAGTGGAAGTGGAATGATGTTGCGATGGACTTCGTGACCATATTGCTGAGGTCACCGCGAGGTAACGATGCTGTTTGGGTTGTCGTCGACAGACTTACGAAGGTTTCTCACTTCTTGACGATCAAGGAGACCTTCAGTGTCGATGATCTGGGACGAATTTACATTAGAGAGAATGTTCGTCTATATGTAGTTCCACACTCCATTGTTTCAGACAGGGATGCGTGCTTTACCTCTCGGTATAGGCAGGGACTTCAGAAGGCGTTGGGGACACATGTATTTTTGAGTACAGCATACCATCCCCATTCAGATGTCCAGTCTGAGCGTATGATCCAAGTGCTAGAGGATATGCTCAGATCTTGAATTTCGGACTTTGGTGGTTCTTGGGAGAAGCATATCCCTCTGGTGGAGTTCTCCTACAACAACAGTTTTCAGGCGACTATTCAGATGGCACCTTACGAGGCTCTGTACGGTAGGCCATACCGATCACCCTTATGGTGGCTGGAGCCAGGAAAGGCAGATTTTCTGGGACCTTGTCTTGTTCAGGAGACCTCTAAGAAGATAGAGTTGATTAGAAAGAGGATGGCTACAGCAAAGTCTCGACAGAAGTCTTATGCTGATCAGCAGAGACAACCTTTGGAGTTCGAGGTCTGGGATCAGGTTTTCTTCTATGTCGCACTGAGGTTGGGACACAAGAGGATTCAGAGACAGGGTAAGCTTTCACCACAGTACGTCGGTCCATTTGAAGTTTTGGAGAGTGTTGGGTTGGTTTCCTATCAGTTGCAGCTACCTTAGAGGTACCGGGTCATGCATGACGTCTTTCAGGTCTCTCAGCTCCGACGTTACTTTTTAGACCCATCTCATGTCTTTCAGCCTGAGGAGATTGAGCTCGAAGAGGATACATCGTTTGAGGAGCATCCCATCTGGATTGTCGATCACAGTACACAGGTTCTCCATGGGCGGTTTGTCCCTCTTGTATGGGTGCTATGGAAGCTTGGGTGAGTACAGGACGAGACCTGGGAGAGGGAGGATGATGTAGGATTGTAGTGGCCTGAGCTATTCAGTGTATCTTCTTCTACGCCTCTCTAGGGAAATTCGGGGGGGGGGGGGGTGGGGGATTTATTTAAGGGGGGATGTTTGTAAGAACCCGGATCTTTGTTTCAGGTATTGTTTTCCTTTTTTTGGAGTTTTTGGGAAAAATAATGTTTCTAGAAATTTTTGAAGTACATGCCGTGTACTTTATAAGTACATGCTGTATACTGTTATCCGGCTAGAATCCGTGTGCTGGTCGTGTCCAGGCCACACACACGGTGTGTAGGGGTGTGGTGGAGGACGATTTTGGCAGTGTACGGAAAGACTTAGTACACGTCGTGTATTTTAAAAGTACATGTTGTGTACTTTCTTTTTTATTTTCAAAAAATGGACCGGGTTCGCACCTGACGCAAAGAAGCATCTTCATCTAGGTCCTGCTCATCTGAGAGAAACGAGGATCCACGAATCATCGACGATATCCCACCTCTCCATCCGTTCTCTGATTCGAGCACGGTCAATTGCATTGGAATCGCAGTGGTAAGTTCTTCCATCTGCTTGAGCCTTGTTTCCCAATTCCTCCTCTTTCTCAGGATATTGTGTTTTATGCGTTTCAGATGTATTCCCAGATCTACGATGTTCTAAAGAGAATCTGTCATCGTTGTTCATGTATATCGATCTCCTAAGATCGAGGTAGGTGGTTTGTGCCTTTCTGTAGAGGGTATTTGAGTATCTTGTGCAATTGTGCCAATTCCCTTGAACGAGAATTGTGCGTTTTCCCGTTTTTCCCTAATTGATTTCCTGGTAGCTTGATTACTATATTAGAGGTTTACCTTTGTGAATAGATTAGTTTTTGTTGTACTCTGGATGCTTACCATGCTTGTTTTTTTTGGAATTTTCCAGTTGCCATGCCTAGTTGTAGGATAGTGGAACTGTTGCTTTGTTATACTATTGAGACTTAGAATGATAGCCAAGTAGTTTCGAGGTTTAGTTGGATGATACACACGTGCTGAACATGTTTATTTTCACATAGGACTGCGAGAACCAAGTGTAGTATAACATAAGGATAATGGACATAAGGGCTTCTCCAGAGTGTATTTTAATACGATGCGAGACCACAGGGGGAATTGATGATGAGTGATTCCTCAGAGAGTCTGTAGTTCCTCGACGTGGGCCACAGGGGGATTGAGACGTTGAGTTCTTCCCCAGAGAGCCTTTAGTACGATATGAGACAATAGGGGGAATTGATGGTGAGTGCTTCCTCAAAAAGTCTACTCTTAGCTGAACCAGATGGGTGATACTGTGTGTGCCTCCTAGAGGTTTGCTAGTACATGTAGGTTTAACCATAGGGGATAGGCTGTGAGATATACCCAGATGGTTACATGTTTTCCTACTTATTGTTGGTTGTTTACTTGTGTACTTTATATGCTATAACTGTGGATTTTAGCTGCTCTGTTCTTTTTTATTTACTGCTTCCTGCACTTTTACATTCCTTGTATTCATTGACTGTTAGGCACAGATCTTTGGGTGATTGCCTACTAGGATTGTATCTCACACCCTATTTAGTCCATGATTTTGAGCCCAAGACGACTATGTTGTCGCAGGTATGGATAAGGGAAAGTGCCCTTCTACATCAGGTTATTGATTGCAATGGAGCTGGAGAGCATGGAACCGAGCTGAGGCATGCGATGCTGAGGAGTTTCTCATCTGTTTTTCTTTTGATGTTTCTTTAGTACTTGTTTTCAGTTGTATTTCAGCACATTGTTCTGTTTTCTGCTTTCCTTAGATACTTGTACTTGCTGCATCATTATCATCATTGCTATATATTCATTGCTTCCGCTGTTTGGTTTCAGCTGTTGCGTATTGTTTACTATTTCCGCTATTTGTTGTTGTTTTCCTTACCTTTTATACCTTACCGAATGAGGGAATTGTTTCCCCAATAACTTACCAAGGCCCTCACTACTAGTTGGAAGCCTCTGGCTATTGGGGAAATGCACTTGAGGTCATGTGGAAAACTAGGTATGGGGCACCAGTGGAGGGGCTCTTGATTTGGGTCATTACATGTGAAACACACTTTAGTCCTCTTAGGATGTTTTTGTGAAAATGGTGAAAATGATTATTATGAAAACACTCCTTGGATGATTCTATTATCGTTTTTATGTAAATAGGTGTGATGTCCTCATTGAGAAACCCTCATGACCTATTTTTTTTATATAATGGGAGATCTTCAAAATGAAATCCATTGTGATCTATGAGTTTATAGGAAATAGATGGATCCTTGGGGTGATTCAAGTGATTTTTATAGTGTTAACAATTATATATGTGTATGTGATTTGATACTCAGTTGGAATCGGTTTTATCACCCTCTTTATATATTGACCTGAACAACCTAGTATATATTTCGAATTTTATGATATTTATTTTTGTACTAGTTAGATTACACATTAGTTAGTGTCCCATGGAAAGTTAATATTTGTTATTATTGCTATGAGATTGTGACCCTCAGTCTGAATATGTGGGTTCTAGTTTAACATGTTATGGTGTTTTGATGTCATCGAGTGGGGAATGCTTTTTGTGATGATTGAAAATGTATTACTAGGTTCTATTTTATCCAAAATCTCCTAGGTTCACATGTGCCTATTGGATATTAGTTACTTATTGTGCATGATTGTGATGCATTGTTGGTAGGATGTTGATGTGTGATAAATTTTTCTATTTCTATAGTTGTATTATTATATTCATTACTTCTTTTGTATGAGTCTTTATGAAAAAAAATGAAAAAATAGTTTTAAAGTGTCATAGATAAGTGTTTTGGAAATTTTGCACACCTTTTAATTCATTTATTAACGAAATGCCACATTTCTCTTACACAATGCATATGGTACCTCCTTAGAAAAATGTGGTTTTAAATAGTAAAATGGGAAATGGATCATGGTTTTTTGGTTTGGAAAATGTCTAGGAATATCTTATCTTATATATTGTATTCCAATCATGAAGTTGATGTTTTTTATTTTATAGGATGTCCATTGAGAATAGATTTATCTAGGAATGCCTATTGAGTTTTAATACTCACACCAATATTTTCTTAATGATTTTATCTTGAAGTTCATGTATCAACTCAGTCTTGATCACTATTGGAGATTAGCCATTTGGGTAACATGGAGCTGTTAGATTTTTAGGTTTCAATGTGGGTTTTGATGTATTGTTTGGTTGTATTTCTAATCTTTTTAAAAGAAGTTAATATGATATTTTATATATTATAGATACTCTATTTATTGTTCTTCTATTTAATTTATTTATTTTTATTCAGAGAAATAGTTCTCTTTTCCCTCTTTCGATTCCCACCACTAGTTTCCATCCTGTGGGGATCAGGAACACCCTTCGAGCCATATTTTAGATCATCTCAGGTGACGGGTTTTGGGTTAACCTAGGTTGGCTCAAGATAAAATTATATCAGTGAAGGTCGACTCATTAAAGGACGTTGCATTCCAGAGTTACTTTTTTTCTTGGGTATGTCATGGTAGATTGTATAGGACTGTCAGGACATGAGATGTAGGCATGAGAAGGATTATTTTATCCCTTTATCCTTTTGATCCTTGGGTTTATAAGAGAAGTCTAGTTTTCTTAGTTTCCTTTGGTTCTTATAGATTGTGTAGTGTTAAAAAATGAAAACAGAGTTTTCTATGGGTCTCCAAGATCTCTTAGGGTCTGGAAAGCCATATGAAGTAGGGGATATGTTCTTAGATAACTCTCCATGATGGTGGTGTTATTGGCATATGGATTCCAACCATATAACCAAGTCACCCATCAGCACTATCTTCCCCCTTGTGATTTTATTGGATATTATTTGATTCTAAAATCTTTTTTACAAACCCTTGTGTTGAAATTGTTAAAAAAATTTAGTGGTTATGGTTCTATTTTTGGAATGTGGTAAAAATTATTTTCAGAATTAAACATTCGGAAAACCTTATAAAAATTAATTTTTCTAAATGCCCCCTTGGGATAAAATAGAACTGTTTTTACAAGATAGGATAAATATAATAAAATCATGAAGATAATGAAAAATGATATTCTGAATGAGTTTTTTTGTCAGAATCTGTTTTAAATGAAAAGAAGTGGGTCGTTAATATAATTATTTTGATGGAATCAGATTTTATGAGCTATTAAAAAATGTTTTTAATGATATGAATTTAATTTTAATATTTAAATTTGTGAGATTTTTTTTGAACATAATTATATTGATTGAAACGTGGAATTTGAAAATGGTTTTTGACTTGGTGGTTAGTGAACCATTAAAAGGATTGATGAATTTTTGTATTAGGTTGAAATATTTTTTTAAATGGTATTTTTTTAACCTTTTGAGTATTCTATGAGAGACCACATGCATTGATATGTGAGAGTAGTGGTTGGATGATGATGTGGGTGGAGAGTTCCTGAGATCAGCATAGCACATGACTTCCTAGTGTGTCATTAGTTGATGTGTTACCAAATTGGAATAGAAATGTGCATGTGAGTGATACATTATGGAACACCATTGGTGAGTGTGAAAAATAATCCACCAAATTTATTATGTTTTTGAAAAGTGATTTTACGATGGAAATTGTGAGTATTTATAAGCTAATAGTTGTGTGGTTTTTTATGTCTCAAATGTGTTGATTAGTTATCTTACATTTTCGTGATTTGGAAGAGATATTTATATTGCAACCATAAGTGAAAAAGAGTTGGTGGTTAGGTCTTGAAGTGGTGTCCTAGCGGGATTCCAGAATTTTTTTTGGGAAATCATTGAGTAAGTTTCCTAATGTGACGATGCTCATTCTATGTGTGTTTTTGTTCTTTAGTTTGTTTTTATATGGAACGTAGTTTTACTATGGCCTAGTGATCATATACATAAATATTCTATGAATATTATTAGTGTACCTATAGTTTATACCTCATTAGAAAGCATTTTATTGATCTAACTATATATTTCATTCTAGAGTTTTAAAATTTAAATCCACCTCTTCAATGGAAACCCCATCCCATTTTCTCGAGTAGAGATCTATTTGGGATATATTTATTGTTCTTTCATTTTATGGTGAATATTTATATAGTGTATTTTGTTATTAGTGGTGTATTTTTGTTGTAATGTACGTCATACATTGTGGATATCCAAAGAACATTTGTTCCAATAAAAGTGTGTACTCTCTTTAGAATTACTAAAAATTCATACGTTCTACATGATTGTGTATTATGTGCGGTAATTTTCCTAGTGCCTATTTGAGTAAAACTATATTGTTTGGGATAGTGAAATTTGGGGAATTTCATGATATTATGTTTCTACTTTTGGTGTTGTGTAGCTGTTTATGGCACTAAGATGGAGTTATTATTTGGAATTAGTAGCTCCTGACTGTGAGACAGTGGATGATTTAAAAATCATGGCTCCATCCAAAGGCATAAAAGTTATTCTAGTTGTATATTAGTAATCCCAGGTGTGTGAAGAGTTTATATAATCTCATACATCCATTGTTTGGGTGAGGTAGTTTTTATGTTCCCATTGTGGATACTCTGTCGCTATGAATTTCTTCTTACTGTAAAGATTGTGGTGGACATAGCTCTTATGAAATTATTGTGATTATTCATTCATTGATGCATGTTTCTAATAGTTTTTTTTGTGTGTGGATGGACCATGTAAATTGGGTGTGGAATTTTTATGTCCATCAAGAGGTGATGAGTTATGGGTTACTTTTTGTTTAGATTAGTGTACCTTTTGTTGGGCCTCTACCCTCCCCTCCCCTTGTGGTGGGGTTTTTGGTCCATGTGGGAAATTTCCTAAGATTTTTTTATTAAATTTGGTTATTAATGGTCATGATATCCACTATGGGTCTTATTGAAATTTCATCTATGATAAATCAATGATAGTTTCATTCTAATGGT
This sequence comes from Viscum album, assembly GCA_963277665.1. Classification (NCBI taxonomy): domain Eukaryota; kingdom Viridiplantae; phylum Streptophyta; class Magnoliopsida; order Santalales; family Viscaceae; genus Viscum; species Viscum album. The sequence continues at coordinate 1,725,804,800 of OY728131.1, read as the reverse complement.
GGTGAGTTCATTTAGGCCTCCCCTAGGCGATGATGTGTTTTGGTTTCGAGTGCTAGTTTGAAAACATATAGTGTCATTTAACAATATCTAGTTTTTGGTTCTCTTGTAGTTTGGGTGAATGTAGGATTTTTGGAGTGTTCCCATTGGTTCTGTTCAAATAATTTGTTTTAAAGTTTTAGCTTGAGTTTTCCCATCACTTTATAGAAAGTGGGTCTGGTTTTTTGTTTTGGTTTTTGAAAAGGCATAAATTTTATATGTCTATATTTAGTTTTTTTATTGAGAAGGTTTGATTATATGGATGTGAATTTCTTAGTTTTTGAATGATCAACTAGGAAATTTTGTGCCCTTTTGGGGATATAAAGTGTTAATGGTGTGGAGACTTATCAAACCCATATATTCATTTTCATATTCGTTTTCGGTACTTTTATGATCTTGGGTTCTCTAGAAAGTTCTATTTGTGAATGGGGTTAAATACTAAGGTAAATATTTGAATATTTTGAACCCATAGTTATACATCAATTATCTTCTACTTTATTATATAAAAGTTGGCTTTCTGGGATTAGTAGTATCCTATAAATGGTTGGTGGAAAATTTCGAAAACAATGCGACCCAACCCCGATAACTATGTAGTAGGTTTTCTATTCAGACAAAAGCTACAACACAATTTTTTTATGGTAAGTAAAAACATGGAGGTTGTTTGTGTGGTTCATACCCTCTTGGAAAGTATCTATTGCATAGTTGGTGAATGGTTTGGTAAACCATGCGACCGAACCATGTGAGTTTCCATGACCTAATTTTTTGGGAAATTTCAAGTATTCCCTATTAGAATTTTTAACCGTAAATGCAAACCATCTCTTCTCTATAATTTTTTTGATCCCAAAGGGGTCTTTCCCCTTATTCTATATGGCTCTAAACTTATCCCATGGTGTGGATATAAGTTTTCTTCATGATTTTGTGTTAGATATTCATGGTAGTTTTCTCCTATATTCACCATCTTCCTCTTTATTTCATTTTATTTTAGCCTTTTCTTCTCCTATGGTCTCTTGGACCAAGGGTCCATGTATCCCTTTGATCTATGTCAGGGTTATTGTTTTTTTGTTCATCATGATAGATCTTGGCTCTTTGAACCATTGTGGTGTGTTTAGGGTGTTCATTTATTGAAGCACTTGTGGATTAAGTTAGGTTTACCTTGAACATTCCTTCTTGATTTTTTTATTTCATGCATTTTTCACCTTCCTTGAATATTCAATATTGATACGTGATACTTGAAATAAATTTTGGATGTGAAAAATGGTTGTTGCTTCTGTGTTTTGTGATAAATTGTATTGAGTTGGTTATATTGTGCACACCCAGTGCTTGAGAAAATGGCGGATAGAATTTTATCATTGATTTGTGATATAAAAAAACATAGTTTGACATAATTAATGAATTCATGGTGTTTGAAATTATTACTTGGGGTTTTATAATTGGTTATCATGGTGTTTTAGGATTATATGGACTTTGAATTTTGAATTCTAATGTGGTTTGGCATATGTTGATTGTTAGTGGCCCATTTGGAATTTTGATAAGAGTGGATTCAGATTAAAAATTAAATGTGATGTCATTGATGGAATTATTTTACATGTTTTTCAGAAATAGAAAATTATTTTTACATTTTTAAGGAAATGTATTTGTTTATTTAAAGGATGATAGTAATGTGAAATGTTCTTGAGGCCCATGTGGAACTTTTCTAAAATTGGTGAAAATGGTTGTTATTAAAACTCTTGTTAGATGATTATATTTAATTTTTTCTATGAATGGTTGGGATGTCTTCATTATTGAATCCTCATGACCCATTTACTTGTATGGAATGGGAGATATTTAGTATGGTCTCCATTTTGATATACGAGTTTTAATAAAATAGATGGATCCTTGGGGTGATTCAGGTGATGCATGTTGTGATAACTATTACATATGTGTATGTGATTTTATTATCAATTGGAATATATTGTATCACCATATTTATATATGATGACCTGGAGAAACTGTAATAGATATTAATTTTTTTTATAACGATTATTTCACAAGCTAGATTACTGAGTTTCTAGTGTCCCACAGTTGGGGGATATTTGTTATTATTATTATGGGATTGTGCCTCGCAATTTAACCATGTGGGGTGTGGTTGAGCATGTTAGATAATTTTGATGTCATTGAGTGATTCATGAGACGAGTAAACATGTATTAGTATGTTCTTGATTATTCATGAGCTCCTATGTTCACCCATGTCTATTGGCACATAGTTACTTACAACAATTGATTATGATGAATTGTTGGTTGGATGTTCATGTGTGATATATTATTACATGGAAATTGTTGTATTATCATAGTAATTAATTCTTAATTAGTGTAGATTTATTCCAAAATAATAAAATGGTATTAATGTGTTATGAAAAATGGTTTTGGATATGTATTACAATATTTCAATCCTTTATGAATGAAATTTCACCATTATATTAAAAAATTCATATTGTTACTACTTCGAAAAGAATGTGGTTCTAAATAGTAAAAATGGAAATAAACCAAGGTTTTATTGGACATGGAAAATGTGTGGGGAAATCTTAATTTAAATACTGTATTTTAATCTTTAGGTTGATATTTGTTTTATTTTAACGAAATATCATTCGGTGTAGATTTGTCCAGGAATGCCTACTGAGTTTTAATACTTAATCATATATTATCATATTGTTTTTATCTTTTGGTGAAGGTATCATCTTGGTCCTGATAACCATGGGTGATAGTTGATCTTAGTATCAGAGAGTGACCCATGGGGTCAAATAGATATGTTGGGTTGTCCAGTTTCAGTTTGTATTTTAATGTTGAGTTTTTTTTTATTTTTCAACTTTTTAAAAGATATTCATATGATCATTTATATATGTGGGCCTCTCTATTTATCTTTCTACTGTATTTTTATTTTATTTTAATTGGAATAAATCATTCCATTTTAACTCTACTTATTCCTGACACTAGTTTTGTCATGAACCTGACCAAGTCGACCCTGAACCGGTAACCCAGGCTAGCTTGTGACAAGTCCCGAGAGGTGTTCTCGATCCTCCCGAGATGATGACAAACACCGAGGGCATCAATAGTTTAAAAAATTTAATGGTTTCGACAAAATATAGACAATTAAACATAAAATAGAAATAAATGGAAATCCCAAAATAAATTTACATAAAAATTGAACTAAATATTATTTGTACAAGAAACTGAAAGTACAACAAATCCAACAACTCAACTAACCAAACCCGATAAGCGTCTAACTCCATGTGGCCCCATTGGTAACTCTCCAATATAATGATCACATGTCGCCTAAGGAGATCAAACTCAAGATAAAACCTGCACAAGGGTTAAAAACAGAAGAATACTATAGGTGTGACTATTAAATCTCAGTAGGATAGAGTGATATACTATACCCAACACACTACCTTTAAAACTTTCCACCCCCAGAAAGCCATAACAGTTTATAACTGACAAAAAAACACCAAAGGATTCCTTATCAAGATGATCCAACCACTAAATACAAAGAAATATTATTTACCATCAAAGTATCTTAATCCTCTTTACAAAATAAACACCAACTCGCAACCACTTCCTACGAATCAATAGAATGATCAATCCACCACCTCCACAACCATGACAAGAACCAGATTATTCAGCATTCTCCCAATAAAACCAATGATCACCCAAAACAATTTTCTCTCATGAAATTCAATTACATGGGGGGAGACTGAAACGAGATCCCCAATAATAAATCACAACTACCATCTGAAGAATCCTTAATGGAAAGATCTTTGAGATCCGTAGTGGGTCTTCCCACCAGTAAAGACCAACTAAAAATAAACAAAAAATAATTCAACATGAACTGGAATTGGGGATCATCTGCACAATACCACCAAAACTCTTCCAAAAAAACCTAAAAACCCATGTTAAGAGAGTTACCACATGAACATCTAAACCACCCACTCCAGAATGAAGGGGACAAGAACTTGGCCAACACATTCTGCATGGATCCGAAACTCCACAAATCAGGGAGGGGAGGGAAGGGCGCCCAATCATTAGGCCACTGAAACCATAAAATAAATAGAGGAACTACACAATAATATTCACATATGAATAGGTAAGACCAATACTGCACCCAATATACATAGGTGGTCCGCATAAGGACATTGATAAGAAACCCATATCCATGAAGGCATAACCATATACACTATGTGAGGGGTAATTCCACCACACTCATTGAGATAAGAGGTAATTAATAATGATGAGGAACCAAAATAGAGTATAAACTAACATAACAAAATGGTGGAGGAAAGATACTAGTCGAGAACTCCCCACCTCTGGTGATTTCATGATTTTGTGAAAAGCTTCTCTCTGAGGCCTATGGAAGGATCGCTGATTCTTGAAGCATCTTCCGCACCGTAGACTGGTGATAATGATCACAATACCTCGAGAAAACTCACTTTCCCAACAAAAAAACATCATATAAAGAGGAAATCACAGATACATATCACCATTATCTCCCACTCTGAACTAGGAGCACAATGGACAAGGAATACAGAGAAACACATCAACATCACCGAACAAAAATGCTATGTCCAAAAGAATTATCACAACCTAAAATCATATTAAATCAATCCCAAAAGGCTCTCTATTCCAAAAAATGGATCGAGTAATCATCCTAATAGGTGGATTTAATATTTGGAATGAATCCTTAGGTTGATTAATAGGAAAAATTTCCAATGGAAATCTATCCATGGCCACATCACAAAATCCAACACATCTTTTGAAACCCACTGAACAATACTCAAAAACCGAGCCACAAAATTTTTTCATATCAAGTCACAAGAAGATTGTGACTTCCAAATCACTAGGAATAATAATAAATAAAAAACTCCTCTATGACATAGAAAAATGAACTAGCCACATAACCATAATATTATAATCAAATTCCATAGTTTTTCAGCTCAAATCACTTTAAAAAAACAATCAAACGTTTCATATTTCCACATTCACTAATGGTGTTTCATCAAGTCTCACTCACTTTGACATTCCCATTCCACCCCAAGTACCCAACCACCATCCCATATATGAAATCCATATAGATATCAATAAAAATATGCATGTGATCACCCCTAAAAACACATAAGGCTAAAAACAACATCATTCAAAAAATCATGTACATTCCAAAGGAAAACAAACCACATAGTCAAAACCCTTTTCTGATTTCACAAAACAGACCACATGTCATTAGGAAAATTTTTATTAAAAACATACTCTATTTAATTTTTACTTCATTCAAAACAACCAAGCTACTCCAAACATCCCCTTCACATTTTCTAAAATTCAATACTGTATCTTTTCATAATCGGATGTCCATTGAGACCAATATCCTATCTAGGAAAACAAGAACCACTAAAAACAAACTTCTAAAACCAGTTCATCTTATTCAATCAATTATAAACATCCCAAAACACCCCATTTAAAACATAGATTCCGAATCAACTTAAAATTATTCTCACATTCAAAAAAAATTATTCCAACAAACCAAAAGTTTATATTACAGATAATCCAATCCCATTAAATCATTTCCACCTCCTTCTAAAAAAATATGTTTCGAAAAAACACAACCCTCCAAAACCGTTATTATATTTAACTTTTGAAAACCCCTTTTACCACTTTTCAAAATCAATTCCTTACTTTATAACCCATTACCACAATTCTCAGACAAGGATTTTGAAAATAAAAATTCATAATTTAAGAAAAGTCCTAGAGACATGCAAAAGTGAACTAGTGTCAGTGGGTAACTTGACCATGTGGTTGGCAGCCATATGTCAAACAAAACACCAACACTGAGAGACTTATTAGAACCATGCCCCAGCTCTATATGGGTTTACCAACCCTATGAGCTCACGTAGGCCATTAGTCAGACCCCTTTTGTCATATCTGAACACTAAACAGTCAACAAGAAAAAGGAAACTAATAAAACCAGAATTCCCATAGAAACATGAGGATCAGAATGAGAAAGTGTTAGAGATACTCTTCCCACAATTAACACTATAGTACCAACATTCATACTCCATTTACCATGACATCCCCCAAAAAACAAGGGTGACCTAAAAAGAATGTTCTCCTAAGAGATGACCTCCTTTGATACCATGTTGTCATGAACTTGTCCGAGTCGACCCTAAACCTATCACCTAGGCTAGCCTGTGACATGTCTTGAGAGGCATTCACGATCCTCCCGAGACAATGACAAGAACCTAGGGAATAAATAGGGTACACAAGGGAACAATTTATCCTAAATATAAACAATTAATGATAAAACAGAAATAAATGGACAACCAAAAATATATTTACATAAAAATTGAACCAATCATTATTTGTACAAGAAAATGAATATACAAATAAAAAAACTCATCATAGAAAACCTGATACCAACTAAATATATGTGACCCCACTGGTAAATCTCCAACAAAATGATCACACATCACCCAAGGAAATCGAAATGAAGATGAAAACTGCAAAAGGGCTAAAAATAGAAGAATACTATAGGCGTGAGTATTAAAACTCAGTAGGCTAGCCCAATAATCTATTCCCAATGCACTAAATTTAAAATAAAAGAAAAAAATAAACTATTTAATACAATATAAAAAATTATGTTTTTTCAAATTAGGTTCTACAATATAAATTTTATCAGACAAAAACTTGTATGTTTTACAAACAGGATTGCTAGTAATAATTTTTCAAAGATGTGCAATTTCAAAATGAAAATAGTTTCAAAGGGATTAATTAAAGAATGAATTCTTTTAAATAAGTCAAAAAAACTGCAGAATTTAAAAACTAATCACACTATATGCTGATGGCGAGTACAAAATAGCCAATGAGAACAAGTCACAAGAACACAACTAGGCATTTGTTAGTTGTGAGCCTAAGGTATCTCGCATCTCGGTGAAGATAACTATACTAAATATATATTCTCATGCATAGGATACAAAAGTAGGAAGCATAACCATAAACTAGTGGTACAAATACCTCATCATCATCATAGTTTAGTTAGTGTTGTCATCGTCAAACTTGTTTTGTGAAATAGGGGCCAAACCCGATGAGATCACTTGCATATTTGAACACGTTCTCCCACCAAGATACCCAAGGTCTTCTTTTGTGTTCTCAAACAAGTTACACATCTATAAAATTCCATTTTCATATGAATATCCCATTTAAAAACCATACACACATATAATAGTCTACACACATGTCTCACATTTCATTCTCGGATCAATAAACCACCAAAATTTTCATAAAACAATTTCAAGATGTATAATGAGGCATTGCACATTAAATATATTCTAAAATGATATTGTAAGGACAAAAACCCATTAATACCATATCAAACAAAATTTGGAAGCCCTAAAACTAATTAATAAGTCAATTCCATGAACCATAAAAATTCCATAAAAGATAGAACATGAAATAAACATGGAAACAGGTTTTATAAGAAAAAATAGCGAATAGCCCATTATGTTTTTTCAAAAACTAACATTTGACAAAGGTATGTATTTAAATTTTTATAAGGAGGTATATAAAAATCATTTGAAGAATCAAAACACTCTCATAAATCCCTTAAAACACTCAGGTTACATTTTCCAAACACAACTATTTTCATAAGGATGTGAAACATGCCATTTTCTAGCAACTCGAGCCAAAATATGTTGTAAACCAAAACCCATTTGTTTTTAAAACAAAATACACATTAGAAAGACATTTTAAGAAAAAATAACATTTTTAATTCTAAAAATGCATTTATAAATCCAATAAAATAATGTTTAAATCACACATAACATATAAAAGACAAGAAGACAATTTTCCGAACACGTGACATTCACTTTTGAACAAAACAATTTATTTTAAGCACTTGACCAAAAATAAAATTCCAATTTCATGGAATTATATTATTCAAGATACTGGAAAATGTCCAAAACACTATAAAATAGGTTCTAAACTGTACAAACCTGGTGCGAAATATAATGAAAAATTTAAACAAACACTTCTTGTGCAATTTTTTTGACAAAACAATAGTTGCTTTCACAAACCAAAGCTTAAAAAATTGTTTCTCCCACCAAGAAAATTACCCAATGGATGAAAAAAACAATAAACATATATATCAGGTATGTAAAATTAGAAAATTATGGAACATAAATGATAAAGTCATGTGCAATGGATATTCTACATCAAATCTTTGGCGTAATGGAAATGCACACCCAATATCCCCATCTAAGGGTTTATAAACCCTAAACCTATGAAGAACAAACCCAATGAACTGAAAACTGATCAAATATCATCGTAAAATATAACCATATGTCGATCATGACAATAGTGGAATATAAAACCAATAAATAATGAAATGAGGAAGTAGAGGTCGGAAAAATGAGAAGAAATTTCCCATTAGAAACAAAAACACTCTTCATCTTCCCTTAGAAAAAAACCCATAGAGGAATGCTAATGGATTGAAACTCCATGGAGAGTCTCCTATGGTCTGGAAGGACACGAGGAAAAATATTTGTTTCAAATAGAGAAAAAATTGAATGATTTATGAATCACTAGTGCAGAAAACATTTTATACGATAATTATTTTTTATTTTTTACCTCAGTTTTTAGAAAACGTTATTACAGGAGACAATATAAATATAGTTTTTTACGTCGGTTATTTTAAAACCAAATTAAAAAAACACAAATCCGAAGCGTTTTTCACATCGTTTGATAAAAAACTGACATGGAAAACGCTTTGGAGTCATGGTTTATTATGCCAGTTATTAAATAACTGATGTGGTATATACCCTTTCACGTTGGTTATTATATAACAGACATCATAAATCACTCCTACAAATCATTTAACGCGTCAGTTATTTTCATAACTAATGTGATAAAACATTATTCCAAGAGGTTTCCCATATCGGTTAAATAATAACTGACTTGAAAACCTATATACTATGTTAGTTTTAAAATAAACAACGTAAAAAACTATTCAATTAAATTTATTACGTCGGTTATGAAATAGCCGACCTAAAGACAATTTTCAATGAATTTATTACGTTAGTTTTCAAATAACCGATGTTAAAACTAATCCCAATGTATTTTTTCATCGGTTATAAAATAACCGATGTAAAAAAGAATTTTTTTCAATAAAACTAATCAACCACTTCTATGCCCTACCAAAAGACGTAAAATAGACAAAATACATAACAAAAACAGACCAAAAACTAATCAAAAATAGACCAGAACCCCCCACCCCACCGGATAGTCCCCACCATACCCTTAGACACCCACAACCCACTAGACACCCCCAGACAAAAAACATACCAAATATCGACAAAAACTAGACCAAAACCCCCCACCCCACTGGACAACCCCCACCACACCCCTAGACACCCCCACACCCCTGGAATTCCACCACCCTTGGATAGCCCCCGCAACTATGGACAACCCCCATCCTCCTGGATACCCCCACCCATGGAAATCACTCCCACACCCCCTGGAAAGCCCTCCCACACCGCTAGAAACCCCCACCCACTTGGAAACCCCCACCCCCTAGACAGCACTCCCACCCCCTTGGACAGCCCTCCCACACCCCTAGAACCCCCCACCCCTCTTGAAACCCCCACACCCCTGGACACCCCTGTACATCCCTCCCACCCCCCTGGACACCCTCCCACACCCACCCCACTGGACACCCCCAGACAAAAAACAGACCAAAACAAGACCAGACAACCCCCCCCCCCCCCTCACCCCACTGGACAACCCCCACCACACCCCTGGAAACCCCCACACCCCTGGACTGCCCCACCCCTTGGAGAACCCCCCACACCCCTAGACAACCCCCACACTCCTAGACACCCCCACACACTGGACTAAACTCCCACACCTCTGAACAACCATCCCACACCCCTAGAAACCCCCATCCTCCTGGACACCCCAACCCCTTAGACAACACTTCCACATCCCTGGACAACCCTCCCACACACATAGACCCCCCCCCCCCACTGAACACCCCCAAACCCCTAGACACCCCTGGATATCCCCCCCATTCTATTGGACAACCCTCCCACCCTCCTGGACTCCCTCCCACCCCCTGGACTTCCCCCACCCTCATGGACACCCAAGACACCCCACCCCATTGGGCATCCCTCCCACACACCACTGGAATACACCTCACCCCATAGGACACCCCCTACCATCAGGGACACCATGGACACCCCCACACCCCTGGAAATCCCACCCACACCCCTAGACAACCCTCCCACCCCCCTGGACACCCCACCCCACAGCCCTGGACACCCCCTGGACATCCCGCCACTCGCCTGGACAGCCCTCCCACCCTCATGGACACCCTCCCAGCCCTAGACTGACCCCACCCCCATGGACACCCTGGAAACCCCCACCCAACTAGAAATTCCTCCCATACTTCCATATAAATCCCCTTGACCCCACATGACCCCGCACACACCTCTAGACACCCCATGGACAGCCCCAACTCCCCTAGATTTCACTCCCACCATCCTAGAAGTGCTCCCACCCTCATGGAAACCCTCCCACACACAATTGGAACCCCCCCACTTGACAGACCCCACCACACCCCTGGATAGCCCCCACCACACTGGACACCCACAGACCAAAACCAAAAATAGACCAAAACTAGACGAGTACCCCCCAACAGACCAAAACCCGACCAAAACAAGACCAGAACCCCTGCCCCACTGAACAGCCCCCACCACACCCCTAGAACCCTACCCCACTAGACTGCCCCCACCACTCCCCTAGACCCCCCACACACCCTGGACTACGCCCCACCCCCTGGACAACCCCCTCACACCCCTGGACAACCCCCACCATCCTGGACAACCCCACCCCCTGGACAACACTCCCACACCCCTGGACATCCACCTCACCCCACAGAACACCCCCACACCCCTGGAAAGCCCCCAATCCCCTGGAAAGCCCTCCCACCCTCTTGTAAAAGCTCACACCCCCTGGACTGCCCCCATCCCCATGGACACACTGGACACCCCCACCCCACTAGACAGCTCTACCACACCCCTGGAAACTATCCTCACCCCACGAGATACCCCCACACCAATGGACAGTCCCCCACTGTCCTAGATAGCCCTCCCACCCTCTTGGAAATGCTCCAACCCCCTGGACTACCACCCATTCTCATGGACACCCAGGACACCCCCACCCCACTTGACAACCCTCCCACACCCCTGGATACCTCCCACCCAACTGGACACCCCCCACACCCATATAACCCCTCCCCCAAGACCAAAATCCATACCAGAAAAAAACATCATAAGTAGACCAAAAGAAGAAGTAGAGAAACATTAAACATTCACATATATAACATTCAAAACATACAATGTCAACTTAAAATAATCTAAATCCCACAAAAATGACTACCAAATACACAATAATAATGAAAATATTCAAAATTACATTTTACGCTACAAAAAACTAAAATTCAGTCAAACCTATAAAAATTTTGACCATTCCACTTGTAAGTGTTTGACTTGTTGAGCACTATAGGGTTGAGGGTCATCAAATAGATACAAATTAAAAGGATGGTAGTTAACATGTAGAATGAATAAATTCAATGTAATATTATGGCAATGTTTAAAAGGAAATCTTATCAGGTCAAAGTTTACAACTGTTCTAGTTGTAATTATTTCACACATAAATCTTAATATATAATAACCTCATTCGATGAAACCTTGTTGATAATAAGAATTATGATTGATTGAGTGTAAATTCAATATATTGTTTTTATGTAATAAATCAAAAATTACAAATCAAAAATGGATATTTACCTTTACATTTATATATTTTTCTTCACAATGTTTTTATTTGTGTTTTTTCGAATGTAGACCCATCCCCGGTTAGAAAATAATAATAATGGGATAAATTTATTTTTCATTATAATGTATAAAACTATTGAGAAATTGAAACTTACTTTTCCAACATTTTATTAAAACATTCATCCAAATCACCATGGACAGAGCATATCCAACAAAGTGTTTTCTCCCTTGAAAAAAAAACTCCTAACATCCAATGATCACTGATAAAAGAAAATTTAATGTTAGTGGTTTTTATATTAAAAGATAATGAACTATTTTACACAGATGTGTTTCATACCTCTCACAAAAATCCATCATCCAACATTGTGTTACTATATTCTGTTCAATTCTTTCAGGAATATAAATAATTCTTTGTTCCTCATCAAATGCATGTGCTTAAGGGGAAATCAAATGCATGAACATGAATCCATATACATTTGTTTGCTCATTCTTCTCACAAATGTTATAATGTTACCTAATACAAAATAGATATAAATATACATATTTAATAAATATAACACATGGAATAGGTGTTAAGACATACATGCAAAAACTTATGACCTCGTTGATTCCCAACTTATCTCCAGTAACAAGCTCCATGATATCTATTTTCACAATCCCCGCAGTTTTTTCACGTCAAAAAACATGAGCTTCCATTTGAAACTCATAATGGTCCACCAACAAATTTTAATATATTGACAATATTTCAAGATTACTAGAATCTGTATATGATGTCATATCCATTTGTCTTTATTGTTGTATATATAGTATTTTTTTACCTTTGAAGTATTCCTATAAAAATAAATAGAAAAATATATTAGTTTTAAAATGATTAAAAAACATAAAAAAACAAAATAGAAGATATAATATACAAACCTCTATGGTAATGAGTCGAAGAAGTCTAAATGGACAAATTAAAAAATGGTCGATACTATGTCCAACTTTCGTCACTTCATTTGTAGGTAATGGAACTCAAGTTAATATATCTATAATATCCAGTATAGTGACCCTATGATTCTATATATCTAATTGTTGATGATGAACTGTATATCTTATAAAATATTCTAGCTATATGAAACTATATGATGTTGAAGATCATCAACATACAACTCGCAATAAGTAGGAAGCTGTGGCAGAGGAGTAAGATAAAAAATATTGTTCGTAGGCTGAGGTGGGATAGTGGGAGCTACTGGCGGAGGTGGAGTATAAATAACTAGCTCTTCAAGGGGAGGTGGAGGAGTGGGAGATACAGTATGAAAATGTCTTTACAGGAAAAAAAACATAGATTGTACCAATGCTCTAATATTTTTCTCCATCATCGCATTAATATTATGAACTTCATCCTCCAAGGATTCAATTTTTTTTTATAAAAACCCTCCACATGAGAATTTTAAGAATGTGGAAATACATTTCTTACCGATACACCTGTCGGATATACTTGTACACAACAAGGATGTTCGGGCTTTCCCAATGCTGCAGATAAATTATCATGCCTCCTAGAAGCTGTAAATACCACAATTTGATCTCTGATCTTCATGAGAATCTTATATTAATTAATTGAACATTTATGTAATTATTGATTTTATATGACGAATATATTTAACTTAAATATATAAAATAGATATCCTACAGTCCTCTCTGCTACGATTCTTGAATCTTCGGAAAGATATTTCCCCTTTTTTCCCATCCAAGCTCCCTTCCATTTTTCTTGTCTAGATGCAGGGGATGGAGGGGCCACCTCTCCAGAGCTTGAAGACTCATCTCTTAGCTTTTGGAATTTTTCCCCCATCATTTGTTCTTCCAATAATGTATATCCTCTCCGAGATAAACTATGAGGGTATACATTTTTAGATTTGATCTCCTGATGATATTTCCTTGTTTGATGTAAATTAAGAATAATAAATCATTAAAAAACATTAATATGATCATTTATATATTAAATCTTATAAAAGTTTACATTTCCCTTACCAAAAATGAATCTTTTCTTCTACGTTAAAAAAACAGTCTCCATGTGTCTTCATATATGAAAGGTTATATATGACATGGATTGTCCTGACTCCTATGACCAAAAATGAAATCAGATGAGAGGGTTGATTTGAAATCCCTCCATCCTCTGGCATTGATCGATAAGCATTTCTTCCTAACTCATCCAATGTCAGGAATAGCAAATTTCATGTGATAAAGAAGAGGTTAAACATATTATATATACTATAGAAATTTAAATAACAGGAAACCAATAACAAAATATCTTACCAAAATTGTCTCCCACAACTGAGATATTATCGCTTTGTCCACACTTCTCTAGTCATCACACAAAATGATTACTTTTCTCACACCCAGAGTTGATACATAACTCTTAAAATATTTTTCATTTGAACCTATAGAAATTTATTTCTCATCAAACTCAATGAGTTTCCTCTAGTCATGCGTACATTCAAGTGATAATTATGGTAAATTTATGCACCCACGTTTACCAACTCATGAAATCTTTGTCGTAATGTGAGCACATGAGGAAGATAGGGGAACATCAAGAGGAGCATGTGAATGTTCCTACCCAGAGGTATGACCAATATGATCATCTCCAGAATCATGTGGTTGATCAACTGATTGATATTTCATTATCCTTAAACTCAAAAAAACAATCATTAGTTCACAAATACACAATTTCAAATATTACAATTCTTATATAAACAGAAAATGGAAAATTTTACTAAGTTACATAATTGTAAACATGGTGAATGTGGTAAGAATTTTAAACAATGGTAATGATGGTAAAGATGGTAATGATGGTAAAGATGGTAAAGATGGTAAATATGGTAAAGATGGTAAAAATGGTAAACATAGTAAACATGGTAAACATGGTATGATAATTTTCATTTACCAAAAATAATAGAAATATATTTTTTGTAATAGTAAACAAGATAAAGTAAACTAAAGAAAATTAAAACAAACAAAAACTTACACATAATTGTTTTAATACATGTTTTAATAAAGAGAAAACATATAATATCTAACATTTTTTGAAAATAATAAATGTAAACAATAAATAAACATATGTTACCTATAATTTTAGGAATGTACAAGTGGATTGTCTTCCCAAATTCCTTCATCGTGATCATTCCTTATGGAAAAAACCATGTCTTCAACATGCTCATCATTATGTTCTGTTAATCTTTCCATGGAAGTAGAGATCTCACATAAATCAGAATCTTCAACAAGTGGATCCTCACCAAAATATTGTTTTTCCCTTGTAAAACAACATCCCACTGCATATCTGACAGATCTACTACATAGAATTTTTTTCCCATGTGCTTCCATTAAAAAAGTATTATCTGTGTCTTACAATCTATTCAGATTAACAACTGTCATTCCAAATTCATTGTTTCTAACACTATTATTACCGATAAACCATTTACAGTTAAAAATAGAATCATTAATTCCAAAGTAATCACCCTCCCATATTTCTTCAATCACTCTATAATATTCACTTTATGTATAAATTGAGTTTTTTTCATTAGCACTCAAAAAATGCATTGCTTCTGCAAACATCAATACACCACTATTTAGAACTACACTTCTTTTATCCTGAGCTTTCGTATGAAATGTATAGCCATTAACGTCATAACCTGACCATGTTATCACATTTAAATGTGGACCACCCAAAACCCATTTTAAAGTTTCTGATACATCTAATCTACCAAGTAATGTCTTTTTAATCCATGACCAAAATGTTTTGTTGTGAAAATTCAAAATCCACATTTCTTTCTTCTTTGGACGACATTGTTTCAACTCATTAATATTCAATGTAATATACAGTTTAGCATCAGCAATGTTATTCAAGAGGTATAATTCTACCTTCTTCATCTATTCAACTGACAACAATTTTACTTTCAATCCATGAATCCCCTTTGCATCATTATTAACATGTTCATGAGAGATGGAGGTAAACCTATGTGCTGCGCCGCAACCAAGTAGCTCGTAAAAAACTCTGCAACCTTCTCAGAAATATACTTTTCAATACTCAAGTATTCAGGTCAATATGGATTCTTAACACCCCCAAACAATATTTTCATATACCTTTCAAAATGATACATCCAAAAAAGATATACAGGTCCACAATGATTTATTTCTTGAACCATATGAATCATTAAATGCACCATTATATCAAAGAAGGATGGAGGAAAATACATTTCCAATAGACAAAGTATACAAATTTCATCATTTTCCAAAATGTTCGAAGCATTCAAATCAATCTATTTATTCCAAATTGAATTGAAAAAATAATACAAATTCATTATAGTATTTCTGAAACGGATGGGAAATATTCCACGCAATGAAATTGGTAGAAGTTATTGCATCATGATGTGACAATCATGATATTTCATACTTATCATCATCATGTTCTTCAATGAGAAAAAATTTTTACATTTGAAGAAAAACCTTGAGGCACTTTGATATCACGAAGACACTGCAAAAATCTAATTTTATCTCCCTTGGATAATGTGTGACAATCTGGGGGAATAAATGTTCGTCTTCCATTAGAAGTGGGAGAAAACTCCAAGCGTATTCCCATTGATAAGTATAATATTTCATAAAACACGTATTTTTTCTTTCTTTTAATATCTAACAATGTTATAATAAAAATATCATAGATATTTTTCTCCACATGCATGAAATCAATATTATGTTTAACTTCATGATATCTCCAATATGGTAGATAAAAAAATATTGACCTTTTCATCCAATTATGCCAATCGTTACCATATTTCTGTGTCTTTCACAATGTCACATCAACGCTTTCCACCCTCTCCAAATAAAGATTAGGGGATAATGGTTTTGGAGTAGTATCAAATTCTTGTGAGCCATTTAATGCCTTTTTTGTATTCTATATGTGTGATACATAGGCAAAAAAATTCGATGACCCATGTTCAATGTTTTTGTCCCATGATGCAATTGACAATATGAAGTCTATTGTTTGAAAATTGGACATGCTTTTTTCTCTTTAACAAGGTATCCAGACAAATTTCCATATGTTGGGAAGTCATTTATAGTGAAAATAAGGACATTATGCAGTGGAAAATATTCCATTTTATAAGAATCATACACCCTAATACCATCCTCCCATAAAATTTTGAAATCATCCATCAATTATGATAAGAAAACAGAAATATCATTGTCAGGTTGCTTCAGACCAGAGATCATTATACTCAAAATGAAATATTTCCACTTCATAAAAACTTCAAGAGAGAGGTGGTAAATTACCAATAAAACAGGCCACGAAACTATGTGTGCTACTGAGGGTTCGGTATGGATTCATTCTATCTGTGAAAAAACCTAGTTTGAGAATTCTAATTTCATTTCAAATTGTAGGATACTGCTCATCAATTTTATTCCATTACAGACAATCATCTGGATGATGTATTTTTCCATCACATATCCACTCATCAACATCCATCATATCCTTTTTTCATCATGTAAATTAGCAAATAAATGTTTAAATCGATGAATTATAGGAAGATACCAAAATACCTTAGAAGGGATATTTGTAATCTCTACATCAGTCTGTGATTTTTCTTTTCACCTTATACAGTGATGTCCCATATTTAGGACACTCTGGAAGAATTTCATATTCTTTCCAATATATCATACATTCATTCGAAAAAGCATGTATTTTCTTGTAATCAAATC
The DNA here is from genome assembly GCA_963277665.1 of Viscum album. Lineage (NCBI taxonomy): Eukaryota > Viridiplantae > Streptophyta > Magnoliopsida > Santalales > Viscaceae > Viscum > Viscum album. The sequence goes on along the minus strand of OY728131.1, from coordinate 1,725,787,191 downwards.
CCATCAAGCATAATATTTTCATGGCCTTATAATGCGAATATGGAAGATCATTATCTTTTGGAAGAATGTCTTTCATCAATTTTAGCAGCTCTGTAAAACTTTTTTCGCTACATCCATGTTTCACCTTTAGGTTAATAAATCATTACACCGCTGACAAAACCATAAAATATGTACAACCAATATATAATGAGTTTTCAGCATCACCATATAGATGTGAAACATTCAGTTCTATCTCAATTTGTTCTACTGCAATAACACGAATCATTTATTCAATTCCATCGGAGATACCATCTTGTGAATCATCAACCTCAGTAGATCTGAAATTCCGTCCAGTTTCACCATGCTAAATCCAAGGGCTGTAACTCAAATTTGAACCATGACAAATCATATGATCTTTTATATCTCTACTTTTCAACTTCTCCATATTAAAAATTTTCAGCCATTGACATAAAAAATGTCCCTTCTTGAAACATTTCATTTAGAAAATTCCAAAAAGGAATCAACACCTTCCTTATATTCATCACATATTCGATGTGTCATAATCCATCTTCGACTAATTATTACCTATAATGAATACAAAAATTATTAATCTTTTTAAGATAAGTCAAATATATGTTTATATGAAAACTATCATAATTTGAATGTAAACCATTTTTTAAATATAAAACAAATCTATGTGCATTTAAAAACAAATATTCTTGAAAATGATTTTAAAAAGAAAATATAGTTAGATATAATAGTTTCAAATTCATCTTGGATTATTTCTTTTAATGGATCACAAAGAATACATCCTGGTGCAACTGGATACCAAATTATCTATTATGTAAAAAAAGAAATATGAAGTATAAATATTAAAATATGTATACATTCACAACTGAAAATTACACAAATACCAATGATTTGAAACCTCTAGACAACCTCCCCACACCTTTGGATAGCCCCCACCCCTTGACACCACCCCCACCCACTGGGACACCCCCTGGACACCACCAACCCCCTGGACAACCCCCACCCCCGGACACTACCCCCACCCCCATGGACAGCCCCTTGACACCATCACCCCCTTGGACATCCCCCCACCCATCTGGACAACCCCCACCCCTGGACATCCCCCACCCCTCTAGAAATCCCCCCACCCCCTTGAGACTCCCACACCCCTCCTGGAAACCACCACCACCAACTACCACCCTGGACACCCCAAACCCTCTAGACAGAACATCATCCCTGACAGCCCCCCCAAACCCTCGGGATAGGCCCCCACCCCCTTGGATATCCCCCACTCGCTTGGACAGCCCCACCCCCATTGACACCCCACCCCCTTGGACCCCCCCCCCCCCCCCCCCCCGCACAAACACACATCCCTAGACTACCTCCAACCCCCATAGCCACCCTGAAAACCCCCCAACCCTTTGGATAGCCCCAGAACCCTCTGGAAATCCCCCACCCCTCTCGACAGCACCCCCACCCCCTAGACAACCCCCACCCCTCAAGATAACCCCCACCCCCTGGACACCCCCAACCCCCTTGGACAACCCAGTCACCTATCTAGACACCCCACCCTTTGGACACACTTATCCCCTTGGACAACCCCCTCATCCCCCTCACCCCCTGGACACCACCACCCCCACCCCCTTGGACTCCCCAACACCCTTGGACAACCCCCGCACCCCCCGTGGATACCACCCCCACCCCCTTAGACATCCCTCGCACCCCCATGGACACCCCCAACCACCTTAGATAGCCCCACACCCCCTGGAAACCACCTCTACCCCCTTTGAAACCCAATGGAAACCCCACCCCTTGGACAGACCCCCCACCCCTGGACACCACCCTCCCACTTAGACAACCCTCCACCCACTTAGACACCCCCTGTACGCACACACACACACAAATAAAACAAATTGTAAACATTAATGGTATCACCTCCATGGTTTCTTTCACCAGAAAATAATTTATCATCATATAAATGAACACTATGAAACTTAACATTACAAAAAGAACAAAGATTGAAAAATAACTTCTCAAAAATTAGATTTGGGAATCATGAAAAATAATAACTAAAACTGAGTCGTGTGAGGCTTACTTGATTGTTGCAAGTTGACCTGATAGATTTGGTGACAATAAATATGATGAACAATATTGGGAAGACAAGGCTGGAGGAAACGACATCGAAGAATACTTTCTAGGTATTCCACGTGGGTGTGATGAGTCACAGGTCGCCCGATCGAAGAAAATAGAATAACTGAATATGGGGCATGATAAATCATTTAAAAGCTTTATAATGTCAGTTATTTAATAACCGACATGATAAACTATTTTTTTCTATGTTTATAATGTCGGTTATTAAATAACAGATATAGAAAATTATTTATAAAGTCAGTTATTTTATTATAGACGTTATAAATGGACCTTTATCACATCTATTTTTTATAACTGATGTGATAAAGTCCCAGGAATTCTTTTATCACATTGGTTATTTTATAACTGACGTCATAAAGCGCACCAGATTCAATTTTCACATCTGTTATAAAATAAATGACGTAAAAAAGCTAATCTCTGTATTTTTTATGTCGGTTATAAAATTACCAATGTAAAAAATGGACTCTGATTAATATATCATGTCGGTTATAAAATAATCAATGATATATATTGATTTTTTATTCTTTTCACATCAGTTATATAGAAACTATGTGAAAAATGCCGATGTGTTAAATGTTTTTTCCACTAGTGAATGAGAAAAAATACCTTTGGAAAATTTGGACAATTTGATAACCATTGAGAATATTTGACCTAATCTTTAACAATATGAACTCCAAAGAGATAAAATGGAACATGTGGGAGTGTTTAGGGTTCTTGGCCTCGAGTGCGAGGTAAAATAATTGACAATTATAAAAAATGATTTGGATATAAAAGAATCTATTTATTTTTTTAAAACTGGAAATGGGCCGTCGGGCGGGCCCGATACCAGAATAAATAACCTATATTCACCATGCTTATGAATTTCCAATGGGTCCCAAAGGATATGGTAGTTATAATATGTTAGTTTTGGACATGTGGAAAGTGTAAGCAGTTAAATTTTTTAAAAATTAAGTAGTTTAAAAAGAAATAGTATTTGTTTTTAAATATTTAAATGGGATCTTGGTTGGACCAATTCATGAAGTAACCACACTTTTTTCCAAAACACCAAAAAAGATTTAGGGCAACAATGGACGGATGATTAGAAAAATATGATAGTTTAAATCTCAGAAATATTCTCACCAAAAACCCAAGAAAATGATCTGGATTTCCAATGAACCAGATCATAATCAAGACAAGAGAAAAAAACTGGATGTGACAAGTTTTGAACCTATGGTGTTCATGATGTACCTTCATGAAATGCTTCAGATCAGCTCAGGTGTCTTTTTTGGCTTAAAACCATGCTGGTTTTTGACACCACCCCTCCACATAGACATGGAAATATTTGAATGTCCAACTAGACTGTAGGTAAAATCTAAGAGACACCAAAGTTTGGAAATAAATGCCATGAGATTCAATATGAATGGGGGATGATTTTCCCAACGAAAAAAAGAACCCAGAATAATATATCCAAAAAACCACTATATGATTCAGGATAACAATTTTATTACAACTCAATGTATAACCAACAAATAATCAATCCAAACTAATACCATGAACTATATCATAGTGAAATATGTAAACAAAGACCTAGTCATCTATATGACTCTAAATACACTTACTCTAGAGATCCCAAAATGATCAAATCTCAACAATACATTCTCAAAGTATCATGATGAACCACTATTGAAATAAGATACTTTTCTTTCTCATGTGTCTCAATATACAATATCTACAAATATTCCAAAGTGCACATGTACCGAGAGAGTATAACACTCAATAGGATTTCCTCGAATGGATTCACTGACCACACCACGGTGATAGAACACGTTAACACATTTATATAAAATATTTTAAATAGTTTAAAATAGTTTATATCAAACCATTAAATATATTCCATTACAAAACAGATTTGAAAATAAAATTCATTTCCAAGGAAATAATCCAAACAATTCATTTAATCCTCTATCACAAATTTCATTAGCATAACCCATTTTATGTTCACGCACACAACAAAACACACACACACACATACACACACATGTTTGGTGTTTCAAATTATTTTATAACTTCATATCCATAACTTCTCCCATTGATGGTGTTACTTCACGAACATTATCTATCTGATTCAATTATTTCCCAACCATCAACGGAAAAAAACATGCCAAACATAATTATTCCAAGATGTATAAAATAACACAAATAATTTATTGAAAACACTATTTTAAGAAATTTCCAATTATTAAAACGAAAAAATTATTTTAAAAACATAATGTCAAAATATTTAAACCAATTTCACTTTCCCCCAATCCAAAATATTTCCTAATTTCTAGAAAGTATCAATAAAGTGTGTTCCCAACAAGCTTTCTTCAACAATTTTACCATTAAATTAAATAATAATAATCAGTTTTAAATCAATAATTCAAGATATAAACTATAAGATTCAATATTTAAGACAAATAACTACCAAATATAGGCGAAAAAGATGAATATTACAAATTCTTCAACAAACAAGGTTGAATCTCTACAAACCTGACATAAATCTCGTTCCCCATACACCAAAAAATAACATTTCAACACGATTTACATCATCCAACATCAATATATCCCTAAAAGGATTATATATATTAATCTAAGATAAGATAAAGGAATAAATCTCTGAAATACCCCCAACAACAAGAACTTTCATTGGGATCCATCCTCTAATGAACAATGATTCTCCAGCAGATCACTCTTGGGGGAAGTGGAAGGGTCTCAACCACTTTTGGGAGAAAATGGATAACATTATGTTGAAATTAGTGTAAATATGTGGGTTTATAGGAAAAACCATATTATATCAAAAAATATGGATCAAATTATTAATGGTGAACAATTTAGGTGCATAGTTAGGAAAAATGTGTACAAATTATGCACCAGCCACCACCTCTAAATACGAATTGCATAGTTGGACAAACCATGAAACAAACTTGTTTTCAGATTATTTCAAAATCAAGCGATTCCAAGTGAACCATGTTTTCCCTTACACGGCTTGTTTGAGGTCATGAAATATAACGACCATAATTGTGAGGAATAAAATTAAATATTTTAATTTAATTAATTGTTTTGTGGTTATAGAAAGCTGATACACTTATTTTTTATTATTATATCATATTGGATTTACATGACTATTATTTATGATTACAATTTATAATATAGTCATTGAATAGTGATCACATTACTTGATTAAATATATGGGTTTTAACAAATCCTTTTGACATAGAAAAAGGTAGTGATAGCCTTAACCAGTAGGATCTTATCCTATGAATTGCATTTATCAGATATTTCAAGCCAGATAGAATTTATAAAATTTTTCCCTAACCAATATGAGGATTATATCCACCAACTAAATCATGGGAGAAACTATTTATTGGAGATGTTCATGCTTACCAAGATCACTTCCCAAACCATGTTCACTGAATTTGTCCCTGAAATCCACACCATCACACACCTCACTCTTAGGGTGTATGATATTATATTAAAATGATATGTATTAAGAGCCTAGAAATAGGAACATTAAATTTTTTTATAAAATAATGAATATATTTTAATCATATTATTGTTACGTGGTAATTTATTTTTAAATTAAAAATTGTATTTTTTATTAATATTCAAATTAAGTAAATTAATATATAAATTAATGGATTTCTAAATATATAATATTTTTAAAAATATTAATACTAAAAAAATTTATCATATATAAATAGACATTTAATTTTTATGATGTAATATGTAAATTTTATAGGGTTTTAAAAATATGTTTTTGTTAAAAAACTAAAATTTTCAATAAATGTCGGTTTTTATTTTAAAAGTTAAAATTAAATTATTTAGAAATTTATTTAAATAAAATGAATACTTTTTTTCTAATTTTGACGAAAATATTATCCAACAATAAATTTTTCTTAATTTTATGAGGTAGTAGATTTATCACATAAAAATTAAATACCGTATAAATATACCTTTTGTGTAATGACATCACAATGACCCATAAGTGATTTAATAAGTAATATAAATAATATCCACATAAAAATATATGTTTTATCTTTAAAATAATGTGATTTTATTTTCATTTGATTAATTTTTTAAAGACATTGTGAATCCTATAATAAATTTAATATATTTTTAAATTTTAAAATCATTTCTATAAGAGTGTGACTAACATCCACATCACCAATGGTAATATTTTAATAAGTTAGGACCTTGTATGTATAAAATAATTTATTGCACTCCCATTTGGTAGAAAAAATTGGTAAAAACCATGGGATGGTTTGTTCTCTTGGATATTTTAGCATGTAGAGTCCAAAACCTAAATAATAATGAAACCCCCTCCTTTCCTATATAATCCAACCCAAGAAAATATTATCTCCCCAAAAACTCCTTTTATAATATCCAAAATCATTCATCCTCTCCCTATAGTGTTCTCAAGTCACCCGTAATCTTTCAATAATCCTCTACTAATCCATTCAATTCACACATTCATCTATCGGTTATTTCATTTCTCCTCTTTATTCGAGTTTCTTTATTATGTTACACATTACTTTTCAAATTACTTATTTAGGCACCTGTATTTAAATGATAATATTACTATAAATTTTATTTAGTAATTATTATATAACCCTTTATCTCTCATCAGAAAATTTTATGAATTTTTATGTGGATTCATTATGCTGCCGATATTTCACCGGAATTTTCCATTACAAAACAATTGTGTAGTGAATACCATGCCCATTTTCAATAATTGTTATTAACCTTTATAAAATGATTCTTCATTTATTTTCAAAATACTTGTATTTATTCCACACTCTATGATTGTGTAACAAATTATGATGATGAATGATTCCATGTTGATATATCTAGGCGGCACACATAAGCATGAGAATGAAATAAAAGTGACATGTGCACTTGGAATTATATATACCTCAAATGCAATGGAAAATGGTTAGTATCATGATTTATCCTGTTGGTACAAGATTTCAACATGGTTCCTTTAATGAAAATTTTCTATAATGATGTCTTGGATGTTTTTCCTTGACCTTTGTTTATGAATCACTATTTTAAGTTGTTCCCACATTTCCAATGTTTTAATTATCAGGTTATTTCATGCCATATTATTCATGTTCAATTTGGGAACCATTGATATTCCTATTTTATTAAAGGTATTATTAATGTAATACCATGTTTATTACCTTTTTAGGTGTTATAGTTGACCTTTTCTTATGTATGTCTTCAGGTTATCTTCTGTAGTGTTAAGTACGAAGGAACATTTTAATCTTGTGTAAAGATGTTTTCAATAATTTTTTTTCAAGTTTTATGTTGTTATGTAATGTACCTAATTCCCCAGTAACACTATACCTACGGATTATTTTGGGTTTTATTATATATAACATTATATAATAAATCATTTTTAAATGTGATATTAAGAGTAGGATTATTGTAGGTCGTATTAGATGATAGGTTTAGTTATGTTTTTATTTGAGTTATAAAACATTAGAAATAACCTCAGATATAAGACCATGTATAAGAAAACATCCCAAAGTTATGGTTAGTATATAGTGAGTTCATTATAAAGAAAATACATCCCTGACTAGATACTACAATTTAATGTGGTTCTAGAATATATGTATCTAGTCAGAATGAAACCGACAAGGTTTTCCCAGCATGACTCAGGGTAATATGGTATATGAAAATGAACCTTATTGGGAACCTGGTTTGAAAATCCCAAGGTATATGCTCTGGTAAATTAATATGATCATTGTGAACCATATTTATGTTAACAAATTAATTATCATAGGAATATGTGTTATGAAATAGATCACAGATAAGATATATTGAAACCTATAAACTAATAAGTTAAGTAAGATAATATAATTTATATTTTATCCCTTTATTTTAATTGTATTCACATTTTTTTAATATTATAAAATTATCATCCCTAATTTTCCCTCTATTCTATCCAGTGGTTGGTAATAAAAGGAATCAGGTTAAACACTTATGCCAAGGAAAATATGATGAATACCCAAATGACATGCCAAACCTAATGGGATCTAGAATCTATCATTTTATGATGAAACACTCTCAAATGACTTGGGTTATGGATACAATCCTCGATCATGAGCATCTTCCAACCCCCCCTGATGGAGAAAAATCCAAAATTGAGAGATTTACCGAACAAAGGACCCCTACATTTAGGGGATCATCTAATTACATAATTGTAGAACAATGGATCAAATTCATTGAGAATAAATTCTTCATCATACAATATTTTAAACATGAGAAGGATATTATGATTGTGTATCATATTGATGGAGATGTTGAACAATGGAAGAAATTGAGAAATAATTCAAAGAATTAGGAAATGCTCAAAGCAACGGAGTAGAAGTAATTATAGAAAATGTTTCTTGATAAATATTTTCCTTGTACTCTATATATTGAAATATAATGTGATACCATTGAACATAAGAGAAAATATAATGAATATTTAGGAGAGTAAAAGAAAAACATCATAAGACAATGGCGATACACCTTCAACATTTTTGTTACCCCTAAATGTATGGTTGATCACTTCTTTAATGGTCTAAATCTTAGTCTATGAAATGATCTAGTAATCCATGACATTGATAACTATGCGGATGTTTTTTGGGGTGACCTCAAATTGGAAATGGATATCATAGAATCTTAATGGTATCATGAGGATAAGAAGCTTAAAGTGGAGTTTAATTTTGTTGGTTAGATGGAAAAATAAAAATGTGCTAAGAAATTTTAGTATCCCCCTTATAAATGGTGAGGGAAATAGCGCCAAGTAAATTTACTAAGGGGAACAAGGAAATTTTTTATTTGAATAAGATAAGGGAACCTATAAAATGATTTTTGATTGGAGAAACCCACCAGTGTTATAGAGAAGAGGAATGGTCCAGTCTATTCTCTACATGTTGTTCACTACTTAAACTGAAAGGAACCAAGGACCTTTAAAAACCGGTGCACTAAGCCATTACATTTATAAGGCAACAAATAATATATGAGGTAGTGAAGGAGAGTTTTTTATATCACAAACTCTGAGGTTGATCCTGAAATTAAGTGGTGATACAAACTCTAGTAATTCATTAATGAATAGAAACCGTTCCTTTTTTATGGTTCTATACATTCCTTCATATCACTAATGTTTAGTATAACTATTCTAACACCACCATAAAGTGTGGAATTAAATATTTTGGTGAAAATTAAAAATGGGGAAATTATTTCATCCCATATATATAATACCACCCTTATCAATGTTTGCTGGATAAACTTCCACAAGAACATTGTGAAAATTCCTTTGGTGGAATATGATCTAATTTTGGTCAGGGATTTCCTTTCATTATATGGATAAAAGTAATTCCATGAGATGGAAATCACTCTTTGTATTGAAAATTGACCGCCATTTATATATAATTTAAAGAATGAGGATAAATGTGTTTTTATCGCCATCATTAAATTATGGATATTATTGACCTATGAGAAACTGTATCTTTCTTTAATGATTGAGTAAAAGGAAAGAAAATCCCTCAAATAAATGCCTATTATATGAGAATATTATTATGTGTTTCTTGAGGAATTTCCTTGTGTTCATACTAGATGAGATTTTGAATTTTCCATAGAGATTATATCTACTTAATTTCCAATATACAAGACTCAATATATGAAAATTGTTGTGGAACTTGAGGAACTAAAGAAACAAGGATAGTGCAATCCATATAAAGGGTTCATATGACCATGTTATTCACCATGGGGTGAACCATTCCTCTTCTTAATGAATAAGGATGGTTCAATGTGTCTTTTCATTGATTATCATGATCAAAAAAATATAACTATAATGAATAAGTTTAGTTTCCATGAATAGATGACTTGTTCAATCTACTTCATTAAGTATAGTAATTTTTAAGGCGGGTCTTTGGTTAAGATATTATCAGTGAAGGGTGATGAAGAAAAATATCTCCATGACCATTTTCATACATGGTACAGGAACTATGAATACATTGTGATGCCTTTTAGGCTCACTAATGCTCCAAAAGTCATCATGGACATGATGAATAGTGACTTTAGATATTGCATTGATAAATTTGTGGTAGTTTTTATAGACAATGATCTAATATACACCAAAATAAAGGAGGATCATGATGAGAAACATAATACTATGCTAAAGGCCTTATGTAAAGGGAATGTTTTTCCAAGTATATCATGTATAGGTTTTGGTTGAAGGAAGTCTCATTGATGGGGAATATCATCACATGAAATGTGGAATCGATGGATCCTTTAAATAAAAAATCAATTGAAGGATATTTGAGGAACGAATCTGTGATACATATACATAGATTACATTGGTTTTCCGGGTATTATCTTGGATTTGTGAGAAATTTCTAAAAATTGTGAAACCTTCTTAACATGATTACTCGGTATATTATCAGGTTTTCTGAGAAAAATTATTGTGAAGATAGATTCATGGAGTTAAATAGATGTCTTATAACTACCCCAGTTCTAAGATTTCCAATAAGTGGAATAAATTTCATAGTATTCCAGAATTATTTTAGGAGGCTATTAGGCTATGTGTTATTTCCGAATGAAAAATTCATTACATATGCATCATTGTAGTTGAAAATTCAGGAGAAAAACTATCCCACACATGTACTAGATATGGAAGTTATGATCATTGTTTTGAAAATATGGTGTCATTATCTCTATGTAAAAAATTCTGAGATATATACTGATCACAAGATCCTAAAATATATATTCCCCTTGAATGTGATTAATATTCACCAGTGAAGATAGTTAGATCTCATCAAGGATTATGATTTATCAATCCACTACCATCCAAGAAAAGAAAATAAGGGTGTGATGCTCTTAGTAGAAAGGACCCAACAATTCTATCATTGATGAGAATTTATAAGGGTGTGGTCTTCCCATATTTGAAGAGAATGGACATGAGAATCATATAGAATGGAAAATTATATGTTATTTCCCAAATTAATGTGGAACTGACACTTTTGAAAAATTATAGGGATGCTCAAAAATATGATTTGGGGATATAGAAGATAGTGTAAACTATAATGAAAGGGAAATCCTTAGAGTTCATTTATAACAAATGAGTTGTGATATTTGGGGTAATACTATGTGTTTCATCAAATCCTGAGGTAACGAAGGATCTATTGGATGATGCACATAGTTAAACAATCTCTATTCTCCCATGAAACAAAAATATGTATTGAGATCTTAAAGATCACAAGTGGTGGGACTAAATGGATAAGTAGATCACTGAATATATATAAAATTACTCGGTATATTAGTAAGTGAAGGATGAATGGATGAATTATATGGGGATGATGAAAACCATTAGCTATACTATCATGAAATTGGGAAAACAACACCATGGACTTTTTCACTGAGCATCCAATGAAATAGAAGGGAAACAATGTTCTATTCATTATTCTGGATCATCATACAAATACTACACACTTCAATGCGATTAAATAGTATTTTTCACTAAATCATATTACTGATATATACATAATAAAAGTGGTAAGTCTAAATGGGGAATCACAATTGATTGTTCCTGATTGAGATATAAGATTCACCTCAATTTTTTTGAAAATCCTCTCACATGATTCATAATCTATGATAAACTTTATAATGTCTTGTCCCCCTCAAAATGATGGCCTATATGAGGGGAATATATAAAAACCTGAGAAATATTTGAGAGTATGCTAAATTGTTTTCAAAGGAGGACAGGATCTATATCTTTTTATAGTCTAGTTCTCTTATAACAATAACTTCCCCTCGAGAATAAAAATGGATCCCTATGAAGACCTATATGAGAAGAGGTGCATAAAATAGAAAATTTGGGATGAATACGTGGAATTGAAACATCTTGATCCTAAAATGGTCATGGAAACCATGGAAAACGATAAGAACATTCAATGGCCCATCAAGGCTGCCCATAATCGACAAAAGTGTTGTGCTAAAAATCTTTAATGTGAACTATAGTTAAATTTTGGATACATGTTATTCCTATACATATCTCCATGGAAGAAGTGAATGTGTTTTTGGGAATAATTGAAATATTAGTCCAAAGTAAATCATCAATTTTGAGATCCTTGATTTCATTAGAGCAGTGGCATATTGACTAGCACTCTAACCGGTCCTATCTCAATTACATGATGTATTCCATGTATCCCTATTAGGAAAGTAATAACTAGACCCCTCACATTTACTCAATATATAAGTGGTACTAATGGAGAGTGATCTATCATATAAAGAGAATTTGCTGAATACTTTATATCATAGTGAAACATTTCTATGAAATTAGACAATTCCCCTTGTTAAATTATTGTAATGAAACCATATGTTAAATGAAGATACATGGGAACCAGAGGAGGTAATGGAGTAGATTTACTGTCATCTATTTTAGTGTGGGAAAATAATTTTTTTTGGCTAAAATATGAAAAGGGTGGAAGATTGTATCGACCAGAAGTGTTATTAAGAAATACCCTGTTTTTATTCAATTACATGTATTATAGTTATAGAAAACACATGATCTTATTCTGTTTAATTATATCATATTAGATTTATATGACAAATGTGTTTCATTTTTATTAATAATATAATCGTTGAACAACAATCACGTGACTAGTATAAATATAGGGATTTTAATAAATCATTTTTTTCACATAAAAATGATGTTATGTCCACAACAATAATGATCATAGCCAACAAAGTGAATTTATCTAATATTCTTATAGATATAGAATTTTTATTCATTTCCCTTGACCAATCCCAAGATGAAATTCAACAACGTAATCATTAGTGAAACCATTCAATGTAGAATTTAATGATAATTGAGATCACGATCCAAACCATGTTCGTTGAACATCCCATTGAAATCCCCACCAGCGCACACCTCCCTCTTAGGGATTATTACGGTGTATTAAAAGAATATGTATTAATGACCAAGAAGTTATAATATGTCAATTATTTTCATTTTAAAATTAGAAATATTTTAATCATATTATTGTTACTTAGTATATGATTTTAAAAAACAAATTGTATTTTTGGTTATTATTAATATTCTATTATTTTTTTAATCAATATATATTTGAGAAATTTATTATTTTATTAAAATAATTTTATTACATAATCTTTATCAAATATAAATAATCATAAAATTTCTATGAAGTCAAATGCAATTTTTATAAGGTTCCAAATTAATGTTATTTTCAAAATCCCCTTATTTTAAATAAATGTCATGTTTTATTTTGAAAAGTGAATTTCACATATTAAGAAACATTTTTGTATAAAAAGAATATAATTTTGGGAATTATGGTTTTGAAATTACCCAATGGTGAATTTTTCATAATTTTATAAGATACTCTAATTTCTGGGTAAAATTTAATTTTTTATAAATATAACATGTGTTTTATGACCTCATAATGAACCAAAAGTTATTTAATTGGTAATATAATAGTCCACGACCAAATATATCATTTCCCTTTAAAATAATGGTATTTTATGTTTATTTTTATTTATTTATTTATGTTATTATGAATCATACAAAACATATAATATTTTGTTTATTTTAAATTCATTTCATTAAGAGTGTGACTCACGTCAACATAACCAATGATAATATTTTAATAAATTAGACCCTTGGGGTTATAAAATAATATAAAACACTACCATTTTTCATTAACCATGTGAAATATCCTTTCAATGGTTTTTTGGGATATTTTATTATGTAGAGCCCAAATCCTAAAAAATAACTATACCCCCACCTTTCCTAAAGAAACTCACCCATTCCCCCATTTCACATCACTAAAACTCTTTATATCATGTAAAAATCCTTCCATAAACTCCTTAATATCCTCTTAAGGTACCCCTAATCATTGAATAATCACCTCTCAATCCTTTTGAGTCACGTAATCATGTAAGGGATCTTTCATTTCTTCTATTTCTTCAAGTTTTTTTATTACGTTACACCTTAAGTTTATCATTTCCTTATAATTGGAGATGTATTTCCATGTCCATGTTACATTCCATTTCATTTATATGTGATTAGATACCCCATTCACTCTAATATACCAATTTTATTATTTTCAATGTGATGTTGTTATGGTGCTGAAATTGAACCGGGATTTTCCATTCCCAAACAATCGTGCAGGGAATACCATGCCCATTTTCTATCAAGGTTATTCACCTTTATACACATATGATTAATTAATTAGGGACATACATGTATCTATTAAAAAATCCATTATCATGGAATAAATTAAGATGATTAATGAATCCATGTTTATTGATCTATGGGGAATAGAATATTATGAGAATTAATTGAACGTTATGGGTGCACCAAATATTATATAGTGCTCCAATGTATTAGGTAATGGTTAGTATCATGATATGTAACATTGGGAATGGTGTTATACCAGATTCCATTATTTTATTTTTCCACCATGATGTCTAGGAAGGTTTATCCTTGACATATGTTTATGATTCAATGTATAAGTTGTTTCCACATTTCCCATGTTATAATTATCATGTTACATCATTCCATATTTTCCATGTTCCATTTATTCTACATTGATATGCGTCCCATCTAACATGTATTTCCTAATTTATTATATGACAAGATTATTCCCTTATAGGGATTTATAGCTCAACCCTTTCTTATTTATGTCCTCAGGTTATCCTATTCAACATTATGTACAATGGAATTTTTTTCATCATGTAAACTATGTTTTCAATAAATATGTTGTTTTTATTATTTTATGTTGTTACTTAATGCGCCTAATTTCAAAAATAATCTATACCTATATATATTATTGGTTCTATTAAATGTTATTTTATGTAATAAATATTTTTTATATGTGACATAATGAGAAGTTTATTTATATGAACGGTTTTTACTAATCGTGCTCCAACCATGAACCTACAAAAAGTCCCAAAACATTCCAAAACACCTCCAAACCATCCAAAAAACAACCCAATTACATTATATATTTATAATAAATAAATATATGGATATTTACCTTAAATTGGGTGTGATAAATTCTCCCCATCATTGGTGTTTTCATCCTTGTAACATAGAAAACACAAATATCCATAAATGAGTTCAGGCCATTTCTTGACCCTTTTTTATCCCATTCCTATCATTATTCATGAATTTGTATATGTTTACATGAAACCTAAATGATACCCCTTATTATCACTTGTGAAAAATTATCTAGACTATAAAAAATATGCACTACCACATGAACCAATGATGCATCTGGATTTAGGTCAACATTATTCCATTGAATTGCATGGTCTGTATAAGGCCGATAGATCTTCAACTAAGATTCTTGAAACACATTATTCACTGAACTAAGACATTTGGGAAAATATAACATATTCCACGACACCATCACATTGATGTATCTCAAAAGGACCTATGTACCAATGATATAACTTACCTTGCTTCACGAAACAAAGATTCCCAAGACATGGAGAGATTCTCAAGAACACATGATCTCTCACATCGAAAGAAAATGGTTGTTAACGATGACTCACACAAAATTTCTGATAAATATGATCCTTCTCTATCATCATTCTTATCAAATAAATTTTATCCATTCTCGTGGACAAGTCATGGTTTCAATAGTGATGTGTCACTTATTCCTACCCAACAATGTTCATAATGAAAAGGAAAGCCATACAATACTTCAAAATGATCTATATGTATTGAGTCATGATAACATTTTTATATGAAAACACCACAAATGTTATTTACTCCTCTCCTTAGCCACCAAATTTTATTAGACAAGCTAGAAGAATTTAATCTAATTTGTGTATCATCCTTTATATTTTCCATCCATATGGGGGGTGATACTCCATACCCATTGTCTATTAAATCCCGATGTATTTCTATAAGGATTTCAAGAAATGTGATGTAAAATTCATATATTGATATGATGCTATCAAATGTATAATTTTATGCCTTATTACCACTTCTCATATATATATTTTTTAACAGTATTCAAAAATATCTAATTCATCTATATAGATGAAATACGATGGATTTGTGGGTCAATTAACTATCACCCATAGAAAATTTTGTTTTCAATCAATCCTTGGTAGACCTATTACAAAATTTATAAAAATCTTCTCACATTCACAAACATGAATTATTTAATATTTTAATATTCTCTCTATTCATTGGTGCTCTATCATAACCTATAGAATGGTTAGGAACCTTAAAAAAACTCAGTAAAATTTATTTCTATCCCAAAAAACAAAATCATTCATTTCATTGCCTGATACATCTTTTATAATCTAGGATAAACATCACATATCCAATGAAAAATGATAATATAAAAAAATTATTTATAAACCATATATTTATATATTATTTTGAAAATTTAATAATGTTGATATACAATCACTTTAATCAAATGCGAAATGAAATAGTTGATCGTGGGAATATTAGGCTACCATCTAAAAACTATTATAATTTATTTTCCATCAAAAACTATCATAGGTGGAAATAATTGTTTATTTAACATATTCACATATATTTTATGACATAATAAATTTTTTTTACAATAATATAACATCTACCTTCTTTCAATCCAATCCGTTGGAAAATGATAACATGGATCATGTGTAAATTTGGACTACTACCTCCACAAAGCGATGAGATAGAAGTTTCATTTTTGGATGTGGATGGTAATGTCGGTATATTTATAGTAAATATATTATATAAAATATATAAAAATTATACTATAAAAGTGAATTAATATTTATCTTTTTTCAGAAATTCATGAAAATAGAAATTGGGTTCAACTATATGTATGGACTACCATTTCCATTAACGAAGTAACTAATTTTCAACATAAGGAAAAAAATTTAATATAAATATAAATATAAATATATAATATATATTTTATATTTATATCATGGTTAAAACTCTAGAGACTATGGAACCATGATCAGTGTAAAAGGACTAAAAATAAGAAATCCATATAGACATAAAAATGGAAAAATTATTAACCAAAAAAATATTTAAAAATAAATTATTAAAAATATTTAATAAATTGTCATTTTTTAATAATATATTTTTTGTTATATATGACTATTCATAATTAATATATTTATAATTATTATATTTTTATTATACATGTGTATTTAATGTATTCGAAGAGAATTTTGACATGAGGTGTAGTATTTTCTGCTCACATTAATTTCTACGAGACATTTTCCATATCGATCAATTGTTTCTTTTTTGTGGTGTATATACTACCTGTGAATATAAATTATAATGATTCAATTGTTTTTCAAGGGTCTTTATGTTTCTATGTAATCTTAATTATGTTTTGGGGGTTATTATTAAAAGGTTACAAGAGTGGTAAGGGTTTAATGTTACCATCTCAATATTCATTGGGATTGCTATGATTATAATTAGAATGATGAGATATTATGATATAACTCGCATGAGACAAATAAAATCTCTTCTATAATTTCTATATGGTTAAAATAAATTTTTTAATTTTATTTTACTCTCTTTATAGGATCAAGAGTCTAAAATTATTTATGTTTTTAAAAACTATATTTATTTTTCACTTTAATCAATATAAATTTTTCATCCATATAAATATTATATTAAAATTATTTAATAGAAATTTGTTACAATTACATAGTGTTTTTTTAAAGACATTTTCAACCAGGTTTCAATTTATAAAAAATGAAAAAGAATCTTCTTTTCATTTTCAAAATAAGTCTCTTATGAATATTTACCAAAAAATTAATAGGAATAATCATTTTAATATTCTTGAGACGAAATGTATTTTCCATCATCTTAAACTCTAAATTGTTTAAATCATTAATTAAAATTTTCAATGGTTATTTACATATAATGTTTTCCATTTTTTATTTGTAGATCTTTTATATTTTATTGAAATATTTTCAAATAAGAAAGAATATTTTCTTCCAAAAATACTTATTGTAATATTTCAAAATCATTTTCTAACTAAGATGGTATACTTTTTGTTTCTTATGTTGTACTGGGAATATTATCTAGCGATACCATCCTTATTATTTTAAAATTTAATTATGTATAATTTTTTTTAAAATGATTATTCCGCATGGGTTATACTATGATGTAATGTTTATGAAACCCTTCTCAATTCATGGTTTCTGATATGATGAATCTTTTATGATATAATAGAACAAAACTTTATGGATTATGTGACAGTTGTAACAAATATATCCCCCAATTAATTGGTAAATGATTGATATCTCATGTGATAATTGGAACTATAATAGAGAGTGAACCCATTTCATTAAAGGTATCTAACACAATGATAGTCTTGGGAGTACAACCTTACTACTATGAATGTTTTGGACTGAACTCAATCCACAATGATGGTGATTGAAATGACTATTAGAATCTAATTAAAATAAATTTCTATTTTTATGTGTTTTAAAAAAATTAGATCTTATGCCAATGTTATTTTCTAATGGATCTTGTTCCTTTACCCCTTTATAAATAATATCATTTAAAAACCAATATTTTATGAAATTATTCATGTTTATAATCTATGATATGAAATTTATGGTTTTCAAATATTACCGTCATGTTCTCATACCATTATGCTCATGTTATGTTGAAATCTCCACTGATTACCCTTACTAGGAATATACACAAACCCTTTCTTATGTTTTCTTTTCCATTGTTATAATGAAGGGTATTACATATGATATTTCTATTATGGGTGATAGTTATTAATATCATAGTGGGATATGATATAATTCAAAACTTATTGTGTTTTTAATTATCAATGTTCCCAATGTCACTAGATCAAAATGGTTCTTTAATGGGTCATTATATAATGTAATTAATATTAATATATTAAAATAAAATATATAAGAATGAAAATTTTGGGTTTTTATACATATATTACCTGAAAAATTCTACATTAATCCAGGAATTCCAAATGCATTTTACATCACTATTTCTTGATAAATCGAATATTATATATGTATGATTTTGGTCATTATGATTTTGTGTTTCCATATAATTTTGTTCAAATATATATTATTTAATTTTTAATGAATTCATAAATTGATTTATTATTGAATACATCCATAAAAAGTTTTCAAAATATAATGAATTAATTTCCTAAATTAAAAAGTTATTTTCTACACTGAAATTAAATAATGTGATAATTTAAATATTTGAATTCTTAAAGAACATTTGTTTTTTTGAATATATTTATTTACGTTTGGAATATTAAATTCATAGCTACTTTAAAATATTTTTACACATTTTTTAATTCCTAAAATTTTCTATATTATTTATTTTAAAAACTAATTTATAGAAATTTTAAATATTTTTGAAAATTAACTCTAAATATTAATTATCAAAATTTACAAGTGAATGGATTATATTTATTATGTTGAAAATGTTATTATTTTTCGTATAATGAAATATTTTTTCATTGAAATTTTAAATGAAGGCTATATAAATAGTAATTTCATTTTCTCATTACCCACATTGCTCAAATATAACACAATTATGGGTCAGATAGTGACTGCCCAAGTTAGATCTCTAGTAGCCTTTGGGTTGGTGATTAACATTGAGGGTAAAACAAATATGAATATGAGAGGAATTACCATATATGTAAAACATGTCAGAGGGATATATAAGATAGAATAAAAAACTTCCCCAAAAATATATATAAAGAAAAACAAAAGAAAAAATGTAATTCCATTGTGCAGTAAACAACTAAAAAGAAAATTTGAAGTACCAGAATCGAAAAGAAACAAATGACCACAATGACTAAATATATTTTACAAAACCAGGAGCTAGTAATATCTAGCCCGATATCCATCATACTCTAGCTAAAAAAATTCATTACATATACAAATTGTGAAAATAACATTACACTTAGTAGGATCCTCCCTAAATCCACTCATGTAAAAGATAAAAATGAATTCTAAAGAATAATAAACAATAGTGAAACTAAGTCTTTACCAAAAATAGGTATTCTATGGTCCTAGACTCACTATGACTTACAATCACAATGTATAATATAAAATAGAGAATATAATATAATAATGAAACATCGTGGTTAACCTATTCTTGAATCCACACTAGTTTTCTGTTCTTCACCTATGTCGCAGGTCCTGACCCATATCTCTTCAAAATAGGTAAGCCCAAAGACACTTGGGAAATGCATCACTACATGAACATTTATCATCACATCATCATATCATCCCATATAAAATCACTATATATAGTAACCATGTACTTTTCATGATCCACCATATCCCATATGACATGTATCATACATCCGGTAGTATACCTCAATCCATTAATGCCCATACACAAACTAAATTCCTCAAGCCATCACAACCAATAAATATCATACCTACAATAATACATTGGATACTATATTTGGTAATACATTTTTTTGAAATAAACAAAAACCATCACATAAATCTAGACACATATATACTAAATCCTTCCACCATGAAAACAAGGATATGTAACTATAAGAGATGAGAGGGGGGCAAGAGGGGGTAGTTACTCAACTATCCTCCCACAAGGATGTTAGGGAAGACACCCACCCAAATTCAATGTGGTTTCCATATCCCTATAATACATGGTTGAGGAAAGTTATGAACTAAAATAATATACATGGTATATATTTTTCTCAACTACACAGTGAAAATAACATAGTCATATACTCAACTGCATCTGATATCACTCAAACTATCGACTATCACTACAAAAACAAGATATCCTACAAGCATGAAATAATTTTAAAGAGATTCAATAATTAATTATTGTATTATAATAATTACATTTATTAATAAAAAACATATCTAAAAATTATACATTATAATATTTCTAAACTTCTTTAAATTAATAATCCGATTAAAATTCATGTCCTCTTGGCATAATCCAAATTGAGTCCACAACTGATCATGTTTATTTGATTTTCATCATTTTCAATCAATCGCAATAAAACATAGTAAGTTATTTTTTTTATTAATTATTATAATTATTCAATAAACTATTTACATTATTAAAACCATCCTAAACATCCAGCAAGAGGTCACATGAAACCTTGCACATCCAACAACCTAAAGAAGTGGTGAAAGGAATGAAACTGAAACATGAAACCCGATCAATATCCATTAAAATGAATTATAAATGAGTGACCCAAATCCAAAAATCACACCAAAAAAATAGTTAATACATTCTACAACCCTTTCCATCATCTTTGGTTCTATCTATGAAAATCACATATAAATACGAATATATCTTTCTATCACATACGTTGAATACTACCACATCATCCGAGCCACGCAGTCCCATATATCAAAAAATACATAATAGAATAATCTCTCCTAGTCTCACATCACATCCAAAAAAATATAGTATACGACAACTTTCATCCTCGGATTAGTTGTACCGGGGACATATACCAAAATAGCATGAAACAAACAAGCTTAACCAAAAGGGGAATTGGTCCCTCAAAACAGGCTATTCATTATCCATTTCAAAACGGTATCTCAAGGATCTCAAAATAAGATATTTGGACCTCTTGATAAAATAGTGAACTCATGAACTAGAAAATATCTTTATCACACAATATATTTTTGTTCTATCCTAATTTAATTGATTCCTTATTCACATGTTCCAACTATGGGAACCCTATAGCCCTTAACTATACATTTTACTAATGGAAAAAAATATCCTAGATTTTATTTTAGTCTCAGAAACCATAGATAAAGAAAAATTCCCATTTAATATGACGTTTACATTTTCAAGAATAATTTTATAATTTACATTTTTTTCAATTAAAACAATCACATGGTAGATCATTTTAAAATTACATTAGACACTATGTGACTAAAAAAGAATCTTTATTATTTACATATTCCAATTATTCACGAATTAATTGGGTATTTAATTTATGTACCAATTTACATATACATCTCCATTAAGAAGAACATTCTATAAAATTTTAACTATGATATCACAATATCTATAAATACAAAATAAAACCCCCTATTAGGATATAAAACATCAACATGTGATCGCTAAAAAAATATTTAATACAAGACAATATTAATAAGTTAATTACATTTCTATATCAACGGTTAATGTTTTATCAATATATGATCTGAGATAAATAAAATAGAAAAAATCAATCTCCATCCTCAAGTGTGTCAACAATATTCTCACAATAATGGTCCAATGTTGTGGATCCGGATAACCAAACCCAAAAATATATAAATCCATACAAGGATATTACAACCCAACCAAACTAATAAAGAAACATATAAAATATATTAGAAACATGGGATGTTGTCCTACACTACAATGAAGAGTAAATGGGGGAAAACGAGACAAAATGAGATGATTCCAAAAGAAACAAAGGTAGAACTCACCAAGGATCAACACACATAGATGATAACAATCAATGGATTAATCCTGGTTGAAGAATTCTAAAATTACATAGAATAGGATTGTGGAATTCATGTAATTTTCAAAAATCATTATGGTTTTGAAGATAATCCCGTATGAGTCTCTTTTAAAAAAATGTGCTTTATAGTGGATTCACATGATGTGAAATTTCTACACATGCTATAATCATTGGGTATAATATCTCCCCAAAAAAAGGTTACACTTTGTCTCTATTAATATTTAATATTAAAAAATTATAAAGCACCATGTGAACTATACATAACAAGATTTTATATTCATGTATATGATGTGAATACCCCCTAAATGTCATGTATTATCCTTGCGTCTAGACTAAAGAAACTAGACTCTTAAATTCTCACTTTAGTCCTCCACTAAGCACAATGAGATTTGAAAACAAGCTAATGGGATGACTGAATAGACCCATGACCATACATTAGGTAATTATCAAAATATTATTTCCCTAAATATATAAAATAAAACTCATATAGTGTTTGAACATGGGGAGTCTTAATAACCACCATTGGAGATACAAATAAATGATCATCATATCTCACGACCTAAACCACATCATCAAATGAACAACATGAAACCACAAAATGGCAAAACAAACTCCTAAAGACTCTATCATGGGTGATACCTCTCATGTGAGAGTTAATAAAAAACGTGTAACAACAGTAAACAATCTCATAAAATGATATTTTCAACATACACATGAGAATAAAATTAAAAAATAAGTGAAAACATCCAAAAATCAAGATATTGAGGGAACATATATGGATCATCTTCTTAGATACTCTCCTCCACAAAACTATGTTTCTAAAAGACAAATACCAATGTAATTACACACCCATGAAACATCTTCTACTTGTAGTCCATGATCTCCATAGTCTACTCCTTAATGGATATATCATTATCAAAATCGATCTATTCTAAATCAATTCCATTAGATTCATTGTGTTGATAAAAAATTAAATTGAGACACTTGAGAAAAATAATGTATATGGATCATCATCAAGGGAAAGTTCTATTCAATATTCCAAGACTCAAACATGATCCAACACCTGAAAAGTCCAAAATTATGGGGAGAAATCATACTCCCCTGAACAAAACCTCACTTACCACAATAAAGAAACACCTTCAGGAACACATGATCCACAACATCAAACTGTAGAGTTATCATCTTATGATCTGTATAGGATTTATAATGATCCAATGATGCCTGCATCTTCATGTGAATATCACGGACTATATCTATCATATTTTATACCAGTTTACGCACATGAATTTTTACCTATCCAACCCCATTCGAACATAATAAATAATAGAATGTTTATCAATAAAAATATTAAAATTTTCACATACCAATTATGTAGTGTAAAAAATTGTTATATGAATGTATACCAAGGTTAGGTGACTCATCCACAAACACCCTAAATCAAGGACTCTAGAGCACAACATGTACTCAAGAGACTTGATGGTACTCTCTATTAGAATATCAATTTGAAGATGAATAAAATTTGAAATGTTTTCACCATTAATGATGATGTTATCATTTAAAAAATATAACATCTACCTCCAAGCTATCGCATATATAGATTCATCACTGTGATTTCTTCCATCACTCTCATAGTTTATACAAAACAAAAAAAATCACGAGGTTACATCTTTCATAGCACATCAAGCATAACATGTTATTTTACTTGGGTAAATAAAATCTCATTATCATAAAAATTTAATAATTTCATACTTTAATTCTGATGTAGTTTCATTTTTTTCTTGGAGAACACATACCTGAAGATCGTATGACCTATAAAAACCAAAATGTTTTCAAATTAGGTAAATTATTTACAACCTAAGGTCAACATAACTGATTCTAACACATGATCATGGTTGGAATAGATATTTTCATAGGTATTTTACTGATGAGTCCCATAAGAACCTATAGAATTTCACAGAAATAAAAACACAACACAACCCAATATATGAAGCGTCACAAAAAAACATCAAAATAAACTCCTTATGTTGGAAAATTTTGGAAATTAGTGTTTTATATCCTCTATTGTGTTAAAAATCATCCTAAAATGGTCCATTCCACAATAATTTGGGATCTTATTAAGTCTAGGCATTCATAGGGGATCACAAACTCAGGTAAATCAGCTATGAACCTCTTATAATAGCCTATAATATAAAAGAAACACCACATCACTTACAATATCATAGGGGATTCTAAAAAATCCACCACATATATCTTATAAAGGATCATAAATCTCCCTAATGTGATTCAACATTACCCTCTAAATGGACTTCATATGAACAGAAATCACACATTAAAAATATCCCAAACAAAATATCATAAGGAAGAACTCCCAAAACAACATGAAAACAATCATCAATATGTTCCTCGTATACAGAGAACAAAATAAAGTCCTCGATGAAAACCACAATTAAATTATATCATAACTCTCTAATAAATGTGAACATAAACCCCATTAACACATTTTCAAAATTCAACTCAATAAATGAAATCCAAATGAATCCATAATTCACATTTCTATAATTAAAAAAAGACTTTTGAATATTCTCATCCATCACCTTAGTATGATGAGATATCTACCACAATTCTATTTTAGAGAACCAACATGATCTCGTCATTTGATCAAAAGAATAATAAATCATAAGTACGGAGTATCCATTATTTAATATTACATGGTTTATGCGATGATAATAGATATAATTCCACAAACATCAATACAATTTATTTTAATAAAATGGTTCACCCTAAGGTGACACACTCGGCTGAACAAAAACGTAATGAAACTGATAAAAAATCTATGTGTTCATCTCTAAGAACTAATAATGTGCCATAATATATTGAGAAAATGATATTGGAGATACGAAAGGATATATTTCAATCCCAAACTCAATATCATATCAAGTGGTAACACTACAGACTACACTATAAATACCTTAGGGTACTCTTCCATAAACCTTGGAAACACTAACTACTAAACATAGGAGATCTCAACATCAACTCACTCATCAAGGATTTATAGGATGGAACATTCATCTAATCTATCCAATGGTAACACTCTCCGAAAAACCAAGATGGATCAGTAATGCCCCAACCCTAGTTACCCAGAGTCGGTGCATTATTATATAACATTGACATGATCACAAAAGATCAAGTATCAAAAGACCGATTAGTTTAGTAGCCTTCAAAATACTTATAAATTCAACAAAATTACATTACATTATAAAATGAAAAATTTCAACAAAATGGTCTCCATAGGCCACACTCATAATCATTATACTATCCATACAGGTCAGTCATAATATACTTCTTCGTATCCTAGGAAAAATAAAACATAGAAAGGGGTGAGCTCAGATACTCAGTAAGGGTAAAAATATAGCAGAAACATTCATAAATAAGCATAAACATTTAAGGCAATGTAAGACTAAAAAAACCTTTTAAACATGAACTTTTTCATAATATGGAAAAGATAAAATCAAATAATTCTATAAAATTATTCACATGGATATTTTACTAGTCGAATAATCACATGCAATATCTATAGCCACTTTCATAATGATGGAATGAATAATGCCAGAATTCATAACCACATAGTCAAGGCCTGGTACCAAGACTAAAAATAATATTTTGTGAAGGCCTTGTGCCAAGACAATAATTTGACTCATGAGACCTATCGATGCATCGAGGAGCTATAGCGGGCTCTACCCATCACATACCACGTCCAATGCATTCCTCATATGGAAAAGTTTAAACATAACATAAACATTTGTATTAAAACTAGCATACGAAATGTAAATACATTAGTAATAAACCATGAATGGTGTAAAAATAACAAATCCACAATCATACATATCACAAAACCTTTAATAAAATATGGAAGTTTTGCATCATAATAATTCTACTTCAAATAAACTTAAAATTCATCAAAGGGTGTTGGAATAGATTAAATGAATACTTTTTTAAAGGAAATATATATTTCTATTTTGAAATCATTTAAAAGTCATATAATTATAAAAGAAAGAATTTATTTTGAAAATATTCTGAAAAATCATAATGGGAACGTTTGAAGAAGTTATAACGGTGGAAAATATCTGCACTGGCCTTATAAGTTAAAAAACAATCTTACTTTAATTTTGTCGAAAAGGTCATAAAGTACCTTGTTTGGAAAATGACGGAATTACTCCCTTCAAAACATATAAGGTCAAATAAGGGTATAAACGACTTTAACCCATTATCTAGTAAATAGTAAAAATGTTTTGAAAAACATTTTTATATGAAAACCTGGATTTGGATGATAAAGAGGTCCCAATAGATACTTATCTAAAAACAACCTCAGATAATAAAGTGATTGTGAAATTAACCCTTACCTTGTAATTTTTCTTGGTAGAGGGAACGTTAAACTCTTGTATAATAGTTATATCATTTTTATTAAATTATTCATGAACTATATACAAATATATGATATCATATATGATCTTCTAATATTGCTTAGTTAATGATATTTCAGTAATGTCATCATTTTGGGTGTTAACTATTTCATTTTCCTTTATATGATTTGTTATGTAAGTAATGTTTGTTATGGATAGGATTTATCTTATTCATATTCATAATTATATTATTTCTTTAAACATTATTTATAATCCTAAAATGAAAATTAGTCTTGAATGGAAACGATGAGGAATGAATCTCATCGCGTTCGTGGAGACGACAATCCGTACGTACGCACGATTGACAATATCATTCTTTTGATATTAAAATGGTTTATAATTAGATTCTATATCATATATACATAATAATTATCATGTTATATTTATTATTTAAATCATTTACACTCATTATTATACCCGTCCAAATGATGAAGTGTTTGAATAACAAACTACACCACGACGTTGAGACGGTAATCTGTACGTACGCACGTATGGTGACTTTGTCATTTATAGGATGGATATAATAATGAATATTGTTGTAAAATTTTCATAATAACATCATATTATATATAATATACTGGTGTTATTATTTTATAATGTAAACAACAATGAAATATGAAGTGGAAGAAGAAAAGAACTTGAAAGAGGTGATGAAATATTTACCCTTTCTTCGGGTTATTCATTATGATTTGATCAAAAGGGATCCTTAGTTTGGATTTATTTCTAATTTAAAGCCTCTAGGATGATGTTAGGATAGTTGGGAGGATATTTGGGCAGGGTTTGGCGGAGCCAAATGGCTTTGAAGGTGTGAATTTGAGAGAAGGGGAAGTACCCTTGTATAAGAGAGGTGAGGGGAACATTAAGAAAATATTGAAATATTATTTTTTTAATAAAGTAATTTTCGGTTTCTAATGTCTCCAAAATAATTTATATATAGGTTATGGTGGGTATGTATTGAAAACCTCTAAACCAATAGGTTTTTGACAGGTTTATGTCATCATATTAATCATATCTTTTAGATTTTACTCTTATTTAAATAGTTTGACATTTACCATGTCTCTTTGTATTTATATATTATATGGTTAATCAACTTAATATAAATTTCAAGAGAACCCCAAGTGGCACATTAATGGCATATATAATATTATTTATGTCCTATGGCTGAATGTTATATTTTTATGAATAGAATACCAATTAAATATATAATATTACATTCAAAAACTATTTTATGTCAATTTTGAAACTACTGGGTATTTTGTTTTTTAATTAATAAAAACATTATTAATTCAAAAAAAAATCATTTAATTAACTCTAACATGTCATATTAAACTCAAAAATTAGTGGAATTCAATAAAAGTCTCAAATTAGATTTATTTGGATATTTATAATATCAATTATTTTAATCATCTATTAATAAGGTAATTACTGCATTATCATTGTGTCATAAATAAATTTAATTATTTAATGTCAAAAACTTATAAATAAAATACCATTATGTAGGAAATATTTTTATCTTTATAATGAATATTTATTGTTTAATTTATATTGTCTGCAACCCTATATAAAAAATGGTTTTTTTATTAAACATTGTATTTAACTCCTTTAACTCTTCTTTAAATAAAATAATAATAAATGTCCTAATCTAATCCAAGTGGACCAAATAGGATCATATTTTATTCCTAATGTTTTTTTGGTAGAATTATACTAATATAATACAATTAGGACATGTTTTAGGGTAATAATAATATCATTTTTACCCTTAATTACCCTATTTACTTTTAACTATGGTAAATAAAAGTAAAAAGTTATTATTCACCAAAAATTATTTTCATCTTATTAAACCACATTTTACATACTGATATCAACCACGTCTCTCTGAATTTTGAAATTCAACTCACAGATGAGGTAAAATTATGTTTTATTTTATATTTGGAAATGCTCATAGGAGGTGGGTAAAAGACGGTAAAAAGTTCTATAACATTTTATATATCTAAAATCATTATAAAAAGACTCCAAGTAATTAAATTGAACTTATATAGGTATTATGTATCAATTTTGACCTAAAATAAATTTAAATAAAATAAATAATTATTTAAATAAAAAGTCGATTTTAAACAATAACTCAGTTTTTTTCACAATTCATCAAAAATTGAATGTTTTCAAAAAATTGCCAAAAATTCACCCTAAGCTAATTTCAATATTCTGAATCCAAAAATGAAGTCCATTTTGAATGTTAAAATTTTTAAAATTTCAAAATGTGGGTATTACAATTCATAATGGCTAGTTTGATTGGTCCTGGTGTATTAAAATCTCGATGTTTCGTACAATGTAAGCTATTGCATTTTTCAAAGGAAAACGGACCGTGTAATCTTGGGGTGTTACATTATTCCCTCATTCATATAATTTCGTCCTCAAAATTTCTAGAATAATACTGTATAAAAATATTCGGTTGGTTCTTCAACATAAGTTTCTCAGGTTCCCACATTACCTCTTCCATCTTATGGTTTCTCCATTGAACTTTTTCTAGACAAGTTGTCTGGTTTCTAAGAAGTTCTTCTCTAGTATAAAGAATTTTGACATGCTCTTCACAATAAGATAGATCAGGTTCCAGTTCAATCTCCTCATAGGTGAGTACATGATTTGGGTTAGGCATGTATTTTTTCAACAGTGATACGTGGAATACAAAGTGATCTTTGGAGAGACATGGAGGCATTGAAAAATGATAAGCTACAACTCCTATTCATTCTAGAATTTCAAAAGGTATGATGTACCTGGGACTCAATTTACCCTTATTACTGAAATGTATAACACCATTCCATGGAGATACCTTCAAGAAAACATGGTCTCCTACTTGAAATTAAAAATCCTTCCTTCAATTATTTGTATAACTCTTTTTCCTACTTTTGGATTCTTTGATGTGGGTTTGGATAACCTTTTTCTTTTCTATTGTTTCCTCAACAAGTTCTGGGCCTACGAGTTTTCTTTCACCAACATCATCCCAACAAGTTGGTGTGCGACATCTCTTGCCATATAACACTTCATTTGGTGCCATCTGAATACTTGAATGGAAGTTATTGTTATTGGAAAATTCTACCATAGGTAAATATTGATCCCACATACCTTGAAAGTCATGTGAGGGAGATATGAACATTTCTTCTAAGGTTTGAATATTCTGTTCTGATTTTCCATCAGCTTGAGGGTGGTAGGCAGTGCTCAAATGAAGTTTAGTATCCAGGGCCTTCTGAAGACTTTTCTAGAATCATGATGTAAAACTGGGATCACAATAAAAAACAATCAATAGGGGTACTCCATGAAGTCTTACAACTTCATTAATATATAGTCTTGTTACACATTCAAGTGGTAAATCTTCTATTATAGTAAGAAAATGTGTTGAATTGTTATGACGATAAAAAATGACCCTTGTTGCATCATTCCTTCTAGGTGTCTTTGGTAACCCCATGACCAATATTATCGTAATATTATCCCATTTACACCCATGTATGGGAATAGGTTGCAAGACTCCTCCAGGCTATTTTCTTCCAGATTTCAGTTGTTGAAAAACCATACATCTTGACACAAAATCAGAAATCACTCTCTTCATGTTGTCTCACAAAAAATTTTCCTTTAAATCTCTATTCATCTTCGTTCTACAAGAGTATATAGAGAAATTGGATCTATGATCATCATCTAACAATTCCCTCTTTAGATCCGGTATATAGGGAACACAAATTCCTTTCCAAAATTTCAAAATCCCATCTTTATATATGAAGCCACTCAATCTCCCTTAATTCATTGATTTAATCTTTTTTTGAAACTCCTCATCATCAGCCTGATAAATTTAAATCCTTTCTAGTAAATATGGTCTGGAAACCATTTAAAAAAGTGTTTATGTTTCATATTCCATGATTATTCCCATATACATTTTCACTAGATCCATGAAAATAGGATCCCTTTCAACTCTCATCTTGTTCAGAACACCATGATCCTTTCAGTTAAAAGCATCTACCTCCTTATTTTCCTTACTTGGGTGTTAGTGTATTGTGAAATCATAATCCTTGAGTTTTTCAAGCCATCTTTTTTGCCTCATGTTGAGTTCTATATGTGATAAAATATTATTAAATCTCTTGTGATCAGTATATATCTCACATTTTTTACCATAGAGATAATGTCTCCATATCTTCAAAGAAAAGATTATAACTGCTAAGTCATGATCATGAGTAGGATAGTTTTTATCATTAAATTTTAGCTGTTGTGATGCATAGGCAATAACTCTATCATTATGCATAAGGACACGTGCATGTCCTTTTTTGAAGCATCACTATAAATAAAAAACCCATCATTCCCTAATGGTATAGTCAAGATAGGATAATTGACTAATCTTCTCTTCAGTTCTTCAAAAAATTCTTCACCCTCTTGTGTCCAAAAAAAATTAACCCTTTTATGTGTGATATTTATTAATGGGTTTTCCAACTAAGTCAAATTCTAGAAGAAACGTCAATAATAACCTTTTAAACCAATAAAACTATGTACCTCAGTTATACTCGTCGGTGATGGCCATTCATGGATTACCTTGGTCTTTAAAGGATCGACATAGATTCCATCCATAGAGACAATATATCTAAGAAACTAAAACTCTTGAAGCCAGAATTTAAACTTTCAAAATTTCCCATATAATTCATTTATTTTAGGAGTCTTTAGAATAATGTACAAGTAATTTTTATGATCATCGTAGATTTTAAAGTACACCAAGATATCATCAATATATACCACTACAAATTCATCAATATATTCCATAAAAACTATATTCATTAGATCCATGAATATAGAGGGTGCATTAGTCAACCCAAAATGCATTACTGTAAACTCATAATGCCCTTACCTAGTTTGAAATGATGTTTTCAGAATGTCTTCCTTCTTCACACAGAACTGATGATATCCAGATCGAAGGTTAATCATTGAAAAATATTGAGCTCTCTGAAGTTGGTTGAATAAATAATCATTGTGAGGTAGGGGATACTTGATATGTATTTTTATAGCATCTATTTCCCTGTAGTCAATGCAAAACATCATAGATGAGTATTTTTCTTAACAAAAAGAATAGGGTCTCCCCATGGAGAAACACTAGTGCGAATAAATCCCTTATTACTCAATTCTTCTAGTTGTTTCTTTTGTTCCACTAATTCCACAGTGTCCATTCTATAAGGTGACATTGATATGGGCCTTGAACCAAGAATTAAATCAATGGAAAACTCAATTTCTCATTCTGGAGGATGTACAGGTAAATATTCTGGAAAAACATCACCATATTCTTGCACAATAGGTACATCTTATATTTGAACATTCCTTTCCTCACCCATAGATATTTCATTCTCTTACTCCCCAATAATTGAATTTAGTTGATCTACAAGGGATGGATATAGATAAGAATTAGGTGGTGACATTTCTGCTCTAAAGATAAGGTACTCCATGTCATCATCAGGAATTGCAATCTCCTTCTTCTTACAAAAACTTTTCACATCATGGTCCGAAATCCAATCCATACAAATGCTTATAACAAATAAAATCATGGGTTTGATGATGAGATCAGTAGATAAAGAACATTTATATTCCCTAATGGGAACTGATTAACAAAACATAGTTGCAATGATACTTCCCTTAATTTTATTGACTGAAAAGTTCCATGTAAAGTCAAATGGAAAATATCTAATTTTCTTATCAAACATAGAAGATACGAAACTATGCAATGATCCAGAATCAAATAAAGCATTTTCTAAACATGAGGAAAACATAAAATTACCTGCCACCATATCTTTAGGAGCTTCAACCTCGAAAGTAGTGATAATATAAGCTTTCCCTTGATCCCTTGGACTTTTCCAAGGTAACATTATATGTCACTTATGACATTTATTTGCATAATTACCCCTTTATCTACAATTGTAGCATTCAACATTGATAGTATCTTCCTCCCCCTTGCAATCATGAGCCTGGTGGCCTTTTTCACCACACTTTTAATAGAATCTCATTCCATTCAGGCAACTACGAGGGTGTTTCTTCCCACATTTAGCACAAGATGGATATTCAACATTTCCCTTATTCCCCTTATTTCCATTTCTAGAATTTTCATAAGATCTCTTCTTCTATTTCTTTTCTTTAATGTCATAAGACTTAGAGAATTTATTTTCGGTCTTGATAGCACATGAGACAATATATTCATATGACAAGAAGTATTTTGAGACTAATGCTCGCCAGAGAAATGGTATTAACCCGTTAATGAAACAATCAATATTACTTCTAGGTTATGTATAAAATCTCCCACTTGTCTTGCGAACCTTGTAAAGTTAGCCTTATACATTGCGACATTCTCATCCTCCTTTTCTCTCAAACTCTGAAATTTTCTTTCCATATTCACTCGATGGTCATGAGGAATGTATTTTTTTAAGAAAATATCTTTAAACTCCTTCCATTCTATATTTGATACTTCATTATCTTCCTTTGTGTTTTGAATCAATGTCAACCATTGATCTGCATCTCCCGTGAGGAGATAAACTACAATGAAAACATTTTCCCTTTCGCTACTCTCTAAAGAATGAAATATTTTTTCTAAGGAATTTATCCATTGATCAAATACTAATGGATTTGTACTGACATTGAATGTTGGTTGTTTTTTCATCATGAAGTTGTCTAACATTGTTCCTCTGCATTGTGGATCAGGGTGCTCCATACAGATATGGTTATTATTCAAAACCTGAGTTAGTTATCCCAGTATGGTTATAAGATGATCAGAAACAGTTGCATCACCAGCTTCAATATAATTATCTTGAGTGGGAGGTTAATCCGTATATGGATTACGTGCGTTTATACGGTTTCCATTCCATCCACTACACACCATTTATAAACAATAGCATACACTCGATTAGTTTATGAATAACAATACATAATTCCAAACTTATAAAACACTTAACATAAATTGAACTATTTTGGAATATAATCCATAATAATAATAAAAAATTTAGGAAGTATATACTCGTAAACTCTTTATAATGGGTTGTAAAGAAAATTATAATTATCCTATGAATATCCCTCAGGACTGTCTTAACTAATAGTGCAGCAAGGCCCGTTTTCGTGCACCAGTTCCTATTCGAGTTTAGATCAAAGCGGGGGATTCGGGTTTTACCCCTAGGTACATATTTGCGAGAGCTACCTCTACCTGCTCATATCCAGATAGGGATTTATTTCTGGGAAAATACACAAAATCCCTACATTACCAATATTCTAGGAATTTCTTCTATACTAATCCTCAAAGTCTATCATAGGGTAATGTGCTCAAATCAGAGTTTGTCTAAATCTAGTTTCCATGGTTTGTAATAATCTTACTCTAATACCAACTGTAAATCCTCAACCCTAGTTACCCAGAGTCAGTGCATTATTACATAACATTGGCATGATCACAAAAGATCAAGTCTCGAAGGACCGATTAGTTTAGTAGCCTTGGAAATACTAGATACATTCATATGTTTTACATTTCATTATAAAATGAAAAATTACAACAACATAGTCTCCATATGCATCACTCATATCCATTATACTATCCCTATAGGTCTGTTATATTATAATTTTTCGCATCCAGGGAAAAATAAAACATAGAAAAGGGCTAGCTCATATGCTCAGTAAGGGTAACAATAGAGTGAAAACATTCATAAATAAGCATTAACATTTTAGGTAATGTAAGACTAAAATAAAATCCTTTTAAACATGAACTATAGTTTAATATGCAAAAGATAAAATCAAATAATGACATATACTTATTCACATGGAGATTCTATAAGCCGAATAATCACATGAAATATCAATAGTCACTTTTATAATGATGGAATGCATAATGCCAAATTTCATAACCACATAGTCAAGGCCTTGTTCCAAGACTAAAAATATGATTTTGTCAATGCCTTTTGGAAAGACACTAGTTTTTATCATGAGACCTACCGATGCATCGAGGAGCTATAGTGGGCTCCACCCGTCACTTACTAAGTCCAATGCATTCCTCATATGAAATGTTTTAAACATAACATAAACCTTCGTATTAAAACATTTTTTCAAAATGTCATTACATTATCTATAAAACATGATTGGTGTTAAAATAACACATAAATAGTCAAACATATCACAAATCCTTCAATAAAATATGGAAGTTTTGTATCATAATAAATCAACTTCGAATAAGCTTAAAATACATCAAAGGATGTTGACATAGATAAAATAAAATCTTTTTTAGAAAAATATACCTTTTTGTTTTCAAATAATTTAAAAGTCTTATAATTATGAAAGGAAATATTTATTTTGAAAATCTTATTATAAACTTGTATGGGATTCATCAACGATGTTATAATAGCGGAAAATAGCCGCACCCCCATACAATTTAAAAAACATTCTTAACTTAATTTTGTCGAAATGGTCAAAAAGTTCCTTGTTTATAAAATGATCGAAAGATTCATTTCAAAACACATAAGGTAAAATAAGGGTATAAATGACTTTAACCCATTATCTAGTAAATAGTAAAAAAGTTTTGAAATGCACATTTTTTATAAAACACGGATGTGGATGATAAAGAGGTTCCAGTAGATACTTATGTAAAAATAACCTCAGTTAATAAAGAGATTGCGAAATTAACCCTTACCTTGTAATTTTCCTTTGTCGAGGGTATGTTAAACTCCTGTATAATAATTAAATAATGTTTATTCAATTATATAAGAACTATATAAATAAATATTATATCATATATTATCTTTTAATATTGCTTTGTTAATGATATTTCAGTAGTATCATCGTTTCAGGTGTTAACTGAATCGTTTTCCTTTATATTATTTGTTATGTAAGTAATGTTTATTATGGATAGGATGTATCTTATTCATATTCAGAATGATATTAATACTTTACACATTATTTTTAATAATAAAATGAAAATTAGTCTTGAATGGATATGATGGGGAATGAATCTCATTGCGTTCGTGGAGACGGTAATCCGTACGTACGCACGAGCGACAATATCATTTGTTTAATATTAAAATAGTATATAATTGGATGGTATATCATAAATGAAGAATATTTATCATGTTAGATTTATTATTTAAATTATTTATAATAATTATTATACCCATCCAAATGATGAAGTGATTGAATAACAAACTAGACCACGATGTGGAGACGGCAATCCGGACATACACATGAATGGTGACTTTGTCATTTATAGGATGGATTGGATAATGAATATGGTTGTACAATTTTCATAATAACATCATAGTTTATATAATATACTAAAGTTATTATTTTATAATGTAAACAACAAAGAAAGAAGAAGTGGAATAAGAAAATAACTTGAAAGAGTGGATGAAATATTTACCTCTTCTTCGAGTTCTTCCTTTTGATTTGATCAAAAGGGCTCTATATGATGTCTTTTTGACTAAATGAAGGCCTCTAGAATGCATAGAGGACATTAATGAGGTTATTTTTCCAGGGGTTAGCCGATCAAAATGACTTTTATGGTGTGAATTTGAGAGAAGGAGATGTTCCCTTTTATTAGAGGGGTTAGGGGCACCTTAGGAAAAGATTGAAATATTATTTTATAATAACATCATTATCGATTTCTAATGGCTCCAAAATGATTAATTTAATGGAAAATAAGTGTATGGGTTGAAAAACTCTCAATCAATAGGTTTTATATAGGTTTAAGTAATCATATTAACCTTTTCTTTTAGATTTAACTCTTAGTCAAATAGTTTGACATTTACCATGTCTCTTTTTTATTTTTATATTATATGGTTAATAAACATAATATGAAATTTCAAGAGAAACCAAAGTGGTTCATTAATGACATATATAATATTATTTAATCTCTTGGGCCAAACCTTAGATTTTTAAGAATAGAATACCAATTAATAATATAATATTTGTTTTAAAAACTCTTTTATGTCATTTTTGACACTATTTGATATTTTGTTTTTGTTAAATTCATTTCAGAATTATTAAATAAAAAATATTTCAGTTAATGAACCCCAAAATGTCATATTTTCCAAGATAATTAGGATAATTCATTAAAAGTTTCATATTAGATTTATTTAGATATTTATAATATCATTTATTTTAATCTTTCATTAATAAGGTAATTACGACATCATTATTGTGTCATATACAAATTTAATTATTTAATGTCTAAAAATTATAAATAAAATACCATTATGTAGGAAATATTTTTATATTTCTAATTAATATTTATATTTGAATTTATATTGTGTGTATACCTATATTAAAAATGGTTTAGTTATTAAACATTGAATTTAACTCTTTTAACTCTTCTTTAAATAAAATAATAATAAATGTCCTAATCTGATTCAAGTGGACCAAAAAGGTTCAAATTTTATTCCTAAGGTTTTTTTGGTCGAATTATACTTATACAATAGAATTATAACATGTGTTAGGGTAATAATAAAATCATTTTACCTTTAATTACCCTATTTACTTTTAACCGTGGTAAATAAAAGTTAAAAGTTACTATTCACCAAAAATTATTTTATCTTATTGAACCAAATTTTACATACCGATATCAACAATGTCTTTCATAGTTTTGAAAATCAACTCACAGAAGTGGTAAAAGTATGATTTATACAAATTTGGAAATGCTTCTAAGAGGTGGGTAAAAGACGGTAAAAAGTTCGAGAAAATTATATATATATAAACTCATTATAAAATGAATCCAATTAATTACATAGAACATATATAAGTGTTATGTTTCTATTTGGACCTAAAATAAATTTAAATAAAATAAATAATTATTTAAAAAAAACTCGGTTTTAAACAATAACTCAGTGTTTTTCACTATTCATCAAAAATCGAAATTTTCATCAAAATACCAAAAATTCACAGTAAGATAATTTTGATATTCCGAATCCAAAAATTAATTCCATTTTAAAAGTTAAAATTTAAAAAAAGTATAAAAGTGGGTATTACTATTCCTAGCTGCTATTTTGATTGGTCGCGGTGTGTTAGAATCTCGAAGTTGCGTATAATGCAAGCTATTGCATTATTCAAAGGGAAACGCACTGTGGAAGCTTGGGGTGTTACAAGATCTCTATTAGAATCATTGAAAAAATCATACATTCAGAAGCATTCTACTGTATCATTCATTGAATATGACTATGGAATGGTGATGTTGATGTCATATGGTTATATCCTCAATCATAGAAATTCTCCCCTAGAGTATTGATTCCCAAACAATATATCACATTATCTGCAAATGTAAAATAATTCAATATGACATCTGATTATAAATTTCAATTACAAGTGAACTAGAAGCCTCTCTACCTCAATTATAAATTCATATATGAGGTTAGGTGATATAAAAAATTTCCTCACTTCAAGTTGAAACAAAAGCACACATCCAAGAAAAAAAAACATAAAATAAGTACCTCAAATGATGTATATCTATCCTAGTGTTGGAAATGAAAATTTATGAAGAAGACTGAGACTATCTCTGTGGACACTCTGTCCCTACTGATTCCCACCTCCATGGACACGATATACCCAATGAGGATGGGGAGAAACTTATTGTTGTACTCTTCCTAGCTCGTCTCTTCTCAACTGATCCCAAATTGGAAAACCATACATCATCTTCCTCGACTGAAACATAATGATTGGAGGAAAATGGATTCAAACACCTGGCACATACTTTCTTTTTAGAATGGTTGAACAATCTCACCAAAAATAAATTTGGCCTCCAAAAGAAAAAAACACATAGGAACCCATGACACAGGTTTAAAATCTGATGCCCCTTGGTAAATGAGACAATGAAGGATGTTACCTACCCCAACTGAATTAAAACTATTATGTCTTTAAAATTGGGAACCTCAAACCACATCAATTATTCTTGAGTAATCGCGAGGAATTCCCTCTAGCAAAGATATTTTTCCATCCAATGTCCTCACAATAACACCTCCTCTAACTATCATGTAAAGATATGACATTAGCATAAAATGGGTGATAATGAATTGTATCTCTAGACACCAACCCCACTCAAAATTCCATTCCACAGCTACCTCAAAATTACTCATCCTTGAATCATTTTTAGAAAATGGATCTGAATAATATTATAAAATGGTCCTTAATCTTATTACAAAATATTTGACGTTGGAGATATCCTATTGATGGGTAATGAGATTTTTGAAACATGATTTCATTTCAGTTATAGAATAAAAAACTTCTTGTATATGGTCTTAGAGCATACCTCATGATACTAATCCTATATTTTGATCCAGGAGGATCATAAAAAACTAATTCTAATCTTATTCTTGTAGCATCACCACAACCTATGAAACCAAATTCTTCTTCCATGCATAGATCATACTAAAGTCTATCTCAACCTCCACTAACTATTTCTCTATTAATACACCTAATATACAGACTTCAAAATTATAATTACATTGATACATAAACTATTATAGTTTCCCCATCTAACTATAATCATTATAGACGTAATCTCTTTAGGAAATATTCTGGCACGTCCTTCTAATCATTATGGTTGTGAACATGATGATTACTTTAAAAGAAGTCATGACTTAGAAAGATGAGGGTGAAAGGATCCCTTACATTGAAGAGTAACGTGGAAATATTTAAGGTCAGGACCTTGGGAGGCTTGAAAGAACCTTGGGAGGACTCCTTGGAAGGTAAGGAGACCATAACTTTTTTGAGTATTATTTTGGAATGAAACGAATGAGGGAAATGGCTTGGTATTTATGGGGAAAGTGAGTGAATAAGTTATTAATTTCCAAGGGACACCTCATCGGTGGTATTGGAAAAACCATCGGCCTGCCCATAGTATTGCCCACTTGGGACACGTCAAAGAATATCTAAATATTCATAAGTCGACCATAAATATTACATCATTATTACATCATTAATGATGTCATTAAACACCTGAAACTCAAAACTGCATTTTTACTATTCACTGAAAATTCAACTGTTTCAGAAAAAACCCAAAAATTCACCCTAAACTAATATCGATGCTCTGAAATAAAAAATAAAGTCCATTTTATGAAAATAATTTTCTAAATATTTTTAATTGAATTTTTAAATAAAATCATTATTTATTCAATATATACAACTTTAAAACTATAACTCATTTTCGAACACCATAAAAAAGTAATCAAGGTCCCATAAAATTATCATATAACCATAACACAACAAAGTAAAAATTTATGATTAAATTTTATGAAAATGCATTTCCATTTTAAATTATTAAATTAATTATAAAATTGTAAATAAAATATTTATGGCGTACAAAAATACCAAAACTTAAACTATGACCATATTTTCACTTTTGAGATGTCTACAATGTATTTATACATTTATGGGTAAAGTTTATATTTATTCTTTCAAATTACTATTCATAAATATTCATATAGGTATGTTACTATTCATACTTTTCTATTCACTAAAAACCAAGTCAATCTTATTGGATGTTAAATTTCTCACTAATCACAACTGTAGAAGGCCATTTTTTGGAAAATCATTTCACATTATTAATTATTTAATGAATACAAAAATATTTTAAAATACCATTTTTTCCTAAATAATACACATCCTATATTTATCCGGATATTTTAAATTCACAAAATTTTCCATAATAAGAAATAACACTTTTATTTATATAAAAGGATTACACAAAGATGCTAAGGTCTCATTATATAGACCATTAATAAACCACCATAAGACATAAGTGTTAGGTGTGCTATGGTGATTTAATCTTGGGGTGGCTTGGACAACATTTCCCCAGTGGTTATTTCTATCAGCTTGAACTTCTCCCTTAGGCAATTCTATTCAAGCTTTATAGGTTGAAGTTTTTCTTGGGCTCGGTCCAGAGAAAAGCCCAGTGATGCTACTTCTTTCCCAAGAACCGAATAATGGGCTTCATATGGATCGAGTCTACTAGATGAGGTCATTAAATCTTCATTCTGTATTAATTAACCAAGATAATCGTATTTAAAAAAACACAACGTTAAGATTATAGTTTCAACGGTCATATTGACCAACAATCATATAACAGTAGAAACCCAATGGTCTCATTTTAATTATCCCAACTTCATTAATTAAGGCAAATAGTTTTGTTCACAAAAAATTAGGAAAAAAATGTAATTAAAAAGTTCGGGTCATTACATTCTTCCCCCCTTAAAAAATTTCATCCCCAAAATTTTATCCCGTACCCTCTAATGGGAAAACGTCTGGGTACTTCTGTCTCATGGACTTCTCGAGTTCCCACGTGACTTCTTCAAATTTTGGGTTCCTCCACAACACCATAACATGGTGGGTAGTCTTGTTGTGTAGAACCTTGTTTCTACGATCCAAGATCTCCACCGGCTGCTTCTCAAAAGTGAGGTCAGGTTCCAGTTGTACTACCTCTGGATTTAGTACATGTGAATGATCAGATATGTACTTCCACAAGTGGGATACATGGAAGAAATCATGAACTTGGGCTAGATTTGGAGGAAGTGCCAGACGATAGGCCACTCCTCCCACACAATCAAGAATTTTATAGGGGCCAGTGTACCTAGGAATGAGCTTCCCATTCTTCCCAAACCTCATGACTCCCTTCCATGGTAAAATCCGAAGAATGACTTTGTCACCAACATCAAACTTTAAGTCCATGCGACAATTATCGGTATAGCTCTGTTGCCGACTCTGGGTAGCCATAATGTGTTGTTGGATGGCATGGACCCTTTATGTCATCTCTTGCATAAGATCAGGCCCAAGAAGCTTTCTATTACTAACATCATATCAATAAGTAGGAGTTATACATCACTTCCCAAAGAGAGCTTCATAGGGTGAAACTTGAATGCTCAAGTGGAAGCTGTTGTTGTAAGAGAACTTAACTAAAGAGAGATGTTGATCCCATCCACCATTAAATTCCATTGAGTATGTTCTTAGAATTTCTTCGAGTGTTTGAATAGTCCTTTTAGATTGGCCATCATTTTGGGGGTGAAAGGCCGTACTAAAATTCAATTCAGTGCTGATATATTGTTGAAGACTTCCCCAAAATTTTGATGTGAACCTTGGATCACTATCAGATACAATAGAAAGTGAATCTCCATGCATATTTACCACTTCCTTCACGTAAATCCTGGCATGTTGATCAAGAGAGAAATCTTCCCGAATGCAGATGAAATGGGAAGTATTGGTGACATGGTCAACAATAACACATATCTCAGTATTTTCTTTTGAAGTTCTCGGGAGACCAGTGATGAAGTCCATAGTGATATTTTCCCACTTCCATGCCGGTATGGGTAGTGGTTGCAATACCCCTTTAGTATGTTGTCACTCTTCCTTCACTTTCTGACATACCACGCACCTTGAAGTGTAGTCAACAATCTCCTTTTTCATATTATCCCACAAATAGTGATCACGAATGTCCTTATACATTTTCGTGCTACCAGGATGTAAAGAAAAAGTACATCTTTGAGCTTCTTCCATCAGATCCTTCTTTATTTTCAGAATAGATGAAACTTATAGTCTTGTAAGAAATCTTAGTACACCTTCTAGATCAATATTGAACTCATAAAACTTCCCATCATTTATAGCCTCAAAATTCTTCTGTAACAAAGGATATTCTATCTGATCTTTCTTTATATTCTCAAGTAATGACGATTGAGAAATAATTTCAGTTATGGTTGATGATGTCCCTTCCCTTATAATTCCCATGTCCAACATTTCTAGGTCATTGATCAAAGGACCATTTTGAATCCTCATCATGGAAAGAACAACTGGTTCATTCCTACTTAATGCATTAGCGAATTTTTTTGCTCTTCCAGGATGATAATGAATTTAAAAATCATAGTCTTTTAGGAGTTCCAACCATTACCTTTGTCTCATGTTCAATTATTTTCTATGAAAATATACTTCAAACTCTAATGTTCTGTGTATATATCACATTTATACCCATAAATATAGTGCCTCCATATCTTCAGAGAAAAAATGACCACGACTAGCTCCAGATCATGCATTGGATAATTTTTCCCAAGAGTCTTCAACTGTCTAGATGCATAAGACATGACCTTGTACTTTTTCATGAGGACACAACCAAGAACATTCAGTGATGCATCACTAAAAATAATGAATCCTTCCCCAATTGAGGGCAGATTTAACACAAGTGTAATAACCAATCTCTTCTTCATCTCTGGGAAACATTCCTCACAGCCCTTTGTCCATATGAACTTGACCCCTTTTTGAAATAACTAGGTTAATGGATTAGAAATTCGTGAATGTTTTTTCAAAAACCATATATAATATCCCTCTAATCCAAGGAAACTACGAATCTCAGCTATTGTTGTAGGCAGAGGCCACTCATCTACATCTTTTGTCTTCGTTGGGTCAACTGTGATTACTTCATTGATAACAATGTGCCCGATGAAAGAAACTTGTTGTAACCAGAATTCACATTTACTGAACTTTCCAAAAATTATCTCTTTTTGTAGAGTTTTCAAAATAACCATTAAATGCTCGACCTGCACCTCACGACTTTTGGAATATATCATAATATCATCAATAGAAACTACCACAAAATTATCAAGGTAGTTCTTAA
Organism: Viscum album; assembly: GCA_963277665.1. NCBI lineage: Eukaryota > Viridiplantae > Streptophyta > Magnoliopsida > Santalales > Viscaceae > Viscum > Viscum album. The sequence goes on along the minus strand of OY728131.1, from coordinate 1,725,743,461 downwards.
AGACTCTATTCATCAAATCTATAAAAATAGCATATGCATTAGTCTGTCCAAAAGGTATAACAACAAAATCATTATGCCCATATCTTGATCGGAAGGATGTTTTTTTGAATATCTTCTTTATTCATCATCAATTAATGATAACTAGATCGAAGATCAGTCATAAAGAATAATTGAACCCCACGAAGTTGGTCAAATAAGTCATCAATTCAATGAAGAGGGTATTTTTTCTTTATTGTGATTCCGTTCAGTTCTCTATAATCAATGCATAGCCGCATAGATCCATCCTTATTCTTGACAAAGAGAATAGGTGCTCCCCATGGAGACACACTCATTCGGAAAAACCCTTCTCCAAAAGATCTTGGAGTTTTTCCTTTAATTCCTCAAACTCCACATTTTCCATCCTATATGGGGTCTTTGATACTGGATGAGATCCAGGTACGAGTTCAATGGAAAACTCTACCTCTCTTTCTGGAGGAGGTCTAGGCAACTCCTCAAGAAATATGTCAGTGTATTCAAGAAAAATGGGTAAATTTTCTATCCTCAAACTCCCATTTACTTCTTCTTCTTCACCGATCAATTCCATAAAGAAGGATATAGAAGGTAATTTTAGAAAAAGATCAGGTTGAGATACATCTCCTTGGAAGATAACTATTTGTTTTCCATTCATGACTACTAAGATTTCCTTACTTTTGCATTTGATCATAGAATTATACTTTGAGATCCAGTCCATCCCTAGTATAATGTCGAATTCCATCATGGGATAGAGTACTAGATTTTTGATAAGATAATTCTCACCAAAGTAAATAATAGAGTTTCTAAACATTGATGATGCTTTGATAATCCCACCAGGAGTCTTAATTGATAAATCTACTTTTAGAAAGTAGGGGGTTGATTCTAAATTCATTGCGAACATGGAAGAAATAAAGGAATGTGTAGAACCAGAATGAAACAATGTTCTTGCTAGATTTGAGGAAAAAACAAGAGTACCTGCAGCCACATCCTTTGGAGCTTCAACATCGGCTATCGTGATAGAAAAATCACAACCTTGCTACCTTTTCCTTTACTTAGGCTGATGGTGGTTCCCATCCACTGCCCTCGGATTTGGAGAGTGATTAGAGAAGTGCCCAAGTTGTCCACACTTAAAGCACTGGACATCAGGTATGGCCTGCACCATATTCCCCTTGTCATGAGTGTTTGGAAGTTGAGGTTTCAACTCACTATGACAATTCCTCGCAAGATGGAAATCTCTTCCACACATGTAGTATTTCCCGCTACCGAGCAGGTAGTTCCTTGAATCCTTCTTCCCACATTTATTACACATGGGACGTTTCACTTTCTTGCCTCCTCTTCCCTGATCAAAGTTCCTCCCTAAGCTGGGCTCCATCGATCTTTTTTTTTGCATGATTTATGAGACCATTGCGTCTCACCAAACTCCTGTTCAACTTTCATCGTACTTTGTAAAATCTCCTCATAGCTGTCATAATCTTGGTTGGCTAGATTCTTCCGCAGATGAGGTCTCAATACACTATAGAATCTATCAACCTTACCATTTGGATCCATGACAAAGCTATATGTATATCGTGAAAGTTGGGTGATGTTCATCTCATAGCTTCTGACAGATTCGTTCTCCTTCTGCTTCAGCTCTAGAAACTCCTTCTCCATTCTTGTTCAAATGAAACGAGTGAAATACTTACTGAAAAAGATCCCTCTAAACTCTTCCCACTCCAAAGCTTCAACTTCCACTCTTGTTCTTGTGTTTTTAATCAGTTCCCACCACTGATCAACTTACATTTATAAGAGATAGAGGGACATGGTTACCTTCTCTTGCTCTGAACAACAGAGCACAAAAAACATCTTTTCGATAGAGATAATACACTGCTCAGCAATCAATGGGTCAGTCGATCCACGGAAGGTTGGTGGTCATTGACGCATAAAGGTCTCAACAGAATGTTGTTCCCTTCGTGTTGAGATCGGTCTCTCAGCTTGATTCAAGTTATTTCTCATAACTTGAGTCAGTTGGTTCATCATTCGCATGAATGCTTCCATTCCAGCTTCCATCAGAGGGCTGTCAGCGCATGGTCCATTGTGGTAACCATTTTCCTGGTTCCTTCTATGGCCCTCCATTTTCCAAAAGAATAAAACCATAAAGATAAACTTATTTCATTTACAAACCTTTTAACTATAAAGTATTTATGTCTTAAAAATTCATTCCAAAACAATTACATTTCTCTATAATTCCTTTATAATGATTTACAAAAAGCTTGTGATTAACCAAACATATCCCATGGGAGTGTTGTAACCAAGAGTGCAGTAAGGCCCATTGTCGTGCACCAGTTCCTGTTCCAGTCTATCTCAAAGTGGTGTTTTCAGGTTTTACCACTATGTACATATATGCCAGAGCTGCCTCTACCTGCTCGTATCTGGAAAGGGATGTTTTTTTTGATAAAACACATACTCAATATTCACCAAAATACCAGGAAGTTTTATTATATTTAAATTTTTATATAGGATTATTCCAAAATACTTCATAGCCTAATTTCCATAAATAAATAATCTATCCTTTCATAAAAACTATGGCGTCCCACCTTATTATTACATAACTTGTCATTACATTTTACAAATAGAGGATCTTTAAATTCTAGTGTCTTGGAAATCAGGAACATAAATCATGAAAAAAACATAAAAAATTCTTTTAATTCACTTGTAAGGCTTCATAAAAAGTTCATCCTAATTAAAATTACTATATCTCATATCCTGGAGACATACATCAAAGAAAATGGTGTGCAGAAGGCCCAGTAAGGGTAAACAAAGGAATCGGTTTACTTGTGACATCAATAAAAACATGAATAAAAACATAAGGACGTGAGAAATGGAAGTATTGGCATATAATAAGGAAAAAACTCGAATCATTACTTGAATATGTTTCTAAAACATTTCATTTAGAAATTCATGAACATATCACTATGTGTTATCCCTGAGGTGTCATAAAAATTACCATGGTTATTCACCAAGGTATCGTGAAAATTTTCATCTCTAGAGATTAATTATTTACCCAATGCATTGGAGAGCTATTTGGGTGCACCCTTAATATATCTTTACATTAATGTGATCCAAATAGATCATAATCAAACATTTCATAAATAACCCATAGATAATAAAAGAAATGGGTTTCATTTCAAAATAGTGAAGTTTTAAATGTTCTTAAAAATAAGATCATTATATCATTTATAACCCATGGAAAGGGAGTGAGGGTTATATGTATGTCAATTACAGAATAAAATATATCAACTTAATATATTTATGAACACCCATCTAAATGAAATAGTTTTGTTTATTCACATAAATTACCAAGGGAATTTCTTGAGAGAATGAGATTGAAATTTTGAGATGAAATTTCTACCGCATAACGGCTATATAACATGGTTTTAGAAAACATTGAAAAGAGAGGAGAGAAGGGTCAACCACTCAAAAATAATTCATAATAAAGTGTGGGTATTGAATAAGATAATGGTATGTATATTTTAATGACACACCACATAAAAAGGAATCATGAAAGAAAAGAGAATACATGATTTATTTTATGAGAAATTCGGCAGCCTAACGGCATCACTTAAAAATTCAGAACACAAATTGATGAGAGAAGAAATGGTATCTCATCATTTGGACATAAAATGGACAGTAATAAGAAAATATAATAACATACCCTCAACATAAAGAGATGGAAAAAATATGACAAAACATTAAGGAAGTCATGACTTAGAAAGAGGAGGGTGAAATGATCCCTTACATTAAAGAGTAACTTCGAATTCTTGAAGGTCAGGACCTTGGGAGGCTTGAGGGCACCTTGGGAGGACTGCTTGGGAGGTTAGGAGAACAGAACACTATTGAGGGTGATTTTGGAATTAAATGAATGAGGTAAATGGCATTTTATTTATAGGGAAAGTGAGTGAATAAATTATTAATTTCAAGGGACACCTCATCAGTGGAATTGGGAAAACCATGGGCTTGCCCATGGTATTGGCCCATGGTATTGGCCACTTAGGACACATCAATAAATATCTCACTATTCATAAGTCTACCAGAAATATTACATCATTATTACATCATTAATGATGTCATTAAACACCCAAATCTCAAAACTGCATTTTCTACTATTCACTAAAAATTCAACTGTTTCAGAAAAAACCCAATAATTCACCGAAACCTATTATCGATGCCCTGAAAAAAAATGAAGTCCATTTCTTGACAAATATTTTGAAATTTTTTTTAATTTAATTTTTAAATAAAATCATTATTTATTCCAAAAATACAACTTTAATACTATAACACATTTTGTATCACCTTAAAAAAGCAATCAAGGTCCCATAAAATTATCATATAACCATAAGACAATAAAGTAACTATTAATGACTAAATTTTATGAAAATACTTTTCCATTTAACATTGTTAAATTAATTATGAAATTGTAAATAAAATATTTATGGCTTACTAAAAGGTATTTATAAATTCGTGGGTGATGTTTCTATTTTTTTTTCAAATTACTATTGATTACTATTCATTACAATTGATATGGGTATGCTACTATTCCCACTTTACTATTCACTAAAAACCATGTTGATCTTATTAGACTCCAAATTTATCACTGATAATAACTGTACAAGACAATTTTTTGAAAATCAATTCACATTATTAGTTATTTAAAGAATACAAAAATATTTTAAAATACCATTTTTTTCATATATAATACACATCCTATATTTATTCTGATAATTAAAATTCACAAACTTTTCTATAAGAAGAAATAAAAATTTTATGTATATAAAAGGATTACACAAATAACTATGGTCTCGTTACATAGCCACTTATTACACCATCATAGGACCTAAGTCTTAGGTGTGTTATAGTGATAGAATCTTAGGGTGGCTCAGACAACATTGCCCGAGTGGTGATTTCTACCAGCTTGAACATCTCCCTTACGCAATTCCGTTCAAGCTTCATACATTGATGTTTGTCTTGGGCTTGGTCCAGAGTAATGCCCAGTGATGTTACCTCCTTCCCAAGCTCTGACAGATGGGATTCATATGGCTCGAGTCTACTGGATGAGGCCATTCAATCTTCTTTTTGTATTAATTAACCAACATAACTATATTTATAAAAACACAACGTTAAGATTATAGTTTCCAATAGTCATATTGACCAACAGTCATATAACAGCCAAAAACCAAAGTTCTCATTTTAATTATACCCACTTTTTTAATTAATGGAAATAGTATTGTTCACTCAAAATTAGGAAACAAATATAATTAAAAAGTTCGGGTCGTTACACAAGCCTTTGGAAATTTTTGAAAGGAATCACAATATGAAAATCATGCATAGAATGGTCACATCATCACACATCACATATCCATATATAAGAACAATTCATTTTCTTTGATCCACCAAAACAATTATGAAATGAATCATACATTTTCTATTATATCTCAAGCCATTAAAACCCATACAATGAATAAGATCTTCAAGACATCAAAGAATATTCACATCATAACTATATTAATACATTGAATATAATGTATTTGTAATACATGTGTGGGATATAACCAAAATTCATCACACCCCACTACAATCATATATAATAAATCTAACCATAGTAAAAAATTTGAACAATTAAATACAAACAGAAGTGAAATGAGGTAGGGGGTAGTCAGATATATATCCTATAACCATGTTATTGGGGAAAAACACCCTTTCATCATCTATTCGGTGAATTATCCCTATCTCACATGGATGGGGTACTATATGATATCACAAATAGTTAATATAATATGTATCACATCCAAATAGTAGGAATAACATAGTCTTTGACTCAACTATTGATATTGTCACATGGAATGTCAGCATCAACTTCTAAGACTAGATATTATATAATCATAGATTAATTTTAATGAACCATAATAATTACTTCTATTATTTTAATAATTTAATTTTTTTTATTAATTCATTTAAAAATAATTAACAATTTTCATTATTTCAATTTAAATTACATTAACTATTAGATTACTGTCCAATCCTTCTAGGAATAATCTATGTTGAGTCCTTGGTTTATCAATATTAACATCTTTTCACCATTTACATTTTATAATCAACCAACCAATTGGTTAAACATTTATTTATTCATAATTAATATCCATACATAGACCAATTTAACGTTGAAAATATATCTTAACCTTCCACCAAGATGAAACATGCAACAAATAACAACTAATTTACTAGGTATTTTGGCTAAGGGATTCATATAAAAAACAAATACAGATCATGAATTAATATGATTCATAAATGTTAAAAACTTCTCCAAGAACTAAGACATCAATAGGAAATCCCATCTTTAACCTGATCAATAATCTCTGACTCTGTCCACAACACACACATGCGTATATTGATGAACCTATCCATTCACAAACTATATCAACCTCATCCAAGCTTCCCAACCCTATATATCACATCATCTATACTAGGATTATATTTCCCACACACACATCACATTCAAGGATAACTACCCATGCAACTACATACATCCCATTAACAACAATATCAATAAAAAAATAAAAAACATGAAACAAGTAAGCATATCCAATAGGTTAATTGGCCCCTCAATTCATGGAATTCATCTTTAACATTAGAATGAGATCTCATGGTTGTCAAAATAAGTAATTCGGCCTTATCGAGCTAATGGTTAACTCATGGCCAAGAAATTATCATTATCACGAAACTATTTTTTATTCCATATTTAATTAACAGATTCATTATTCAATGGTTCCATCTATAGGAATCCTATGATACCAGTCAATAAAATAAAACAATGAAAAACCCAACTATTCTAATTTATTCAATTATAAAAACACATATTGAAGTACCATTTTATTTTAACAAGCCTTTTAATAATATCAATAATAATTAACAAGCTTCACTATATTAATCTCTTACAATAATCACATGGGATATTATTTTCTAATTATAAGAATCATTATATTACATAAAATCATTCATCATTAATTACATTATCCAACAATATATGAATTAATTATGGATTTATGTTCTCTTAAAATTTTAATATGCTAATCCAATCATACAAATATGCTAGGAAATTATGAAATAGAATTCATAAGATATATTATATCTTGATTAAACCCATTATAATGGATTAAATCTTCAACACACAACCGATAACCAAATACTTTATCCAATTTAACATTATTAGGATGATAAAATTTTTATACAATGCTTAATCAGGGTCAATTTTTTATTTTTAAATATAAATATTTTACGTGTGAATACCCAACATCAAAGGAATCAATATTCATTACATGGGAACAAACCAATGTTGTGAATCTCGATCACCTCAACCACATAAAGATTCATCCTTCTATGGAATCCATATAACATACCCACCAACAATAAATGAATAATACCGTTTGGAAATATGGGATATAAACCTCCATAATATTTAATGATGAAAAAATGGGAAACTAGATGCAACAAGAAGACAAGTCACGAAATATTTGTTGAAATCATCTAGATTAATCACATATCAAATATGGGAACCAAAGGATTCATCCTCATTGAAAAAATCCACAATACTCGATAAGAAGCTTTCTATCCACCTATAATTGGACATAATTTGAATCTGTTTGATGAAAATCCTTTACATAGATCATTTTGTGATATTCACTATACATAATATTTAAATGATGTATACTTATTAAATGTTACTAATAATTGTGTTCAAGAATATGCTAAAAAACACCTCACCCCAATCCTTTTCATCTCATACATCTACACATCAAGAAGTTCCTATTTAACCATCCTTAAAATTCCATGAACTGAATAGAGACAACATAAAAAACATAGAAATATTGTATTCTCAAAAATTTCATGAATTAAAAGCATTATCCCTATATAATAACTATAGGAATTTTCTAAGGAAGATGACCTTATCAAACATACCAATGGTTAGACGCCATGGATTTAGTCCCTTATGTTAGATACCCTGTAAAAAAATATTGTCCATGAAAATCCAGAGTGATACCAAGATAGAAAATGAAAATGGTTTTCTTAATATCCATTCACTAATATACCTCACAAAAATCTCACCATCAATGGAACGTCAACACCATATTTGTGGAACAATGAGAAACTGTGCAACAAAAAAATATATATCATAAACACACTATCAAGGGATTCACCACTAATAATAGAGTAATGATACAAAAAGAAACTAGAAGAAATGATATCATAAACTAGGAAGGTCAACATGTACAATATATTAACATTAAAAATTAATAGATAAACATCAAACAACTAAGGGTATTACTAGAGTATTTGAGACTCTAATTTTTTGGTTTTCTACATTACTCCACTGTTTCTATGCATGGAATAAACCATGGAATAATTCAACTACAAACAATTTTCTCATAGCCGTCCTGGATCTCCACATGACTGTCATTATAGGTCGTATCATCGTAAACATCGATCTAACCCATATTGATGGAATTAATGTAATTATAATGATAATGATAGATCTAAGATATGTGAAAGAATGTCATGTATCTCGATCATATATGAGATAAGTTCTTTCTAATATTTCATGCCTCTAACATGAGCCAATTCCTCAAAGTCCCATCATACATGGGAGAAACCATAATTCAATGGCCAAACTTTTCATCTAAAGATGAGGAATCACCTTCAAGAACACATGACCAATAATCTAAAACTATATAGGTTTCCTTTTATAGTTAGTATAGAATTTATGAAGATCGTTCTGTGCATTAATCCTTTCAAAAATTACATGACCCATCTTTTTCATTTTTTGTTCTTGTTCTGGCAAAAGAGTTTATTTCACTCCAAAACTAGTCAAAAAATATGGAAAATGAAATGATCAGTTATAAAAAGCAACAAATGTCTTGATTCCAATGGTGGAACGGAAAATATTTTTGTAAAAAACACAAATAAGTGTATGTGCCTCATCTATGAACCCATATAATCAAGGAATGAGGAGTGAAACATGGATTCATGAGTCTAGATGGTTCGACTAATAAGATCTTTCATCTATGGATGAAATATAGTAGAAAGAAATAACTATGATCTGAATCCATGGTGGAGACCTATCATTAAATTGGAAGTAAAATAGGGATCCTTATCAGGTATGGTCACCCTATAGACTCCATTGAGTCTAGCCTATTCATTCAGATGATGTCTCAAAAAAACAACCATTGATATGCACTACATAAGGACAATAATGTGATATTATTTCATCAAATTATTCACTATCACCCATATAGTAATATAACCTCCCTGATCTATAGGTATACCGGTAATGAATCCCATCTATATTTCTTCCCACTCTTAATGGAAAACATCTAATGGCTATAGTAAACCATCAAAAATATGGTTCTTAACCATCACATACTAGAAGACCAAGAATTGAGAAACAAACTTTGTAATTGGATTATTCATCTAGTGAAACAAAAAAAACACTAAAAGATCAGTAAAACATTTTCATGTTGGGATTTACCTTCATATGAAAACTATAGAACACACAGAGAACAATCTCACACATCACTGGATTAATGAATTGTTATCCTAAGATAAACACCCCGTGTATCATAGTAATAGAACAACCATCAATGGAGTCACCATAAATAATTCAGTATGTCCACAACTTTACCTTAGAATCCCCCATCATGGATTCCTCTAACTAGTACATCATAGATGACTATGAATTCTTCTGAAAAGGACAACTTCCTCCTCAAACCTCGCCCATAACTTTATGAATTGGTAATTTTTCTTCCACAACTCTCTCAAAATCTATAGATTTATCCATGACATCACAAAAAGACTTCATGCTTAGAGATTCGTCCAAGACATCTATATTTATTATCATATAAAAATATTAGTGTAATTATATAGCATTAATTCCATCCACTGACACTGAAACAAGTCCATTTCACAATGTTATACAACATACCTTAGGCTCTTATTATTGGTAGAACCAAAAAAGCAGACTAATGAGTTAAGGTCACCACAACATCAAGGAAAACCCCAATAATGTAAATTCAAGTACATGGTTCAAATTATTAAAATCATGGGGAATAATATATAGAGACACAAAATAAAAAAATTGACCGCTATGAATTGGAAATTAGTGTTTCCCAAGACTCAAAGTTTCATAGATTACATCAAATTGAACTCCATATAATTGGAAATGAAGGGTTGGAGCACTGACCAACCACTGATTTAAGAAGTAAAAATATGCATGACACTTTTCAATCCACTAGATTACTAGATCTGTTTGGGATAAGGATATTACAGTTGTTACAACCAAAGATAATTCAACTACGATCCTCCAGTAAAAGCGTGAAAGATCATGGAAAATCTGTGCCTCTTCTATATTAATGGGGAATGTCAAAGACACAAAACCTATATCTTATAAGGGACAATAGACAGTTTTTTTGGGAAAATAAAATTCCCCATGAAAAAGATTTCATAATCCTAAAAACCACACATTAAAAACAATACTAAAATCTACTTGTAATAAAGAACTCCCCAAACATCATATAGATTTTATGTATGATCCTCCTCATATGCATATTCACAAGGAATCCATTGATGAAACCCATAGTGAGCATATCCAAGGACTCTTTGAACACTGGGTCCATGAACCCCCTGGACATAGCTAGAGTACTCGTCACACCGATCAACATCACAATGACCTCATATTTCACATGATGACAATGAAAAGTAGTAAATTAAATATCCAAATCCTGCATTGAAATATAATGATATCTTGAACAAAGAATTATTTTCAAGATCCAAAATTCTCTTTTTAGATTATAAGTTAAGTCATCAATCCAAATAAGAGGATAGAAGTTCATCAATATTACATGTTTAAAAGGATGACCATCAATTCAAAGATAAAAACATAAATTATATTTCTCAATGAACTAAATTTTTTCTCCCCATAATGACACAATTGGATGAGAAAAACCTCACTGAAATAGATCATTATGTTGTATTCAGATCTCTTACAAATCATAAGGTTCCATATAAGACAAATACATAGAGATAGGATATACTCCTATCTATAGCTTGATCCCAAACTCAATTTACCATAGATGAAGTAATTCTAAAACATCTTTCAAAAAGACATTAGGTTAAACTTCTACATAGTATGATACACTGACGTCTGAACTCCAATGATAATGAAATACACTCACAAATGAAGGATGAAAAAAGAAACACATGCCTCGGTCCCATCTCTTGTTATCTCTCACCAAAACAACAATTATATGTCTCATGTAGGATCATAAAACATAACCCACCTACGAAAGAAATACACTATATCATAAACCAAATATAAAAAATCCATACTGAGGATAATTTTATATGGATATGTTCACAAACATATGATGTCACCCCATGGGAGATTCTACTCCAAAACTATCTCAAAGAATCTCCATTCTTCAAACTAGTAAGATTGAGTTCCAAATAGAATAATAAATTCTAGAAGAACTGAATGCCTCTCTACCTCATTTCTGAAATCATGGAAGATGGTTGGGTGTATAATTGAGTTCATTTCTTCAAAATCAAACAAATCATGCACCCAAGTAGAAAATATGAAAAGGGTTCCTCAAATTATTTCTAGCACTCATGGACCTGGAAATAATAAAGAATGAATAGAACCATGACTTGATCCACACTCTCTTTGATCCTGCTAATGATAGGGTACAAGGCCCCACTCTACACTAGAAGGATTAGGATCATCTTAGTTTTATAATATCCATACTCTATCACTTATCTAATAATCCCAAGCCAAAACACTCTATTACTGCTACCTATTATTAAGTAGCCTCAAAAGGGTACCCTATAGAAAAGCACCTATTATAAAATGACTCTTCAGAATGTTATTACATTACCACCTATGATGACACCATCCTCTATAAGAAACACATCCATATGAAACCTTGAAATGGGAATGAATGTTTCCACTCTTAGAGAAAAGAGATGACGAGGGATGTGACCAACCCCTGGCAGATCGAGAACTATTTTTTCATCATAACTAGGAACAGAATGCCATAAATATTCTTGGTGATGAATCTAACATCCTATTTTCTGATAAAATTACAATTCAAAATGGATACCTCTCAATAACCTCTATTATATTTATCATGTTGATATATGTATTCATCATTAAATGGGTGACCTAGCACTAAATAAATTGAAGCGAAGCATCATCAAAATTCACCACCCATGCCTCATTAAAATGACACTGTCGAGTCTCTTCACCATTAAACGTGATTTAACCATATTGTAGAAAGGTCTTGAAAGAAATCCCAAACTATCACAAATGGAACACTGTAATCAAAATGTAATAAGATATTGGTGACATGTCGTCGTCATGGTTAAAGAATTACACATTTCTAAAAAATGGTCTCAAAACATCTCCCTCAAGACATCTTACTCCTCTCAACCTCCAAGGAGCATGAACCACCACATCTTGAGTACTCCACATATCACATTTATTGTTAAAAAAATCCAGTTCTCCTTCTAAGCACAGTTCAATCTAAAAGACAATTCAATCTACACCAACAAGTCTTCTATGAATTCATCTGATATGGAACCATCATTGTTTTTTAGACTCATGCATTGAGACAATCTGATTGTTTTCCTCTATGTTTTATCTTCTTTTACCTATACTCTGAGATGATCTTCTAGCACATTTGGATAAACATATTCTATGTGAACATGATGAGGATGTTGACATGGATCCATGCCCACAAAGAAAAAAAACTTTAGAGATCATAATACAATATTATGGAATATTTATAATAAACTAATTACCTATATATTTTTTATATTGTTAATGTTTTAACCTATGTCATAGTTATTCTATTTAGAACAAAGTAATTAAGAATATTGATTCCTGAAACATTCTTAGGAATTTACCTTGAAACTAGTATTACATCATTCAGTAGGCCTAGTATACTAAAATATTCATGAATTAGATCCAAGGAGGCCCAAAATAACAGATTTCTAATAGTTATATCAGGTTCAAATCACTAAATAAAAATAGATAAAACTAATTCCCAACTAATCCATTCAACATTACTTGTGACCAACCCCAAAACACATCCTATCACCAACTTAATCCATTGATACTAGTAATTTTAGAACCCATCCAAAAAAAAAATCTATAATAGAAATGAGATGATAACATCCTAAGTCCCACCTCTAGTTAGAAATGGGTTGGTGACTTAAACTGAGAGAATAAAAAAAAGAACATGGTAGGAATTCCCCTCTAATAGAAACTTGTAGAAGAGTGATATATGAAGGAATAAACAAAAAAAAATTCTTTATAAATATATATATATTGAAAACAAAAATAAAAAATATGAACATTCATATAATAAAAAAAATGTGAAATGAAAAATAAAAGTACCAAAAGTTAACTATAAAAAAATCACTAATATTTTTGTTTTATATATATCAAGACCAATGTCAAAACTACTACGGATGACCGTAAAAACATTTATATAAGCATATGTTGAAAATAATAGTATACATAATAGGATTTTCTAGGGAACCTCCCTTCATAAATGTGAAGAATGCATGATATAGAGCAATGAATAACATTGAAACTAACCCTTTTCCTACATAGGAATACTATGTTTCTAGACTGACCATGGATTTCATTCACCTTGTATCACATTAAGAAGAGCATATAATATAGTAATGAATCATCAAGGGTGTCATGCTTCCTCTTCAAAAATATTTTACAATTCATCAATAACATCACACATAATTATCCATCTATATCCAAAATATCCATCTCAAAGACACATATAAAATGAATCAAAACATTCACCTCGTTCAACACAACATCACATAATGCCATAATGAAATACCCATTTTACCTAAAATGTGACAAAGTAGTTTCTAGTATCTTCTATGATATGCATACATCGAGTATTATAACTCATTCCATTACAACACATACATTGATTATGCACCACAATCCATCACAACCTATTCATGTCATTCTAATAATAGTCATTTGGATAATATATCTAGTAATTCATGTTTGTGAATGAACCCAAATACATCACAATCATCTACAAACATATGTGGGAAATCAATCCTCTATGAAAACTAGAAATTTTAACTAACAATAGATGAGAGTGGGGCAAGTGGGTGTAGTCATCTATCCATCATCTCTCCATGATATTGAGGATAACATCCTCATAGAGTCCACTGGGTGTTAGTCAACCTAACCAACATGGGTAGTGAAATGTTTTTTATCAAGGAATATATATGATATAATATAACTCATAACCAAATAATGGGAATAACATAGTATTAGAATCATATGTACATAACATCACTTTGACTCCATCTTTCCATAACTAAAACTATATATCCTATAAGAATACAAGAATTTAAAAGATCTAAAATAATTACAGCATTTATTTATTCATTTTTTTTATTAAATATATTTATTATCCAATAATGAACCATTAAAATTAATCAATTTTATATTAAATTAATCATTATAGTAAATCACATTATCTCAAGGAATAATACAAAAAAGACCAATGTTTGTCAATATTAACATCATTTTTGTAATATAATTCCATCATCAACCAACCCCACATGTTAAATGCATATTTAATCACTATTAGAATTTTTGAAATAAGCAGTTACTGTAGGAAAATCACCCAAGATTACCATGATAAGTGAACATTTAAACTAAGACATCCATCTACCAAATATAGTGGGGAAAGGAATGTAGATATAGTAATAAACCTAACGATCAACCATTAAAGAGATTCATAAATGATAATCCCATCTCCCAAAATAAAATCACCAACTAGAAATATTAGCTTTAATTTCTTATATCATCTCTGGTTCTATCACTGATACCAAAATGCATATACTGATGCATCTCGCCATCATAGGATCCAACTACTATGACATTATCCAGGACACACTAACCAGTATATCACATCATTCGTACTTGGGTTAGCCTTCCCTGACTCACATCATGACCAAGCCTCACATCCCTGTATATCAATATCCATACCATACTTAGTTTTATCTAGATCATATCACAAAATATAATATAACATGAAATCATTGAAAACATGGAATCTAGGACCTCAAAACAAGGAATTTAGTATTTACTTGAAAATGTGCTCTCATAGCTCCCAAAATAAGGAATTATGTATTCTCATGAAAACATGTAACTCATGTATAAGATATAGTATTCATAACACCACTAGTTCATATTCCATCTTGAAATAATTGATACATTATTTATTGTTTCCAACTATGGGAAACCTAAGGAATCATTCGATAAAATGTACTAAAGGAGAAATGTGATCTTAACATCAAATTTCAACAACCCTATATAGATTAAATTCTAATGTTAATTTTTTTTAATATTATCAATGAGAATTAACAACATTGAAATTTTTTATCTATTCAAATAATAAAATGGTTGATCATTTTCATAATTTAACAAACAGAAGATTACCATTGTTCCTCTTCATTAATAACATATGAAAATTAATAAATAATTAATTATAGTTTTATGTTA
The DNA here is from genome assembly GCA_963277665.1 of Viscum album. NCBI lineage: Eukaryota > Viridiplantae > Streptophyta > Magnoliopsida > Santalales > Viscaceae > Viscum > Viscum album. The sequence continues at coordinate 1,725,727,812 of OY728131.1, read as the reverse complement.
TTTATGATTTTTCACATGCTTCTCCAGACATAATAACATATTAAAATTGTATAACATAGATATAACACTATCTTAAAAATAAGAGGAAAAAATATTATAGGATGAAGTATCAGCGTGTGATTTCTAATCAAATATTTAATATGAGTCAATAATATTGAGTTAATTCTACTTCAATACAATGGGATAAAGAATGATCAATTTTCAATTACGTATAAATTAATGGGATGAAATGAATATGATACCACAATGTCATCAATTTTCTTTGTAGGAGAATGGATCAATGATACAAATTCCCCTCACCTCTCCAAAATTAAGCTATATCCATACAAGGACTCTAATGAATAATCACACAAAAAACTAATAAACTTATTTAGAAATATAAAATAAGTAATTCATTTTAATGAAAAGAAGGAGCATGATTAAATTGATACTGAACAATAAAAGAGCATAAAAAATAGAGTTAAAACTCACCTTGGAACACCAAAGATCAATGACGAGAATAAAAGGATGGACTCTATGAATGGATTCTCAAAAATAGTGGGAATAAGGTTTACAACCACCTAGAATTTTTTAAAATCCATCTTATTTTGAATAAAATACCTAGCACTATTCCTTTTATAAATTTTATTATCTGCTAATTTACATGGTGTGTAATTATTACATGACATGTAATCATCGAGTTTCAGAAATTTTTGTAAGACACATCTCATCTAACATTTTAATCATGAATATTTACACATCATGAATTTCCCTATGAATCATCCTTTACATGATGAGAACTCCAACATACTTGATGTGAAAACCACTTACACGTCTTGAATTATCCCAACATCTAATCGATATAATCCAAACCCCTATAGACACACTCTATCACTCTATGAAGAACCACATGCTTAATAGACACAAAATGGTTCAGACTACATAGTTATAATCCCTTACAAATCTGGTAAATAATTTCTAGATTTATGTATTGATTTTTGGAATTGATTAGAATGAGATTATCATAATTAAATTTTTTAATGGATTCATAATATAATAACTACAATTTTTTCCATGAGAACTATTTTCTGTAAGAATCATTCAATTTTCCCTATTACTAGTGTTGGTCAGAGAAGGACACTCAAGAAGGTGGTGAATTGGGTTCCCATAAAAATTTTCTTTTAAAAATGGATATTTAAAATATTCCCCAAATTTAAAACCAAATTTTTTAGTTAATAAAAGTAGTGATATTATAATAGTCTAACTGTTCAACTAGTTTCTTAGAAGATTTATTATTTATCAATTTTAGAACTATGAGATATTGATAAAACTTTAGAAATTAATATAATAATCCAAAGTAGTTATAAACACTATCCAAGTCTATCTATTAATGTGAAATTTCGTTTTATGAAGTACTGGTAAAATCGAATTTTAATTTGAAAACACGGTGGAAAAAAACAAGAGGTTTAGTATCAAGCTGAGACTTAGTCCTCTCAACTTGGTGATAACCTTCAAAAAAGAAATCTATATAGATAATGTTTTTGATCCACACCATGTACTAGGGTTTACAATAATAGTTGACATATTTTACAGGTTATAAGACCTCTGCCACTATTCTTAATGAGAACAAAATTAAACTAGGTCACACAAGAACTCATTCACAATTCATCACGGGGTAAACAAGTGCAAAAGGACAGTTGAGTGAGGATATCTGGTATCCTCTAGTTTAGTGAAAAAGACAATGTTAGTTTTATAGGAAGATACACACACTACTAATAAATGTAACAAAATTTTACATAGTTGAGAAATAAGTATTACATAGAGTTTAGAAGGCTTTGTGTGTTATGTAGTTCACTCTGGACCCTTTGATGTATTAGAGTTGAAGATAGGGTCCTCTTATAAAGAAGATGCTAAAATAGAGAATCGTATATCACTATGTATTGTTTTATAGGAAGACGAGATATTGTCTCCTTCAGATTTGTTGGATTTTGTAGTGATGTTGGAATTTTTTTTGAACATCAGTTATACGGTTCAAAGTAAGAAGGAATGATGAATTCTTCATGTGTTCCTTATTTTTGTAAGTTTCTCTTGTGGGTTTTCTACATTGTTTACTCATATCATCTTGTGTATGTGTTTCATAAAATTATTATATGTATATATATATTCTTGGTGACAAAAAAATTTCTTGATTTGAGGTTGATGTTGTACTTTGTACTTCTGACATCCTCATTTAAGTTGTTTGTAAAAAAATCATTAAATTAGTTAGTCGCATTAAAACTCTCAAAATATTATTGTAATAAGTTATTTTAAATAATTGAAATTAAAACAATCTATCAATGAGTCCTCTGTCAGTATCTTCTTCTGTCGGTGACTCATTCCATTGGTGTTTCATTTTTTTTATTCCATGTGTCGGTGTCTCATCTTAACAGACGAGGAATCCTTGCATCGGTAGCACCATGAATCAGTAACTCCTTTTAACAGACTATTATTCCTTTCGTTAGTAGCACCGTGCGTTGGTAGGTTTTTGCATCGTTATTTCCTTAAATTGGTTTTTCCTTGCATCAGTAGGTCAATTTTATTGGTAGGTCCTTTCATAGGTAGGACATTGCATTAGTAGTTCAGTTGAACATTTAGTGTGTCATATCTTCTATCAGTTTCAGATTTTCATACCTATAAAATACTTCTTATTGGAATATCTTATATGATAAATAATAACATAATGTGTTAAACACATGTGTGATCATATATAATAATAATTACACATATTGAATCATAAATAAACATGACTGAAATTATAAGACATGATTATGAGGAATTGATATGATTTATGTAACGTCCCGAAATTTTTAATAATTTTTTTTCTTAATTTTGTGTGTTATTATATTTTATACACAACAAAACAATTTCATTTAATGAAAAGAGTATAATTAGAATGAGACTATTGGGTTTTGATGGTTATATGACTGTTGGTCAATATGACTTTTGGTAACTAAATGTTGTGATTATTGTCCATAAATACATGGGATATTTGTTAATTAATACAGAATGAAGATTCAATGGACTCATCCAGTAGTTTCGAGATGATTGAAGCCCATCTGACGAAACTTGGGAATGAGGTAGCACCACTAAAATTTTCTCTAGACCAAACCCTAGCCGAACTTCAATGTGTGTAGTTGGAACAGAATCACCTTCAGGAGAAGTTCAAGCTAATAGAAATCACCACTCGAGCAATGTTGGTCGATCCACCCTAAGATTCTATCACCTTAGTACACATTACACATATGTCCTATGCTGGTGTTATAGGGGGATATTTAATGAGACCTTAGCTTCTTTCTATAATCCTTTGATATAAATAAAACTTTTCATTTCTTCTTATGTTGATGTTTTTGAATATCAAGAGTTTGGATAAATATATGATGTATATTATTGATTTGTTTTGGAAAAAAGATATTTTAAATATTTATTTAAACCATAAATAATTAAAAATGTGAAATGATTTTCAAAAAATGGTCTTCCACAATTGTGTTAAATATGAAATTTGGAGTCTAATAAGATCAACATAATTTTTAGTGAATAGAAAATTATGAATAGTAGTTTTATCCTTATAATTATTAATGTGACCAAATGGGTTAAGTAACCTCATTTAAGAAAGTATTAATATAATTTAGGCACCGTGATTACGTAATGTGATTCAATAAAATAGGTAAATAACTGTTTCAGAAATTATTTGTGATGTATTAGTTTTTTGGATGAATAGTATTTTTATTTAATAGTTAAATTAAAATTATTTAGGAAATTATTTTCATAAAATGGAGTTCATTTTTGAAATCAGAGCATCGATATTTGGTTAAGGTGATTTTTTGGATTTTTCTAAATCAGTTGAATTTTCAATGAATTGTGTTTTTTATTTAAAATTTTATTTAAAAATATTTATAAAAATATTTTCAGAAAATGGAGTTTATTTTTAAAATCAGAGCATCAATATTTGGTTAAGGTGAATTTTAGGGATTTTTCTGAGAAAGTAGATTTTTTGGTAAATAGTGAAAATACAGTTTTGAGTTTCGGGTGTTAAATGATATGATTAAGGATGTAATAATTATGAAATCATTCTAGTCAACATATTAATAGTAATATAAGGTATTAGTTTTTCCAAGTGTCCAATACCATGGGAAAATACAATGGGAAACCCATGGGTTTTCCAATACCACTGATGAGGTGTCTCTTGGAAATTAATGCTTTGTTCCCTCACTTCTCCTATAAATACTAAGTCATTACCTCATTCATTTCATTTCAAAATCCACCCCATCAAAGTTAGGGACTCTTTACCTCCTATGGAGTCCTCCCAAGGTGCCCTCAAGCCTCCCAAGGTCCCAACATTCAAGCTGTTGAAGTTACTCTTCTAGGTAATGGAATATTTACCCCTTGTCTTTTTAGTCATGAATTCATTTATGTCGTGTCTTCTAATTTCCATCTCTCTAGGTTGAGGGTATATTATTATATGTTCCCATTATACTCCATTTAATTTCTAATTTTTGAGATTCCCTTTCCACTTGGATCAATTTGTTTTTTGAATTTTTAAGCAACGTCATTAGGCTGTAGAATTTCTCATAAAAGAAATCGCATCTTCTCTTTTATTTCAAGTTTTCTATTCTTGTGGTATGTCTTTCAAATATACTTTAGAGACCGGAAGCTTGACGTACATTACATTACATTTGCGGAATACTTAGTACATAACAAAAACACACACACAAGGATCGTAATAGTTTAGTGTCTTTGGAAACTCGGAATATAATCTTCTAATCCTGGTGAAAGATCTTCAACATCTCCCATAAAGATATTCCTTTTTTATACCTAAAACCATTCTTTATATCCTGGGGAAAAGTAAACATAAATGGGTGAGCTCAAATGCTCAGTAAGGGTAAACAAAATAAATGTCATTCACATCATATACATAAGAACATAACTTTTGGAAATCTTAACCTGCAAAAGAAATCATAATTTCATAACATGGGATAAATCATAGTAGTGAAAGGTAAACCCCAATAATCCTAACTTAAAAATGAAACTTTGTGGCATACACACATAATCATAAAGAATCATTTCTTGTTAGTCAAGACTCATTGCCAAGACTATCTTAGTGGACAAAGTCCCTTTCTGAACCGAGTCACCCTCGTTTCAGTCCTGTTTCACTGAACCGGTATAACCTACCATTCCAGCCATGTCTATCTCATGAGATATAAAATCTTTACCCAATGCATTGGATGGAGATATAGGTCCCACCCATCTCATAATGATACTATTCTTATGTGTGCCACAAAAACATAAATCATACATCATTGCATAACCCATGTAATAGAAATGGGAATCTTAAACATCATGACATCATAAAACAATTCATATAAGATAAAGGAATTCATAAAAATATTTCCATCACAACATAATCAAATCAATGTAATAATAGGGATAAAAACAGAACCCTTTATTATCTTAGATGGAAAATAATTTTGATAAAACACTTGAACTCCATTCTTGAGGAAAATATCCTTTCTACTTCAAAAACATTTTCCTTTCTTAACATGTCTTACAATTTGAAACTAAATGAAGTTGATTAAAAATAAACATGAAAACATGTAAAGGAAGATTCTTGGAAATAATGTTTTAAAAATCCATTCATGCCGTATAAGTTAAAAAAACATTCTTCGTACTTTTGTCGGAAAAGTCAAAAATTACCTCATACGAAAAACGACAAAAGATTCCTTTCATATCCTTTACTAAAAACTCACCAAAGGGTAAAATTTTATTTAAAAAATTGTAGGTGGATGGAAATAATATTACATATTGAGGGAACATGGATGTGGATGATAAAATACACCCCAGTAAATGCCAAAGTAAAAACAATCTCGGATAAAAATGAGATAGTGATATTTTCCCTTACCTTAGGTCTGATTTGCTTTGTACGTGTCCGAATCTCCTGTATAAAGGTTTAAATAATGTTATTGAATTATTACAGAATCATACATATTGATATGATATCATATATGGTCATATTCATAGCTTCTTATTAGTAATATTTCATTGTTACTTGTTACTCGGGTCTTTATTGCCTCTTGTTCTTCTGCGTGTTTTGCCGAATAAATTCTTATTCTTCTTTTAAGGTTATAGATACCTTATATCCAGAATGGTATTAGTGTAAAATATATCATATTTATTCATTCAATTCATTTATATAATTACTATGTAATGATGATCATGTAGAACGAGTCGCATCACATCGTGGAGACGGTATTCCGTACGTACGCACGCGCGATGATATTGTTCCCATGATCGTGGAATAATATTTAAGTGTATTTATACTATTTCAGTATCAATATCACTTTATAATAGTTATATATAGTATCTCATTACACCATTATACCCATCCTTGTAAGGTGATGGTGGAAAATAGATTACACCACGGCGTGGAGACAGTATTCCGTACGTACGCACGCGCGGTGATTTCATTTTTCCGTAGGATGGATAGAAGGTGAATTAGGGTTGTTTCATATTTATAATAATATATCTGTATGTAAGTAATACTGATGTTATTACTTTATCATGAAACAACTAAATAAGAATAAGTTGAAGAAGAAAGAAATTGAAAAGATCGGTAATGGATATTACCTCTTCTTTTAAACGCCTCTTTGAATCCTCCACTTAGGGAACTAAGATTGGTCTTTGAAGAAGACCGGGACCTCTAAGATTATTCTAGGGAAGTGGAAAAGGGATTTTGGTAGGGGTTGGCCGAGCATGAGTGCTCAAATTCGTGTGAGGAGGAGGGGGAGGAGGTGCCCTTTTATAAGGGAGGAGAGGGGCACCTTAGGAATATCTCAAAATATTATTTTATATTAAAGTCAAAATCGGTTTATAATGGTTCCAAAGGGTCTTATTTCGAAGGTAAAGTGGGTATGGGTCTAAATCCTATCAACCAATAGAATTTATACAAGTTTAGGTTATTATTTTAACCTTATCAATTAGATTTAACTCTAAGTTAAATAATTTAACTTTTACCGTGTCTTTTTGTTTTCTTACACTATATGGTTAATACACTTACTATAACATGCCAAAAGAACACCAAATTGTTTATTATTAATATATATATCCTTATCTAAGTCATTTGGCCGAACCTTAGATTTTTAGGAATAAAATAACAATTAATAATATAATATTTGATTTAAAAAATATTTTGTGTCAATTTTGACACTATTTGATATATGATTTTTGTGAAAGTAATAACAGAAATATATGTTCGACCCAAGTTGATTAAATCAACAATAATATATCATAGTAACCTATAATATTATTGGAATTCATAAAAAGTCTCAAATTATATTTATTTGGATATTTATAACATCAATTATGTCAATATTTCATTAATAAGATAATTATTGCATCATCGTTGTGTCGTAAATAAATTAAATTATTTAATATCTAAAAATTGAAAATAAAATACCATAATGTAGGAAAATTTTTTATATTTCTAATGAATATTTATAGTCTAATTTATCTTATGTATAACCCCATATTAAAAATGTTTTAGTAAATAAACTTTGATTTTAACTCTTTTAACCCTTCTTTAAATAAATTAATAATAAATGTCCTAATCTAATCCATGTGGGCCTAAATGGTCATATTTTATTCCTAAGTTTGTTTTTGGTCGAATTAAACTTGTCCAATAGAATTAGGACATGTGTTAGGGTAATAATAATATCATTTCTACCCTTAATTACCCTATTTACTTTTAACCGTGGAAAAAAAAGTAAAAAGTTACTATTCACCAAAAAATTATTTTCATCTCATTGAACCAAATTTTACTTACTGAAATCAACCGTGTCTCTCGGATTTTTGAAATTCCACTCACAGAAGCGGTAAAATTACGTTTTATAAACAATTCGGTGTTTTTTAACTACCACTTAGTGGTTTCACTATTCATCAAAAATTGAAAGTTTTCAGAAAAATACCAAAAATTAGGCCTAAGATATATTTGATATTATGAACTCAAAAATGATGTCTATTTTAGAAAATTCAAAACATATCAGTTGCATTAACTAATTTAAAAATTAATTTCCGTCGTCAAAACAAACAGCGTGTTTTTAAGAGATAATAACTATCAAAAGATTGAAACTTGTTTATAACTGGTTTAAATGTGAAATTACATCCAATGACCATCATTGTATTAAATTGTAAAAATATATTCTAAATATACTTTAAAACCACTAAAATTAATAATTTATCACTATTAATTATTTCGATTGAAAAAGTTGTTTTTAATTAAAATTTAGTAATTTTCACTATTCATCAAAATATGAAAGTTATCCGAAAATTACCAAAATTTCACCTTAGGCTAAATTCGATACTCCGAATCCAAAAATGAAGTCTATTTTGAGAGATAAAATTTCTAAAATTTTAAAAGGTGGTTATTACTATTCATAACGGCTAGTTTTAATAATATTTTAATAGCATATCGTTGTTTAGAGAAACTTGGTATTGCGTACTACACACGCTATCGAGGAAGGTCGCGATTGCGTGTAATGAAAGGAAAGTCAAGGATGCTTGTTGTGCAAGCTCCTTTTAGTGTAGCATACAACACAAGACATTAATGAAATTAAAAAGAATATTTTTCATAAAATCTCAGGGTGTTACATTCTACCCCCCTTAAAATGAATTTCGCCCTCGAAATTCGTCGGGGTTATAAATGGTTTACTATTCGAATGTTTCATTAATCAAAACCCACATCGTAAAAAGGAATACCAAAACCAATATTTAAAAACAAAAGTATGAAACGTAATGGTTACCCAAATAAACTAATCACTGGGTTTCCACATAGGTTAAAATATGGATATGGAAGAGAAATCTAACCATCATGTTCTGATGGAGAGTGGTAGAGAACATGGATATGGAAAATCCAACAATCACAACTCCATAAATTTGTGACAATATAAGGTACCATCTGATTAATCAGATATAAGAGCACTAGGACAACATTTTTGGTTTTCAAGATCGTTTCCCTAAAGTGGAAGAATTTGAATTAGAATAAATACTTACTTTATTTTGGTACAATCTCACTGTTGTTCATGCCTTGAACAATCTCCACTTCATCTCTTAAATAAATGAAGTTTAATTTGTTATTCGTGAAGTGTTAATTGATCATGTGATAGAATGATGGGTCATTCCATCTGTTTCAAACCAAAGGTTAGCAAAAGTTATCAAATATACATAAGTCCATCTATGGTGAGGTTAATCGTATACGATTCCAAGAATGAACCTATACTTCATTTATCATACCGCATAATAAAATAAAACTAGTTTCTACTAAACAGGGACTTCCTGTAGGCCAGTGGTAGGCGATAAAGGACAGTCGCACTTCGGTTGTGGGTTCGATTCCCACAGCCTTGTCCGACGCGATGGGTTGTCGCCCGTCCTGAAGGTTGTCCTTTTTCTAAAGCTATATTACTATAACATCACATCAATAATATCGAAAAAAAACTTCTATCCTTAAACAACACTTACTTATGTCTAACATAATCCATTCTAGTCTTTAGGCTTATCCATAATACTGCAGTCCATTCTCATAATATAGTGAAAACAATTACCAGAGATTTAATACCATCGTTGATCCCCATATATCATAAGATATGTCTTGTTGGTCACATTCCAAACATTCAAAGTCCTTAATCATGTATTCTCTTAAATACCCATTGAACCTTATTGAAAACATGAATGCAGTTAAAAGTTAACACCTTCCACATACCAAAATCCTCAAAATTCTATATACTCAAACCATGATATCACTTAGTCCTTATATCAATCATGAGCTCATGAATACTGTTAAACATTTCATTTTCTCGTTTTCCCTTCATTATGCGCATATCTTCTTATTTCCAAAAATATCTCAATCACTTTGAATACCACATTAGACCAATACATAAATATTCCAATACTCCACGATACAACATTATTTTGGAATCACATTACATAAACACTTAATCATTCCACCACATCGTTTTCATATTCAACATCGCCAATAGTGATCGCATGTGACTTCCCTTTGTCCTTTTCCTTAAGCGGTTGCTCATGTCGATCATCACTAACCCTTGGATTAGGGAATTTATTAGCATAATGCCCCATTTCCTTACACTTGAAGCATTGAAATGTTGGTGGTGCGTTCTCTGCAGTGTTTGCTTTATTCACATCATTAGAAACCATTTTTCCATTAATTCGACACTCAGCTGCTCGATGACCTTCTTTTCCACACTTAAAACATTTTCTAGTCCCTTTAAGATAATCTCCACCATGATTCTATCCACACTTTGTGCATAAGGAAACATTCATCTTCTTTTCACCATTATTCTGAGATTTCTCCTTGAACTCCATCTTTCGTTTCTTTTCAAAACCATAAGATGGATATGTAACACCAACTTCCATTTCTACCTTCATAGAAAAACGTACAATTTCTTCATAGATACTGAAGTCTCTTATATATAATGCCCTTCGAAGACTTGGTTTTAAGCTACTGAAAAATTGATCAACTTTACTTTCAGGTTGGATGAAAATGCCAGATTCATACCTTGCAAGTCTTGTAAAATTCGCTTCGTATATACCAACAGATTCATCAACCTTCTACTTCAGCTCAAGAAACTCCTTTTCCATCTTTGTTCGAAGAATACGAGGGAAGTAATTACAGAAAAACAAGTTCTTGAACTCGTCCCATTCCATGGACTCAATTTCATCTCTTGGCCTCGTATTCTTGATAAGATTCCACCATTTATCAGCTTCACCTTCCAAACGATATACTGCTAAGATGACTTTATCATGTTCAGAACATTGAAGAACTGAAAATATCTTTTCAGTGGTACTGATCCATTGTTCAGCAACATGTGGATCGGAAGTCCCACTAAAAGAAGGTGGACATTGCCTCATGAAGGACTCAATAGAATATTGTTCCCTTCTCTGCTCATTTGGAAGTCCAGAATGATTCATAACTTGTGTAAGTATAGCAATAAGATTTTGCACTCCATCTCCCATAACATTTGTTTGTTCAGGAGGACAATCATTGCATTGTCCATTGCATTGATCAACACGGTTCCTTCGGGTTCCAGCCATCGTCTAAAACCCAAAATGAATAGTGTGAGAGGCAAAAATCATGCTAGGGAAAACAACATTATAAAGGGGGAGTATCCTCAATATCTAACTTCTTAGGTTAAATTCTATGATCGTTACCGTAGTTCTAGGACTGTATCTTATACGTATACTTATCCTTAGGGACATCCCTAGACATACCTTAGAAATATCTCTAGGGATATCACTAACGCTTTCACATCCTAGTTTCCAAAGGTTGACTAAACCTTTACACTGATACCAACTGTAGAGACCCGAAGCTTGACGTACATTACATTACATTTGCGGAATACTTAGTACATAACAAAAACACACACACAAGGATCGTAATAGTTTAGTATCTTTGGAAACTCAGAATATAATCTTCTAATCCTGGTGAAAGATCTTCAACATCTCCCATAAAGATCTTCCTTTTTTTATACCTAAAACCTTTCTTTATATCTTGGGGAAAAGTAAACATAAAAGGATGAACTCAAATTCTCAGTAAGGGTAAACAAAATAAATGTCATTCACATCATATACATAAGAACATAACTTTTGGAAATCTTAACCTGTAAAAGAAATCATAATTTCATAAAATGGGATAAATCATAGTAGTGAAAGGTAAACCCTAATAAACATAACTTAAAATATGAAACTTTGTGGCATACACACATAATCATAAAGAATCATTTCTTGTTAGTCAAGACTCATTGCCAAGACTATCTTAGTGGAAAAAGTCCCTTTCTGAACCGAGTCACCCTCGTTTCAGTCCTGTTTCACTGAACTGGTATAACCTACCATTCCAGCCATGTCTATCTCATGAGATATAAAATCTTTACCCAATGCATTGGAGGGAGATATAGGTCCCACCCATCTCATAATGATACCATTCTTATGTGTGCCACAAAATCATAAATCATACATCATTGCATAACCCATGTAATAAAAATGGGAATGTTAAACATCATGACATCATAAAAAAATTCATATAAGATATAGGAATTCATAAAAATATTTCCATCACAACATAATCAAATCAATGTAATAATAGGGATACAAACAGAACCCTTTATTATCATAGATGGAAAATAATTTTGATAAAACACTTGAACTCCATTCTTGAGGAAAATATCATTTCTACTTCAAAAACATTTTCCCATCTTAACATCTCTTACAATTTGAAACTAAAAGAAGTTGATTAAAAATAAACATGAAAAATTGTAAAGGAAGCTTCTTGGAAATAATTTTTAAAAAATCCATTCATGCCGTATAAGTTAAAAAAAACATTCTTCGTACTTTTGACGGAAAAGTAAAAAAGTACCTCATACGAAAAACGACAAAAGATTACTTTCATATCCTTTACTAAAAACTCACCGAAGGGTAAAATTGTATTTAAACAATTGTAGGTGGATGGAAATAATATTACATATTGAGGTAACATGGATGTGGATGATAAAATACACCCCAGTAAATGTCAAAGTAAAAACAATCTCGGATAAAAATGAGATTGTGATATTTTCCCTTACCTTAGGTCCGATTTGATTTGTACGTGTCCGAAGCTCCTGTATAATGGTTTAAATAATGTTATTTACTTATTACATAATCATACATATTGATATGATATCATATATGGTCATATTCTTAGCTTCTTATTAGTAATATTTCATTGTTACTTGTTACTCGGGTCTTTATTGCCTTTTGTTCTTATGCGTGTTTTGCTGAATAAATTCTTATTATTCTTTTAAGGTTATATATACCTTATATCCAGAATGGTATTAGTGTAACATATATAATATTTATTCATTCAATTCATTTATATAATTACTATGTAATGATGATCATGTAGAACGAGTCGCATCACATCGTGGAGACGGTATTCCGTACGTACGCACGAGCGATGATATAGTTCCCATGATTGTGGAATTGTATTTAAGTGTATTTATACTATTTCAGTATCAATATCACTTTATAATAGTTATATATAGTTACTCATTACACCATTATACCCATCCTTTTAAGGTGATGGTGGAAAATAGATTACACCACGGCGTGGAGACGGTATTCCGTACGTACGCACGCGCGGTGATTTCATTTTTCCGTAGGATGGATAGAAGGTGAATTAGGGTTGTTTCATATTTATAATAACATATCAGTATGTAAGTAATACTGATGTTATTACTTTATCATGAAACAACTAAAGAAGAAGAAGTTGAAGAAGAAAGAAATTGAAAAGATCGGTAATGGATATTACCTCTTCTTTTAAACGCCTCTTTGAATCCTCCACTTAGGGAACTAAGATTAGTCTTTTAAGAAGATCAGGACCTCTAGGATTATTCTAGGGAAGTGGAGAAGGGATTTTGGCAGGGGTTGGCCGAGCATGAGTGCTCAAATTGGTGTGAGGAGGAGGGGGAGGAGGTGCCATTTTATAAGGGATGAGAGGGGCACCTTATGAATATCTCAAAATATTATTTTATATTAAAGTCAAAATCGGTTTATAATGGTTAAAAAGGGTCTTATTTAGAAGGTAAAGTGGGGATGGGTCGAAATCCTATCAACCAATAGGATTTAGACAAGTATAGGTTATTATTTTAACCTTATCAATTAGATTTAACTCTAAGTTAAATAATTTAACTTTTACCGTGTCTTTTTGTTTTCTTACACTATATGGTTAATACACTTACTATAACATGCAAAAAGAACCCCAAATTGTTTATTATTAATATATATATCCTTATATAAGTCATTTTTCTGAACCTTAGATTTTTAAGAATAAAATAACAATTAATAATATAATATTTGATTTAAAAACTATTTTGTGTCAATTTTGACACTATTTGATATATGATTTTTTTGAAAGTCATAACAGAATTATATTTTCGAACCAAGTTGATTAAATCAACAATAATATATCATAGTAACCTATAAAATTAGTTTAATTCATAAAAAGTCTCAAATTATATTTATTTGGATATTTATAACTTCAATTATGTCAATATTTCATTAATAAGATAATTACTGCATCATCGTTGTGTCATAAATAAATTAAATTATTTAATGTCTAAAAATTACAAATAAAATACCATTATGTATGAAATCTTTTTAGCTTTCTAATGAATATTTATAGTCTAATTTATCTTATTTATAACCCCATATTACAAATGTTTTAGTAAATAAACTTTGATTTTAACTCTTTTAACCCTTCTTTAAATAAATTAATAATAAATGTCCTAATCTAATCCAAGTGGGCCTAAATGGTCATATTTTATTCCTAAGTTTGTTTTTGGTCGAATTAAACTTGTCCAGTAGAATTAGGACATGTTTTAGGGTAATAATAATATCATTTCTACCCTTAATTACCCTATTTACTTTTAACCGTGGTAAAAAAAAGTAAAAGGTCACTATTCACCAAAAAATTATTTTCATCTCATTGAACCACATTTTACTTACTAACATCAACCGTGTCTCTCTGATTTTTGAAATTCCACTCACATAAGCGGTAAAATTAAGTTTTATGAACAATTTAGTTTTTTTAACTACCACTTAGTGGTTTCACTATTCATCAAAAATTGAATGTTTTCAGAAAAATACCAAAAATTAGGACTAAGCTATATTTGATATTATGAACTCAAAAATGATGTCTACTTTACCAAATTCAAAACATATCAGTTGAATTAACTAATTTAAAAATTAATTCCCGTCGTCAAAACAAATAGCGTGTTTTTAAGAGATAATAACTACCAAATGATTGAAACTTGTTTATAACTGGTTTAAATGTGAAATTACATCCAATGACCATCATTGTATTAAATTGTAAAAATTTATTCTAAATATACTTTAAAACCACTAAAATTAATAATTTATCACTATTAATTATTTCGATTGAAAAAGTTGTTTTTAATTAAAATTTAGTAATTTTCACTATTCATCAAAATATGAAATTTATCCGAAAATTACCAAAATTTAACCTTAGGCTAAATTCGATACTCCGAATCCAAAAATGAAGTCTATTTTGAGAGATAAAATTTATAAAATTTTTAAAGGTGGTTATTACTATTCATAACGGCTAGTTTTAATAATATTTTAATAGCATATTGTTGTTTAGAGAAACTTGGTATTGCGTACTACACACGCTATCGAGGAAGGTCGCGATTGAGTGTAATGAAAGACAATTCAAGGATGCATGTTGTGCAAGCTCCTTTTGGTGTAGCGTACAACACAAGACATTAATGAAATTAAAAAGAAAATTTTTCATAAAATCTCGGGGTGTTACATATCCATATCATGTTATTATCTAAATTTTATTCTGTATTTATACTGTATTATAATTTATTTATGAGTGGGTTACTCTTGTAGCCTCTCTTATCAATATTCTCTAAAACCTTGTTATATAGCTGTTGTGCTGCAGAAACTTCGACTCAATATTTATATCTCTTTCTCTCCATAAATACACTTGTTTTATTTATGTGAATACCCAGACATATTTAGTTTCATTGTGTGTTCATAAATATATAAATATGATTTATTTTATTCTGTAATTGATATATATATAACCCTCACTCCCTTTCCATCGGTTATAAATGAACTAATGATCTCATTTTTAAGAACTTTTAAAACGTCACTATCTAGAAATGAAACCCATTTCTTTTATTATCCATGATTTATTTATGAAATGTTTTATTATGATATATGTGGATAAAATTAAAGTAAATACATATTAAGTGTGAGCTCTGATAGCTCTCCAATGCATTGGCTAAGGAATTAATCTCTAGAGATGACAAGTTTCACGATACCTTGGTGAATAACCTTGGTAATTTTTACGACACATTGGGGATAGACCTTGTTGATATGTTCATGAATGTCAAAAAAAATGTTTTAGCAACATATTCAAGTTATGTTCCATGTTTGTTTCATTATAATATTCATATACTTCAATTCCTCATGTCTTTTTGTTTTTATTCAAGTTCTTATTGATATCACAAGTACACTAATTCCATTATTTACCCTTACTGGGCCTTCTGCTCACTCTTTCCTTTGATGTATGTCTGCAGGATATGAGATGCAGTAATTATAAATAAGATTAACCTATTATTAAGCCTTACAAGTTGTTTAGAATAATTTTTTATGTTGTTTTAATTTATTATGTTCCTGATTCCGAAGACACTAGACTTTCAAGATCCTCTGTTTGTAAAATGTAATGAAATGTTATGTAATAAAAAGGCGGGATGCCATAGTTGGTATCAAAGGATGGTTTAGTAATTTATGGAAATTAGGATATGAAAACATTAAGAAAACCCCTATATGAAAGTTTAAATATAGATAATCTTCTTGGTATTTTGGTGAGTATAGAGTTAGTGGTTTATCAATCAAATACATCCATGTCAAGATACGAGCAGGTAGAGGCGAATCTGGTATAGATGTACATAGGGGTAAATCTTGAAAACACCGCTTGGAGCTAGACTCAAATAAAAATTGGTTAACGACAATAGTCCTTTCTACACTTTTGGTTACAAAACTCCTCGGTGATATGTTTGGTTAATCGCAAGATATTTGTGAATCTTTATGAAAGAATTATTGAGAAATGTAATTGTCTAAGCATGATGTTTTAAAACATAAAATTCTTTGTAGTTAAAAGAATTGTAAATGAAATTAGTTTCTCATGAAGGGTTTATTCTTTTAGAAAATTTCCCCATCATCCAAGAATACATTGTCATATTTCCTGATGAGTTACCCGTACCTCCCCCAGAAAGAGAGGTAGAGTTCTCCATTGAACTCATGCCTGGATCTCATCCGATATCAAAGACCCTCTATAGGATGTCAAATTTGTATCTAGAGGAAATAAATAAAACACTCCATGATCTATTGGATAAGGGGTTTATCTGACCGAGTGTTTCTCCTTAGGGAGCACATGTTCTCTTTGTGAAGAAGAAGGATGGATCAATGCGGTTATGCATTGATTATAAAGAACTGAATAGGGTCACAATGAAGAAAAAATACACTCTTCCAAGAATTGATGAATTATTTGACCAACATCATGGGGCTCAATTCTTCTCTAAGATTGATCTTCGATCTGGTTATCATCAATTGAGGGTGAAGAAAGAAGATATTCTGAAAAATGGCTTCAATTAAGATATGGCCATTATGAGTTTGTTGTTATTCCCTTCGGACAGACTAATGCTCTTACTATCATTATGGATTTGATGAATAGAGTCTTTAAGGACTTCCTTGATAACATTGTGATAGTTTTTATTGATAACATTATGATATATTCCAAAAGTTGTGAGAAGAATGAGGATCATATATGGGCTATTTGACAAACTCTATAGAAGGAGAGGCTTTTTGGGAAGTTCAGTAAATGTGAATTCTGGTTACAACAATTTTCCTTCTTAAGGATCACTGTTACAAATGAAGGAATCACATTTGAACCTGCAAAGACAAAAGTTGTAGAGGAGTGGCCTCATCCTACAACAATAACTGAGATTCGAAGTTTCCTTGGATTATCAGGATATTATAAGAGGTTTGTGAAAAAAATTTCATGACTTTCTAATCCATTAACCATGTTAACTTGAAAAGGTGTCAGATTCATTTGGAAAAGAAGTGTGAGGAAAGTTTCTAAGAGCTGAAGAAGGGATTGGTTAATGAACCCATGTTAACTCTGAACTCAAGTAGATAAGTATTCTTTATTTTTAGCGATGCATCTCTCAAAGGGAAGGGGTGTGTCCCAATGAAAATTGAGAAGGTCATTGCTGATTCATCTTGACAGTTGAAGACTCGTGATCAGAATTATCATACGCATGATCTGGAGCTGGCTGCTGTTGTTTTTTCTATGAAGATATGGAAGAACTATCTTTAAGGGGAGAAATGGGATATATACATAGACCATCAATGTTTGAAGTATATTGTCACACAAAATGAATTGAACATGAGACAGAATAGATGGTTTTAACTTCATAAAGACTATGATTGTTCAATTCATTATCATCCTGAAAGAGAAAACAATGTTACTGATGCATTGAGCAGGAAAGACCCAGTTGTTCTTTCCATGATTACGATTCAAAGAGATCCTTTGATCAATAAACTAGTAAATCTGGACATGGGAATTATAATGGAAGAGACATCATCAACCTTAACCCAAATTACTTCTCAAACATCATTACTGGAGAAGATCTTGAAAGCTCAGAAAGAAGATCCTTTGTTACAGAAGAAGTTTGAAGCTGTAATGGATGGGAAGTTTCTTGAGTTCAGTATTGATCAAGAAGGTGTACTGAAATTTTTTAGAAGATAATGTGTTCTATCTATTCCAGAAATAATGAAGGAGCTGATGGATGAAGCTCCTAGATCTACATTCTCTAAACATCCTGGAAGCACAAAAATGCATAGGGATCTTCGTGATCATTTTTTGTAAGATAATATAAAAAGAGAGATTGCAGACTACATATCAAGGTGCTTAGTACGTCAGCAAGTGAAGGAAGAGCGATAACTACCTAAATGGGTATGGCAACCACTACCCATACCAGCACGGAAGTGGGACAATATCACTATGGACTTTGTCACTAGTCTCCCAAGAACGTCCAAAGGAAACAATGCGATATGGGTTATTGTGGACCGTCTCCAAAAGACTACCCATTTTATCTCTATTTGGGAAGATTTATCCGTTAATAATCTTTCCACGATTTACGTGAAGGAAGTGGTAAGTTTGCACAGAGTTCCACTTTCTATCACATAGGATCGTTATCCATGGTTCACATAAATATTCTGGAGAAGTCTTCAACATTCTTTGATCACATAATTGAATTTCAGTATGGCCTATCACCCCCAAGATGATGTATAATCTAAAAGGACTAATCAAAAACTCGAGGAAATACTGAGAACATGCTCAATAGAATTTAATGGTGGATAAGATCAACATCTACCTTTAGTTGAGTTCTCTTACAACAACACCTGCCACTCGAGCATTCAAATGGCACGCTACGAAGAACTATATGGGAAGTAATGTAGAACTCTTACTTGTTGGGGTGAATCTAGTGAGAGAAAGATTCTCGGGCCTGATCTTGCGCAAGAGATGATAGAAAAATTCCATGCCATCCAGCAACATATTAAGGCTGCTCAGAGTCGAAAAAAGAGCTATGCCGACAACCATCAAAGGGTCATGGAGTTTTATGTTGGTTACAAGGTCTTTCTTCAGATTTCACCATTTAAGAGAGTGATGTGGTTTGGGAAAAAAGGAAAGCTCATCCCTAGGTACATTGGCCCCTATGAAATCCTTGATCGCGTGGGAGCAGTGGCTGATCGGTTTGTACTTTCTACAAATCTAGCACAAGTTCATGATGCCTTCCACGTATCCCTCTTGAAGAAGTACATACATGACCCTTCACCTGTACTAAACCCAGAGGTGGTACAAATGGAACATGACCTCTCTTATGAGGAGCATCCGGTGGAGATCTTGGATCGTAGAGACAAGGTTCTACGTAACAAGACTACCCACCTTGTTAAGGTGTTTTGTAGAAACAAAAAATATGAAAAAGCCACGTTGGAACCAGAGGAGTCTATGAGGCAGAAGTAACCACATGTTTTTTCTTCTGAGGGTACGAGTTAAAAATTTTGGGGATGAAATTTCTTAAGGGGGGAAGAATGTAATGACCCAAACTTTTTAATAATTTTTTTTCCTAATTTTCTGTGTTATTTTATTTTATCCTCAACAAAACTATATCATTTGATGAAATGAGTATAATTGAAATTAGACTATTGGGTTTCGACGGTTATATGATTATTGGTCAATATGACTGTTGGAAACTAAATGTTACAATTATTGTCTATAAATACAACTGATCTATTTTAATTAATACAGAAAGATTATTCGATGGCCTTATCCATTAGTCTCGGGCCGATCGAATCCCATCTGATGGAACCTGAGAAGGAGGTAGCAGCACTAGGCTTTTTTCTAGACCAAACCCAAGCCGAAATTCAACATGTGAAGCTAGAATAGAATCGCCTTCGGGAGAAGTTCAAGCTAATAGAAATCACCACTTGGGCAATGTTGGCCGAGCCGCCCCAAGATTCTATCACCTTAACACACCTTACACTTTGGTCCTATGCTGGTGTTATAAGGGGAAATGTAACGAGACCTTAGCTGCTTTCTATAATCCTTTGATATAAATAAAACTTTTTATTTCTTCTTATGTTGATGTT
Source organism: Viscum album (assembly GCA_963277665.1). NCBI lineage: Eukaryota > Viridiplantae > Streptophyta > Magnoliopsida > Santalales > Viscaceae > Viscum > Viscum album. Next base: position 1,725,707,511 of record OY728131.1, on the reverse strand, counting down.
TTTGAATCTCAAGTGTTCGGATAAATATATGATTTATATTATTGCAGAGTTTTGAAAAAATGATATTTTAAATATTTATCAAAACCATAAATAATTAAAAACGTGTAATTATTTTCAAAAAACGGTCTTCTACAGTTGTGTTCAGTATGAAATTTAGAGTCTAATAAGATTAACATAATTTTTGGTGAATAGTAAATTATGAATAGTGAATTTACGCTAAAAATTAGTGATGTGACCAAATGGGTTAAGTAACTTAACTTAAAAAAGTATTAATATAATTTAGGCACCTTGATTAAGTGACGTGATTCAATAAAATAGGTTAATAACTGTTTCAGAAATTATTGGATAAGTATTAGTTTTTTGGATGAATAATTATTTTTATTTAAAAATTAAAATAAAAATATTTAGAAAATTATTTTCATAAAATGGAGTTCATTTTTGAAATCAGTGAATCGATATTTGGTTAAGGTGAATTTTTGTGATTTTTCTGAAACAATTGAATTTCTAGTTAATAGTGTTTTATATAAAAATTAAATATAAAATATTTATAAAAATATTTTTTTTAAAATTGAGTTCATTTTTTGTAATCAGAGCATTGATATTTGGTTAAGGTGAATTTTTGGGATTTTTCTGAGAAAGTTGAATTTTCGGTGAATAGTGAAAGTACAATTTTGAGTTTCGGGTGTTTAATGACATCATTAAGGATGTAATAATTATGCAATCATTCTGGTCGACTTATGAATAGTATTATAAGGTATGAGGTGTCCCAAGTGTCCAATACCATGGGAAAATACCATGGGAAAGCACATGGTTTTTCCAATACCACCGATGAGGTGTCCCTTGGAAATTAATGCTTTGTTCCCTCACTTCTCTTATAAATACTAAGTCATTCCCTCATTCATTTAATTTTTAAATCCCCCCAAATGAAGTTCTGGTCTTTTTACCTCCCAAGGAATCCTCCCAAGGTCTCGAACTTCACGCTTTCTAAGTTACTCTTCAAGGTAATGGAATCTATCACCCTCCTTTTTTAGTCATGAATTTCTTTATGTAGTGTCTTCTAATTTCCATCTCTTTATGTTGAGGGTATGTTCATATATTTTTTCATTACTATCCATTTCATGTATAATTTTTTATATACCCTTTCCACTCTCATCAATTTGTTTTCTGAATTTTTATGTGACACCGTTAGGCTGCCAAATTTCTCGTAAAAGAAATCACATATTCTCTTACCTTTCAAGATTCGTTTTCTTATGGTATGTCATTCAAATATACATACCATGATCTAATGTGCATGTTCTTATGTATTTATACTATATTATTTTTTATTTATGTGTGGGTTACTCTTGTACCATCTCTTTTCAATGTTCAATAAAACCATGTTATATAGTTGGTGTGCTGCACAAATTTCGCGTCAAAAATTATATCTCATTCTCTCCAGAAATTCTCTGGTTTTATTTACTTGAATACCCAGAACTATTTCGTTTCTTTGGGTGTTCATAAATATATAAAGATTATGTATTTTATTCTGTTATTGAATTACATATAACCCTCACTCCCTTTACATGACGTATAAATAACATAATGATCTTATTTTTTAGAATTTTTAAAACATCATGATCTTGAAATGAAACCCATTTATTTTATTCTACCAGGGTTATTTATGAAATGTTTGATTATGATATATGTGAATCACATGAAAGTAAAGACATATTAAGGGTACGCCCTGATAGTGATCCAATGCATTGGGTAAAGAATTAATCTCTAGAGATGACAAGTTTGAGGATACCTTGGTGAATAACCTTTGTAATTTTTATGACACCTTGTGGATGGACCTTGGTGATATGTTAATGAATTTCTAAATGAAATTTCGTTCCCACAAATTAATGTTACCTTCCATTTTCTTTTCATTATGATATGCCTATAATTCCATTTCTCATGTCTTAATTATTTTATTCAAGTTCTTATTGATATCACAAGTACATTGATTCCCTTGTTTACCCTTACTGGGCCTTCTACCCACCCTTCCCTTTGATATATATCTCTAGGATTTGAGATGCAGTAACTGTACATATGATGAACCTATGATGAAGCCTTACAAGTGGGATATAATAATGTTTTATATTGTTTTCATGTATTATGTTCCTGATTTCCATGACACTAGACTTTAAAGATCCTATGTTTGTAAAATTTAATAACAAGTTATGTAATAAAAAGGATGGATGCCATAGTATCTGATTATTAAAACCACTAATACTATAGAGTGTGGAAAATAGTCTCTTTTGGGCCAAAAACATGGACCACTTCTTCGGTGGTAGTGGTACAATTTTTTTAATTCAAATGTCCTACTGCACTTCTAATGTGACAATGCTTTTTGTGTGAATTTCCAAAGGGGTTAATCAAGTTATGAATGAATTTAAATCGATTTTAATTGAATATTTTATACTACCATAATCTCCATCAATGGTTATGATTCTGTATAGAAGACTGATTTGACAATGATAAAAAATGTGACTATTGAATGTCTCACATGATAATAAGTTTAATTTATCGACAATTTAATGGAAAAGGAAGATGATTGTTTCATAAACCAATGTTATACATGGTCTATAACATAATATTTCATTCTAGTTTAAGGAATCTATATGAAAAATAAAAAAATTAATCGATCAAAAAAAGAATCTTTCCAATATTGTAATATTTGGAATAAACTATTCCATTAAAAAATATACTTGAAGGTTAAACACTTTTCAGTTCGATCAAATATGAAATGAAGATATAAATCCAATGTTTCAAACAATCAAAATAAATTTTTATATTATCTTGTTGAGCATTCATGATGATATGGAGAATGTGATGTGTAGTTATAAGAAATCATGGCTATAATATTGATGAAATCAAATTAGTTTAGATATTAACCCAATTTAAAATATATATTTTTGTGATGATAATTCCTTATCCAAGTGGATTATAATTTTCATACAAAAGATAAAAATGATCACATTGGATATTAATGATGAAATATGTTAATTATAAAAGGATTAATGATGTACTGTCTATTGAACAAAGACTCGAAGATTAATTAAATCAATCACATAAAAGATTCACTTGAGCCTACTTTCTTATGTGAATATGACAAAAGTTAGTTTCAATTAAAAGGATGAGGATTTCAAATTAAGATAGGAAATAAAATTTTGATACTGATAATCAACCATTATAGAAATAATTCCAATTGAAAAAAGGTATCTGAGCCAACTATAGTTGGATGGGTGTTTAGAGCTATGATTTATAAAATCAGTGGTTCGATCTCACATAGGTGATTTTTGATTTATCGATGTTGTTGGATGAAGAGTATTATTTTTGGTATAAAACCTTAGATATTACACTAACGATGAGTTTTTCATTATTTTTGGTGTAAATATAAGGAGTTTGAGCTTAATATAACTGATTTAAGTTATTTGGATTAGTAGGAAATGTTGCAGATAATTAAACATGTGTAATTTGGTAGTTCATTTTAGAGGATTAATATGAATAATTTTGATTGAATTTCATATAGATTTTTTCCCATTGATTAAAATTTTTATCCTCTTGTGGTTGAAAATTTTCATGAATAAGTTCAAACATAATAGTGATAATCCTTAAGGATTGATGTTTCTTTATTGAAGCTGCGTTTTTTTTCATGTATGTTTCAATACGATATAAAATAGACTGATATTTGATGGTTTAATAATGAGATTAAATTATTCATTCTATTATTCCAAATAGGACATGGATACGTAAATAGATGCTTCTCAAAATTTTAACGAAGGAATAAATTCAAAATTGTTATTAGTTTGATAATATTTTTTTCAAGAGAAAAAATGGGGATATAATTGAGGCCATGTAGGTCAACCATTACAATATATCTTTATAAATATGAGTCTAATTAAATTTAAAATTGTTTTTAAATGATAAATTTATTTTTATTTTATTGTTTTCACATTTTTTACATATATTAGGAAAATAATTTGACAAATGGAAGATGATTGGTGACTAGGATAAGATTATACAGAGATAGTGAACTTAATCTATGAGAAAAATTTAAAATAATGGGAATAAATATAATATAATAAAGAATAGGATTGCTATAGATAGTGATTTTGGATGCCTTGATGAAAATGTATCATTGAATACATTGAAATATGGAGTTGTAGTGTAGTGTATTTATAAATAATCGGTAGTTTTGATTTCGAGTAGGTGTCCCATGTAGAAAATACAATTTTCTTATTTTTAAATTCAGTCATTATAATTTTTATTATAACAGAGTAATTATAAAATATTTTATATATTGATATTTAAACAAATATTTTCGTTTGGGGAAATAATGTAGAACTGATCATTTCTTTTCCTTTATTCATTTAACTAATAAAAATAAGATTTTTTATTCATTTTTAATTATAATTCCTATCAATGAAAGGATTAATTTGTATTTTTTTTGAACATAAACAAATCTAGGATGATTATTAGATCGTTGTTGCTGTTTTTTTCCAACACACATCTCTTCCCTAATGAAGATACAATACTTCAAGAATTGTCGTACTCATCCTATAAAAACTATTTCTTATGATATTTAGATGGTTTCATTTCTTTTTAATGTTTGGGGGTGTAATTATATTTCGTTATTAATGAAGGATAATAAATAATAAGTAAATCAATTTTTTCATATGATTTTACATTGAATCATCTATGAATCATTCAAAATTTTCACCATAGAAATAATCATCCATACACACATTACTACTACAAATTTTCATTATTATGGTTTTCAATATCTCAAACATTTAGTTTTCAAATACATTGGTTAACAAAATATCAATACCCTTACTCATATTAAGACTATATGTTATGTTTCTAATTATTATTGTTAGTTCTAGTTTAATTCTTTATCATTAATTTTTTTTAAGAATACACTGAAATCCATGTTTGACCACCTAATTAATCATTACCATCCTTATAATGTTTGAGATTATTTTCACCAATATATTATTTGATATATTTAGTCATTACCATGCTATATAATGAGTGAAATTCAAAATTATTTTTCCTTTGAAATATAGAATGAAATTAACAAACATATTAAATTAAATAATTATGATTCACTATAAAATTTGGTCTGATTAAATTTGAACTGTACTATAAACTGAAAACATACAATTGATCTATTTTTGAAAACATTTTTCATATTGAATAACTATTTATATATATAAACATTATAATGTAGTATTTGAAGAAATGTTAGGTTTATTGAGGTTGTGAGGGAACTGAAAAAATTCTAAATTCGATTGTAATGTAATGAAAATAAATACACTGAATTTTTTTATATTAAATTTATTAGTTTTTTGGATATAAATTTCTAATTTAGTGGATCAAAATTTTCCCAATGTTTTGGATTTGATTTTACAACAAGAAGAGATTAACACTTTTTATATTCACATTGATTTTATTGGGTTAAAGTTTTTTATATATTTAATTTTTTTAGTTTTTGAGACTATAATTTTCAATAATAAATATGTTTAATCCTTTCAATTTTGTTTTCAAATTTAAATATATAAATTTAAATGTCCTATGGAACAAAAATATTAATCCATTTTGAACACAAACTTCATTATTTTTGTAATTTAATGGCCAATTTATTCGATTCATATAATTATTATATCATACCCATTTATTAGTGATTATATTATTTATGGTGTATAAATTACATGTGCTCATAAATCTTGTTGTAAAGAAATTTTATGATGATTAGTTAAGTGAAAAACGAAATTTTTACACCCATTCAATATTTTCAGCGTCAATAGTATTTTATGAACTTAAAAACATTTGGTCATACCACTAATTTATAATAAATAAATTAGTATTTATAATTGAATGAGTGTGTGGGGAATAATATTTTAATAGTCATATATTAGTGTCACCTCACCGTTTCACCATTGATAATTATTTTCTTGATTTAAATTTGAAAAAAAGTATTACTTAAGGAAATTAATATACAATTCTTAGTGTTTTTGGATATAATTCGTTTTGATTTTCTGTTTTCCACATTATTTTTTTTGGAAATATCTATTCGATAATGTCAAATCAATAATTTAAATGATGAAAAATTCAATATATTCACAAACTATGTTGAAAATATGATTCATTAACATATTTATTAAAATATTGTTTATTATATATAAATTTAGAAATTTTGATATTTTATTATCAAAATTTATGATGAAAATATTATTATTTGTAATTTTATGAATTAAATTATTTAAATTAATAATTTAATTTATTAAAATGTGTCATAAAATGTAGTAAATTATCTCAATTTTATATTTTTAAATATCAAATATTAATTTACATAAATTTTTAATTATTTTGAAAAAGAAATTGAAATATTAGCTTTAAATTTTATTGAGTTATATTATAATTTTTTTTTAAATTGATACGTTAAATATTTTGTCATTAATAAGAAAATTTTATGATAAAATTTGTTAACTAGGTACAGCCAAATTAAAAAAAGGATTAATTTTTATTTTGTGATTTTGTTAATTTTTTTAAAAAATTGAATGAAATAAAACATCGATCACTGAAATTTTATTATGGGTATTCAATATGAATAAAAAAGAATTCTTAATAGAATACTTATTTGTAGAAATTTTTTAATTTCCCATGATAATATAACATCTACTTTCGTGGTTGTAATATAGTATACCTAAGATAAAATCCATAATGTTGTACTTATGTATGTATATAATTAATATAAATTCTCCAAAGGGCATTCCATTCATTTTTAATCCATCCCAATAGGGAATTTTATATTTTAGTTGAATCATTTTGAGGTTATGCTTTCATGAAGGGATGGTGGATGACCATGTCTCACCAAAATGGATGAATATATTCTCATGAGACATTTAGTGTTCAATACAATCCTTTAATAGAAAAATGAAATTTATTGTCCATTATACACTATTCACAGTTAATTATCTCTTCTACAATTCTTGTATAAATAACTCCCCACCCCCAAAAAATACTACACACCAAAAAGTGAATCTATATCGACCATATTGGAAAGTTTTTGATAGATTTCATATTTCAATGAGTTGTTGTAATGTCATACATAGATACTGTAGATAATGAAAAAAATTCGATTTCTTAACCATTTTTAAAAAAATAAAACGAGAATTCAATATCCGTTTTTTGCATATGAATACAAATAGCAGAGAATTTATGAGAATATAGTTTACACTATGTCTATAAGATCAATTAAAAAACTAATATAGATATTTAATGAGTATCTTGTTGATAAAAACAATTAAAATGAATGATCCAAGTGTAGTATTATCTTTGTGAATAAGATAACCTCGATCTCGATGATTGTTGATGTTGACCCAATCAATCAGCGGAACAATGATTAAAGGATGATTTATTGAATTGATATAGAAAGATGAATGTTTTATTTGATTGTAAAACTATCTTGATTATAAGGCCCAAGACTTAAACATTACCTAATCATGAATTAAGTGAATAATTCACGTAGAGGATCTATTTAGGTTTAGAGTTTTATAGAATTAGGTTAAAACTATTACATCTCAAAAGATTAAATGGTAGAAACTTCTACTAAGTTTCTATAAAATTAAAAAAACACATAAAAGGAAACATGTCTAGTTCTATGTTTTAGATAGAATGTCTTTCCTTGATCCCATCCTTGACCCTATTCTTCTTTAAGTCCTATAGAAAACATTTCAAAAACTTGGGATGAGTATAAAAATCCTAGTAAAGGATACACAATGAAGGAAAACTGTTAGTTTTTCAAAACAACCAGTAAACCATTAGTACTTTACAAAAGTAATATTTTCACCTTTATGAAGTAGTAAAAACTCTTCACTGAATAAAAGACCATTACTTACACTTTTGTAACAAAAAGATTACCATAAAACCCATATAAAGAACACATAACATATAAAGGTAACTTGGGACATAAACATACATAAATGGAATAACCATATGGTCGAATTCCACACATACTTAATGGAATAGCCATACAGACGACTTCCATACCCAATGTAGGGAGGTTATAACGTAACCACCCGTCCGGGTATTCATGGCACCACCCGTCCTATGGTTTGTCGTGTAACCACCCGTAAAAAGCACAATTACCATAATTTCACATAAAATATTGAAAATATAAACATTTCAATAACAACATTTCATTTTCAATCACAATAAGTAATTCCAAGATATTGAATTAATTAATCCATTTTCAAAAATCATTTAAAAGTGATTTTTGAATCAAAGTGACCCATACCACTTTGAATATTTTAAGGGAATTATAATTTTAAAACATTAATGTCTATATAAATAAATACTGAAAACCATTTTTAAAACATGGACATTAAATATAATGATTTAGAATAATGAATCTTTAAATCATTTAAAACAATATTTTCGTTAAAGAGTTTTTAACAAAATGAGAGACTTTTGAGTACAAATAATTGTGGAATAAAATTTAATCCGAACATTATAATATCATGATAATAGAGGGATTAATGATATAATATGTAAAAGGATAGTATACACACCATATAAGAGTGAATTGGTGCATAACAACAATGAAGTCTCAATGGAAATGTAAATTGAGATGAAATCCATTATAAAGATGGTATCCTTAAATTAAGGATAAATCTATCAAATAATTAAGTGTGAGAAATATAAATACACCCAATATAAGTGGATATTAAGTGTGAAACAATCATAGGTCATTCACACATAATCTTGGAAAAACAAAACCAATGACATAGATATTTAACTCAATGAAATGAGATTGAGTTATGATTTCCCATTCAAGTTCGTAAAAGTTTATCAATGCGATGATTTTGTGTAGAAATAGTATATCCACTAAAAGGTTTGTGTAAATTAAAACATAGAGATTAAAAACATAATATTACCATAATAAAATCAATAAGTATAGGTTTAACCAAAAGAATTGAAAGTGGGTTTAGAAGTTCCCTTACAGAAATCCGATAGCCTAACGACGTCACTTTAAAATTCAGAAAATGAGTTGATGAGAGAGAAAATGGTATCTCATCACTTGGAATTAAAATTTACATAAATAAGGATATATAAGAACATATCCAAACATAATATTATGTGAATTAAAAGACATAACAAAATAAGTCTTTTAAAAAAAGAGGGTGAAAGGTCCCCTTACTGAGTTGGGTAACATTCGAAACGTACACCCCATGGAATAAGGGTCATAAAATGAAGATGTAAATAACCATAAATGAAATTATACTAAAAAACGTTTATAATAATGGTCAGTACATCCACCACACAAAGGAAATAGTGGCAAATGTAGCATAAATGTCACGAGAATAAAATTGAGATGAAAAATTCCTTACGAAAACTCGGCAGCCTAACGACGCCACTTAAAACTTCCAAAAATGGATTTTTGAGATAAAATAGGGTCTATCATAATATGAACATAAAGATTACAGTATGAGGAATATAAATGAACATCCCCAAACATAATAAAGATTATATTAAAAGAAATGACATAAAAGAGTGTACTTAAAAAAAAGAGTGGGGTAGGATCCCTTATGAAAATTCGGCCGCCAAATGGTGCCACATAAAAATTCTTAAAATGAATTGATGAGAGTGAGAGGGGATAAATAATAATATGAAGATAAAAATTACAGTATGGTGAATATTAGAGAACATCCTCCAATATAAAAACATGGTACATAAATGAAACGATAATAAAGAGGGTACTTGAAAAGAAAGAGAGAGGTCAGATCCCTTACCTCAAGTCCGACTTGTCTTGTTCGTTTATTTATATTCTAGAATAATAAACTTTGGTCATTTTATAATTTATTAAGGAACTTTTTTAGATATTATTACTCAGTTCATATTACATATTATAATTTTATAATAATTGGGCAATAATGTGAGTTCATATCAGACGTTTTTGTCGATGTTTGGTAAATGAGTCAAAAATGAACTTGTTTGAAAATGATTGTCCATGTAGTTAAAATTAAATCATCTCCAGAATAGTATTAATGATTTAAATATCATATTTAGTACATATTCATTTTATACTACTCAATAACATTTTGAGATAAAATGAAATGAAATGCACCGTTCATGGAGACGGTAGGCCGTACGTACGCATGAACGCGACTTTCATTTCTTTGTCATATTAATGGAATTAAAAATAATTTAGAGATATATATATTATAATTACATTATAATATATATGTTATATAGGTCACATATGTTCATTAATTTCATTCTTTATACATTCCATGTATTGCATGAATGAGTCACATCACTTGAGGGGGCGGTAGTCCACACTTCCTCATATGAAATTATCGCATTTGCACAACATGAAAAGAATAAAGGCATGTTTTAAATATAAAATTAAGAATCGTATAGAAAACATAAATACCATATATATTGTATATAAAATATAGTGACATCATATTGGCCACCATGAAAGGTGCTAAGAGAAGATTGAACAATCATCGTTTCGTGTGGCAGAAAATCGCCATCCACAGAAACAGTATGTTCTTTAACCATTTGACAAAGGCGTGTGTAAGTGTAGATCGAATCCATCACATAACAACATCCTAGTACATTGAAGATAATTTTTTTGTTACAAAATAAATTAATAAAAATATTTTAGGGGGCTGGAGAAGCAAAATAAAACAAAAGAACATTAAAGAAGACTTTACCTTTAAATCGGGTAACTTCCTTTGGTTTGAACCAAAAGGGTTTCTTGAAGAGCTTTCTGTCCAAGTTGAGGCTTAAATAATGAATAGAGGGATGTGGAGAGATGAAATGGGTAGGGGTTGGCCGAGACAAAGGCTTGAGCGGTGTGGGTAAGGAGGTAGAGGTGGGGGCATTTTATAATAGGAGAGGAGGGGCACTCTTGGAAAGTAAAAAAAAGGTTACATTATTTTCAAAGAGTTTCGGATTTTAAAGGTCCCACATTGATATATTTCTAGGATACGATGATAAGGGTTCGAAATACACCCATCCAATAGGTTTTTGACATGTTCAGGTCTTAGATTTTACATTATCTTTTCATTTTATTTAAATCGTTAAATAATGAGGTAATCACTGCATCATCATGATATCATAAATACTTTAATTTATTTAACGTCTAAAAATTATAAAACAAATACTATTATCTAGGAAATAATTTTATCTTTCCAATTACTATTTATAGTAAAAAATCTGACCTGTATAACCCCATGTAAAAATTGTTTTAGTAAAACAATACATGTTTGTGTCATTTTTATTTTTCATTTAAATAAAAGGCATTAATGTCATTATCTTACCCAAGTGGCTCCATCGGGTCCCAAAAATCGACCCATGGGTTGTCTTGGTCAGCCATGACACATTCAATAGGGTTAGGACACGTTTCAATATAATTTCATTTTATTATAATATCATTTTTACCTTAAATCACAGTAATTACCTTTAATTGCGATTAATAAAACATAAAAGTTACTATTCACCAAAAATTATTTTAATCTCATTGAACCACATTTTACTTCCTAATGACAACCATGTATGTCGGATTTTTGAAAATCAAATCACAGAAGTGGTAAAGTTTCATTTAAATGAAAAATCAGTTTCATTAACTACCACTTAGTGGTTTCACTATTCATCAAAAATTGAAGTTTTTCAGAAAAATACCAAAAATTCAACCTAAGCTATATTTGATACTCCAATTTCAAAAATTATTTCTATTTTAAAAAATTCAAAACATATAAGTTGAATTAATTAATTTAATAATTAATTCCCGTTGTCAAAACAAATAGTGTGTTTTTAAGAAACAATATCTATTAAAAGATTAACACTAGTTTAAGTCCAATTTCAAAGTGAAATTAATTATAATGACCACCATTGGATTAAATGGTAAAAATATATTCTAAATAAACATTAATCTCAATTATAAAAATAATCTATCCATATAAATAAAGCAGATTAAAAGGGGGTTTTGAATTAAAATGCAACATTTTCACTAAAAATGATATTTATCGGACAAATAAATTTTTTTTACATAAAGTAAATTTTGATGTACAGATTCTAAAGAAGGATTTTATATTGTCAAATAAAACATATAAAATTGTAAAAAGTATATTTAAAAAGGGTTCTCCATCAAGAGGCCGTTAATCAAATTTTTAAAGAATATTAAAAGATTTATGCTTAAAATTGGATTCATTTTCATTTTACGCCTCTAACATTTATAGGATAAAAGTAAAAATATTTTACAAACATATATAATCATTTTGTATTTAGTTCCATTCATTCCCTCCATTACAATGTCTCAGCGTTAACTACCATTTAAAACAATATTTCTTTATTATTAGAGTGCAACATAAGATTTCAAAGGAACTCGTTGTCGCGTATTGGGTACGCCATCGAGCACAACATTACCTTTAACATAATATTAACATTTTATTCACAAATATTGATAAAAATTAGAATGTAATTTTATTTATTTACATGGGATGTTACATCCTTACCCCCTTTTGGGAATTGCGTCCTCGCAATTTTAAAATTGGGCTTGGAAACTCCATTAAATTTCCCACATCTGAACATGAGTCAGTAATACTATCACTTAAAAAGAATGGGAGAGAAGTACAAAGGTCACCCAAGTTAACCCATAATAGGATTCCAAATATGAAAATATGGATATGGAGGAAAAAACAAAGGTTCATGTTCTGATGGAGAGTGATAGTAAACATGTTTAAGAGAAAGTTAACCATAAGAAAATCACAAGCTTGTGATGGGTTAAACGGTATTCGATTACCCAGTAAGAAAAGTTAAAAGACCAAATTGTTGATTTAAGTTACTCTTAATTGAGTAATTTATTTTTGAGCTTAACTAAATAATAATGAAACATACTTAATTTTCATGTAGACTTTCATATTTTACTAGATTCCTTAATCAAACTCATATTTTCTTCAAAAGACGAGTATTTAAGAAGGCCTGTTTTCATTAAGAGTACTATAATCAACTTCTTGAGAATCACCTAATCCACAATAGAGAACTATATATTTCTCATGTCTTTAGATATCAACCAAAAACAAACCAAAATGTTTAGTATGAGATCCGATAATACCCAATAATGATTTTTTTTACAAAAATAAAAACTACTCCTAATCTCCAAAATTTGTCCAACAATACCAAAAGTTCAACAAAGACCATTCAATAAACAACTATCCATAAAATTCTTCAAAGTAATCCAAACTAAAATTGAAACCCAAATCTCTGAAGGATCTAATCACATAGTCTTCCAAAGTAAATCTTAAAATTTATCTCCAAATAACACCAGTTACTCTTAAAGTTTCACATTGAAAAGTAATTAGACTAATCACATATTCTCCATGATAGGATAATCATTTCTATAGATAACCCAGAATAAACTTATTCAAGATTCATAAAATCATCTAACTATAAATAATTAGTCAAACTAACTAGGGACTTCACATAGTCCAGTGGTAGGCGATAAATATGAGTTGCACTTTGGTTGTGGGTTTGATTCCTATAGCTTCGTCTGACGTGACGGGTTGTCACACGGTCTGCGTGTTTTTCTTTTTCCAGAACTATATAATATTTAAAAAATTCCTCAAAAAGAGATAAAGTAATCAAAAATAACCATAACATATTTTAACCTCAAGTTTATGTCATGCCTTTCATATTCCATCATTTCATGTAGTAACCCATAATTACCTCAATGAAGGATCATTTAAACCCTAATGGTTACATTAATAATTATTAATTCAACTTCCACATCGAGTTGGTACTCTCGTACATGATGTATTAGAGAACTCACCAAAGTTCAAGTGGTTAATCATGACTCCTTGATAGTTGGTTTGGAATAACCATGATATTTCTCATTGAATCCCCGATTTCATCTAGTCTTTTAATCATAGAACCACCATAGTTTCCTTTATACCCATTGGCACTTTGGTTCCTACTGGATCCATACATTTACTAAAACAAAAAAAAGTCGGTGTGAGTATATCAACAAAATCATCATGTACTAAAGAGTAAGATAAACACTAAGATATACTTATCCATGTTATCTCAAACTCATTCAAACCCTATAAAAACAACAATGACTCCATCTAGTATACTAATCGTTGTGGATAAACAAAACTTGTCACATATGCTTAAAGAATACCATAACCTCTAAAGTTATCTAAACCAACCTCTTATACCAACTATAAGGCCCCGACCTTAAACATTACTTAATCATGAATTAAATGAATAATTCACGTAGAGGATATTTTCAGGTTTAGTGTTTTAGAGAATTAGGCCATAACTGTTACATCTCAGAATATTACATTGTAGGCACTTCTACAAAGTTTCCATAAAAAAACATTTAAAAAATCAACATGTCTAGTTCTATGTTTTATATAGAATGCCTTTCCTTGATCCCATCCTTGACCCTATTCATATTTAAGTCCTGTGGAAAACATTTCAGAAACATGGGATGAGCATAAAAATCCCAGTAAAGGATACACAAAGAAGGAAAACTGTTAGTTTTTCAAAACAACATGTAAACCATGAGTACTTTACCAAAGTAATAATTTTCACCTTTATGAAGTAGTAAAAACAATACACTGAATAAAAGACCACTACTTACCCTTTTGTAACCAAAAGATTACCATAAAACCCATATAAAGAACACATAGCATATAAAGGTAACTTGGGACATAAAAATACTTAAATGGAATAACCATACGGTCAACATCCACACATACTTAATGGAATAGCCATACAGCTGACTTCCATACCCAATGCATTGGAGGTTATAACATAACCACTCGTCCTGGTATTTACGGCACCACCCATCATATGATTTATCACGTAACCACCCGTAAAATGTCCATGCACCATAATTACACATAAAATATTGAAAATATAAACATTTCAATAACAACATTTCATTTGCAATCACAATAAGTAATTCTAAGATATTGAATTAATCAATCCATTTTCAAAAATCATTAAAATAGATTTTTGAATCAAAGTGTCCCATACCACTTTGAATCATTTAATGGAATTATAATTTTAAAAAATTAATGTCCATATATGTAAATACTTAAAACCATTTTGAAAACATGGGCATTAAAGATAATGATTTAAAATAATGAATCTTTAAAACATTTAAAACGATATTTTTGTTAAAGAGTTTTTAACAAAATGAGAGACTCTTGAATACAAATAATTGCAGAATTAAATTTAATCCGAACATTAAAATACCAAGAGAATAAAAGGATTCATGATATAATATGTCAATAGATATTATACACACCATATAAGAGTGAATTGGTTCATAAATACAATGAAATCTCAATGGAAATGTAAATTTAGATAAAATCCATTATAAAGATGGTATCCTTAAATTAAGGATAAATCTATCACATAATTATGTGTGAAAAATATAAATACACCCAATATAAGTGGATATTAAGTGTTAAACAATCATAGGTCATTAAAATATAATCTTGGAAAAACAAAACCAATGACATAGATATTTAACTCAATGAAATGAGATTGAGTTATGATTTCCCATACAAGTTTGTAAGAATTTATCAATGAGATGATTATGTGTAAAAATAGTATATCCACTCAAAGGTTTGTGGAAATCACAACATATATATTCCACACATAATCTTGGCATAATAAAATCAATAAGTAGATGTTTAACCCAAAGAATTGAAAGTGGGTTAAGAAGCTCCCTTATAGAAATCTGACAGCCTAATAACGTCACTTTAAAATTCAGAAAAAGAGTTGATGAGAGAAAAAACGGTATCTCATCACTTGGACATAAAATTTACATAAATAAGGATATATAAGAACATATAACAACATAATAGTATGTGAATTAAAATACATAACAAAATAAGTCTTTTAAAAAAAAGAGGTTGAAAGGTCCCCTTACCGAGTTGGGTAACTTTCGAAACGTACACCCCATGGAAGAAGGGTCATAAAATGAAGATGTAAATACCCATAAATGAAATTATACTAAAAAAATTGTATGATAAATGTCAGTACATACACCACTCAAAGGAAATAGTGGCAAATATAGAATATATGTCATGAGAATAATAGTGAGATGAAAAATCCCTTACGAAAACTCGGCAGCCTAACGATGCCACTTAAAACTTCCAAAAATGGATTTATGAGATAAAATAGGGTCTCTCATAATATTAACATAAAAATTAAATAATATGGAATATAAAATAACATCCACAAACATAATAATTTTAAGCTTAAAAGAAATGACATAAAAGAGTGTACTTAAAAAGAAAGAGAGGGGTAGGATCCCTTACGAAAATTCGGCAGCTTAATGGTGCCGCATAAAAATTCTTAAAATGAATTGATGAGAGTGAGAGTGGGTAACTCATCATATGAAAATACAAATTAAAGTATGGTGAATAATAAAGAAAATCCTCCAACATAATAACATGGACCATAAATGAAACGACAATAAAGATGGTACTTGAAAAGAAAGAGAGAGGTCAGATCCCAAACCTCAAGTCTAACTTGTCTTGTTCGTTTATTTATATTCCTGAATAATAAACATTAGTAAATTTATAATTGAATAAGGACATCTTTTAAATATTATCATTCAGTACATATCACATATTATAATGGTATAATAATTGGTTAATAATTTGAGTTCATATCAGACGTTTTTGTCGATGTTTGGTACATGAGTCAAAAATGTACTTGTTTGAAAATGATTGTCCATGTAGTTATAAGTAAATCATCTCCAGAATAGTATTAATGATTTAAATAACATATATATCCATTACATATTCATTTTATACTACTCCATACCATTTTGAGATAAAAATAAAATAAATTCATCGTTAATGGAGACGGTAGGCCGTACGTACGCATGAACGCTACTTTCATTTCTTTATCATATTAATGTAATTAAAAATAATTGAGAGATATATATATTATAATTACAGTATAATATATATGTTATATAGGTAACATTTATTCATTAATTTCATTCTTTGTACATTCCATGTATTGCATGAATGAGTCACATCACTTGAGGGGGCGGTAGTCCACACTTCCTCGTATGAAATTATCGCATTTGCACAACATGAAAAGCATAAAGGAATGTTTTAAATATAATATTCAGAAGCATATAGAAAAAATAAATACCATATATATAGTATATAAAATATAGTGACATCATTATGGCCATCATAAAAGGTGTTAAGATAAGATTGAACAATCATCGTTTCCTGAGGTAGAAATTCGCCATCCACAGAAACAGTATGTTCTTTAACCATTAGATGAAGTTGTGTGTAAGTGTAGCTCGAATCCATCACATAACAACATCCTAGTATATTAAATATACTGGTTTTGTCACAAAAATAATGAATAAAAATATTTTAGGGGGTTGGAGAAGCAAAATAAAACAAAAGTACATTAAAGAAGAC
Organism: Viscum album; assembly: GCA_963277665.1. Lineage (NCBI taxonomy): Eukaryota > Viridiplantae > Streptophyta > Magnoliopsida > Santalales > Viscaceae > Viscum > Viscum album. Next base: position 1,725,690,004 of record OY728131.1, on the reverse strand, counting down.
TTTACCTTTAAATCGGGTAACTCCCTTTGGTTTGAACCAAAAGGGTTTCTTGAAGAGCTTTCTGCCCAAGGTGAGGCTTCAATAATGAATAGAGGTATGTGGAGAGATGAAATGGGAAGAGGTTGGCTGATACAAAGGCTTGAGAAGTGTGGGTAAGGAGGTAGAGGTGGGGGCCTTTTATAAGAGGAGAGGAGGGGCACTCTTGGAAAGTCAAAAAAAGGTTACATTTTTTTAAAATGGGTTTAGATTTTAAAGGTCCCACATTGATATATTTCAAGTATAAGGTGATAAGGGTTCTAAATCCACCCATAAATAGGTTTTTGACATGTTTAGTTCTTAGATTTTACATTCTCTTTTCAATTTATTTGAATCGTTATATAATGAGGTAATCGCTGCACCATCATGATGTCATAAATAATTTAATTTATTTAATGTATAAAAATATAAAAAAAATACTATGATGTAGGAAATAATTTTATCATTCCAATTACTATTTATAGTCAAAAATATGACATGTATAACCCCATGTAAAAATTGTTTTAGTAAAACAAGACATGTTTGTGTCATTTTTACTTTTACTTTAAATAAAAGGCATTAATGTCATTATCTTTCCCAAGTGGCTCCATCGGGTCCCAAAAATCGGCCCATGGGTTGTATTGGTCGGCCATGACTCATCAAATAGGGTTAGGACAAGTTTCAAGAAATTTTCATTTTATTATACTATCATTTTTACGTTAAATCACACTAATTACCTTTAATCGTGATTAATACAACTTAAAAGTTAGTATTCACCAAAAACTATTTTAATCTCATTGGACCACATTTTACTTCCTAATGACGACTATTTATGTCGTATTTTCGAAAATCAAATCACATAAGTGGTAATGTTTCATTTAAACGATAAATCAGGTTCTTTAACTACCACTTAGTGGTTTCACTACTCATCAAAAATTAATGTTTTCAGAAAAATACCAAAAATTCACCCTACGCTATATTTGATAATTTGAATTCAAAAATGATGTCTATTTTAAAAAATTCAAAAAATATAAGTTTCATTAGTTAATTTAATAATTAATTCCCGCTGTCAAAACAAATAGCGTGTTTTTAAGAAACAATATATATTAAAAGATTAACACTAGTTTAAGTCCAATTTCAAAGTGAAATTAATTCCAACGAACACCATTAGATTAAATGGTAAAAATATATTTTAAATAAACTTTAATCACAATTAAAAATATAATCTATCCATATAAATAAATCAGATTAAAAGTAGGTTTTGAATTAAAATGCAATATTTTCATTAAAATGATCTTTATCAGTAAAATAAAAATTTTTTACACAAAGTAAATTTTGATGACCAGATTCTAAAGAAAGATTTTATTTTTCCAAATACAACATATAAAATTGTCAAATGTATATTTAAAAAGGGTTCTCCATCAAAAGGCCGTTAATGGACCTTTTAATGAATATTAGAAGATTTATGCTTAAAATTGGATTCATTTGCATTTTACGCCTCTAACATTAATTGGATAAAAGTAAAAATATTTGAAAAACATATATAATCATTTTGTAGTTAGTTCCATTCTTTCCCGCCATTATAATCACTAGGCATCAACTACCATTTAAAAAAGTATTACTTTTTTTATTAGAGTGCAACGTAATATTTTAAAGGAACTCGTTGTTGCGTATTGGGTACGCCATCGAGCATAGCGTTCCCTTTAACGTAATGTTACCATTTTATTCACAAATATTGATAATAATTATAATGTAATATTATTTATTTACCTAGGATGTTACAATGATCCTTTGTTTTTATTGGTGTACGACCAAAGATGTTTCATATTTAAAAGACCAGTGCTTTAAAATTGGAGAATAAAATCCCATTTTGTTACTAAATTTAGTCATTTTCGAGATAAAGATGACTAAAGGAAGGATTTTGAGTAGACATTAGTACTTGGGTCTTTTTGAATTATTATATGTCGAATTGGTGGTCCGAGATGAAAAATATATTGGAATTTTTACTAAATATACTTGTTGATGTTTCCAATTTCAAGAATAATATCCAATATCTTCCATTATATATGAATTCTGATTTTTTAGTGGACACATTAGTGGTTATAGAAAGGAATGAGTAATCTTTATTATTCATAAAATTGGTAATAAATCATATAAAGACTATGGTATTCTAATGTACTTTCTTCTTCAATTTAACATTGTTGATAAGGGATCTAATTTTCAAATGTTATAGACCCCATAATAAAAAATGTTAAACATCAAGTGTTTGATAATTTTCTAGAATATTTTCAAACCCTATTTTCATAATAAATAATATTTTATGTTTTAGAAGTAATGTTACATTTTATTGTCATGGAACTGAAAAAATTATATATTATTGACTAATCTTCGAGGGTTTATTTAATGGTTGAAAGAAGAAATTCAAATATAAGAAATATATTTTATATACATAAAAAGAGGATTCCTAAAAATATTTATAAAAAATTATGGTAATTATTATTATATTGAGAAGTTGGGTGTTTTAAAAGTAATAAGATGGAGAAATAATCGATAATATTGATGAAATTCAGGAAAATCATTCAATCCAAAAATGTATCTAGATATATTTTAAATAGAGTGCATGTGATCTCTCTAATATTAGTTTAAGGGTTCTTCTTAAGTCACATAAAGGGGAAAAATTAATGTGACATATTACATATGGAATATGTTCAGGTGAATATTGATCTATGTTAATGGAATTCATATATGTTCTTTTATGAAATGAAATGAATTTAGTAGCCTAAAACAGTAGGATTGTAATTAAGAGAACATTATTAGACTTTGATGACACATTTTCATTGGATAACTTTAATGAATGGGTATCATTTAGAACAATATATTAAAATTGGGATGTATTTATTTATTGAAGAAGCTTCATAGGTGATATATCTCTTTCCCATTAATCACATTCTCACATTATGGATGTTATTTTTTTTAATTCATATTTTAGTCTTGATTAAATATATTTTTTTGAAAAATTTTCATTTCAAGAAGTGAGGTCAAACTAAAGATTTATATTCCTTTATCCATTTAATTATTAAAAATTTTATTTTTTTCCTTTCTATGTAATTTAATGTATTTTCATATAATGTTTTTTATTTGAATATGATTGAACTTAAAATTATACAGTTTGATCATTAGATCATCATTAGTTTTTAGTTTTGACAATCTTATAATCTATATTATGGAAAATATAGTTTTATAAACATGAATCTTAATTTCAGTTATGGATCTTGAATTGTGCTATTTTTTAGGAAAAAGAATAAATTAGGTCTTCCAAAGTAAACACCAAGTACTTCTGAGTACACACCATGTAACTGGTTTCCACGTACACCCATTTAATTGTCTTGTAACAGCTGAGTACACGGTCGTGTGATAACCTAGCAGACTACTTATGTTGGGGGATGGTTAAGGATACTACACGGTGTTTAAATTTAATTTACACGCTATATAGTTTACTTTTTATTTCATATATCTGAGAGGGTTTACATCTCATGTCCAGAACCATCTTCTTCTTCCCTTTTTTCGTAAAGGAGCACTCGAGAACAAAAAAAGAAGATCGAACCACTGATTCTCCATCTGAACACTGATTGAGACATCGTCTGGTGCGTGGGAATCCCACTGTTGAGTTATATATTCCTCTAGAGCCTTTATTTAGGATTAATCTTATCTCATGAGTTATTAAAGGTTTGTCACTTTCACTTTTTTGGATCGATTCTTTTTTAGGCCGATTCAATGGTTAACATTCAATTATATCGATCGTATGATATCGAGGTAGGTGGGTTGTTCCTTTCGTTGTTCATATTTAGATTATATATGATAAATGTAATGTATACCCATGCTTGGGGTATTGCATGTTTAATAATTAAACTCTTTTTATTACTTTTTATGGGTTGGTTTATTGATAAAGGGTAGTTTCATATGTGTACGGTTAAATACATTTGTTATGGGATACCCCGTGGGTGAGTTTCCCTTGATTGATTATTATGGAAATTTGTTCTAGGGTTTATATTAGACTTTCCTTGTTTTCCAGGCTATGTTTACTAGGATGGATTTACAGATTGAATGAGATGTATATGATATGCATTGTGGAATTTTGACCAAGGGGGATTTGACTGTGAGATCTTCATAAGGTATGGTCGTTTATGCATGTTTTACTAATATGTTTACCTAAATTATTGACCATGAGATCTCTGAGGAGGTCATCATCCCAAGGGTTTATACCATGAGATCTTCCCAAGTTGTCCTTTATAATTTCTTGGATGCTATGTTGACAAAGGGGTATTGACTGTGACTGCATCCTGGGTGGTCATTTATAAATGATATGTTCTCTGTTATACACAAAGGGTTAGACCGTGAGAGATTCCAAGAAGGTTTTTATTAAATGAATTGTTTTTATGGTATACCAGGCTGTTAGACTATGAGAATATTCCTTAAGAGTCGTTATTGATTAATAAAATGATTGTGAAGAATCTTCCAATACCTAGTGCAAGCTTGGATTCGGTCTTATGTGCTTCATTTAGATGGTCCTATGAGACATCTGTTTTGTTACGTACACGAGGGATATAGAGAATACACTAGATCCCTAGATTAAATGATTTAGTGGATTAATAATATGTTTAAATGAATGTGATTGAAAACTGTATGATTGTATTCTTCTGGGTACTTCCTAGTTTATTGCTTCCCATTTGTATATTTCCTACTATATATATTCACTGACAGTTAGGAATGAATCTTTTGGGTGTTTCTTAAAATAAGTCATCTCATTTCCTGTTTGGTCATGTTTTGTCCACAAACATACAATATATGGTTTCTGGAATATATAAGGTAATGTTCCATTTTTCATCATGTACTTGATTGTTGTTGGAGCTGGAGAGCATGTGACTAATAAGAGGCTTTCAATGCTTGTGAAGTTTACTTGATTATTTTGTACATTGGTTTATTTATTGCTTTCAAACATTGGGACTTGTTTGGATATTTTCTTAGATGCATATTCCATGAATCAAATATATATATATATATATATATATAGTGGCATCAGTTGGTTTTACTTTAGACTTCCATTGTTCATTTCTGTTGTATGGTACTATTACCTCCACTATTGTGTACAATTTGGTTTCCACTATGGATAATTTTCCAATGAGGGAATAGTTTCCTTATTATCACATCGTGACCCTCGCTACTAGTTGGCAGCCTCTATAATTTGGGGAAATTCATTTGAGATTATTTGACCAACCGATTTCGAGGAACCTTGGGGTGGCACCCAGATCTAGGACATTACATTATGGCATCAATGGAGATTTTATTTTCCTCAATGCCTTAGTATTTGGAGCCTATAGACTGAGATATTAAAAAAATAGGTATTTTTTTAATAAGTTTTGGATGATATTAGATAATAGGTGTACAGGGAAAAGCCAAGTCACATTAAAATTTTCAATTTTCTGGTTTTTTAATTATTACTGTTGATTTCAATTCATTATTTGGTGATTCACTTGTATTGTGAATTTATTATTGATATCATTTTGGTTCTATTTCTATTTAAACCTGATGAGATTATGGTATTCCATATCATTCATCATGTAATAACATTCTAAAGATCACATTTCATGCATTCTTGTCAGGTCGTTTAGGGCTCTTTACTGATTTCATGTTGTTATGATTAATATTGTGCTTGATATACATACTGTTGTGATAGATTAGATGGTATAAATACCATCTATATTGATAGGGTATTGGTATATGTAATGTTTCATTTTGATGGACACCATGATTTGGTCCCTGAGGTGTTAGGGGCCCTCTTGGAAAGTAATTTTCATGATCATGTTTGAACTTTAATTAAATTATGATAATATGATATGATTAAGGATGCCAATATTTGATTCCCAGGGAGTATGGGCTCGCATGGATCAGAACATGATTTGGAATGAGAAAATTAAATGTTTTTAAGGGTTTTTAATAAGTTTTTGGGGCTTATAGTCTAGACACATAGACCACATGGTGTGTGATGTTATGAACACATGAAACATGTTCTTCTATTCTGGAAGAACTGACATTTCATAAGTACATTTGATGTACCATATGTACACACATTATTGGTGTTGACCATGTGACTGCCTTTGTGAGTATAGATACAGGTTTGATAAACGTTTTGTAGAACACTCTATGTACTGGGAGTACATGTCATGCTGTAAAAGACAATGTATCCGACTGTGTTGCTTATGACATGGGTGGAAGAAATATTGATTCTACATGCCCTTTCGAGCTTATACACATCATATATTGATGAACCAAGTATTCAGCCATGTGACTAATGAAACAGGTGGATGGAACATATGTAGTACATGTCATGTATAGTGTTAACATGTTTTGTAGTGTAAAACTAGTAGGATCATTTAGTTCATTCCATGTATAAGTACATAGAAAGGAGGGGGAATTCTAGTACACACCATGCCTCAGGAAACATACATCGTAGGTATGGGCTGTTACACGACAAGGTCGGTAGAGTTACATTCTCCAATGAGAGTTTAAGAGGACACTCCATCTATTGTGTATACACGTCGTGTGCTTGGGATTTAGACATACCAAATTAGGTAGGATGTATAGGCTTTAGTAAACGCTTAAAGGGACATTCCATGTATGTATTTTACATTCCATTTACTCAAATTTTATAAATGTTTGAGGTTTTTTTTCTATTTCCCCCTCTCTTAGTTTTGGACCCACAAGTAGTCCTTTCAAGTAATTTTTTCATGTAGATTGTGGTGTTGAAACCTATGAAGTGTTATTAGGACTTCTAATGGGTGTTTTGGTGATTTTATCTGAATGGAGATGTTTTCCTCTAGTTAATTTTTTCAGTCATCTTCTACGAAAGAGTTGTGGCGTGAATGATTGGTTTGGTGAACAGACCAACCTAGTTGAGACCTTGGTTTTTAGATGAGTAGTGAGATATCTCATGTAACCTATGTTTCAAGGATGTTCCCCTTACAAGACACACGTTTCTAGCCTATGAGTTAGTGATACTAGATACTATCGAGGATTCCATATGTATTTCCTCTACTTATGTTTCAACCAAAAGGATCTCTATGGTGGGATGCCTCTATTTGTTATCATTTGAGGATCCCTATGTTAGGATGCCTCAGATACGGTCACATTCATAGGATTTCGTGTGAACCTATCTTTCTTAAATGTATGGTCGACATAGTATGTCTTCATTCATGATGATATTTAATGTTCTTTGTATCAAGTCTTACATGAGCCATCTGGTACTATGATGAATAAGGTGGAAACCCTATGAATATTATGCCGAATGTGACATTTTCACTTATAAAACCAAATAGTATATATTGACATATGTGGTACCTGTTGATAGTTTATTGTTAAATAAATCGATGAGTTTAATTAAATCGTTGAGCATTGAGATAATGTGCATGTTCTGAGGTTATATCTGGAGCTTAGTGGCCTTAGCATTATGAATCCATGTTCATCCCACTACTCGGGAGGACTTTCTATGACAAGAGTGTTTTGACATGCTGTTCTATTTAATTTCATCTTTCATTAAATGTTATATGACATTGAGATCATGATTTATGAAATGAAACATGTTCGTTTATGTTACTTCTGATCTAACTCCTTCACGAGAAGCAATTCCTTCCTTCCAATGTCCAAGACACTTCTGCATAGGGAGATTCATGTAGGTTCTATTTAAAATTTTCCATCTAGATTTAAAAATCATAATCTTTAACCATTCGGAAATTCTCATTTATACATGTATTATTTTTAGTATTTTGAGTCTTGATTCATGGTTGATGGTTTCTCAACTGCACAACATTGTTGTAGTCAATCAAATGGTTATTAGTTGAAATGTGAATATGAGTTTATTTTAGGAGGTCAGCATGTAGTGGTTCAGATGTCCTCTTCTGGTAAGCCTTGATTTCCTCTTAGTGTTCTATTACTTAAGATACAATAATTTCCCTTATCTTAACATCATCCTAGATTTACTATGAAATCGTCAGTTATATTCTATGATACAATTGAAAGATGTTGGACTAGTCCATGTTCTATTTTTGTCTTGTGCGCTAGGTGTATTGCTTTACATGAGGATGGGTAAATCCTATGTTATACATGGGTTCCTCTGTAGGAACACCTTGAATAGACTCTGGATGTTTCCAATTCTCCATGATGTGACCACCATCTCGATGTTTCTCTATTATTAGTTGGTGTTCTTATGTGATTTTGGCCTTTTACTGTGGTATCACTTGTATCATGGAGTATAGACCACCTTGGGGAGTTCCATGGAGTCTGAGTTGATGAATTTGAGGTTATCTCATACTATTAGTTGAGCTCATAAGTGATGCATAAGTTGAGAAATTATTCAAGTGGGAGAGATCTGGAATTATTCTTTTTCATTTGTTATTCTATTATTTTTTCAAATGGTTAATGGATGCTTGATAAAGGAGAATCACCAAGAGGTAGGTATACGATTCATGGAATGGGTTATTGTTGGCATGTGGTGCCTTGGGAGAATGCGTTGTGTTTCTGTTTCATCACACCAAACTCATATTCCTAATGATTTGGATATATGTCACCCAAAAATTATTTGGCTCAGAATCATTATTGTCCTTCATATGGTTCGAGTGAACCAGTTTGAAAAATCTGCCAATTTAAGGTGGGGGTGGTGAAAGATGTTAGTAATGTACATTGAGGGATGTTTGCATGATCAATTTTAGGGAGGTTTATCAAGGATAATTTTTTTTATTGTGAGGATGCTAGTAATACCTCATTTGTGTTCGGTTTTTCACATTTAAAGGAAAAAATGATTGTAGCATCGGTAGAATGCTCAGGGGAATTCTATGGGACATTTTTTATTCAATAGTGGAGGGGCCATTGTAATAATGTAGATTGGTTTGCTGTTAATATGATGTCAAAGGATGCAAATTTCCTATCAATTAAGGAAACCATCAGTACTGATGATATTGGGAGGTTGTACATTCATGTGGTGGTATGACTATATGGGTTCCCTTGATATATAGGTTCAGACAGGGGTTCCATGTTTACTTTCCATGTATGAAAGGGACTACACAAGGCTTTGGGTACATAGGTACATCTATGTACCATAGATTATACCGAGATAGATGCCTTGTCAGAGTGCATGATTAATGTTTTAGAAGACACGTTTCAATAATTCAAACTGGATTTTGGGGGCTCTTGGGAGAGAAAAATATCCCTGGTGGAGTTATCCTACAATAATAGTTTTCATGCAATGATTCAGATGGAACCATATGAGGATAAATACTGTAGGTTAGGCCGATAACCACTATGTTTGATGGAGGTAAGAGAGGGATCTATGATGGGACCTAATCTTGTCTCGTAGACCCCTGAGTGTGTAGAGTTGATTCAGTAGAGGATGAATATTGCACAATATTTCCATAAATTTTATTTTTATCAACAAAGATGACCACTGGAGTTCATGGATAGAAATATGGTTTTAATACGAGTCACACCATGGTTGGGAGACATGAGGATTTGTAAAAAGGGGACTCTTCACCTAGATATGTCAGGCTATTTGGGGTTTTGGAGGGTGTTAGTCCCATTTACTTTCATTTACATTTACCTCACAGGTACCAAGATATTCACGATGTCTTCCATGTTTCTCACCAACAACATTACTTTTCAATATCATCTCATTTTTTTGAACTCGAAGATGTTGAGTATGAGTTGGATGAAACTTTCAAGGAGCACCCTATTCGGATTGTGGATTGTAGAATGATGGTTATCCACGGTTGGTCTATTCCTTTGGTACTGGTGTTATGGCAGCATGGTCGAGTATAGGATGACACATGGGAGGGGGAGGTCAATGTGCGATCATAGTTGTTGGATTTGTTTGTAGATTATTCTTCACCACAATTGGAAGGTCAATTCGAGGATGGATTTAATTAAGGGGTGATGTTTGTAAAATCCAAAATTTTTATTTCAGGTATCGATCTTGATTTTGTGTTGTTCATTAGGAAAAGGATGAAATGGGGTTTTTCTATGTACATTCCAGGTACTTCTGTGTTCAATCCGTGTACCCAGTTGCTGTGTATAACAGTGTAATGGTCATGTAATAGCCGAGTACATGGTCATGTGATGACATGGACGATCGCTTCAGTCTGGGGTCAGTTAAGGCTACAACATGAAGTGCACATTTACTGAATACAAAATGTACATTTATTTTTTTGAAATATCAGAGAGGGGTCACATATCATGTCTATAACTGAATTCTTCTTTTTGTGTTTCGAATAGGATCAGTCGAGAACCCTGAATGAATATTGTTGGACTCACCTGTTTTGATAATATCAAATCATGATTAAATACTTATCATGATATATTAAGTCATTTGGTTATCCTTTTTAATATGTATTTATATTATTTATCCTGAAAATTTTTTATTTTTAGTCTCATGACTTTGTTGCATCAACTTACAGTTTACATTTATATAAGTATAAGTTCACTGTTAAAGGCTACTGGTAAGAGCCTTCTGTTCAATGTTACTGTTATAACTCACTATAACTCTCGGTCACTATTTATAAAAGGACACCATTGAAGATCTACTGTCACTGTTATAAGCTACCAGTACAAGTTAACTGTCACAAGTCTACTATTGCTCTGCTTATCAATGCTTACAGATAGAGACACCGTTACAAGGTCACTTCTGAGACAAGGATTCTGTTTGATGTCCACTGTCAGACTCTTTCTTAAGTCTTATGTTGAGAGCTTCACAGTTCAAGTCTACCATTGGACATGTCTACCGTAAGTATAAGGCTACCGCTAGAAAATTCCTACTGTCATTATAGTCTACTGTTGTTCAGAGTCTACTGTTATTAGAAGTCTACTGATAGAAAAACTCCACTGTTGATGAAGTTACCTCTTGAGATAGTCTACTTCTGGAAGGGTCACTATTTAAGTAGGTTGATATTACAGAGCTACCGTTAGAAGCCTAATGTTTAAGTCTACTGCTGATCAAGCTTACCGATGAAGTCCATAGTTGAAGAGCATATCGACGAAGTCAACTGTTGAAGAGACTACCGTTGAATTCTACCGTGTGACATGCATCTGCTACCAGTCTATTGATAACCTATTATTTACGTTACCAATTTTATTAATACCATCATAATGGTCATGTATAGTCAAATTAATGCACCTGACATTATTTAATGATATTTTCAGGAATATCCGGAGACAGTACGAGGTATGAGGAAGACCACACGCTGTTGAAACATTTCTCTTGTCGGCCCCTGCTAAACCAAATGAGAAAAAGATGAGATGGAAAAGTGTATATAAGTAGAGACTGACATCATATTAATTATTATTGAGTATATAAAATAATAGAGACTCATACCATACCTAAATTATGTTGCAATAATAAAAGCACTCGATAACCCATTTTTAAGATTACAGAGCTTGAAAAAGATCTATTGGAAGAACTTTTTCAAGCTACGGTGGTGTTCTACAAAGAGCTTTAGACCCTAGAAGCTGATCATCTCTATATATGTAAGTCAGAACCTAGAAGTTGTGACACTCTATTTTGGAGGAAACTTGCAGAGAGGACTAAAACATCATTTCCTTCATTTCAAGGAGTACAAGGCTGATCTTCCAACACACAGAGCATTCTAAACATTTGCCTACTATCTTTAGCTCTACTGTGGTTAAGTATTTTACATTTGTGAGAAGTGTGTATTTCTTACACACATTGACTCTTCTGCTGGAACTAAGGAATACTGAAAATCCCCTTATAAAAATATTTTTCTATTTGTTTCCCACACATAACTATGGAAGAATCCTAGTGTGGCTTGGTAGTTTATTTTCCCATGTACAACTGTGGTCGAGGTTTCCAAACCTAGACAGTTTGAAAATAGTTGTAAAGCCGGATACAGGCTATGTATCATTATTAAATATAACTTATTGGTGGCAGGTGATCACCAAGTGGAGAGGATTAGGTATTTCCTTAAGACTGAACCTCTTAGTTAAATTATTGTGTTCATCTTTCAATTATTCTATTTTTCATTTATCCATTGCTTATATTTTCGAAGAAAGAAATCTGTTTTTACATTCACTCTGATAGTTAGTTCTAGTTAGTGTGTATATGTGATTCTTTTAGTAAACTTGTTTCCAAAGTTGAATTAGTACTCATACTAATTCATTTGAGGAGTAATAAACCATTGAGAAACTTGTTGAACAATAAATCACTTATATCTCTACTACCTTAATTAACTGGGCTGTTTTAATTTAGGGGATTTTAATCCTAAAAGTTTTTAACATAAATTTTTATTTGAACACAATTCACCCCCTCTTGAGTATCCACTCCGACCAAAATTTGATATCAGTGGATTCATTATTCATACCATCAAACCAGTTTTTTTAGATTTTAAATTTCTTTTCAACTGTGATTTTAGTTATATCTTAAAGATCTCAAAATTTGTGTTATATTTAAATTTTCAGTTCATTAAACTCCTAATTTTCTAGGGATAATCGATTTGAGGGTGCTGCTACTAACAGACAACCTTTAACTAATGGTAATAATTATGGTCAGTGGAAATTGAAAATGAAAATGTATCTTGAAAGCTTAGGACTTGAAATCTGGGACACAATTTAAGAACAACATGTATTACCTGCTACTTCTAGGGACACATGGTCTCAAGTAACTAGAACTATTTATAATAAGAATTATAAATAAATGAATGCCTTATACTATGCTTTGGGTGATGAAGAATTAAATATTATACTTGCCTGTAAGACTGCATATGAAATTTTGGATACTTTGGCTGTTTCTCATGAAGGAACAACCAATGTTAAAGAAATGAGATTAAATAACTATACTATTTAATATGATAATTTTAAGATGAAGCCTGATAAATCTATCTATGAACTGTATCTCAGGTTCAATGAGATAGTAAACACCATGAATCTTCTTGGGAAACCAGTGGACAATAACGACCAAATAATGAGGCTGCTTAGATGTCTACCTGACAGATGGAGAGGCACTTCTGTATCAATCTGAGAATCGTGTGACATCAGCAATCTACCTATAAAGGATTCCATTGAAAAAATGATGATGTATGAAGAAGAGCTTAAGGTGAATTAAGAAATATAAGAAGAACAATGAAATAAGTCAGTAGCATTCAAGGCTTCTGCCTCAAAAGGCAAAGACAAAGAAAAAATTTGAGTACGTGTAGACAGTTCCACAAGTGTATAATCAAACTCAGATTGTGATGATGAGATGACACAACTCTCCAGAAGATTCAAAATATTCTACCAAAAGAAGAAATTATTTAGGAATTAAATCTTCAAAGGAAAATATGATCATAAAAGACAATGGAATAAAGATAGGAAGTGGAATGAGAACACAAGTGAAATAGTATGCAATGAATGTAAACGAAAAGGTCATCTGAAAGCAGACTGCCCCAAGTTGAAATTCAAGAGAAAATATGATGATAAGGGAAAAAGTTATAAAAAGGCTATGAAAGAAACCTAGAGTGTTTTAGAAGATAGTTTGAGTGAATCTGATGCTTCAGACATAGAACAGAACAAACATTCCAATCTATGTTTTATGACAGAGACATTTGAGGTAACAATTAATTCCCCTATGCATAATACTTATTGTAACAGTGACTCTCATAATGATGAAGATATGATTAATGAAGAATTATTTGAATATTTCTAAATTCCTGTGGATTCTATTAGTGAACTAAAGGACAAATATAAGTCATTAAAAAGTCATCATGCCTTAAATGCAAATTACAAATCAAATCTGGATATAGAGAAATAGAAATTTCCTAAACTGCTAATGGAAAATACAGGGTTAAAATTATCTAATGAACAATTAAGAAAGGATGTTGAGAAGTTATCTACTGATATGGATACCCTGACACAATTTCTAGGAAAACATTTTGCTCTTAAATATACAACATTTCTAGGATATCATCCCGGACATAGACAAATTAGCAAAACCAAATTTGTTCCAAAATCTCGACACTTCCCTGCTAGTTCCGGACCATCTTTTATGAAAATTTTTTCTAAAGGACATAACAATGTATTTATGTCTCAGAAAATGATTTTTGATTTTATAAAACCTATAAAGAAAATATGGGTTCCCAATGTTTTACTATCTAACCTTTCTAGACCCAAGAAAATATGGGTACCAAAATTACCGCATGTTTAATCTATTTTGCATGGAAGTTGTTCAAAGTGTTCCTATAATACACTATGATACTTAAAAATGGATGTTCAAGAAATATGGAATGAGGTTATTCTTGCTTCAAGATTCTAATTAAAGTTAATAGTGGGAATATCACCTTCGGTGATAATGCAAAAGGAAAAATTTTCAGAATAGGCCATATTGGTAACCCTGTTACAATATTAATTTCTAAATTAATTTTTGTTGATAGATAAATTACAATTTAATTATCATATCTCATTTATGTGATGATGGATTTATTGTTAAATTTTAAAATTATTCATGTAATGTTTTTAATTCAAAAAATGATTTATTTTTCACTGCATGTAGAAATGAGAATGTATATGCTGTTGATTTAAATTCCTTAGCCAAACAAAATGTTTCCTTCTTAAATGCTTTTCATAAAGAGTCTTGGTTGTGGCACAGAATGTTATGACACTGCAATGTGCACTCACTTAGGAAGCTATATATGAAAAGTTTAGTTAGAGACTTACCTAAATTATAATTCCCACTTGACAAAGTGTGTAATCCCTATCAAAAGGAAAAACAACACAAAGTTTCTTTCAAACCAAAGAAAGAAGTTTCAACTTCACAACCACTTGAGTTGGTTCACATGGATTTGTTTAGACCATCAAGAGTTTCAATTTTAAATGGGAATAATTTTGTTTATGTTCTTGTAGATGACTTTTCTAGGTATAATTGGGTATACTTTCTAGCTCACAAAAGTGAAGTTTGTTCCTATTTTATCAAATATTCCACGTCTGTAGAAAATACTAGTGGACTTAGAATTAAGACCCAGAGAAGTGATCATGGCCGTGAGTTTGAGAATCATGATTTTGAATCATACTGCTCACAAAATGGCTATAGTCACAATTTTTCTACCCCTAGGACACCTCAAACAAATGAATTTGTAGAAAGAATAAATAAAACCCTTCAATAAATTACAAGGACTATGCTTAATGAGTATGACTTACCTATTTATTTTTGTGCTGAAACTATAAATATTGCTTGTTATATTATCAATAGAGTTTTAATTAGACCTGTTCTAAAAAAGTCCCCTTCTGAGATTGGAATAATAGGAAGAATAAGGTTAATTACTTTAGAGTTCTTGGTTTCAAAGTCTTTATTCTTAATACTAATGATAATCTTGAAAAAATTTCTCCCAAATGTGATGAAGGAATTTTCCTGGGTTACTCTATCTCAATTAAATCCTATAGAGTGTTCAAAAAAGAAAACCAACTGTGTAGAAGAATCAATTAATTTAAAATTCAATGAGACTGATCCACATGATCCTAAAAAATCTCTTTAACATCTTGAGGATGATTTGTGAAATCTGAACCATAATTATAAGGATAGTGAATCCCATGTAAAATTATCTAGTTCTAGGAATTTTCTTGAATATGCACCTGCCAATTCTGAAGCAATAGACAACAATGAGGAATCTAGTTCAACCCATCCTAGAGGAATTAGGACTCTTATGAATCATCCTCTAGATGCTGTTGTAGGCGATTTAAATAGAGGAACACAAACTAGAGCTTCTCTAAGAAACCAGGTTGAACATCAAGCTATTCGTTCACATATTAAACCCATGAATATCAATGATACTATCAATGATAAATTTTGGGTAATGGCTATGAAAGAAGAAAAAAATTAGTTCGAAAGAAACAATGCCTTTGAATTAGTGGAAAGACCTAAGGTCACCTTGACAATAGGTGCTAAATGGGTGTTTAGGAACAAAGTTGATGAGTCTGGGAATATAGTAAGAAATAAGGCCAAGTTAGTTGCACAAGGATACAACCAAGAAGAAGGAATAGACTACAAGGAGACCTTTTCACCTGTAACAATATTAGAATCCATTAGGATACTACTTTCATATGCAGCTCATCTAAATATAAAACTCTATCAAATGGTTGTTAAAAGTTCTTTCATAAAAGGGTATATAGTTGAGGATGTGTTTGTTGAACAACCCCTGGTTTACAAATCCCTATTTTTTCAAATCATGTTTTTAAACTCTCTAAAGCTTTATATGGCTTCAAACAAGCTCTAAGAGCATGGTATGATAAGATCAAAACATTCCTTATTTCAAAAGGTTTTACCAAAGGGATAGCTGATCCTACTCTTTTCATTAAATGGATTTATAAAGATGTTTTGATAGTACAAATTTATGTGGATGATATTTTTTTTGGATCTTCATAGAATTTTTTATGTATTGATTTTTCAAAAATGATTGAAAATGTGTTTGAAATGAGTATAATGGGATACCTCAATTTTTTCCTTGGATTTTAGATCATTCAAAATAAAGATGGCATTGTTTTGAATCAATGTAAATATATTAAGGATCTTTTACAACTTTTTTCTATGTATGGTAGTAAAGGTAGTGACACACCTATGAGTACCACTTGTAAGTTGGATGTTGATGAAGCTGGAGAACCAGTGGATCAAACCAACTACAGAGGTATGATAGGGAGTTTACACTATCTTACAGTTAGCAGACCTGACATCATGTTTAGTGTGTGTATGTGTATTCACATTAAAGAAAATCCAAATGAGTCTCATTTAACTTCTATTAAAAGGATTTTTAAATATCTCAAACATACTCCCAACTTAGGATTATTTTATCCAAAAGGGAAATCATTTGATTTGTTGTGTTATTTTGATGCTGATTTTTCCGGTTGCAAGTTTCATAGAAAAAGCACCTCTGGGACATGTCACATTGTAGGCAAGTCACTAGTATCTTGGTGTAGTAAGAAGCATAATTCTGTTACATTATCCACTGCCGAAGTTGAATACATAGCTGCTGGTAGTTGTTGTGCTCAAATTCAACGGATGGAACAGACTTTACAAGACTATGGATATCAATTCAAACATGTCTGTATAAAGTGGGACAATACAAGTGCTATTAAAATTTCCAAAAATCTAGTATCTCATGATAGGACAAATCATATTGATGTGAGGCATCACTTTTTGGGGGATCATTATCAAAAGGGTGATATCACTATTTAATTCATTGGCACTGAACATCAATTGGATGATATATTCACAAATCCTTTGAATTTAGAGAGGTAAAATTGCATCAAACATGAGTAAGGGATGATTAACTTTAGTATAGGAAACTTCATAGTCAAACCTCATTGATAAGAACCTCACTATTAGACCTCACTATTGGACCTCACTCTTAGACCTCACCATTGGACCCCACTTTTAGACCTCACCATTGGACCTCACTGTTAGACCTCACCGTTGGACCTCAACATTGGACCTCACCGTTGAACCTCACTGTTGCACCTCACTGGTGTGCCTCACTATTGGGTACCTCGCTGTTTGATATTATTTTATGCGGGAATCTGACCGTTTTTATCCCTATTCATTATTTTTTTAGTTTTTTTAATCCCTAAATGATAAAACTAAAGGATACAAACATATCTCAATCCACCTTCCTCTCTCAATCTCGAACCTTGCTCTCGAAATCCCTAAACCCTGACTCTTCATTTGAACCCTCGAACCTCCTTAAATATCCATGTCCCAAACCAAGAGACTCTCGAATATTACAAGGCCAAAGAGGACTCGAGCTGAGCCCTGTGACACAATTAGTACCCCGAAAAGACCTATCAACCCACATCTGACAAAGAGAGAAATTGTGGCTGAGAAGGAGTTGAATGAAGAATGGATGCTATCGAGCAAGTCATTAGTGGTTGAAGAACTAGATGCCCAAGGATGGACCAAATTCTTTTCCAATAACAATGGACCGTACTACCCGAAGCTTGTGATGGAATTCTATGAATATATGAAGTTTGAAGAGGAAGATGATGTGGACAAGCTGGTATCTCGAGTTAATGGCAAAGAATTCATTTTTTTATCTCCGGAGTGGGCTGCCTATTTGAGAGTTCCCCATGATGGAGTGTATGCATACTATTCTAGAGTGGCTCCTCTAGAGAGTGATATTTTTTAATATGAAAAATATCTGGAAGATCTGACAGGGAATGGAAAATCAAGGAAGATCATTGCAGCTGAGATGAATGGAGTAGACATGCTAATGCTTAAGTTCATTAAGCATGTGATTAGTCCCAGGAGAGGGGATTTTGTGGTGCTGAAGTAACTGGACATATTTCTGATGTACTTACTAATGCATGGAGAGAAGATCAACCAATGTAGGTTACTGATGGCACGATTGGAGGATATGACTAATGCAGGCTCAAATTCCAATGCCCAACTCCATGCCAAGATAATACTAGTAATACTAAAGGTAAAGGGTGTGGCTGGAAATAAAGAAGAGATTATAGTGGCTAGGAACAGAGTTTTTATCACAAAGGTTATTTAAAAATTAATGAAAATTAGCTGGAATCCCTAAAAGAGGTCATGGGTGAATGATGAAGGAAAGGTTTATGAACATTTTGACCCTATTACTCGCCCATCTAGGCCAAAATACAAGAGAGATCCAGGCCTGAAGCCTGATGAGCCATAACCGACTTATTTAGATGAGGAGGAGGAACTTGAAGGAGCTTTGGACCATGAAAGAGAGAACCCCCCATTGAGGATGGGAGTGATTATGATTTTCCTGACATTCCTGTAAAGACAGTAGCTTTCGGAGCAGCTAGCCCTCCAAAAGAATTGCCAAGAAGAGAGAATGTTCTAAGGGATAGTGATACTGAGACCACTGAAGAAGAAGAAGGATCTCACAATATAGTGAGAGACACATCTGAAGAGGATGAGGCTACTATGTCAGATCATTCTGCTAATGAAGAATAGGAGGATGGTGATAAAAATGAAGGAAAGGAGGCTGCTGTTGCTGAAGCTGATGATGAGAACAGTGAAGGAGAGGAGCTCAGTTTGAGTCCACTGATTGGTAATACAGACAAGATAGTGTATGTCCAAGAAGCAGGAGTGGAACCTAATCCATTGAAATAGATGTCTTTGATTACTCAGTGGAGGAAATGACACACCCCACTGGTGAACCAATAGAGAAGATAGATGTTGAATCTGCTGGAGTTGAAGAGGAGGTCGTGGTGTTACCTAGAGCAGAATAAGTAGAGGAGAATGCTTAGAAGAGAGCTCCAGGTGAGGGGGAGCATTTTGGTTATGTATCTATTCTTCATGAAATTGATGAATGGTCAAAAGAACCTGGATACCTGGTACTTGGGATGGATTATAATGATTCAGATTGTGATATTTCAAAAAAAAAAAGGCATCCTATACCTGTTGTTTTAGAACCTGTCACAGTACCTCCAGTGGTTCCTATTCCTGAAAACCATGTCACTAAGTATGATCTGGAGAAACTAAAAACCAATCTGCACTAGATGTTTGATAATAGGGCCTCTGAAATGGAAAAGGCAATGGGCCTAATTCAAGAGATGACTGTCTCTAAGATGATTAAAGTTAAATCTTCCTTTCAAGCCAGTTTATCCCAAGATATATCTCAATGCCTGAATCAACTCAAGGACGTGTCTTAGTCTGTGGAACTTCTAAGATAGTTTGTGGTAAGCCTGACTGATCTTATGGATTCATAGGGAAAAACAGACAATGACATTCAGTACATGAAAAGTGTGGTGCAACAGATGGTTTTAGTTTTTGAATGTTTTAAGGAATCCATGAAAGATCATTTGAAGGGCCAAGATTAAGATGTGAATAAGATAATTAGTGGGTTGAACAAGTATTTAAAGGAATCTATTGCCTTCTATATAAAGCCTTTGACTGCCTCTTCCTCTGATTCAACCTCCAGTGCACCACCTGTGGACTTGTCAGCTTTCAGGACAGTGGTCACTGAAGAGTTAGTAAAGATTTCTGGTGTCAATGTACCTGATACTCAATATGTGACTCAGTTTCTCTCCACTACCAAAGATGTTCTGAAGGTAGTTAGTGACTTCATGAGAGAGGATGCCCAAGAATAGAAGACTATAATGGAACATATTAATTTATATTATAAAAGGTTTTACTCCATGCATCAGATGGATTCTCATTTCAAACTTCTATTGGAAAACCTCAAGATTCCACCAGTCACTAGATCCTTCAAGGAAAAAGTCACTAAGATCATCCAGTTGACTCCAGAATTAGCGAAATTAATGGAGAACAAGGATGATTTCATATCTGCCATGGAAAGATGTGGAAGCATTATTATGGACATCAGAAACCTTCTTCCACCCTTTCTCGATATGGACTATACCCCTATCATCATACCTCATACCTTAACAGCATCTCAACCCAACAATTCTTCCATTAAGTCTCCTGCTGAGACCGTAAGAAGCCTTACTCCACTGATACCTCAGCAAGCTACCCACTACATACCCATAAGAGCTTCTCTTGCTGCCCCTCTAGTCATTCCTGCAGCAGTTCCTAAACCTACTGATCCACCATATCATCCTCCATCTTCTTCTACCAAAGGGAAAGACCACTGACCTATGGATGATGTGGATTGAGTCTATTTATGTCTTTTTATAGGGACTATGTATTCTTTTTGGGTCATGTAATGTACTTCCATTAATACAACCATTATCTATTATCTCTGTTTTTGTTTCTTTTTTCTAATCACAAAGGGGGAGAAATGGAAATGATACCAATGCTGTGAGTTTTTTACCCTCTAATGGACCTTTTCTAATTTTACACTTTTATTAATCCCTGATACTTGAGATATTACAACCGAACTAAGGTTCCTTTTTGATCTCAATTTAGTAATTGTGTTATATGTGTTTATCGGTGATACCTATAACAAATACAAACTGGTATAATTAGTGATTATCAAAAGGGGGGATATTGTTGGACTCGCCTATTTTGATAATACCAAATCATGTTTAAATAATTATCATGATATATTAATTCATTTTCTAATCCATTTTAATATGTATTTATATTATTTATCTTGAAAAATTTTATTTTTGGTCTCATGACTTTGTTGCATCGGCTTACAGTTTACATTTATCTAAGTATAAGTTCAATATTAAAGGCTACTGGTAAGAGCCTTCTGTTTAATGTTACCGTTATAGCTCACTGTCACTATTGGTCACATTTTCTAAAAGTTCACTGTTGAAGATCTACTGTCACTATTATAAGCTATCAGTACATGTTCACTGTCAAAATTTTACTATTGCTCTGCTTATCAAAGCCTACCGACAGAGTCACAGTTACAATGTCACTGTTGAGACAAGGCTTTTGTTAGAAGTCCACTGTCAGACTCTTTCTTAAGTCTTCTATTGAGAGCTTCACATTTCAAGTCCACTGTTGGAAATTTCTACCGTTAGTAGAAGGCTACCGCTGGAAAAATCCTACTTTCGATATAGTCTACTGTTGTTCAGAGTCTACTGTTAGTAGAAGTCTGCTGATAGATAAATTCCACTGTTGATGAAGTTACGTGTTGAGATAGTCTACAGATGGAAAGGTCACTATTGAAGTAGTCTGATGTTACAGAGCTATCGTTAGAAGCCAAATGTTGAAGGATACCACTGATCAAGCTTACCGATGAAGTCCACAGTTGAAGAGCCTACCGATGAAGTCCACAGTTAGAGAGACAACCGCTGAAGTCTACCTGGTGACATGCATATGCTACCAGTCTAATGATAACCTATTCTTTACATTACCAATTCTATTAATACCATTATAAAGGTCATGTCTGAAAATATTAATGCACTTGACATTATTTAATGTTATTTACAGGAATATTAAGAGACAATACGAGGTACGAGGAAGACCACACATAGTTGAAACATTTCTCTTATCGGCCCCTGCTGAACCAAATGATAAAAACCTGAGCTGGAAAAGTGTATATAAGTAGAGACATACATCATATTAATTATTATCGAGTATATGAAATAATAGAGACACATACCGTACCTGAAATATGTAGCAATAAAATGAGCACTCGATCACCAATTCTGAAGATTACAGAGCTTCACAAAGATCTATTGGAAGAACGTTTTCAAGCTGTGGTGGTGTGCAACAAAGAGATTCAGACCCAAGAAGCTGATCATCTCTACATATGGAAGTCAGAACCTGTAAGTTGCGACACTCTGTTTTGGAGGCAACTTGTAGAGAGAATGACTAAAACATCATTTCCATCGTTTCATGGAGTCTAGAGTTGATATGCCACCACACAGGGCATTCAAAACTTATTCCTACTATCTTTAGCTCTACTGTGTTTAAGTATTTTAAATTTTTGAGCAGTGTGTCTGTCTTACACACACTGAATCTTGTGCTGGAACTGAGGGATACTGAATATCCCCATATCAAACTATCATTTCATTTGTTTCCCACACATAACTGTGGAAGAAGCCTAGTGTGGCTTAGTAGTTTATTTTCCCACGTATAACTGTGGTAGAGATTTCCAAACCTGGACAGTTTGAAAACTATTGTAAAGCCCAATATAGTATGTGTATCATTATTAAATATAATTTCTTGGTGACAGGTGATCACCAAGTGGAGAGGATTAGGTCATGGCTTAAGACTGAACCTCTTGGTTATATTGTTGTGTTCATCTTTCAATTTCTCTATTTTTCATTTATCTGCTGCTTATATTTTCAATGACAGAAATTTGTTTTTACATTCTCTCTGATATTTAGTTCTAGTTAGTGTGTATATGTGATTGTTTTAGTAAACTTGATTCAAAAGTTGAATAAGTACTCATACTGATTCAGCTGAGGAGTAATCAACCTTTGAGAAGCATGTTGAAGAATAAATTACTTATATCTCTACTGCCTTAATTAACTGGGATGTTTTAATTTTGGGTATTTTATTCCTAAAAGTTTTTAACAGAAATTTTAATTGGAACTCAATTGACCCCCCTCTTGAGTATCCACTCCAACCAACAAATATCAATTCGTCGATACTCCATTTGAAAACCGATTGAGGTGACATCAGGTGTGTTGGAATCCCACTTGTGAGTGATCAATTCTTCTAGAGAATTTCTTAAAAATTATTTTATCTCTCTTGAGTTATTCAAGGATGGGTATTTTTACCGTTTTGTAGATCTATTCCATTATAGGCAGATTCATGGGATGAAGATCAAGTATATCGATCATACGATATCTAGGTTGGTGGTTTGTGCCTTTATTTTATCATTGTTGGATTATATATGATATAATTGTCATATTACACACTTTGGGGTATTGAGTGTTTTGAAATAAAACCCTGTTAATTACCTTTTATGGTTTGGTTGATTGATAAGTGTTAGTCACATCAACAGAAGGATAAATACCTTTGTTATGGGACACCTCTGGGGTGCCTTTCCTATGATTGACTATTATGGATGTTTGGTCTAGTGTGGTTATTAGGAATTCATTGTTTTTTAGGATGGATTTTCTAATTGTATGAGGTTCATGGGATATGAATTATCGATGTTTGAAAAAGTGGAATTTTACTGTGAGAGCTTTCCAAAGTAGGGTCATTTATATAAGTTTTAATATTTTTTTGACCCAAGGGTATTAACTTTGAGAGTGGGATGGAGTTCATCGACCCAGGGGTTTAGATAGTGATAGATTCCTAGGTGGTCATTTATAATTTGTTGATGTTATGGTTACCAAGGGGAATTGACAACAAGAGCTTACCAAGTGGTCATTTGTAAATGATAAGTGGTAGGATAGACAAAAGGGTTTAGACCGTGAGATCATCCCAGAGGGTCATCATTAAATGAATTATATTTATTTTAGAATTGAGGGATTATACTGTGAGAACATTTCCATAGGGTCATTATTGAATAATTGAAGGATTGTGAAGTGTCTTGCAAGACAAATCACTAGCGTGGATTTAATCTTACTTGATTCATTTAAATGGACTTTTGAGACATTTATTTTGTTACATACACAGTGGATATTGAGCAAAGGATAGATCCTATGATTACAAGATTCAAAGGATGAATAATAATTTTAAATGAATGTTATTGAAAATTATTGGATTGTTTGATTTTGATTACTTCCTAGTTTATTTCATAATTTCTTATTATTTATTGATATATATATTAACTGATTTTAGGCATAGATAATTTGGTGGTTCCATACAAGAATTAATCTAACACGATGGGTTGGGTTATGTTTTCTACCCAAAAAAATTATATGTTTTTATGCCTAGATATGGGAATGAATCCTTCTTCAGCAGGTACTTGACTATTGTTGGAGCTAGAGATCATGGGACCAAGCTGAGGATTGTGATGCTACTAGAGTTTACATGATTTTTTGTATATTGGTTTCTGTATTTCATTCCAGCATTGTGACTTGTTTGGCTGGTTTCATAGATACATATTCCTTAAATAAAATATATATATATATTGGAGTTTGTTGGTTTTAATTTAGACTTCTAATGTTCCTTTCTGTTGTATGGTATTATAGATTCCTCTATTGTTTACTAATTTACTTCCACTATGTATACTCTACCAATGAGGGCATAGTTTCTCCAGTATCAAACCTTGGCCTTTTTTTCTAGTAGGATGTCTCTAGAGTTTGGGGAAATGCGCTTTAGGTTATATGATCAACTTGGTTTGGGGCACCTTGGGGTGGCAGCCGGATCTAGGACAACCCAATAGTTGAGAAACTTCTAGACATCGTTATAAGAAACTACTAATTAATAGAGTTAGTATAAATTATTTTAATATAATTTTACTAAATTAAATTACATTTGTTAATGAAAAATGAAATATTATTAATCATTAAATATTATTTATCTCTAGAATAGTATTTACTTATTCTATAATGTATTCATTCTTTTCCTTTACCTCATCTTTTTTCAAAACAACACTCATTATATAATAAATTTTTCAAACATTTAATATTCACTATTTGATACTTTGAGTAATTCAATACAATATCCTACATAAATCTGAACCATTAATTATGTGATCGATAACTAACTCCAAGATTTACAATTAAAAAGTAGGAATTAAAAATAATAATATTTAATTTTTTCAATAATGAAGAATCATTTTACGTATATGAAAATATAAATAAAAAATACGAACATGATATATAGTAGAGGAAGGGAAGAATTAAAAACTTCATTACTATTTATTATTCAGTTTAACACATAGATTCAACCATTGTTTCATAGATGATGGTGTAGCTAAGTGCATTTTATATAATAATAGTGTTATAGATTATAATAATAATACTTAACATTGACATTTATATGATCATATTTTTTCCTTTATAAAATGTTACCTATGATCCTTATTCTAGGAATTTGAAGGTTGTATTGTATTCAAAGTATTTTTAATTTCATTGTTTCACCTCAACAAATAGATACATGATGTTGGAAATATTAACAGAGATCTTCCTACTGTAGCCTCATCCACTAAATCTGTATACATGACATTGTAACATTATTGTATTCTACCATATATATATAACCAATGATATACATTCCCTATTTATTTGGACCATCTTATACACATTGGGCTAATTTTTTGTCCAATAATACTCACTGACTCTTAATACACCACATCACTTTCCCAATAAACATCAATGAAACGTAATATGTCATTATCCATTTATTTTTTAACCAGAATTTTAGATTAATGATTAACATTAATTTATCTAATAATTATTTTTTAAACTATATTGTGTTATTATTTTGGATTATTCTGAAACCAAGTCGATAAAATGGATACAAGTACAATATAAGAATGACTACCTACCCAATACATAAGATATCCAATGAATCATCAATATAGATTATTATCCATTATTATTTAATCTAAATACATATTAGTCATGGTTATAACACATATGGGGGTTTATAAGTTATTTTAACTGGGTAAATAAAGTTTTATATAAATATTATTTATATAGTTTTCCCATGATATAAATGTATAACCTTCTTTTAAAATCACATGTAGATACTGAATGTAGGTATTTTTAAATATCATTTGAATCTGAAATACTTGACTCATCAACATAAAAAACTCATCGACTGATTAATTATAGTTCTAAAAAATATATTTTCTACACACAAAAAAATAACAAAATATTCTTCTTTAGAAATGTTCAAATAAAAAATATGAACAAACCCTAATATTTTAAACCCTTTTATAATTATTTTTGATTCATATTAAGTTTTATAATTAGAAAACTTAATATTTGTATATATTGTTTTTTTAAATATTTAAAATTTACTCACTACTATGTTAGTGTAAGATCCCATATGACACTCAATATCCATTGATTCCTTAAGAACCCCATTCATAGACATTTGTTTTGTTCCATGGGAAATATTCAATAGCCTCTTTGCTTTGTAACGACCACAAATAACCTAGTTTTATCAATTACTATCATTGGTATGATGGACTCCTCTATAATTACTCCATTCACTCTAAATATGAATTTCATAACAATATTTCATTATTTTGATCTAAAAAATTGCGATAATAAAATATATTTCAGAAAAAAATTTAGTTTCTATTTTGAAATGATGTTTATATCACTCCAATAGTTCTATTATATGATTATTATCAATATTATCCAACCCCACATTCACAGATTACTCATATTCTTCACTGATTACATCTTCATTGAATGACATAATCTTCATCCGGGATTAAAGAGTATTTGTCTCTATTAATATCATTTTTATTAACATATTTGGTGTAGTTGAATATCAAAGGATATTTAATTTCATAACCAATATATTTTAATTATTTTCCAATTATGTTGGGTTACATTATTCTTAATTATATTCCTCTGCATGGTTATATTCCATGTTACCATATTTTTATAAACAATGCGTAGTATATATTTTCAATTCCATTTTTTCATATTATTTAAATAGTTCAACCCTAAATGGAAATAATTATTTCATCCACAATCAATCCTTGATAAAATTAATATCATGGGTTTGAATAATTTTTCAATCATTTATTAAGGCACATTTAAGAATTACTCTATTTATATAATCCTAATAATACTCATTTTTCTACTATATCTACATATTTAGAGAGGGTTCCTTATTTATTATATGTGTTTAAAATATTGAAAAAAAAGAATATTCATAAAAAATATCTTTACTCCATTACACATATCATAGGAAATTTAATACTATAAGAATTATAATATCATTGTTTAAAATTTTCCTAAAAAATAGAAAAAACATTCTCCTATAGAATAACAATAATCCACTTTCAGAGACCAACATTTTAGACATGTCATTCACCATTATATTTGAAATTCAATAAATTTATTTTGAAATGGTATTATGAAAAAGGATACAATATTATTGATACTTATATTACTAGATAAATTTAAAATACAGTTGTGGTATCTTTAATTTTTTAGTCAGATCAAATATTTTTAATATTATGATAGTTTTCAATCTCTACAGTCCTTATATATGACTTCATAAAATATATCACCTATATATTGCATTGGATAAACATTACTAAAATAATTATAAAATAATAATCATTTATAAACTAAGATATTTTTACACTACACTTTTTAATAGTTTCATTAGATCATACACATATTTCAAGACCATGTCAATTAGGATGGGGAAATTCTTGTCCATATATTAGTTTTTGTCATTAAAAATATTAATTAATAATAATAAATAATTTTTTTTATCAATCATGATTTATATCTAGGTTTGCACGTTTGTTGATAATCATTGGTGGATTATCCATGAATTTTTGGAAAATATTTTCCATGTTTTGAAGAAACCAACTTTTTTCATATCAAATCAAAAGAAAAAAGTCATTCATATAAACATGGAACATAGTTTGGATCATTTAAAATTATTTTATGAGTTGTTTCTATATATTTTATTTTGATAAAAAATCATTTGTGAAAGAATATAAAATTTATTCTAGCAACAAAATGTTAACTAACATTCTAGTCATCTTATATCCAACCATTCAATATAATGAATTTTTTTATTGAACTCTTCTCATTCCAGCTGGGTTATAGATATCTTTATATTTATATTACCCTCATTCAAAAAAATTATGTTACAATTAAATATTTCAATCTATTTTTTATATTATTTTAATTCCCTATTATGTTTGATAAGAACCCATTATGGTGGATCTATTTTATATTGGATTTTGTTGCTTGTAGTGTAACATTTTAAATATTATCCTCCTCCACCAGCCATTTTAATTCCAAGAGACTCCAGATCCAAATGGTATTTTAGGGGAAACATATTTTTGATCATAAATGGTTGAATTGTTATCTTATCTTCTTCCTTATTATAATGAAGATAATATTATGGGTGGATAAAATATTTTAAATTTCCTCGAATTCATCTGCATGTTTTTAATAGTAATAATTTTTCTATCTTCCATTCGTAAAAATTATTGGCATTAAACTAAAATATTGAATTTTTAATGTATTAGATTTAAAATTAGTTACTTTACTTCTTTGATAGATATAATGGTATATTTTTTATTTTATCCCAATATATTTTCCTTATATGAATACCTTAACATCATGGAAATTGGTTGTCATATTTTCTAGAAACATATAAAAATGAACTTTCATAAGTGTTTATATTTTTCCACTTCTATTCCTCCACATGTCTCATTCTATTTGTAGATACAAAATTTATGAAAAATATTTGCGGATATGTGACTATTTTATTCATTTACCTTCCCTTTTTTATATTGATGATATATTGCCTTTTTATGTCTTGAAATCACTTCCAATACCACTACTTCCCATGAACAATGGTATTTTTTCATACAAAAGTTTCCAGAAACCATCCATGACTCATTTGGATCTTTCATAAAATACCTCATCAGAAAACAACATAATTTCTATATTATTCAATAACTCACTATACATTGTCACATTAATTCATCTAACTTTTAAGGTTACAAATTACTCTTTTATATCTTTAATTATTCATTATTATTTAATTTAGAAAATAAATGATATTTTTAATATTTAATATATTTTCATCATATTTTAGTTGATCGTAAATCTGTTTTCTAATAATTGTGTTACCATGTTATTAATCATACAAAAAGTCATTTTATAGATAATTTTTTTCATGAATATTAAAAATAAATTCCTAGAAATAATTATAAATATCACCAATTTTTTATCCTAAATTAGTTGAAAATAAATATCCTCAAGAAAACCTTTTTGAGCATCATTTAGGTATTTTATATCCCTAGGTTGTTCATAAATCTCTACATAAGGTATTTTATTTCCATCTATGAACACCAGTGTATAAATTCCATTATAATTTAATTGGATTTATAATTGTTATAGGTAATCATAATTTCCCACATATTTCCTGATAAGTTAACAATTCTTTTGAATTTTTTTTTCTAAATGAGCTTCTAACACAATGTATCTTCTATGTGAAACAATATTCATCGATTTGAAAAGTATACATTTATTTTTTATCATTATTATTCCTTTTTAGTATATTATATAAATCATTTGAAACCTATCAAAACTTGAATCAATAATAGGGAAAAATTTCATCAAGCCCGGCTTTGTAAGTCATGAGTTACCA
This sequence comes from Viscum album, assembly GCA_963277665.1. NCBI lineage: Eukaryota > Viridiplantae > Streptophyta > Magnoliopsida > Santalales > Viscaceae > Viscum > Viscum album. The sequence goes on along the minus strand of OY728131.1, from coordinate 1,725,660,315 downwards.
TCCCGTAGGAGAAAGAAACATATCATCTATGTATTCAAAATTAACACCATATAAATTATTATTTAAATTCCCAAAATATTTTAATTCCATCTATTTAATAAATTATTTTGTAGTTATGTTGGGATTATCAAATATTTCATAACCCATAAATTATACATCCATATATTTTATATGAATTCCATGGAATTAAAATTGATGTATCAGATTGATGTCTTTGTAGATAACTCTCAGACTAAAAGATACATGAAATTTAATGGATATTATAGCCTAGATATTTTATTGGGGGTTTAAATAAGTATAAATGTTTTATATTATTTATATATATATTATTTAATTCATATTTATTTATTAATTCCTAGGATGTAATCAATTAAATTATTAATAAAAACATTTCGAGATTAAACTAATTATTTTTATAATGAATATTTTTTATTTGGTTTATGAACATTTAACAAAAATATTGTTCAATATTTAATTTTTATTTAATGGGTATTTACTAATAATTTATTAATAATAAGTCAAACATTACTAATCTAAATTTTTTAATGATTATAAACTCATTTGAATGTAAAATGAGTTATTTTTTAGGGAACTATTTTTATACACATAATGTTATTTTATCTTATTAATTTAAATAAATAATTAATAAATAATTATTTCAATTAAAATATTAGATTATATATTCACTCAAATATTTTACATTAATTTATATATTTTTACATGGCATTAATTGAATTCAAAGAAAAATTTATTCTAGAGAATTTATTTTTCTAAAAAGTGTTTTAAATTACTTTTTTGTGATTTTTTAAATAAATTCCATTCATTTACAAAAATAGTGTTTTATAAAAAGGATTAAAAATTTTAATCCATAATTTCCATACGTCTTAAATAGGATGTGGTGATTTTTTTCTATTGTGTAGTGAACACATTAAAAAAATTTAGTTAGACATAAAACAAGTTTACTAAGAAGTTAAACTAATAAAAAAGGGTAAAATTTTAAATTACAATTGTCCAAATATAATTGTATGAATATATTTAGGACTTATATCGACTTATATTTGATGTATTGTTTGATACTTTAATCATTAAAATTAAATTTACCTTATATTTTTCAAATATTGTTAAGTAATTACATGCGTGTCCCTACTATATCTTTTAAATGAGAACATATTATTGCATATTATTTGAATACATTTGTATATATATATTATATAATACCCAACTAAAAACATTCCTATGAAAAATTAATAATTTTCTGATCTTTTGGTATTTCCTAAGCACCATCCTATTAAGTAATAAGGAGTAAACCAAAGGATGTCACTCAAAGAAGAGATAATCATCGTACATGAATATTTTAATGTTTATTTAAAATGATAATTCTTATAACCCTATTGCATCTATAATAATATAATTACTCTAGTGTTATCAATATAATATGATGTTCTTATGATTATGGGATAAAAACATTCACCTTCTTTCTGTCAAATGTGAAATGATTATATTAGTCATTCATACCAATGGATTACCCACTCCATATACTTATATGACTCATTTTATTTAACCACCATTTATGTATGGTTATTATCTGGGATTTAATGTTGTAATATAGTATATATGAAATAATTATACTTCTATAAATGAATGAATAATTGAACCTTTTTACCAACCCATCTTTTGGAAAAAAGATAACATCACCCATGTGTGTGTATGGACTACGACCTCTATGAAGTGTTGTAATTTTTTATTCATCACAATTTTATATAAATTAATAAGAATTTTTATACTTAGTATAGATAAAACTGTTATTATTTTATTAAAATTATAGATAGGATTTAGATATTATAATTGTTTAGGGAAAATTACTATGAAATTTATACTTTCATGGAAAATGAATCTTTTAACAGACATATTGACCTTGATAATCTAAATTTTTTACTGAAAGTGATATATGATGTAATAAATAAAATGTTTATTTTTTTTATAAATAAGTATATTTTTTGTGGATATAAGTATAATTAATTAAATATATTATATATTATGTTGAATGTGCTTATGAAGAAAGTCAATCATGAGGTAAAGGTTTCTTAACTCACTTTATTTATGTGACAGATATGTCATATCGACCACTTTTTTTAATCATGTGTTTTATATACTATAGTATTCACATCTTATATCATAAATAATTTCAAATTATTTTTATTTAAATGTTTAATTGATGTTATATAGTTCCCATGCGTTATGATTCAAATCATAACAGTGTAGTAAGAATTTGTTTGTTAAAATATCACCTTTTTAGTTGGAGTTTTTATTGTTCATATTTCTCAATAAGTAAATTTTCTGTCCTATACCACACATATAATATTTAATTTCTTCTTCTATTTTGATTTATAGAAATTAAATGTCAGCAATTCACTCTCCTCTCTCCATGTACTTAATATTTTTAAAGAATAATTTGATGGGAAACATAGTTTGTTTTTATATTCGGTCAGGACTATTTTTCTTTCATGTTAATATTCTCATTGACACGATTTAATATTTTTTTGAATTATCTCATGGTTTATTAATGTAATTTTTACAAATTTTATATTCTATTAAAATGATAAAAAAAATTCCTTTCAATTTATGAATGAGATGCTTTTTACTGAATGTGTGAATGGAATCTTTGTTCAAATTTATACCATATGAATATCTTTCCGCACTTTTCTGACTACAATATTCATTGAAGAAACCTTATCATGTCTCCATTGTTCATTTAATTGAAAAAAATCATTACATATTTAATAAATTAATATATTTTACTTATGTGATACCATAATTGGAATGGTATTTTATTCATGAAATTGTTATATGGTCTTTTAATTGTATTTGAATAAATAACAACATATTTTATATTTCGTAGATTTACAAAAGATATAATCCTATTATACCATATTTATGATTTCTTTATATATTTTTTAAATATGATGTTAAAATCATTATGAAACTAAATTTCTATTATTTGGGATAATAAGTGACAGACAAATAAATTTTCTCATGATTATATATCATACAAATGAATTAATTAGGATCATTTGATGGGTGGGTCCATTAAATACCTCAAAACAATTGTGTTCCAGCTACTTTATATGAGATATAATGGTACATAAGAGGTTATCCAACAATTGAAATTTGATTCACATAGGCATATCACATACCTTGAAAAGGGTACATACAAAGATATCCCAATCACAAAAGTGGGAACATGATATGTTATCCTAGTAAAATAGAGGGACCATAGTCTATTTTACAAATCCCATTTTGTGATAAAATTCATGGTGTATAGTATTGAAAAATTATTTATATGATTTTTTATGAAACACATTATGCTAATATTATAAGGCCCCAGCCTTAAACCTTACTTAATCTTGAGATATTTCAAGAATACACCTTGATGATCTTTTCCGGTTTAGAGTTTTAGAGAATTAGACCATAAAACATGCATTACATCCCACATTTAAACAAAGTGGTTACAATAAAATATAGTATTCATTTTTTCCATCAACAGAAACATATTTAAAATAAAACATGGATTTTTTCTTGACACTTCCTTGACACTATCATCATATCATGTCCCATTCACTTGACATGTGATAAACATTTCAAAAAAATGGGATGAGCATAAAAAGATCAGTAAGGGTTATAAAAAAAATATGGAATGGAAACATGAGTACATATATACATAAGAATGAAATCATACTTTTCCCATAAAACCGAAGAACTTTAACATACGTAATAAAATCATGAATAAATCATAGAAATCATAAGACATAAAGGTAATTTGAGGCATTCATAACATTATAACGTAGGGAGTAACCCTCTTGGTTATGTTTGGAATACCCATAGCAGTATATTCCCTAAATATCTTCGGACAAACCTTAACGTTTACCTCCTTCGCATTACCCAATGCATTGGAGATCTATATCGGGCTCACTCGCCCTTATTTTATCAGGGAACCACCCGTCTTCATGACAATGCCCAAGAACCATAACATAATTGTATCACATAAAACATGCATAAAGGAAACATAACATTTTTACATTTCAATCAAAAGATATCAATAACACATTCATATAATAAAAACATTATCATAACCATTTTCAATACCAAAATAAAAGAATATTTAGACATGGTATTTATTTTTCTTTAAAAAAAGGTTATGCCTTGTAGAGGAATCCGAAAATCAAATAATGGTCATGACGGCGGAGAAGTCATTATCGCCAAATATGTATGAAAAAAACACATTCCCTTTTGTCGTTTAGTAATCTATTTTTATAAAAATATTCCTTTTGAATAATTGTAATAGTCAAAGGGGTTTATACACTGTATAAAAGAATGTTCTGTATAAAACAAATTATACCTCAATGAAAGGAGATTGAGACGAAGTCCCTTAAAAAGATCATTTTCAAAATAAATTATATCTATTATGTGTATTCACTATAATTACACATAAAGAAATTAAAAATACAAGATAAGACATAATAATATCATTACATAATTTGAAAGTTGGAGATTAACCCAAAGAACGGAAATTGGCTTAAGAAGTTCCCTTACCTCGGGTCCGACATGACTCAATCGTTCTTTAATGTCCTGAATAATAAACTTGAGTTAATTTATACATGATTAAGAACCTTTTTCAAGTTCATTATTCCTTTTATATCCCTTATTACCATGTTATGAACATTATGTAATCATTTAAGTTAATAACGGTCGTTTTGTCGATATTTGGTACTTAAATCAAAAGTGAACTTCTTATATTTACAAGTTGTTCACATAGTCAAATATCCATTATCTAAAGAATGATATTCATGATTTAGATGCCATATATATCATATATATCCAATATATACATGCATTTATAATATTATATAATCATTTATATGTAAGAAATGAAATGCAACGTTCATGGAGACTGTAAGCCGTACGTATGCTTGAACACTACTTTCATTTCTATGTCATAATAATGGAATTAAAACACAAAGATACATAATAGTATTATAATTCCAGTATGGTATAATATATAATATCATTAAATCTATCCTTTATATGTACCACATATGGTATTAACGAATCAAATCACTTTGAGGGGGCGGTAGTGCGCACTTCCTAAAATGAAGATATCGCGTTTACCCATAATGGAAACCATAAAGGTATGACATAAATGAAAAAATACAGAATCTTAAGTAAACCATAAACATATTATATATCATATATAAATATAGTGACATATTAATGGCCACCTTTGAATGTGTTAGATGAAAATTGAACAATCATCATTTCGTGAGGCAGAAATTCGCCATCCACAGAAACAATTTGTTCTTTAACCATTAGATGTAGGTGTGTGTAAGTGTAGCTCGAATTATTCTTATAAACACATCCTAGTATATTGAAGATACTGGAGTTTTTATAAAATAAATGAATAAAAAGAGTTTAGGGGGTTGGAGAAGCAAAACAAAACTAAAGAACACGAGTGAAAACATTACCTTAAAATCGGGTAACTCTCTTTGATTTGAGCTCAAAGGCTTCCTTGGGAAGCCTTCTGCCCAAAGTGAGGCTTTTAGAAGTAATAGAGGGATTTTTAGAGACAAAATGATCAGGGTTTGGCCGAGACAAAGGCTTGAGGGTGTGGGTAAGGGGGTAGAGGTGGGGGCCTTTTATAAAAGGAGAGGAAGGGCACTCTTGGAAAGTTACAAAATGTTACATTATTTTCAAATGAGTTTTGGATTTTAAAGGTCCCACATTGATGTATTTAGAGGATAAGGTGATAAGGGTTCTAAATATACTCATCCAATAGGTCTTTGAAAAGTGTAGGAATTAGATTTTATATTATCTTTTTATTTTATTTAAATCGATAAATAATGAGGTAATCGCTGCATCATCATGATGTCATAAATAATTTAATTTATATAATGTCTAAATATTATGAAAAAATACTATGATGTATGAAATATTTTTTTCTTTCCAATTAATATTTATAGTCCAAAATATAATATATTTAGACAAAATTAAAAATATGTTACTCAGGTGATACATTCATTGTTATATTTACTTTCTTTAAAAAAATAAAAAGATAAAAAGTCACTTTCCCACAAAAGTGATTCCATGGGGTCCCCAAGATTGGCACAAGGCATCCCATGGTCGGCCATGAGGAAACCAGTAGAATTATGACACATTTTGGTGACATTTTTTATTATTATGATATTATTTTATTATCCTTAATTACCCGATTACTCATTAATCAAGATAATTAAAGATAATTACCATCGTTACTATTCATAATGTCCAAAAACAACAAAGTCTTAATTAGATATTTTAAACCTTATGATTCCAAATATGGAATCAATTTTACCAAATTCCAAACAATTAAATTGCAATAGTTAATTTAAAAATAATTCCCGTTGCCAAAAAAAATAACGGGTTTTTTTGAAACAATATCTATGAAAAGTTTGGCACTTATTTATGCCCAATTCCAAAGTGAAATTAATCCCAATTACCACCATTATATTACATGGTAAAAATATATTCTATTTAAACTTTAAATCAAATTAAAAAGATAATCTAATGATATAATTAAATTAGATGAAAAAGCAATTTTGATGTAAAATGCAGAATTTTTCACTATTCATTAAAAAAATTAACATTGTCAGAAAAATACCAAAAAATTATCAGATGTAAATTTCAATGTCCCAATCATAAATAATAAGTTTAATTTGAAAAAATAGAGCTTATAAAATTGTCAAAAGTCTGATTAAAAAATGGTGTTCCATCAAAAGGCAGTAAAATAATATTTTAAAAATATTAGTGTATTCCTTGCTTAAGATTGGATTTATTCTCATTTTAAGCCTCTAAAACACTATCTAATTCATAAATAAACATATATATGAATATATATTATTCATTACTTACTTGGGATGTTACATCCTTCCCCCCTTTAGAAAATTTCTACCCCGCAATTTATTTATTTATTCAATAAGTGGGGGTATTTAACCCTCATTGCATTTTAAGATTCCCATGTCACCTCTTCAATCATGTGGTTTTTCACAAAACCTTTACCTAATGAATCACCTTATTTCGTAACACTTTCTCAATGTGGTCAAGAATCTGGACCGTTTGTTCATCATAAGATAGGTTCCCTTCCAGCTGAACTACCTCTGGACTCAAAACATGAGATGGATCTGGAATATACTTCCTTAACATTGAAACATGAAAAACATTGTGTACCTGAGATAAACTCGGAGGTAAAGCCACTCGGTAAGCAACTGATCGAAATCTCTCCAAAATTTCATATGGTCCAATGAACCTTGGACTCAGCTTTCCTTTCTTACCAAATCGCTTCACACTTTTCCATGGTGAAACTTTGAGAAAAACATGATCACCTACCTCGAAAGATAGATCCTTCCTCCTGTTGTCCGCATAACTCTTCTGCATGCTCTGATCTATTCTCATGTATTTCTGTATCAGCTGAACTTTTTCTCCCAACTCTTCTACTAATTTTGGTCCTACCAGCTTCCTTTCACCCACTTCATCCCAAAAAGCTCAAGTTCGACACCACTTCCCATATAACACCTCAAATGGTGCCATCTGTATACTGGAATGAAAACTATTATTATAAGAAAACTCTACCAAAGAAAGATTCTGGTATCAAATTCCCTAATAATCCATCGAACAAGCACGTAGCATATCTTCCAAAGTCTGAATTGTTCGTTCTGACTACCCATCTGACTGAGGATGAAAAGTTGTACTAAAATTTAATTCAGTACCCAACGACTTCTCAAGGCCTTTCCAAAAGTTAGAAGTAAACCTGGGATCACAATCAGACACAATGGATAGAGGAACTCCATGTAACCTAAATATCTCTTCAAGATACAAACGAGAAAGTTGATCTAGGGAAAAAGTGTCTCGTATAGCAAGGAAATGAGTAGATTTAGTCATGAGATCAACAATAACCCAGATTGCATTATTACCTAGAGGTGTCTTCGGCAATCCCACAACGAAGTCCAAGGATATATTTTCCCATTTCCACTCTGGCATTGGTAAATGTTGAAGTTTCCCTTTTGGTAACTGGTGCTCTTCTTTAACCTACTGACAAGTCAAAGACTTCACAGTAAAATCAACAATATCCCTTTTCATTCCGTCCCACCAGTAATACTCTCTAAGATCTATATACATCTTAGTACTGCCAGGATGAACTAAAAATGGAGAACTATGAGGTTCACATAACAAATCTCTCTTCAACTGTGAATCACACGACACACACAATCTCTTCCCAAATCTCAAAACACAATCATTATCAATGTTGAATTCAGGAAACTTACCCCTCTGAACCAACTCTACCTTTTTTTGCAACTCACTGTCTTGCTTCTGTGCTTGCATTATTCTGTCTAATAGAGAAGATTTCACTGATATCTGAAACAAAATAGAAGGAAATCTTGTACCAATAACTTCTATGCCAAAGTTCATCAAATCCTTAACCAAGGGATCATGTTCCAAATGCAACATTGTTAATAAAGCATTACTCTTTCAACTCAAAGATCAAACACTTTATTTTCTTTTCCTGGATGGTAATGAATTGTACAATCATAATGCTTGATTAATTCTAGCCATCTCCTCTGTCTCATTTTCAATTCTTTCTGAGTGAATATATACTTTAAACTTTTTTGATCGATATATATTTCACACTTTACTCCATACAAATGATGCCTCCAAATTTTTAAAGTGAAAAAAACAGCAGCTAATTCCAAATCATGTGTAGGATAATTTACCTCATGAGTTTTCAACTATTGTGAAGCATAAGCAATTACCTGATCATTCTGCATTAGGACGCAACCACGTCATTTCAATGAAGCATCAATGTAGATAACAAACTCACTATTCTTGGAAGGTAGTGTCAAAACTGGAGCATTCACCAATCTTCTTTTCAGTTACTGAAAACAATCATCACATTCTTTTGTCCATATAAACTTAACACCATTTCGAGTAAGCTTAGTCATTAGACAAGATAATTGGGAAAAATTTCTAACAAACCTTCGGTAATAGCCTCCCAAACCAAGGAAGCTACGAATCTAAATTACATTTGTGGGTCTTGGACATTCTTTAACATACTTTGTTTTTTCAGGATCAACAGTTATCCCATCTTTAGAAACAATGTGACAAAGGAAAGAAATTTTTTTTAACCAAAACTCACACTTGCTAAATTTCCCATATAATTTGTTTTCTTTTACGGTTTGAAAAATCACCCTTAAATGAATTTCATGCTCCTCTTTAATTTTAGAAAACACCAAAATATCATCAATAAAAACAACCAAACCTTTTCACCTGAGTCAACTGAGCAATCACTGCAACAAACTGTTTAGTTCTGATTCTGACCATCTCTGGTTGCTGATTCGAAAGGTCATTATACTCTGTATGCCTTCCTAGAAAAGATGCTATGTTTCCTCTATTGAAAACTAGTCTGAACAAACATGTCTTAGATAAAGAAACATGGTAAACATCAAATGCTATATCATTTCAATTTGACCATAAAAAAAATATTTTTGGATAATCATTTAATAGAATTCTAACTCCTAATGTTATCTAAACCGACCTCTGATACCAGCTATAAGGCCCCAGCCTTAAACATTACTTAATCATGAGATATTTCAAGAATACACCTTGAGGATCTTATCAGGTTTAGAGTTTTATAGAATTAGAACATAAAACATGCATTATATCCCACATTTAAACAAAGTGGTTATAATAAAAGATAGTATTCATTTTACCCATCAATGGAAACATATTTAAAATAAAACATGGATTCTTTCTTAACACTTCCTTGACACTATCATCATATCATGTACCATTCCCTTGACCTGTGAAAAACATTTCAAAAACATGGGATGAGCATAAAAAGCTCAGTAAGGGTTACAAAAAAACTATGGAAAGGAAACATGAGTACATATATACATATGAATGAAATCATACTTTTCCCATAAAACATAAGCATTTTAACATACATCATCAAATCATGAATAAATCATAGAATTCATAAGACATAAAGGTAACTTGAGGCATTCATAACATTCTTACGTAGGGAGTAACCCTCTTGGTTATGTTTGGAATACCCATCACAGTATATTCCCTAAATCTCATCAGAGAAACCTTAAAGTTTAACTCATTCACATTAGCCAATGCAATGGAGAGCTATATCGGGCTCAACTGCCCTTAGTTTATCGCGGAACCACCCGTCTTCATAACAAATCCCAAGAACCATAACATAATCATATCACATAAAACATGCATAAAGGAAACATAACATTTCCACATTTCAATCAGAATATATCAATAACACATTCATATAATAAAAAAATTATCAAAACCATTTTCAATATCAAAATAAAATAAAAGTAAAACATGGTATTTATTTTTCATTAGAAAAGGTTATGCCTTTTAGAGGAAGCTGAAACTCAAATAATGGTCACGACGGTGGAGAAGTCATTGTTTCCGCATACGTACGACAAAAAAACAACATTCCCTTTTTTCGTTTAGTAAACACATTGTATAAAAATATTCCTTTTGAATAATCGTAAAATCCAATGGGGTTTATACACCGTATAAAATAAAGTTGTGTATAAAACAAAATCTGCCTCAATGAAAGGAGATTAAGACGAAGTCCCTTCCAAAGATAATTTTTTAAATAAAATAGATCTATTATGTGTATTCACTATAAGTACACATAAATGAATTAAAAATACAAGATAGGACCTAATAATATCATGAAATAATTTGAATGTTGGAGATTAACCCAAAGAACAGAAATTGTGTTAAGAAGTTCCCTTACCTCGGGTCCGACATGACTCGATAATTCGTTAATGTCCTAAATAATAAACATGAATTAATTTATACTTTCTTAAAAACCTTTTTCAAGTTCATTATTCCTTTTATATCACTTATTACCATGTTATGAACACTATGTAATCATTTAATTTAATAACGTTCGTTTTGTCGATATTTGGTACTTGAATCAAAATTGAACTTCTTATATTTACATGTTGTTCACATAGTCAAATATCAATTATCTCAAGAATGATATTCATGATGTAGATTCCATATATATCATATATATCCAGTTTATAAATGAATTTATAATATTACATAACCATTTATAGGTAAGAAATGAAATGCACCGTTCATGGAGACGGTAAGCCGTACGTACACATGAATGCTACTTTCATTTCTATGTCATATTAATGGAATTAAAACATAATTATAAATAATAGTATTATAATTACAATATGGTATTATATATAATATCACTAAATCTATCCTTTATACATACCACATATGGTATTAACGAATCAAATCACTTTGAGGGGGCGGTAGTCCGCACTTCCAAAAATGAAGATATCGCGTTTACCCATAATGGAAACCATAAAGGTATGAAATAAATGATAAAATACATAATCATAAGAAAAAATAAACATATTATATATCATATATAAATATAGTGACATCTGAATTTCCACCTTTCAAAGTGTTATAAGAGTATTGAACAATCATCGTTTCGTGAGATAGAAATTCGCCATCCACAGAAACAGTATGTTCTTTAACCATTAGATGTAGGTGTGTGTAAGTGTAGCTCGAATGATTATTATAAAAACATCCTAGTATATTGTAGATACTAGAGTTGTTATAAGAGAAATTAATAAAAAGAGTTTAGGGGGTTGGTGAAGCAAAATAAATCAAAAGAACACCAGTGAAGACATTACCTTAAAATCGGGTAACTCTCTTTGATTTGAGCTCCAAGGCTTCCTTGGGAAGACATCTGGCCAAAGTGAGGCTTTTAGGAGTACGAGAGGGATGTGGAGAGACAACCATATCAGGGTTTGGCCGAGACAAAGGCTTGAGGGGTGTGGGTTGGAGGTAGAGGTGGGGGATTTTTATAAGAGAAGAGGAGGGGCACTCTTGGATTGTTACAAAATGTTACTTTATTTTCAAATGAGTTTTGGATTTAAAAGGTCCAATATTGATTTATTTAGAGGATAAGGTGATAAGGGTTCTAAATATACTCATCCAATAGGTATTTGACAAGTGTATGTCTTATATTTTACCTTATCTTTTTATTTTATTTAAATCGTTAAATAATGAGGTAATCGCTGCATCATCATGATGCCAGAAATAATTTAATTCTTATAATGTCTAAAAATTACGAAAAAATACTATGATTTAGGAAATATTTTTACCTTTACAATTAATATTTATTGTCCAAAATATAATCTATGTAGACAAAATTTAAATTTTTTTACTCATGTGATACATTCTTTGTTATATTTACTTTCTTTAAAAAAATAAAAATATAAAAAGTCACTTTACCACAAAAGTGATTCCATCGGGTCCCCAAGAATGGAACAAGGCATCCCATGTTCTTCCATGAGGCAACCAGTAGCATTTGGACACATTTTGTTGCCATTTTTTTATTATTATTATATTATTTTATTATCCTTAACTACCCGATTACTCATTAATCAAGATAATTAAAGATAATTACCGTCGTTTCTATTCATAATGTCCAAAAACAATAGAGTCATAAATGCATATTTTGGAACTTATGATTCAAAATTTGGAATAAATTTTACCAAATTCCAAACATATAAATTTCAATAGTTAATTTAAATATAATTCCTGTTGTCAAAACAAATAACAGGTTTTTTTGAAACAATATCTCTGAAAAGTTTGGCACTTATTTATGCCCAATTCCAAAGTGAAATTAATCCCAATGACCACCATTATATTACATGGTAAAAATATATTCTATTTAAACATTAAATCCAATTAAAAAGATAATCTAACCATATAATTAAATTAGATGAAAAAGAAGTTTTGATGTAAAATGTAGTATTTTTCACTATTCCTTAAAAACGAACATTGTAAAAAAAATACCAAAAAATTATCCAATGTAAATTTCAATGTCACATCATAAATAATAATTTTATTTTGAAAATAGACTTATTAAATTGTCAAAAGTTTGATTTAAAAATTTTTTCCCATCAAAAGGTAGTAAAACAATAGTTTAAAAATATTAGTGTATTACATGCTTAAGATTGGATTTATTCTCATTTTAAGCCTCTAAAACACTATATAATTCATAAATAGACATATATAAGAATATGTATTATTCATTACTTACTTGTGATGTTACATCCTTCCCCCTTTAGAAAATTTCTTCCCTGCAATTTATTTACTTATCGAATAAGTGGGGGTATTTAGCCCTCATTGCATTTTCAGATTCCCATGTTGCCTCTTCAATCATGTGGTTTCTTCACAAAACCTTTACTTGATGAATCAACTTATTTTTTAACACTTGCTCCCTGTGGTCAAGAATCTAGACCGGTTGTTCCTCATAAGATAGGTTACCTTCCAGCTGAACTACCTCTAGAATCAAAACATGAGATGGATTTGGCATATACTTCCTTAACATTGAAACATGAAAAACATTGTGTACCTGAGATAAACTCGGAGGTAAAGCCACTCGGTAAGAAACTAATCCAACTCTCTCCAAAATTTCATATGGTCCAATGAACCTTGGACTCATCATTCCTTTATTACCAAATCACATCACACTTTTCCATTGTGAAACTTTGAGTAAAACATGATCACCTACCTCGAAAGATAGATCCTTCCTCCTATTGTCTGCATAACTCTTCTGCCTTCTCTGAACTGTTCTCATGTGTTTCTGTATCAGCTGAACTTTTTCTGCCAACTCTTCTACCAATTCTGGTCCTATCAGCTTAATTTCACCCACTTCATCCCATAAAGTTGATGTTTGACACCGCTTCCCATATAACGCCTCAAATGGTGCCATCTGAATACTGGAATGAAAATTGTTATTATAAGAAAACTCAACCAAAGAAATATGTTGGTACCAACTTCCCTGATAATCCATCGAACAAGCACGTATCATATCTTCCAAAGTCTGAATTGTTCGTTTTGACAACCCATCTGATTGAGGATGAAATGTTGTATGAAAATTTAATTCACTACCCAACAACTTCTGAAGGCCTTTCGAAAAGTTAGAAGTAAACATGGGATCACAATCAGATATAATGCATAGGGGAACTCCATGTAACCTGACTATCTCTTTAAGATACAAATGAGAAATTTGATGTAGGGAAAAATAATCTCGTATAGCAAGGAAATGAGCAGATTTAGTCAAGAGATCAACAATTACCTAGATTGCATTATTACCTCGAGGTGTCTTCGAAAATCTCAAAACAAAGTCCATGGATATATTTTCCCATTTCTACTCTAGCACTGGTAAAGGATGAAGCTTCCCTTTCGGTAACTGCCTCTCTTCTTTAACATAGTGACAAGTCAAACACTTCACAGTAAAATCAACAATATCCCTTTTTATTCCATTCCACCAGTAATACTCCTGAAGATCTCTATACATCTTAGTACTTCCCGGATGAACTGAAAACGGAGAACTATGAGCTTCACATAACAAATATCTCTTCAACTGTGAATCACACGTCACACACAATCTCTTCCCAAATCTCAAAACACAATCATTATCAATGTTGAATTCTGGCAACTTACCCTTCTGAAGCAGCTCTACCTTTTTCTGCAACTCACTATCTTGCTTCTATTTTTGCTTGAATTTGTCTGATAGAGAAGATTTCACTGATACCTGAAACAAAAAGAAGGAAATCCTGTACCAACAACTTCTATGACAATGTTCATCAAATCCTTAACCAAGGGATCACGTTCCAAATGCAACATTTTTAATGAAGCATTACTCTTTCTACTCAAAGCATCATCCAATTTATTTTCTTTTCCAGGATGGTAATGAATTGTAGAATCATAATCCTTGATTAATTCTAGCCATCTCCTATGTCTCATGTTCAATTCTTTCTGAGTGAATATATACTTTAAACTTTTGTGATCGGTATATATTTCACAGTTTACTCCATACAAATGATGCCTCCAGATTTTTAAAGTGAAAACAATTGCAGTTAATTCCAAATCATGTGTAGGATAATTTACCTCATGAGTTTTCAACTGTCGTGAAGCATAAGCAATTACCCGATCATTCTGCATTAGGACGCAACCAAGTCCTTTCAGTGAAGCATTAATGTAGATAACAAACTCACCATTCCTAGAAGGTAGTGCCAAAACTGGATCATTCAGCAATCTTCTTTTCAGTTCCTGAAAACAATCATCAGATTTTTTTGTCCAGATAAACATAACACCCTTTTGAGTTAGCTTAGTCATTGGACTAGATAACCAAGAAAAATTTCTAACAAACCTTCGGTAATATCCTACCAAACCAAGGAAGCTACAAATCTCAGTTACATTTGTGGGTCTTGGACATTCTTCAACAACCTTTGTTTTTGCAGTATCAAAAGTTATCCCATATTTAGAAACAATGTGACCAAGGAAAGAAATTTGTTGTAACCAAAACTCACACTTGCTGAATTTACCATATAATTTCTTTTCTTTTATGGTTTGAAAAATAACTCTTAAATGTCTTTCATGCTCCTCTTTAATTTTAGAAAACACCAAAATATCATCAATAAAAACAACCAACATTTTTGACCTGGGTCTAATGAGCCATCACTGCAACAAACTGTTTAGTTCTGATTGGGACCATATCTGGTTGCTGATTTGAAAGGTCATTATAATCTGTATTCCTTCCTCGAAAAGTTGCCCTGTTTCCTCTATGGAAAACCATTCTGAAAAAACATATCTTAGATGAAGCAACATGGTAATCTTCAAATGCTATATCATTTCAATTTGACCATAAAAAAAATATTTTTGGATAATCATTTAATATAATTATAACTCCTAAAGTTATCTAAACTGACCTCTGATACCTACTATAAGGCCCCATCCTTAAACCTTACTTAATCTTGAGATATTTCAAGAATACACCTTGAGGATATTTTATGGTTTAGAGTTTTATAGAATTATACCATAAAACACGCATTACATCCCACATTTAAACAAAGTGGTTATAATAAAAGATAATATTCATTTTTCCCATCAACGGAAACATATTTAAAATAAAACATGGATTCTTTCTTGACACTTCATTGACACTATCATCATATCATGTACCATTCCATTAACATGTGAAAATATTTTCAAAAGTATGGGTTGAGCATAAAAAGCTCAGTAAGGGTTATAAAACAAATATGGAAAGGAAACATGAGTACATATATACATATGAATGAAATCATACTTTTCCCATAAAACATAAGCACATTAACATACCTCATCAAATCATGAATAAATCATAGAAATCATAAGACATAAAGGTAACTTGAGGCATTCATAACATTCTTACGTAGGGAGTAACCCTCTTGGTTATGTTTGGAATACCCATCACAGTATATTCCTTAAATCTCTTCGGAGAAACCTTAACATTTAAATCCTTAGCGTTACCCAATGCATTGGAGAGCTATATCGGGCTCACCCTCCATTAGTTTCTCACGAAACCACCCGTCTTCATAAAAATGCCCAAGAACTATAACATAATCGTATCACATAAAACATGCATAAAGGACACATAAAAATTCCACATTTCAATCACAAGATATCAATAAAACATTCATATAATAAAAAAATTATAAAAACCCTTACCAATATAAAAATAAAAGAAAAGTAAAACATGGTACTTATTTTTCTTTAAAAAAGGTTTTGCCTTGTAGAGGAAGCCGAAACTCAAATAATGGTCACGAAGGCAGAGAAGTCGTTGTCGCCGCATACGTACGACAAAAAAAAACATTCCCTTTTGTTGTTTAGTAAACTCTTTGTATAAAAAGATTCATTTTGAATAATCATAAAAGTCAAAGGGGTTTATACACTATATAAAAGAAAGTTGTGTATAAAACAAAATCTGCCTCAATGAAAGAAGCTTGTGACGAAGTCCCTTACAAAGATAATTTTTTAAATAAAATAGATCTATTATGTGTATTCACTATAAGTACACATAAATAAATTAAAAATACAAGATAGGATGTAATAATATCATGACATAATTTGAAAGTTGGAGATTAACCCAAAGAATGGAAATTGGGTTAAGAAGTTCTCTTACCTCGGGTCCGACTTGACTCGATCGTTCTTTAATGTACTGAATAGTAAACTTGAGTTAATTTATACTTGCTTAAGAACCTTTTTCAATT